>CM073133.1:31574897-32184897 GCA_037039145.1 Fundulus diaphanus | reverse complement strand
GTCCCTCGGTAATGCCACCATGGCGGTGGAGATTTAACAAAGTAGCCAACTTAACAAGAGCATGCAGCGCGTCACGTGCACGCCCAGAAAATATGCCCCAAATAAGTCTCTCATTAACTGACTAATGGAGCCTATAGAGTCAACTGCGCTAAATAGAAGACAACTAGTTTTACATATCGGGAATTTGTAAGGGCATGTATGGTAAATAAAAAATAACAATATTTAACCTTTAAACTTGCGCAATGCTCCTTTAAGTTGACAGCAATTATTTTAGAAAAGATTTTAATGAATAAAATAGTTCCAAAAATTGTAAAGCAGCTGTGGACATGCATACCGGCAAAATGCGTGAGGTTTGCTCAAATATAAACAGAAAAACATCCTATGCTTTGTGCAAATGAACTAAACACTACTAAACATCAACCATACTTAACAGATGCCAATGGCTTTGAAATAAGAGATCACGTTGCAACTACCTAAACCATTGAAGAAAACTTAACCGTAGCCTTTTGCTCCAAACCTTTTCCTAACTACATGCACAGTAAATCCACTCTTCAAGCAGACGCTGGGCACGAGGAAGGTTGCTTTACTGTGTTGACCTTAACTCCCTCTGAAACCATAAAACACACTCACATGTGGTAATGCAGCCCACAGCCACACATGCAGACAGCCACACGTGTAAACACAGAACACGCATGCACACGCACATACATTTCATTGTCCCTGGAAGAAGAAAATAGAGCAACCGTTTTGGCCACGTAATGCGGAAAACCAGTGAAAAAAAGTTCACTTCTAATGAGCTATAACAGAAGTATTTCTATGTACATCATTACAATGTTGTCGCCAGTTATGGTTTTTGCTCCTTTTGAAATTCCTGCTTTCTTGTTATTGATTTCTGTTTCTACATTTCAGACTTTAAACATTGTTTCCAATTTTTAAGTCAAACTGTTTCTGTTTGCTCTAAGCTCACTCAATTGCCCCTTGGGGATAAATAAAGTGATTCTGATCTATATTTGGCTAAGCGTTGATGCTTTTTATGCCTTTTTACATAATTTGAGCTATTAAAAATGATTTAAATAAATATAAGTATTATAAGGGAGTCAAGCAGTCAACATAAAAAATACTATATTGGTAATATAAATAAAACACTAATTTTATAAACATGAAAACCAGTTCCTCCTTCTTAAACCTTTACACATAAAATAAATATATACGTGCTGGTTTGTCCTGCCTTAAGGTAAAGGGCATATGCCTGTTCTTTATTTCACATTAGGAAACAGAATCTTTAAATTGAATACCGTGGGTTGATTTAACATACTTTAGCTGACAAAAGACCATGCATGAGAAAGTGTGTGCTTTGTAACAAAGTTAATAAATTGTTTAAGTAATTGTTTAAGTTTGTAATTCAATTTATAAATGTTTATCCTACATGTTGGTATTCCGTTTTACTCTCTGAATCTCCTGTCACTTTGACTTTTTTTGTTCGCTAAACAGAGGTGGAAAGGCGATCACAACAATTTGAGGACAGTTTCCCTCTGACCACCTTCAGGGTGGTCCGCAACTTTTTTTTATCTGAATTAGTTTAGCAGTCGGAATGCAATCCATCTTGAGACACGCTGAAGGACCACCCGCTGACCTGATGTGACTTCCATCAAGAAGCAAAGTTGTGACTGGGAGTTTTATGGCCGTTTTGTTCTGGACAGTTTAAAATTATTGAATGGTCTTCTGATGACTCTAAAGGATTGTAAATATTGATTTTTTAATTAATAATCTTCTGGCATAACTCCATTATGCTTTACTTTCCCACTGGAGGCTTTATTGCTAAAAAAAATTTGTGAGGTCTGATTTTTTTATATATATATATATTTTTTTTTTTTTTTTGCTTAGTTGTACGGATTAATATTTTAGTGGGACCTCCATCAGACTCTTGTGTGACCAGTCTACAATCCCCAAAGAAGATGTGACATTACAAATAAACAAATATCAATGCAGCACATGTCAGTGAGTTTGCTTAAGTTCTGAAGTTGTAGCGCAAACTGACAAAATCATAACTCGCTTCACCAACTGTTGTAATGTTCGGTAGTACTGTTGCGCTAACACTTTAATTTTAATGAACATCAACTCTGCTTCCAGAACCAGCAATGCTATCAACTATACAGACATGGGGGAAGACATGGCGGCTGAAACCCAAAACTCCAAATAAGGGTGTGAGGATGCAATTATTAAATCAAGCAGCAGACACTTCTACATCTGCTATGCTCAGTTCATCCTTTGTTTACATTTGAGCTTGCCTCCTCCTGCTTCTTCCGATACAGAGCATTAAGGCTGTCACATGCGATGACGCAGAAGTCGACTGAAATGTTTTTAGGTTGTTTTGAAAAACTTTAGATACATATCCAATTTGGGACCACATAAATGAAAGTGA
Organism: Fundulus diaphanus; assembly: GCA_037039145.1. Taxonomy (NCBI): domain Eukaryota; kingdom Metazoa; phylum Chordata; class Actinopteri; order Cyprinodontiformes; family Fundulidae; genus Fundulus; species Fundulus diaphanus. The sequence continues at coordinate 32,182,475 of CM073133.1, read as the reverse complement.
CTTAGGTCTGATTTAGAAGGGAAAAAAGTCAGACTTTTTTTCCACACATTCATAAAAAAACAGACATGGATCACAAAGTTTTGGATCAAATTTGCCTGTGGAGTGAATTTAGGATTTAATTAATCTTTGATTACAGGGTGCTTTTTGAGTGACTGAGTTTTCTCCAAAGATGTGAGATTTTTATGGTTGATTGTGCTCATTGTGATCACTTTACTGTAAATTGTTTTATGTAAATTAAATAAGTTCTCTATAGCAATAATAATAATATAATCTCTCTATTGAATGTTGGGTCACTTTTACTGGCACTATGGAAAATAAAGGTGTGTGGAGTTGCTGGCAGTGAAGCTTTTAAATTATTTTAAATCATAAGTGGCCTTGTGCTGATGATGAGCTTTTAAGACTCACAAATAATTTCTTTTTTTTTACCTTTCACCTATTGTCTCTACTAATCTATATAATTTGGCTGGTCAAGAGTCTGTAGCATCTACACTACCAGTCAAAAGTTTGGACTGACATTCTCATTCAGTAGTTTGTCTTTATCTTTATTACTACCTATGGGAACTCCTTTGACCAGCATTTCAGGTGACTAACCTCATATTGGTATCTGCCATGTAGAAAGTCATAAAAATAAGGAAAAGCCAAGTCACTGAATGACAAAGGTGAGTCCAAACTTTTGACTAATAGTGCAGCTCAACAAAAACAGGTTTAACATAGTCTAGTTTTATCAGAATCAGCCATGCTGCAAGGTAATGAAAGGTCTAACCAGAGCCTTCCTGTTCCTGCTCTTATCTAGCTTGGCAATTGAACATCCAGGAACAAAATGGGAGAATATGAAAGAAATAAACTTTGCAGCACAAAGTGTCTGTATAACAGCATGTAAAAAGCAGGGGAGGCAATGAAAACAAAGTATGTATACTCCTCGAAATTCCACATATCCTCCAAGTAATGTAAATAAAAAAATCAAACAAACATTCTGACAAAAGATAACATATATAATAAAATAGATAATAAAATAAATACAATAATACACAAATATTAAAATATCAAATTGAAAAATAAATAGATAATACAAATACAATGCCAAAATACATTTATATTTACATTCAGATCCATATACCTTCCAGATAAGTTTCTTACTCTTATTTTTATAAATGTTCGAAAAAGTAATAAATTAAGTCCAGTAAAGAAAAAAAATAAAATTAATATATATATATATATATATATAGATAGATAGATAGATAGATAGATAGATAGATAGATAGATAGATAGATAGATAGATAGATAGATAGATAGATAGATAGATAGATAGATAGATAGATAGATAGATAGATAGATAGATAAGGTGTGAGTTCTCTAGTTTTATATCCAGAGTTAGTCTAAAATTATTCTAATCAGAAGATTAACAAAGAATGTTGTATTTTGAAGAAACTGCTCTCAGGCTCCGTTTATACCAATTCCATTTCATATCTGCCATTTTCTGACACTTTGCTATTGTAGAAAAGCACAAAAAGGTAAACATAAGAACACACAGAGGAGGTCATTTTTGGTTCTGTTTGCATAACACCATTATTTTTGAGAGCATACCTCAGAGAAAAGGTTCAAAATCACAGGACCTCTAAACAGACCGGAGAAGATTGGAGAAAGCGCTTCATTTCAAAACATTAATGATAGCACAAATCATTCGTTTGCCTAACTAAACAGAAAACTGGATAAACAGAAAGCAAAGTCATTGCAGGGAAAATAAACAGAATCCTCTTAAGGATCCTCTTGAGAAAATGAGACACGTCCTTACAGGACGGATCTGCTGACCGTTTAATCTCGGGGGACAATCTCACAACAGGCTGAATGATGACATGAAAACATAAATCAATTATCTTCATAGCTGACGAAGGCGTGGGAATGAAAACCTCATTTGGCCACATTGATCCACCTTGAATTATGTTTTGTGCATGTGTTTGGCCACCTGTTTGCCCTTGCTATTCCTCCACAATTTCAACTATGTTGTAGAGCATTCCTTGTATAATTGCAGACAGAGACTGATGCAGGGGGAAGATTGATGGGAGGTACGCTGTCCAGGTGGCACTTAAGGGAATTACAAGGCACACATTCAATGTGCATTTGAGCTGTCGAATGAAATCCTACTTTTATTGCAGTCTGCAGAAGATACTCAATAGGCAGCATATTTGTTTCATGTAGGTTTTTATTTTTGCAAGAAAATGTAATATCCATGAATTATACTAGAATTAAAAGTGTGTAGATGGGTGGTTGAGGAAGTTTACCCCTATGTATTGCTCTTGATGTGTGTTTGTGTGTGGGTAGTTGTGCATTATACTCAAATTTTCCAAAGGTGAAAGAGTGCAAGAAAAATAAAAAAACTGCAAGAGAATCAGCTTTATCCGAGCCAAGCCCTGCACCATCCCTTCTCTAGATGAGTATTGCCTTACAAATAGCAGCGGTGGTCTTTCTTTTCAGTTTATTTATCAAGGGATTACCCAGCAAAGCCAGGGGAACTTTCTCAGCCCCCTATCACCCCTAGCACTGTGGGATGTGGTTCCTTTGGGGCTTTATTGGTCATAGAAGACCTTTATCTTCCGCTTTAGAGTTTGTATAGAGGAGGAAAAATTTGTTGGTACTCTTGATATTGAACTGAAAAAAATGTTCTCTGAAACAATTTAAAACTGAAACAAGTCCTGTTTGCCTCTATCCATGTTTATCACATTGAAACGGAATTCATGATTGTGATGATTAATTAAGCTAAATATTTAGATGTGGTTAAACAAATACGGATGACATAGGGTAATTGGCTATTTTGTGGCAGCATTTGCCGAGTACTCAAACTGTGTCAAGTATGGTGTCTTCACCAAACAATTTCCAGATCTTTCCACTGATGTTTAATTTTAAAATTAAACTAAGTTTGTTTTCACCAACTACTACTGAGTGGTTCTTGAAAAGCTTTATTTTTCCTATGTAAATACAGAGCTGAGTTGACAGGGCAAACACCTACAATTTTGTCTTATATGACTAACTGATGAACTCTCAGAAACTTTCAGACTTGTCAACAAGTATTGTGGCAAAACTCATTCGTTTTTTTTTTTTCCTGGTTATTCTCCAGTAGTGAGGCTCTCTTGTGTCATATCAAATGGAGCCCATTATGGATAAAAATGCAACAGATGTTGTGATCAGGAATGACGGTATTCACATTGAGCACTTGTGGATGTTTTCTTGGCTCATTTTCTACCACTCTCTGATCAATCTGGGATTGCATCTCTCCCTGTGCTTACTTCCTAAAAGGTTGGCTCCAGTCTTGTGATATCTTTTGCTTTTCTGTCTTGTGTTATCTGTGTCTGGTTAAGGTTCAGCGTGGTGAGCAAAACACAACCAAAATAACCAGTAACATGCTTGTTCAATTTGAAAATGTAATTACACCTTTGATACTATAATGCAAAGTTTAATAGTTTCATCTCCAAATTATTTTAGAACATATTTTATGAAGTAAATATTCATTAAATCATTCCTTTTCACAATTTTTCCATTTACCCTATACAAACCAAAGGGTTGCAGGTACTGTAGACATTAGCAAATGATTTTATTTGGCCACCTTCCAATGAGCAGCATGGGTATCCACACATTTTACTGCATCTGCAATATGTCCGTGTTGCCCTGTGCTTGTAACTGTAAAATTGTACTAATTTCAAATTAACTGTTATTCACACCATAGTACAATCACTGTAGGTTATCTTCTTACATCTTACCAACTAAGACAAGGGAATATGTTTCTTTTTCTAGCCTTATTTAAATCACTGACCCAGACGAAGTTAAATTCATATAAAAGTAATTGAAGGGTGCAGGACCAAAGCTCAGACAGGAACCTAGGAGCAGTAAGATGTGAAGGAGGAGATAATAGCGAAAGATAAAACTTATAAAAAGAAAGGCACATGGAACAATGGACAACTGTGAACTTAAACACAGACGGAAGTGAGGAGAATGAGATCGGAAGCTGGCAGCTGAGGGAGTAGGTAAGAATCTAAAAGAAGGAGACTTAAGGCTCCCACATACTCACATGTACTTAAGCACAAACTCCTCGTAGACAGGTATGCACAAAGCATAAATTTTTTACCACCGGTGTCACACCATAAACTGCTCGATGGGAAGGAGTCTTCACATCGAGTTGTTTTATTTGTCACACCAAGCTGATACACTGAACTCCTCCGATCAGGGAGTCGTGAGGACGTGCAGCGTCACGGCCACTCTCTACATCACACTGACAGGTGTGCGGTGAGTGCCTGATGGGGAAGAAACGGCGCTATTCACTCAACTAGCACATTAAACTAGGTACTATCCATTTATCTACTTCATGCTACAGGCAGAAAGTGTGTCACATGTAGGAATTTGTCACAAGAAAGGTAGGTAATTTGTATGCATGACTGTGAAGGCTAAAATATCTGTGGACAGTCCGTGTGGAGTCTGCACGGTGTGCCCAAGTATGTTGGAGTCTTAAATATCACAGAGGATCTGAACTGGGACACAAGGAACCACTAAAGCAATACAAAGACATACAGAGATCTATGAGACCTAAAACTAGAATGCACAGGGAAAATATCTGAAATAAGTAAGAAACTAAACCTAAAAGAATTAACTATAAAAGCAACACATAGGGAACATAAACAAGGGGGAAGAGCTGAAAACATGCGGTAGCGGCAAAAAAACAAAAACACCTAAAGATCATAATCACAAGTTACTGTGTCTGTTTTAAATTGCTAAAAGTTCCCTAAAAAACACTATACATTTTTTTAAATACAGTATGTCAAGTTCCAACGAGTCTACTTAGGAACATATTTAATGATTTTTTTCATTTACACCTTTTGGTCTATATTTTATTAAAAATGTATTAAGGAAACTCAACCAATTTGAGTTGTATTACTGTCTTTCTCTATTATATCTATTATGTGACAGCAGGGTTAAAATGACCACCTTCCAAGGTTTTAAGTACATAACGTATTAAGATGAAAAGGTATAGCGTAAGACAGGAAGAAGCGAAAAAACGTTTTGATAACGTAGTCAGATACATGCATGAGAAAAAAATAACTTTAGCTTTCTTTTCCAGATTTACTTTGGCAAGACTGTTGTTTGCTACATTTTACAACAATCAACCCATGGCTTATAATTTTATTTAATATGTAGAGCATTAACTCCTGAGTAGCCTACTATTATAAGTGTGTAATTGTGCAAAAAATTATTTCCACTCCTAATTGCAGGATGTTGAAATTAAAAGTCCCATGACTTAATTGTTTCCAAATATTTTCTATTGTTGTTTTAGGGTAGCATTTAACAAATCACCAGTATTCAAGGCCAGTTTAGCAAGGAGATGAGTCTGAATAGATATTTCTGCTTTTGTCCATGCAGGACACAAACTTTATTGCACATGGGTTGGTGAGGAACATCTGAGCTTGTGGTCACATTAACTTTTATGTGTAGGATACAGCCACAGAAATACATTTTGTCTTTATTTTGGAGGAGCAGCAGTGCTGTGGTGGAGACCTTGAGGTTAAGGAAGCAGACGTGTGACTGGATAGTTGCCAGCAGAAATCTGGAACCATCTGGGAGAATTTGGGTGTGCTAAGGGAATATGAAAATGTATCTCCTCTCTCAGCAGCAATGTTAGGTTATGTTTTTAGGTTAATCACAGAAGTGGGGATTTAATGTTGACTTTATTCAGCCATTGTTGAAAAAGTTCAGAGGTGCATACCCTAGACTAGAGATTTTTGTCCTCTAGGGTTTGCACACCACAACTGAGGTTAGTGATGTAATAATAATAGCAAATATTCAATCCAAAAGATAGTTTGAACTGCAAAATGTAGTCTTTCTTCTAAAACAATGCTGTTCCAACATCATTTTGTCTTTTTGCTCATTCTAAGGGCCTAGTCACATACTATGACTTTACAAATTTCTCCACCAGTAGCTCACCCTGGTTGCATACACAGGTTTTCCAGTTAAATATTTGTGCCCTGTTGGTTTATCATATTATTTCTGTATTTTTCACATTACATTTGCTCTGTTTTTTAATAAACAAAGTGTTTTTGTGTAAATTTACCATAGCAAGACCATGTGACCTGAAGTGTGGTACTGCGCATGTGTGCAATGAGTGAACAAGGAGAAGCAATGGAGCCGAGCGAGTTAGCAACGCCCAGCGGAGGTGCGGAAAGAAAGACGTTAAGTAACCCTAACCCTGTAGATCTGGTTGGTCTTCGACCACACCGAGCTCTCACTTCACTGAGAGGCATTGCAGAGCGGTCTACTGGCTCTTACAGTAGCGGCATTAATAGTCGTCATCTTGACCTTAACATTGTTGTGCCGCCAGATGGCAGAACAATGTTAAGGTCTGCTGATTGCACCCGGTGGAAAGTCTATTTCAGGGTCAAAAAGTAAATACCATCAGGTATATACTATTTTATTTGACTATATATATCTATATATAGAAAAAAGTAAAGAAATACATATATATAAATGTTCGAAAAAGTAGTAAATTAAGTCCAGTACAAAAAAAAAAAATATATATATATATAGATAGATAGATAGATAGATAGATAGATAGATAGATAGATAGATAGATAGATAGATAGATAGATAGATAGATAGATAGATAGATAGATAGATAGATAGATAGATAGATAGATAGATAGATAGATAGATAGATATAGAGGAATATATTTGTGTTTTCTTTTTATGGTTAAAATACATGACTAGGGCTCTTCAAGACAAATCTGAGTCACCAGAAATCTGTAATGCAAATCAAAGCTTTACAGAATGTGATTGCCCCATCTCCAATAGCAAGACCTTATTCTAAATATAAAGTCATTTAAAACTGTACGTGGTGGTGCAGGGATGTTTTACCTAACCACCAGAAAGTTGACTATCCTAAGTAAGAGGGCTTTAATTTAAGCAATACAAATACTGTTGGTTGAATCAATCTTTTACAACAGGGTTTCAGAATTATCTCAATAATCTCAATATAACAATTTTCAGTGCTGTAATAAGTAAATACATCAGCATATAATTTAACTTTACAGGGTAGAATTCAGCTAACTTTTCATAACAAGTAAAATCTAGAGATAGAACAGTGATTTCTTGTTAATTGTGGTGTGTATACTTGTATGTAGCGCAATAAATACAAAAAAGCAAATATAATCCATCCTCTAACCATTTCTAAAATGTAACTTCAGTAGGCCCATTCTTAAAATGAAAAGATAAAATCCTACATTACGCTCACAGAAAGATATTTACAGCCTCTTCTTACTTGGAAAACCATCAAGATGGTAGCATAGACAATTTACAACATCAATCCTCTGCCCTTACTTTCTCGTCTATCTCTCTCTCTGACATTTCTTCAATGTAATCTTTTTAGGGTCTCCTTCATTCTTTCTAAATCAAGCTGTCTGCATCTCTCTGTCTCTGTCAAGCAGTCCTTCTCTCACTGCCTATTGCTCTCGTCTTTCAAATAAAGCCGGGACTAATTAAAGAGAGTTGCAGCTGCATGTATATCACAGTGGGCAGATTCCAATCTGCAAAAAAGCATGCTGAGTTTCTCAATGCTGACGCTTGTTTATCCTGATTAAATCCCTTGCAGATGGTGAAAAATTAGAGACTCGCGGGCATTTCAAATATGAATGAAACTGTGAAATTTACATACGTTTTTTTCCCTTTGAGTGATTTCAAAATGTCTGAAAAAGAGAGGGTTAAGATTAAATCAGGTTTGTCTGGGATACAGTGGAACATGCAAGGGAAAGAAGGGGGAAAAAAGAAGTCTGCGAAGAGAAACATGGAGAATACTGTGTGTTCGTTTGAAGTCTTCCAATGCACCGGCAGTTACCACTTAAATCATAACACACATGCGTCAGGCATTTCTGTTAACGTTACAACAGCTGCCGTTAACACCATCATGTCAACATTAAAGGGAACATTTAAAAAAGCTCTTTTGTTCATGCTTGTCAGCATATAACTGGGTCATGGAAGTCCATATAAACCAAAAAAGGGCAGAAATTATCCTATTCATGTTTTTTCTATTTTAGAAATAATTCATTCTTTGTTAAGCGCACACAAGTGGGAGGTCCAAACGTCTTTGCTTTTGGTGTTTATTTATGCCTCTAGCTTTAAATTATCATTCAAAGTTCTTGCTCTTAACTAAAAAAATACCCAGTAAAATTGTATTTATACAGAACCTTTCAAGATAAAAATGGCAAAGTGCTTCACAAACAAAAGGCAAAAAATACACAAGATAAAATTTAACTTTTACTTTGCAAAAGTTCGGAGCCACTTTGCCTTTGGTTTTTTTACTTTTTATGGGGGACAACCAGCAGGTCTTGATCACAGGACCTCAAGGCCCTAATACTGGTGTAGGGATGTAATAGTTTAGACACATTGACTGGTGTCTGTCCATGCAGAGCCGTCCAAGTCAAAACTAGGATCTTGAAATGCACGTGATAATAAACCGGGAGCCAATGAAGTTACATTAGCAGTGGAGTCACGTGACATTGTTTTGAAGATTTTGAAGCAGCATTAGTAAGAAATGTAAAGTGCATTGCAGTAATCCAGATGTCACGGAACAAAATCCAGATGTGATGAAACAAAAGCATAAATTAAAATTTCCATTCCAGGATGAAAGACAATAGGCCAATGTTTTGCAAATAGTAGAAACAGCAACAAATCAGAGAATTGACATGATTTTCAATCGAAGGTTATCCCAAGATTTCTAATAGATTTAGTCAGAGAGCCAAGAATATGAAGGTAAATTACAAGAGGCCCAAGGATCTGTTTTGTCTTTACAGTTCTCTTTTCTGGTGCAAAGATGATTACTTAGTAATTAATTAGCCAATTGACATTAACCTGGCCAGCCAGACTGATAATGTGTAGCACTCTACATTCTGCACATTATCAATCTGGGACTGCTCCCATTGAATCTGTCTGGGCAGAAGCTACGCGTGCATCCTCCGGCACTGGCATATTTATTTTGATTAAACCCTGGGCTCGTCAGCTCTTGCTTTCGTCAAAGCTGGTATGTTCCACCTTAAACCACAATACTACAACATGATTGGCGTTCGGACACAAGCTGTTGAAGCCCGAGCACTACAAGATGGATTCTTGTGTGTTTATACTGCGAGAATTCACCTTGCAGGCAAGGTTGACATAATCCTCATGCTCCCCATCCCCGGACCCTCTGCCTGCTCCATCACGCCGCCACACATGTAGGTCTTTGGGGAGGGGGCGTTACTGGAGGTTGCCACTTTCTGGTGACATCCCTCTCCCCAATTTTATCATGCATTTTAGACACTTTCACTCCAAACATTTTCACAACCCACATTCATGTAGGCCACTGTATGGGGGGTGAGGGGGGGGGGGGGGGGGGGGGGCTTATGTTGTGTGAGCCTCGCCTCAGACGGCTCCCTTCACCCCCTCTCGCATTTAGACATTGAGGGTTATGGGTAGTTGCTTGGAGGGGGGGGCGCTGGCACCAGCTTCCTTCCGGAGGGGGGGGTGGGCTGTGCCGTGCACCCCCTTCGGTGCTCCCAGTTTTAAACACACTTGAGAACAACATGCAACAACACAACATCTGAGCGGGCGTAGGGAGGATCGGGGGTCTTTTGCACACCCCCGATCTCCGATCGCGGAATGGAGTTTGGGGCCTGGAGGAGGTGCGGGCCACTGGGTCCGGGGTCTTGGCGGGGGGCTGCTGTGGGTAGCCAGCGGCTTGCCGGGTCTGGGGCTGACGCCTCTGCTCTCCCCAGAAAGGGGTGGGGGGCAGGGGTGGCTAGGGTAAGGTTGGGGAGGGAGTGTTTTTTTTAGGTATTTAGTGGGTGAGGGGGGTTCTGGTCAGGTGGCCCGTACGGGTCGTGTTGGCCCCCCCTCTTTTGGGGGCCTGGTCCGGGGGGCGTCTGGTCCGGGGGCGGGGCCGGGGGTCGGGCACAGGCATCGTATAGTTGAATTGTGGTGACCCCCCCCCACTTGGGATTTTTGGATGTGAGTGTTATGTGGGAATGTGTGTACAGCGTCTTTTTTTTGTGTCTGTGTGTGGTGAGTGGGGCACTAGGGAGGGATGGTGTGAATGAGTTTGTTTTTTTTCCTTTTTTTTTTTCTTTTTTTTTTCAGGTTCGGGTCCAGTCTGCTCCCTCTCCCAAGAACATCTCAAGTCTCCGACAGGTGCGGAGCCCATCCCCCCACGTCCTTGGCCCTCTGGCACATTGACGGTCCTCGGGTTTGGGGCGGGTTCCCGGGTGGGTGCCGGCCCATTCCCGGTGGCGGCTTCGTGGGGCCTGGCCCCCCGGGGAGCGGCCGGGGCCCCTGCCGCGGGGGCGGGGCGCCCCTGGGGCCTCTGGCCCTCAGGGCCCATGGCCGGGACCACTTCAGCGCGGCTGGCTGCCGGCGAAGCCCACAGGCTCGTCCCCGCGGCTCTTGGGGGCGTCGGCATTGCGGTGGCTGGGGGATTTCCTCGGGGTCGTCTCTCCTCTTTCCTCGGGGGGGGGTTGCAGATTTCCTGTGATGGCCCCTCTTGGGCACACTGCTTTGGGGGCCCCTTTGGGAGTCCGGGGTTATGGGTCCCCTGACCCTTGCCTCTGTGCTCGGGGAAGGCGGGTCTTTGGTTCTCCACAACCACTATCGAGCTATTTCCTTTTGGATAATTTTCACCTAAACTAGTGCACTCTCACAAACTCCCACAGGTGCAGGGTTCCAGGTATTAAGTGTTCACTTATATACAGAAAGCCTGTAATTTATTTATTTATTTTCTTTCACTTTCTTTTTTCAGGTATCACATTACACATGTCAGCTTAAATAATAATACATATGATTTAGCAATGGCATCAAGGTGTTACTCGATTGTATCTGTTGCTTTATGTCTGTTGGTTGTGCTGCTCTTTTTGCGTGAAATTCTCCCTGCAGGAATCACAATAAAGCTATTTACATGCACAAATCAAGCGGAGCACAATGGCGAAAGCTGTTTGCTCCACTTGTGAAAGCAAAATCTGTCGAGCTCTATTTGGCATTAAGACATCAATTCTTATTGCCACATTGCTAGACAGGACACTGGGAAAAAAAAAAAAAAAAAAAAAAAAAAGGTTGACATAATCCTGAGCTGCTTTGGGCCTTTCTTTACTTTTTTCTAAGCTCAAATATGACACTTTTGAGGTTCTATCATAACATTGTTTTAAATCACAGTGATAAATTTTGAATTGCTGTCACTTGTTTGTAACAGAAGGAAATCACCAACCTATCTGGTCACTTTTAGCGTTTCCTATTCTTGTCACCTCCATAATGAAGGTGAAACAGATCCTGTAGTTGAACTACATGAAAGATCTGCAGGAAAACTCCACAGTTATCTAAGCATTTTATGAACATGTTAAGTACAAGATTCGTAGACTTTGTTGGTGAAAATTAAGTTAAATGTTAAATAATGACGGTTCAGTTCACATAGGAAAACTGTATAGCAAAAGACAACAGTTTCATACTCTTATAACCTAAATAATCAAACTACCAGTCATATAAAAAGCTATATTAAATTAGCAGATAAATAATATCAGGAAAAAACTGTGGGATAGCCTGATTCAATCATGCAAGAGGGATGGAAAGAAAGGTGAGATCAGGGAGAACATGTGAGCGCAACTGAGGACAATCTAGGGCAGGGGTTCCGGCCCGTCGAACAATTTAGTCCGGCCCGGTGGCTAAATGCATTATCATTATTCAACAAAATTTTTTTTTTTTTTTTCAGTGTCCTGTCTGGCAATGTGGCAATAAGAATTGTAGTCTTAATGCCAAAAAGAGCTCATTGGATTTGACTTTCACAAATGGAGAAGTACTGCTTTTGCCATAGTGCTCCGCTTGATTTATGAATGTGAATGAGAAAGTAGGAGAGGAAAGGAAGAACAAGAATAAAAAAGAAAAGGTGAAAGAAAGAGGAGATAAAAGGAAGAGAATGATAAAACAATTATTGAAAAAAACATGTACTTCGTTTAATTGAAAATCTGCAGTTCCTATATTGTCCACGAGGGGCGCTGTGTTTTAATCAGCAGATGGTAGCACTGAGCTTCAGATGTAGAAAATTGATTTTAAATCGTTTCTTAATTTTTATCTGTTTGATGTATTTTGTCATGCAGGACAGTGTTTTTAAGTTCCAGAAAATGTGAAATGTTTTTCAACATTGTACAATCACTGTGATCAGTTCTTATGCATAATGCACAAGTAAATGTTTAACTGAGTAAAAGTATTGTTGAAATTGCACATACTTTTCTTAAAAACGCTGAGGTTATTCATAATATATTTTGTAAAAGTGAAATTAATTTAATATAAAAATCAACAACAAGTCCACTTTTATTAGTTCTATTTAATCTTGCAATGAGTTTACTCGTGTGGCCCTCTTGAGATCAGATTAAGCTGTATGCGGCCCCTAAACCAAAATGAGTTTGACACCCCTGATCTAGGGCTTCATGTCACGATTTGAGTTTTGTGTTAGTTCAGTTTTGCACTTTTCTTTATTTTACTTGGTTATCAGTCAGGGTTCTGCAAGCTTTTAGTTCAGTTCTGTTTACCTGCCAGCTCACTTATCTGTCTTCACCCAATCAGTTTGTGTCACTCCCCTGTCAGTAGTCACCAGCCAGTCAGAGCTATTCATCTGTCAGTCACTTCCCTTCCTTTGATTAGTTCCACCTGTTTTCTGTAATTAGTTTTTACTCCGTTCACCTGCTCACTCCCCTATTAATTCCTGCTTCACTCCTTTGTTCATTGCCAGATTATTTGAGCCTTTTGGTGAGCCTAGACCAGTGTTCCATTTATTGTTGACCTGTTGATATGACCCAATATTGACTACGGATTTTCTGAGCCAGCCTGTTCTCTGTTTTCTGATCTGACTGACTGCCTGTTTTGCCTGACCTGGTTCTGTTTGTGGATTATCTGAGTTTGCCTGATCCCTGCCTGTTTAGTCTGCTGAGCTGTGTATCGTTCTGGACTGTTTCTGACCACCAAATCTGCCTGTCCTCATCTAGTTAGTCTGCCTGTTTGTGTACCGACTCTGGACCCTGGAAGGCCTCAGTAAATCGCCCCCCCCTGAAATGTTTGTGATGTTTGTTATGTTATGGCGATTGTACTGAAACAGCAATTTCCCTCTGGGATTATTAAAGTATTTATTTTCTCTGATTCTGATTTGTTATTCTGACAACCGAGCCTGCATGTCCCTGTCTTGCCATTCTGACTTTAATAAACCATCTTAAAGTCTTAACATTTTTTTCTGGCTGAATACTGGGTCCTTCTGTCCTTGTTTCATGACACATTTACAATCATTATGGACTAAGTAAATCATCTTGGAGGATTAGAAGCAGAATTAAATTGTGCACAAACTAAGACAATTCATTAACTAATAAAACATTAGGAGGAACATGAACAGAAAAGTCTGTGTAGCGATACATTTACCAACTTTTTCTTTCATTTGGTTGACTTGATTTCCATTTTTAACCAAAAAGGCCTACATATCATAAATAGCTTCTCTCTTTATTACTAAAACAATGTCAAAGTGTTTTGGGTCATTAGCGCAGAATTAAACTCTAAGTGAACTGTCACAGTGTAAACAAAATACCATTGGGGTTTCAAATATCCATTGGAATCAATGGGGAAAACGCTGTGTAACCAGTTTACTTTTTTAACAATATTCTTTTTTTTTTTTAACAGTACCACCCAATGCTTTAAAATATTGTGTTGTTGGCTGCAATAGAAAAACCTCCTAACTGCATGTCAGACCAAGTTGTCTTGAAATGGATGAGAATTTACAAGTAGAGATTTTGTGAGCTGCCCTATGCTTCTCCAGAATCTTATCCTTCACACTGCTCCATTCCATGCTCCAACCCTAGCAAATTGCATGTTAATTTGCATACTAATAATTGTTATATTCTGTAATTAGCAGGGTAAAAACAATATTAAGGGTGTTCCAATTCAATCCCAGGATCTGGATTTTGTTTTAGATCTTGTTGCATTGAATTGTTCCTTTTCGGGAGAAAACTCAAAGATTGTGTAGAATTGTTAACTCTGACCTGGTTTTGTGGATTCTCTTGCCTTGCAAAGCCCCTTTCGGACAACTACCAAAGCTTCTGCTTTCTTTAACTGTTCCCACGACTAGGAGCCCTGTCTTGCTCCTTGTATCTGGCTGCCTTTCTCAGTTCAGACCTCCTGTGCATGACCCAGGTCTGCTTCCTGGACTTGAACCAAGCCTCAGCCACCCTGCACTGGCTTACTCACTGGCTTACCGGCAGTGAGTAAGCCAGTGAGTATTTTGAGCTCTCACCTCTGCCTGATTACTTGCTTGCTCCAGCAGAGGATCTCTGATTTTCATACATGTCTCATCATTAATAAACCTTGTACATGCAACATGGCTTGAACGTTGGGTTCCCTGCCTGTCTGCTGTATGACTTGAACGTTGGGTTCCCTGCCTGTCTGCTGTATGAAAAAAAGCTATTAATATTTGCCTTATTATCTTTTTTTTTTCAAACTAAGTGTTAAGCTTTTATTAGTATCACTAAGGTAAAACTATAGGCTACAAGTCCATCTTTAAGCCACTTTATGTTCTTGTCCCCAATGTAATGGCACTGTAGCCAAGCTCTCAGAAAGAAATGCATCCCAGGTTGATTAGAGGGAACGAGTGAATAGATGAAAAAGAGACAAACTATTCAAGTTGAGCTTTAAGGTCAAGGTACACCACTTTCTGATTGCACTGTTACATTTTGAAGAATAGCAGGCTCAATGGGAGAACAGCCAGGAGGGCTCCACTGCTGACAGAACAATCAAAAGAAATGTCTGATTTGTAGAAAATCTGAAATTAATAATAAGGGATGATAATCTGGGATGATTTCAAATTATTTGAGAGATAGTTGTGTTTTGTAATTTAGTGTATACTAACAAATGTGTCTGTGTTTGAATGATTTTAATAACCTTGTTGTATATATAGTTTGTAAATTTAAGTTGTCTGAAAATAAATTTGGGTTTAGCAAATATTCTTATGTAAAATGACTGGAACTTGTGATAATTACAAATACAACCAATGCTGCCCTTGCCATCCAGTCATTCAGTGCCACTTTTTCTTTTTTGTGAATTGGTTGTGCCTTGTTGGCAGCGTTATCTGTTACCATTATCTGTTTAAGGCCAATACCTGTCTGTAGTGAAATAGTGTCACAGGACCATTAAAAAGATTACATAGACCTGCCTTCAAAATGCTTTAAGCTGTACAAGAATTACAATTTGCTCATAAGCACGCTATAACTAAATTAAACTATAAGAGAATATATGCCTCCCATGTCAAAACATAATCATGTATGTCCATTGTTAACAAGCAGACACTATTAAATTTCCTTTCAGGTTAAATAAGCTATAACGTTTTATGACCATGTCAATAAATTGCAGTTTCTGGTCTGTCAAGCACAGCAATCACGGGGACTTAAAAAAAATTAGTCCAACAAGTCAGTATTCATAGAAAGAAAACATATTTAAACACTATAACTGCCGTTTGCACCAGGGCCTAATAAGAGTATCCACTTTAACGGGACCCTATCCAACTTTCTCTTACTTATGCAGACTTGGCATAATCCTGTCCCAGGCTCCCCAGATATTCATGACCACTTCCTTTCAACATGTGCTCATGCTCCATCCCAGCAGAAGAGGGAGTTTCTTAAAACAAATGATATCCTAGATTATTTAAAGACCCTAAAATCTAAAACTTCTAAGGGGCTCGGCACATGGGGAGCGACGTCGCTCCCTCTCCATTCATTTCCTACCGAAATGAATGGACAATTGCTTGTCCTCCTCCAGTAATGCTACTGGCAAAATTTGTGCGTGTGAAATGTTGAGCTTGTACACGTGAACGTGGAAACGCAGGCTTGCGACGTGACTCAAGAAAGTTGAACAATGTTCAGCTTTTGTCGCTGTCGCTTGGCACAACGGCCATTTATCTGGATCCCCCATGCTGTCTCCTTGTCTGTAACGTAGGATTAACCCAGTTGTATTTTTCTTTTGTAGCGTTGATATGAAAGCAATATTTTAGTTGATTCCAGCTAAATCTAATGACTCTTCATCCTTGCCGTTCTAATCCCTCCAATTTCATAACCAATAAAATATTTGGGAAACATGCGATCCAACAGTGCGATTTGAAAAGCTGCCGTTGCTGTCACGTGCCGTATGTTGGTTGCTCCCTGTGTGTCGAGCCCATAAGTCCTGCAGAGTATGTGTGCATTTGTTTTGATGTGTTCCTATGATGTATGGGGTCCCAGTTTTAGTTATTTTTAAAGTTGATTATTAAACTAAGGATGGGAGATACATGTATTTAAAGGTTACTACCATGATTCAGTGGCTACACACTTAAGAATTAAAAATGTAACTTTAACAGGCTACAGTTGTTTCATTGAACCATGTGTTAGAGCACGGAAAATAATTAAGATCCAGTTTCTAAGCCATTGGTTACCTCCTTTTTTTTTAAACCTTTTTTTTCTTTTTACATCACACTAGTTTCCGTTTGTTTTGCCAAGTTGGAGCCTTTCCAGTTTGACCTTCTTGGTTCCATGGGTCTCTGTCCTCTCTGCTTGCCTATGACACCATGAATACAAAGCAGGCATCCAGACACATATGCATGTACATACAGTTCACACACACAATAAAACCTTGGTTTCTCAGTGCATAGTTGGATAGATCAGTGTTTAAGCCTGGCAACCATTTCCCTTTCTGTCTGTAAGAGTCTGTGGATGGTGTTCATTTATTTACAAAAAACATCTATAGAAAACAAGAAAGTTTTATAAAATGCATCAACTATATGAAAATCACTTTGCCTTAACTTTTATTGCATGTGAATAAAAATGAAGCAATCTGAACTTTCATGCCAGCAACATAACCATAAGAATGTGTACAAACTTATTATTTTTTATCCAACTGTGCCATATGGCCGTTTAAATAATCTGCACCAATTGATTGTTTTTTAACCAAGGATGCCAATTGTAGATTGGGTATGCCATTGTGTCCACATTCTTTCCCTCCACTCAATAACAGCTGGTCATCATGGTCTAATTTACTTCTATAAACATTCTTGTAAAGTGTACCTGAATAAAATCTAGTATTGTCCTGATTAAATAACTTCTGAAAATTAGATTTACTACTTTTTAAACACGATTTGACTATATCCCAAATATCCCAAAAATTCCAGTATAATGCTTTTGTGTTAGAGAAAGTGGCTTTTCATACTCATCTAGTAAAAGTCCGCATGGTCTATTTCTGGTTTGTACAACCTTGAAATCTAAAGTTTAGACTCATCTTACCCTAGGGCATGTGTCCATTATTGTTCTGTTAGTTTGAAATCCACCTTTGACCTGAGAACACCTCAGTTTTTGCCCAATGGATACACACATAGCTCCTTGTTAAATATTATTTCAGGTGGATGCACCAGGCTCCACATGGCTTGTAGCTAAATTGTAAAGGAGAGCAACCTAAGGACTCAAACATTAGAAACATCCAACAAGGTTTCAAGTCTTGACCTTTTCCACAAGGAAGATTTCCAAATAATCCTCAATGTTATAAGATATGCACACTTTATTCATTTTTTTCTTCAGTGGTAAGCTCTAAGAGGTTAGCATAATTCTTCTGTACTTTGACAAGTGACCTCCACTGGTACAATTTCTATTTTCCTGTTAAAACAATTATTCTAAACACTAATAAAGGAGCAAACAATTCCTGATGTTATTAGGTCAGTAAGCCACTGGATTTTGGTTTTTAAGCCTATGTCTCTGAGGAATTACAATGAAATGACTCACCTACCAGACAATTGAAAGCAGTGACACTGTGGTAGTCTTATTTACAAAGCATTTTGTTAGCATCGGTTACTGATTGTAAACTGCACCAAAACTCACTTACTCGCACTTGTACTAAACTAAACCACTGATCTGACAAGAAACTTCTTTTTCATAAGAGGGGCTTGAACTCAAATAGAAACAAACAGAGCAGCAAATACTTCAAATAAAAAAAGAAGACTTTGAAGATAACTGTGATCCCTTTGTACTTTCACCATAACACATTAAAGACTTTCACCAAGACTTCAGAAATATAGTATGTGCCACCGATATGTCTCATTAAAAGTAAAAATGGCTTGTAGACAATTTTTTCCTCAGAGTTACCACAAAAAAAATTTTATTGGGGGAAAAAAAATCTCTGATCAGTAATAGAAGAGGTGGAGATTTCCATCACTCATCGGTCAGTGTAGTTGGTTACCATGGAAACCGAGCACAGTGGTGGACAAACATTGCTGATTTCTAAGACAAGTTCTCTTGCTGCATGGATGTCAAGGATTATGGCAGATGCTGCTCCCCTACCAAGTTCTGGTTGATTTCCTAATTATTTAAAGGAAGATACTACTCAGTATACCCTCTGACAAAAGAAGCATAAGTCAATCCCATAATGTAAAATTAGTATAGTTTTTAAATAACATAATGTGCCTGTTTGTATTTACATTTCATTAAAAAATTAGCATCTGAAAACTATTTATAATCTATTAAATTATCAAACAAAAAATGTGAATTTGCATTATACCAATCAAACCTTTATTTAATTGCTGGCCAGGTTTTTGCACATTTCTACTGTTGTTTTGATAACTTATCTTTGGTGGTCACCTCCAAGTCTTTGAGGTTAAAAGGTCATCTTGCAGTCACCTTAATCTTTAGCTCCCTCTAGAGATTATCTATCAGATTCAAGCTGGGACTCAGGTTATACCACCCCAAAAGGTTAATATAACTTCCTATAAGAACAAACCTTGTAAAATGTAAATATCTTTTTAAACCTAAATCCGCTGGGGGTGTGAATAACTTTGGGCTACAACTACTACATGAAATTACAATAAATCACTTCAATTACCTACTAGCGTCTTTGTAGAATGAGTACAACGAAATGACAAGAAAGAATATCCAGCATGCTTTTACATTTTTGCTCTTTAAGCCAATATATGGTAAGGGCTGTTCCTATAAGATTTGTCTTTGTGCTGCTGTCCTAGACAAAGATTTAAGATTTGATAATGCCAAAAATGTCAAGTGTTTCTATATATCAAATCAGTTGCTTCAACAATAATGTCATGACAAAGGTACATGAAATGTGGAGTAACATAGGTCCATAGTGGAAAGACATGAATTAAGTTTCTCACAATCAATAAAAAGATCCTTTAAGTTTTACGTTTACACACCTATCTTCATGTTTATACTGGTAGCTGACTGAGCATACTAAATTTTAAAAATAGAACTAATAAAACATGAGTGCATTACTTAAATCAGATATAATTAAGCTAATAATTTATATCCAAAAACAACCACAAACTCTGAATTTTATCTGGTTTATAAAATACTACACAAAGTAGGATATAGTTTAAGATTAATACAGTTGGAGATTTCTAGCTGATGTACTGGTGCTAAAATGAAGAGTTATACTCTCGCCAACTCCACATTGATTTATTTTCTGTTTTTTTTATGTATTTCTCTAAACCATGGCTCTCTGCCTGACAACAAGGATAAAAATCCAGAATATATTAACAAAAAAACTACAACTTTCACAGTGGATTTAACAACAGGATTCTGTTGTAAGAACCGTCTTTATGCTAGAATGGGAATGATATGAACAATGAGTTATAGCCATATATAACATAAGGCATATGGTAGTAATCATACCATGTGAAATCCAAAACAATATAAGATTTGATATTTGAGTCCACTGCATCATGCTCAATGACATAATATTGTGCTTGTCAGTAACTAAACTACAATGATGAATTTAAGATGCATTGCCAATTTTGGAACACTTGGCAAAGTGCTCTGTTTGACTGACCAATCTTTTTCTGGGATTAGTTTCAGCACTGCACAAACATCAATGCAGTGTGCAAGATGGTTTTGCAATGCTTCTGGGGAAAAAAAAGATGTTTACAAACCACAAGCAAGCAGAAAAGGCTTTTCAATAATTACCACTTAACATTGACAAGGTATATGGATGTGAACAAAGCTTAGATTTTTTAGAATAAAACGTTAAAATTTCTGATCGATGTTTTGTTGATGTGTACTCACCGTAGCAGTAATTAGTGGACCATGGATCTGTGCGTAGAGCAATGCTTCATTGACATGCCCTCTGACCCCCAGCATGGCTAGCTCCAGGTTGTGGTGCCCAGCCATCGTAAGGGTTAGTTTCTCCAAGGAGCTGATATATATCCTCCAAGGCTGATCTAGCTCCGACATACTTGCTAAGCAGCCCCGCATTACATTCAAACAGTAGCCAGCACAGGGCTTGATCAGTGTCAAGCCTCTGCAATGTGAGCAGTACACCATCTTTGCCAGACCTTTTACACAATCTCTGCTAAGGTTGATATGTTCCGTTGCATTAATGACCTCCAGTCCTTTATCCAAGGCGAGACCCAGTTGCCTGCCAGCCTCCAACAGTTCAGCCATTTTCCGAGCCATGATGACGGGATGATCCCCGAAAGGTTTGACGTCCTGTCTGATCATACGCAGACAGTCAACCATCGTGCTGCTTGCTGTAACACTCTCTTCAATGCCTGGGTTTATGAGTCGTGTGTACACAAGAGGGAAGATGTTGTTAAAGAATCTGTGAACTGTCATCTCAATTGAGATGTTGGCTCCACGTAGATACAGGGAGAGAGAGGAAAACAGTTGATTCACGTGGGGCAAAGCCTGACTGGACAGGGACGAGTAGGTTCCCTCCAACAGTGAACTTAGGTGGCCTTGAGAGAATGACAGGAGGAACTGAAACATGTCTGCAAGGAGAGGAGAAAATAAAGAGAAAGAAGATGTAAGAAAGAATAGTAAACACAAAAACATCTTTATTTTAATTAGTGCATTTCAGCTGTGTATGTCTTTTGTAAAAGAAATTAAACTCAGTGGAATTTACAGCATAGAAACATTAATATTCCAACCTAAAAAAGTTAACATTTGACTCAAAAAAATAAGATGATAAAATAAACAAGAGTAGGTTTCATAAGACGATTTCTCTATTTTTCTTAAAATAAATTTTAATCGTCCAGAGGAACCAATGTTAATAGCTTTAAATCCTGCTGTAGTGAGGTCCAAGTTGACGGGACTGAGTAAAAAAAATGTTTTTTCGTCACATGTTCTGATCAAACTAATGAACTAATGTCCTAAGAACAAAATCTCTGGCTGGACTGACTAAGTGACATCTAGTTGGATAAATAAGGCGGGAACGGTCCAAAGACTGACTTATAGATGAAAATGTGCTGATGCATGAGTCAATGGATTCATATTGATGGCCAGTTGATCCTGATCCGTGAATATAAAGTACATTGATAAGTGAGAGATTTATACCCTGTTATGAACTATAATGGTCGATTATAGACCGCATCCAACATATCTAGGGAGGTGACATCCCATTTATTTCTGAGGAAAACCCGTAGTTTGATCTCCACCTTGTATGCAACATGTTCAATATGTGACATAAATGAAAGCTTACTGAAAGCTCAAAAATCTGTCAAAATGTATATGTACAACTTTGGTAAGCAACAAAGCCGCTCCGGTCAATGGATATTCTGAGAATTACGGTATACTGTGTCATTACCTGATCGGCCCTGTAACAGGACCCCTGAGCAGTCAACAAGACTGCTTGACTGTAATGTCTAAACTAGAAGTGCTTTCATGTAAGGCAGCTTATGCCCGAAGTATGTGCTAGCAACAATATACCAAGTAGGTTAATTCAACATAAAAGTGAAGTTTATTTTGGCCGTATGTTAGAAACAGGGCAGTTTAGTCCAACTACTTTGTCCTCCCAACAGAGATGGATAGCTCTCACTTTCAGGTACTATGTGTGAGAGACAGGCGAAGTGATATGAGAGGAATATTTAATGTTCCTTATAATCCGGTGCGCCTTATGTGTGAACATAGACACGTTAATTAACAGTGCGCCTTATAATCTGGTCTGAAAAATACAGGTAATTCTTTAAAAGAACACCAACATCGGTCATTTACCAACATCGCGCTATATCTAAGTGATGGCTAGAAATGGATCTTTGTGCACTGTAAAGTATAGACTGGAAAAGTTTAAAGAAAGATGCTGTGAATCTTTATATTGGCTAAATTTCATTTTGAGTGATTTCACACTGGGCAATGCACTATAAAAGAGCAGACAGAGAAACTGAAGGTACATTTTTGTTCTTCTCTTCTAATCTGGCCATTACAATGTCCTGTACATTCATAATGTTATACTTTATTTCATTTAGGTTTGATGAAAGCTTTTAAAGATTGGTATGAAAAGTGTACTCTTGCATGTTTAAAACAACTGACCCCAATGACTCCTGGCATTCTGTCTTGATACTCGGGATTATACAAATAATACTTTTGATAGAAAAAAATTATTTATTCAGATTATATGCTGACTGTTTTCTTGGAAAGACTATTCAACCTGACCAAAGCAGCAAACAGGGTTAATAAAACATAAGTCAAGTTTTCTTATTCCATGCAAAATGTTCTTTCATTTCCTCGCATTCCAAGTCAAACCAACACACATATTATTGCATTTTGTTTGACTCTACTAGAAAAAAAGGCAGATTGGTCATTTCACATTGCAATTCAAAATGATCTAATGTGTATCTGACTGACCACTACTCTGGCTCCCCCTTCTAAACATTCCATGCTTTCATAGCCGTAAAAACTTTCGCCTCTCTCCACCAGTGTGTCTTAATTTTCTGCCATTTTTCTGACACTTCCCATAAAACACTGCTATATATATATATATATATATATATATATATATATATATATATATATATATATATATAAAGAGAACACTAAAATAACACATCCTAGATCCGAATGAATTAAATATTTACATGCTTGAATATGCTGACAACCCAATCACACAGAAATGATCAATGGATATCAGATTTATTAACCCATGGAGGTCTGGATTTGGACCCACACACAAAATTAAAGTGGAAAAACACACTACAGGCGGATCCAACTTTGATGTAATGTCCTTGAACCAAGTCAAAATGAGGTTTAGTAGCATGTGTGGCCCCCACATATGACCTCCCTATAACGCCTGGGCATGCTCCTGATGAGGTGGCGGATGGTCTCCTGAGGGATCTCCTCCCAGACCTGGACTAACGCATCCGCCAACTCCTGGACAGTCTGTGGTGCAATGTGGAGTTGGTGGAGTAAGCAAGGCATGATGTCCCAGATGTGCTCAATTGGATTCAGGTTTGGGTAATGAACGGGCAGGCATCGATGACAGACTCCAGCCACATGAGGTCTAGCATTGTATTGCATTAGGAGGAACCCAGGGCCAACCACACCAGCATATAGTCTCACAATGGGTCTGAGGATCTCATCTCTGTACCTAATGGCAATCAGACTACCTCTGGCGAGCACATGGAGGGCTGTGGGCCCCAAAAAAATGCCACCGCACACCATTACTGACCCACTGCCAAACTGGTCATACTGGAGGATGTTGCAAGCAGCAGAATGTTCTCCATGGCGTCTCCAGACTCTGTCAAGTGTGTCACGTTTGCTCAGTGTGAACCTGCTTTCATCTGTGAAGAGCACAGTGTGCCAGTGGCGAATTTGCCAATCTTGGTGTTCTCTGGCAAATGCCAAACGTCCTGCACGGTGTTGGACTGTAAGCATAACCCCCACAGGTGGGGGTTATGCTTACAGTCCTATATATTGTTGTAAGTTTGTGTATCCATGGGCTAAATGTAACACTCCTCTCTGGGGTGTGATGTAAGCTTAAAAGCATGACAGGAGATGAAGGAGCAGCAGCAACTGTACAGAAACTGAGACATGTGAATGAGGGTGCCAGGGCATACACAATATACCCACTATAACCACAAAGTACAAACACACACGCACACACAGACTCATCTAAAATAAGATTATACCTACACTGACTCTCAATGCTGCATGCACAACACTAACAGCTTACTTAAAAGTATAACTCATGTGCTCTTTCACATTCATTCATGACCGTCACCCCAGTGTTGCTTTTTTCAGCTCAGAGCTTGTTAGCAAGTGTGTGTGTGTGTGTGTGTGTGTGTGTGTGTGTGTGTGTGTGTGTGTGTGTGTGTGTGTGCGCGAGTTAATGCTTTTGTGTTTTTTTTGCATGTGTCCTGCCCCTCCCAGGTCACAGACAGAAGGATAACAACAGCCATGTCCTCATGAACAGCTGCACTAATATGAGTACTGTCTGTGACACACAGGGACTCCCCACTTGCCAGTGAGAGGCAAAACGTATTTTAGAGGCCCCAGAAAACACCATGGAAGTTAGCACTCACAAAACACGAGATGCTATTTGAACATTGTGAAGGCTGGGGACAGATGTAAGGCAAATGCATGTGAGAAGAGAAAGTCATGAATGGAAAGCAGGCCTAAGAGAGATGCCAAAGGAGGTAAATACAACAATAACACAATAAAGAAAAAGAAATGACCAACAACTTAAAAATAAATTTCCATCCAACCTCACTGTCTCTTAATGCCCCCTGGTGCCAGAAGGAGAAACAGATTTGTTTTTTTTGTTTGTTTTTTTTACCAAAAGAATGGCACATATGTATAAAAGAAAAGTCAGAGCGGGAGAAAGCCAGGAAAATATGGGGGGAAAAAAGAACATCTGAACTTTTTAAACAAGGAATAACAACTACTGTACAAGACGACTCCACCTTGTGAACAGGCCGACATCTGGATCTGTTTGGCTCTTGGCCTGGAGCGCTTCCCTGTGTCTCCATGGACTTTACTGCAAACATGTACTTCTGAAGGAAGTGCATGTTGTTTCTTTAGAGATTTTGAGTTTCTTCCGCTTAAACACAGGACAAATAAACAAGAAATAGTAGGTTCTGACAACAACTTATGCTCCCTGCAGGTGAAGAATGAGGCATAAAATATAACACTTGTGGGTGGCCTGGCTCAAACACCTGTATCTACACCTGCTCCGAGACACACAAGCTGACAGTGTCATCTGAGTTGTCTCTCAGTTCAATGATAATGCTTTGACAAGCTCTAAGGTGAAATCCTGGGATACCCTTAATTATTTTCCAGCAGGATTAATCACAGTCAGAACACAGTGTCTTGCCAAACAAGTCATACTACTAAATGTTTTTGACATTGTCTCATGGCACAACCAAAAACATTCATGTATTCTGTTGCAATTTTATGTGACAGACCAACATAAAGCAGCATGTGACTGTAAAGTGGAAATAAAATAATGTGCTGCAAGCTGGGGAAGAGACACAACAAACGTGAAAAAGACACATTGATTAGGTGGGGGCAAAACAGAACTTTTATACCTAAAGTTAAAGTGCTATGTATGGTGGAAACCTAACACTGAACACCAACCTAAACATACCATTCCCATGGTAATACTATGTTGAGGGGATACTTTTCTGTAGTTATTCACAATCTCTCCCCTCCATACCTTTCTGATTTACTTCAAATTTCTATTCCCTCCCGCATTCTTAGATCTTCTTCTACCACTCACTTAGTTGTTCCTTCAGCCCGTCTTAGCACCATGGGGAGCAGAGCTTTTTCACGTTCTGCGCCCACACTCTGGAATTCTCTCCCCCCTGACATCTGCAATACCGAGTCTTTACCCGTGTTCAAATCCAAACTCAAAACCCACATGTTCAAGATTGCCTTTTCATTATGTGATTTTATGATTTCATTATGATCATGATTTCACAAAATGGCAAATACAAAAATCTAGCACGTAAAGAATACAAGAAAAAAGTGGTAAATAATTATACCATCTTGAATAGTAAATGCGGCCACAAAAACAAATATAGCGCACAAACTAAAGGGTAATATTGCTTGGGTCTGTTTCATTTTGCTTAACTAGTTTGTTTGGAGTCTAACAGCTGCTACACGATGATGCTAGAGGCTACAAAAGACTTCAGTCAGAGGTTCATGTCCCAGCAGACAACAATCCGAAACATATGGGGTTGCCACTTGTCCATTAAAATGAGTAATAGACCCGTATTTGATTATGAATTTGTGTATCGAAATGAGCATGTCCTATATTTTAAAAAGTAGTTTTGAGTATTGCATCATCTTATCCACAAATTGCATTAAAGTGCTGGAGACTGATTTGTTCAAATTAAGGGCCCTAATGATTTGTTAAGATACTAATAATTTTAGACATTAAATGTTAGAAGAGAGTGTGTTTGTTTAATACCATTGGTATCACATTAGTTTTCTTTAAAGGTGTATGACAAAAGTTTTGAAGTTAAATATTATTTATTTTCTTTCTTATACATGCACTTACGATTGCCCGACATGTAAAATGAGTTACCCTCTATTTACCACAGTTGCCTCTATAAATTGGGTTAGTCAGGTGATGAAACAGTGATTTGTGCCATATTCTCTGGCCGTGCGCGTGGGTATGATGCCTTGCACACTCTCATTGACCTGGCTGCTTTGTTGAGTCTGTGCTGTAATCGATGCATTAGCGACAGAACACAGGCTAACCTCAATACTTATAATTTTCTAATCTCAGAAGACATTATGCTTCTAAACAAAAGACCTGTGCAGTCACAGGGGCAGATGGTATTCCTCTTCTTCTATGCACGTGCACAACACTGATGTCATTTCAAAGGGGCTAACTTGTGCAAAAACTCTGGAACTTATGCTATGCTTCTGTAAAGGTAGGTATTTTCATGAAGTATGGAATTACGGTATTTCAAATACTCAGAAATTGCGTATACAATTATTTCAATTTCTATTATTTTACAAAGAAATATTGCACCTTTCCATTTAGTTTGGATCTGATCCCCATATGGACAGTTCTGTTACATGATGACTTAGAGATTAAGACTGAAATGACAAATAATAATCATAAATAAGTTACCTCCAGCTGGTAGATTTATATTGGTGTCTAAACCTAACCCTAACCACACAGCAGACTGACTAAAATGTTAAAAAAAATAGCCAAGCTGGTGCAAAACATCACCCTGGGGGCTACCAATTGTCATATGGTCCCTACAAATTACCCTTTGGCAGATAGCTCTGTTTTAAAAATAATCGTAAAAATTAATTAAGACTATAATTTCAGTTATATCAAACTGCAGCTGGTGCATCATTTGGCAGTGTGGTAGTCATCTTAATGTGACCAGCCCTGACAGACGTTCTATATTTTTCTGCTTGAAATGTGGCAACGCTAAGCCTTAGGTGCAATGAATTAGTTTAGATCAAAATGTATCGATGTGTTAAAATAACTTACAAGTTCATATACGCAAAACAATTTAGATATATTGGCCAGACTAGAAAACTATTGAGCACAGATGCTCTCCATCCATTCTCACTGAGATTGGTATGCTTTACAGCCTCCATTAAAGATTTCCTTATTCTGAATTTTTGGAATTAGAAGTCAGCTTTGTAGGCCATGTTAGTGCCTAAAACAAGGAATGTGACTTCAAATAGGAATTCCGTTACACTATGCTTTCAATGTACAGAGGTTTGAATATATATATATATATATATATATATATATATATATATATATATATATATATATATATATATATATATATATATATATATATATAAGGTAATATTTATGTATATAGTACTGTCATATGCTTGATACATCCAGCAGCTGACATAAAATATGTTTTGTTCACAAGGAATCTAAACAACACAATCATATGGTGTTTTTTTCATTGTTGACAAAGTATTTTTATCATGCCCTCTACCTGACTCACAGATCTGACTTGTTATTCTGCAAGTCAATCAAGAGATCTCCAAAACATTTGTTTCATATTCTCAGTGCAATTGTAGGAAAGTCACTTGGCTCAGATTGTTGTCTCTGACCACCGTGCCTAAATTTGGATGTGACCACATTCAATTTAGACAAGCATTTGTTGGTGGCTATCCTTATGCTTTATTGTTTCCCGTCTGTGCTTCTTTTGGGAAATGAGAGATGGTTGAAATGTGGTCACTCTGCATGGGGCAATTATCTTTGATTTAAATTAAAGTCAATAAAAAACACAGAAATTACAAGCACAAAATTGTAAAGCTGACAATTTCGGAATGAGCTGAGATGTCTGCATTTGCTGTAGTCCTGGGGGTAAATGTGGCATGTTCTTTGATTAGAATAAGCATGAAAAAATGCAGCAGTCCTGCAATGGCCTGAAGTGAGTACAAATTTATGACTCCGAAATGAGGTATTACACAATATCTTTCCACCAATACGTGGCCAAAATTGTTCTCTGAGATCATTTGGTTTAAATTACAAGAACCCAACTCCAGTTGACATTCTGCAAAGCAAACCCCAATGTTTAACTGGCACAATTTAACTTAGGTTTCACCATGGTGAAGCTGCCACAATCAGACTCAAAATAAGCATAGCAGAAAGTCTGTGGTTTCACTCACAACTATGGCGTTTATTGCCTTTGCTGTGATTGGCTCTGATTTCTCCACAAATATATTATATTCTATAAGTAGTAAAAGAGGCAGTTGTAATAGAAGCAGTTTCTGCTGTTGCAGCAACAGCTACAATTACTACTTATTGATGTTTAAAGCTCTCATGTGAATTCTTTTTTGCAAAGAAAACAGCTGACTGGCTGCACTTTTTCACTTCCTAGAGTCAAAAGCACTTGGTACAGCACAGCAATGCTAAGGACAAATCAACGTAGTGCAGTTCATATCTCTTGAATGAAACAACCAAAGGTTACTCCGACTACAGTATTTTTTACTTGCCTAATGTCCTTGACAGCAAATGTTTACATACACTGTATGGAAAGACACAGAACTGTTTTTACTCTTGTTGTCTTACATTAAATCAAATTTCAGATTAGGTAGGATTACCAAGGATTACCAGGATTTATTTTTGCCTAATGCCAAAACAACAAGATTTATTTGTTTTGTTTTTGTTTTTTATCCTTCCTAACAATAGAAAATTTGGGAAAAGCCTGGATAATGATAATGTAGTAAATTATCAACATTTGACATAACTGGAGGGGCAACTGTGGATTACTTCTACAGCACATCTCAAACATGCTTCATTCGGTAACATAATTAGAACGTCAAAATAAGTCAGCAAAGATATCAGGAAGTAAATTTATGGACCTCCACAAGTCTGGGCCATCCTTAGATGTAATTTCTAATTGTGTGAAGGTGCTTTGGTAATCGGTTCAAATAAGTGTATACAAATATTCTGGTAGAAGGACTTGTCCAGAATTCTAGCAAACTATCGTGAAATCGTAGAAATAATCTTGGTCAGGCTAAGTTACCTAAAACAGGAAATATTTATTCTGATTTAAATCTAGTATGGGCAATGAAAACTTCAACTGAAGATGGGACATAACAGGGCTTACTCTAGTATTTTTTTAAACCGTGGTGGTGGTGGTGATGTTTTTGTTTTCTTTTGATTTTTGTATGTTTTTTTTTTTGTTTTTTTTTAGGGGGGGAAGTAGATGACGTCATCATGTAATCAAGACTGGAACAAGAAGCTTTTTCAAAGACAAAAAGAGATTAAAAACAGTGATTAAATGAGTTTGGAAGTACAAATGACCTTTTTGAAATAATTTTGGACTTTTAATACATTGTCTGAATCCACACTACGAAAAAACAAACTGTACAAAAATTACAGTTATCAGAGGCACAAAAAGTGAGCGGGGTGAACCAGTGAATTGAAGCACTGTGTGAATCTAATTCAAGAAATGACTGCCTGTGAGACAGCGCTGAGGGAAGGTTTGAGGGATGGTGCTTTCACCTATTGCCATTAACACAATACAGTCGATCAACTTGTTGATAGTTGCTTTTTGAAAGAAAGGCGCTAGAGGGGTCTGAAAAGTCGCTAACTGTAGCAACAAAGACACTAAATGGGCAACACCAGACTGTTGTCTCTACTTTTCCTTCCCTCCCGAGAGCAGGCAGCGGTAGCCGGCCGCTAGCCAGCTACGCAGCCAGACATGAAGGAGCAGATGGAGCAGGTTTTTCTAAATTAAGTATGTTTTAATTTTCATCAAATTTAAATTCATTCAAACTCTGATTATGGTTAGTATATGTGTGCAAATATAGGCTATATATAGTATAGGATGTATATATCTCATATGCTTTCCATTGTTTAAACATCCATCCATTTTCCGTCACGGTTGTCCCTCATGGGGTCACGAGGGGTGCTGGTGCCTATCTCCAGCATTCAATGGGCGAGAGGCGGGGTACACCCTGGACAGGTCGCCAGTCTGTCGCAGGGCAACACAGAGACAAACAACCATTCACGCACACACTCACACCTAAGGGCAATTTAGAGGCCAATTAACCTAACAGTCATGTTTTTGGACCATGGGAGGAAGCCGGAGTACCCGGAGAGAACCCACACATACACAGGGAGAACATGCAAACTCCATGCAGAAAGACCCAGGGTCAGACTCAAACTCAGGACCTTCTTGCTGTGGGGGTTCGCGATGATCAATTACATGTAGCTGAAACTCTGTATAATATTCGATCTAAGATAAACTAAGTATACTGTATGGATGGATAAGAATGTAAATGTGGCCCTGTGATTTCCACTTTGCTTGCTTATATTTGCTTGGAGGTACAACAATATTCTGTTAATGAGACAGGAGACACTGTTCTCATACCATGAAGCCGTGGGACATTCCTACCCTGGCAGTCGATCCTGAGAGTCCTGACCAACCATCGTCTCAGGAAAAACATTTTAATCCCTCTACGGGCTTGGGTTTCCAACCGGTCACCACACAGATATGTGTCACAGTGACACATGTGAAGATTACATATCCTTGTTTTAATTAGCAGAAAGACTGTATATCTAGGGCTGTCTTCTCCCAGGCAATGGTGGTCATCTTGAGTTACAATCGAGAGGTGCAGTGTCATCCGATCTCCCACTTTAATGGTAATAAACTATTATTAAATTCTTGAATCAATCTGTTGATTCATCTTACTTATGTGACTCTTGAACACAGCATGGTCAAGTCTAAAGAAGGGGCATGAGTCATCTGTCAAACTACACACGCACAGGTTTGCTGCTCATGCAAGCTTGACCTAAATGAACTGGAAAACTGAACTCCAACCAAAACAGTTAGGTAACCGCTGGCACAACCCCACACGCGCAACTTATATGCATATATGCATAACTTTTCTAATTCGAGGTGTCGAGGTGTGATAATTACAGTGCTGAGAAAACGCATTTGTACACCTTCAAAAAGGTTTAATATTGACTTCATCAAGATGTCTTTTGACCTTGGAACTCTGCCATGTCTTTAGATTTTGCCCAGCTTCTGTTTCACTGATGACTCATGAACACTGGCCAGTAAGGCCTTCTGTGCTTTATGAACTTTTCTTCGTTCTTTTGTGACCTCCTGGAAGAGCCGTCATTGTTCCTTTGAAGTAATCTTGGTAGGCCTGCTATTCCTGAGAATGTTTAGAAATGTTTTATTTTTCTCCATTTGTGGATATTGGCTCTAACTATGGCTTGTTGGAGGCCTAAAACCTTGGAAATTGAAAAATCACAGTTATTACAGAAATTAAAAAGTAGGGCAGTTACTTTACATTGGGTCACGTAGGTTTAGAGAATAATGTTCTCTTAATAAAACAGTCATTTGGAAAAAAATCAATAAATCAGGTTATCTGCTGTCAAATGTGTTTAATGACCTCAAAGGAGCACGTAAATATGAGTAAAGATTGTAAGGGTAATTTATTTATTAGTATTTCAGTAATTAAAAAGTAATTTAAACACAAAACAAAATTATGGAATATGAAAAACTATCACTCATACCAGCAGAATTTACTAAATCATGTCTATTAAATTAAAGTACAATATAAGAATAAAGAGAAAAGCATTTCTTGTCGTTTGCAGAAGTACAGAAACATTATCACAGATAAAGAAATGAGGACATGAGAGAATGACATGGACAGAAGAGACAGGAGACAAGAGCTGAAGGAGTGAGGGAGGCGTGAGTGGATGAAATTGTTAAAATGGGTAATGTGGGGGGGTTGGTGTGTGTGTCTTCTTATACATGAAGCCGAACGACAACATTTTCTTGCTCACTTTTCTAGTAAAATGAGAACTTTGATGTAAAGTGAAGACCTTGTTTTGGTCCTCACTTTTTTTTCTGGGCTAGGGGTTAGGTTTAGGACTAAGGTGTCAGTTAGGTTTAGGTTAGAGTCAGCTATATACTGGTAAAGGTTAGGGTCATGGTAAGGCCATAGAAAGTGTTGGAAGTCACGGCCCGGTCCTTACTTTGCATTTTAAACAAGGATGTGTGCGTGCGTGTGTGCGTGTCTGTGTGTGTTAGTGTGAGTGTGTAGGGAGGAATGTTGACAGGGTGATGGAGAGCACCTCCAGTACTAAGCATTAAAGGGACACATGTCAAAAGTGACCCCGACTTCTTCCAATTGGTTTATACACTCACCGGCCACTTTATTAGGTACACCTGTCCAACTGCTCGTTAACACTTAATTTCTAAGCAGCCAATCACATGGCGGTAACTCAGTGCATTTAGGCATGTAGACATGGTCAAGAGAATCTCCTGCAGTTCAAACCGAGCATCAGTATGGGGAAGAAAGGTGATTTGAGTGACTTTGAACGTGGCATGATTGTTGGTGCCAGAAGGGCTGGTCTGAGTATTTCAGAAACTGCTAATCTACTGGGATTTTCACGCACAACCATCTCTAGGGTTTACAGAGAATGGTCCGAAAAAGAAAAAACATCCAGTGAGCGGCAGTTCTGTGGGCGGAAATGCCTTGTTGATGCCAGAGGTCAGAGGAGAATGGCCAGACTGGTTCGAGCTGATAGAAGGGCAACAGTGACTCAAATAACCACCCGTTACAACCAAGGTGGGCAGAAGAGCATCTCTGAACGCACAGTACGTCGAATTTTGAGGCAGATGGGCTACAGCAGCAGAAGACCACATCGGGTGCCACTCCTTTCAGCTAACAACAGGAAACTGAGGCTACAATTTGCACAAGCTCATCGAAATTGGACAATAGAAGATTGGAAAAACGTTGCCTGGTCTGATGAGTCTCGATTTCTGCTGCGACAGTCGGATGGTAGGGTCAGAATTTGGCGTCTACAACATGAAAGCATGGATCCATCCTGCCTTGTATCAACGGTTCAGGCTGGTGGTGGTGGTGTCATGGTGTGGGGAATATTTTCTTGGCACTCTTTGGGCCCCTTGGTACCAATTGAGCATCGTTGCAACGCCACAGCCTACCTGAGTATTGTTGCTGACCATGTCCATCCCTTTATGACCACAATGTACCCAACCCATGATGGCTACTTTCAGCAGGATAATGCGCCATGTCATAAAGCTGGAATCATCTCAGACTGGTTTCTTGAACATGACAATGAGTTCGCTGTACTCAAATGGCCTCCACAGTCACCAGATCTCAATCCAATAGAGCATCTTTGGGATGTGGTGGAACGGGAGATTCGCATCATGGATGTGCAGCCGACAAATCTGCGGCAACTGTGTGATGCCATCATGTCAATATGGACCAAACTCCCTGAGGAATGCTTCCAGCCCCTTGTTGAATCTATGCCACGAAGAATTGAGGCAGTTCTGAAGGCAAAAGGGGGTCCAACCCGTTACTAGCATGGGGTACCTAATAAAGTGGCCGGTGAGTGTATAATGTAGTACAGAGCACATTAGGCACAACAACTGTAGGGGAAGTGTTATCTGCATTATATTCCCAGTTGAGCCTCTTGATTTTACTGATGTTGATGGTGTAGACTGACCAACTTTCCACGTGCAATCAAGAACTCAACACAACAAGAGAAGTCTCATTTACCCAGAGAAACTGCATGTTTTATTGCACAATTTAAGTTATTTTGTGGTTTGGTAAAAAGTAGACTGTGCACACCTAAAAGAAACAAGAGAAACAAAACAACCACATTTAAATAGAAGCAGATTTCATGCATTAACTCATAAAACTTGAATCTTACTGACTAGAGGTCCTTACTTCAAAATTATTGATGCTGTGTAGATTAGGATAAACAAAAGAAGGCAAATAAGGCTGAAGAAATTAAAAGTAGTCAAAGAACGTAAAAGTATGCAAGACTTTTGTTGGAAAATTATAGGAAACAGGCTACAATATGATTAACATGAAACAGATTTCTGAAGAGACTGAAGTGTGGAATGAATTCATGATGAAAGCGACTCTAATGAAGAACTTTCCACTATTCTTAGCAGGTGTGGTTTCTGTTTTCATTTATCAGCCCTCCTTACGAAAAGTGAAAGGCGGAGTGGTTTCTTAATGCATTGCTTAAATTAGAGGCTGTGACCACTTGTTGTTAAAGCCGAAAAATTTATGGTTACAAGATTAAACACAATCCAGGCACTACTCTTTCTCTCACACAGACACACACACACACACACATCCTTGTTTAATGTGCATAGAGAGGACTTCCATTCATCTTCAAGGCTTTATATGGCTTAACCCTGAGCCTAGCCCTAACCCAAACCTTTACCGGTTTATACCTAACCCTAACCTAAATCTAATTGACACCGTAGTCCTAAAGCCAAGGAAGAAAGTGAATAATTTTTTTCTGTTCTCACTTTACATCAAAGTCCTCATTTTACTGGTAAATCTTGTTCAGCTGCAAGTACAAGAACACACCACACACAGGAGGAGGGAAACTCCCTTTTGGGGAAAAACAGAACTTTGATAAAAATATAAGCATCTTACTGAGAAAAAGAATAAAAATATGCTAAAGGACTGAATGCAGGATGGTTTAGGAGGTAATACACACCTCTGTTTGATTTTGGCTGTGCACCAGTTTCACAGCCATGGACCAAACAAACATAACATCACTAGTCAGGGTCAGAACACAAGTGTTGCTTTTTCTGTCATTTACTTTACATGCTGTTCTGGAATACATTGATCTGTCACAGGAAGATCAGTGGATAAAGTCTTGCACACAGACATCTTTATGGTACACAGAGGGAAGAGGGAGGCAGAATAAACGGTGAAGAAACCATCCCAGGGCGTAATGAGGAAAGTTAGTTGAGTTGAATGTGGGAGTGATGAAGTGAGCCAGTGGTGAGAGATGGGAGGAAGAGAGCCAACCCCAGCTCAGTGTGGACTGAACCAACAGTATGACTCATAATTCAGAGACGTGCGTTACAATGCTTTTTCACTTGTGCATTAAAATCATGCATTCCAAACAGACCTTGATGTTACACAGGCACCGAAAACCAGCACTTCTTAAAATACATGTCTAGCCATTGTGTAAAGTTCCGCTCCTCTTCTACCTCAATTACATCTCAGCAACACTCCCTTATTTCTCAAAGGATAATTTTATTTGGGTCACATCGACAGGTTTTTCCCCTAACAGGGTCTGCTTTTTCTCAACTGACAAATTTATAATATCAATATTCATCACTATTGTGCTGGTTATCTCCCATTGTTTAATAAAGTATGTGATTGGCACTTACATATATGCAGATAAACATTGCATGGCTGTTGGGATCTGTCGTTGAACCATAAAGGAAGCAAAGTCAGACAGGACACAGCAAAAACAGACATACCAAAACAATTAAAGGCAGTGCAGTAAATTCCCAATGGCAAGTTAGACAAACTATGTTCCAGACAGCCTGAAATCTATTAAAAAGAAAAAAACAAGGCCAGAAAATACAACTTTGATAACCTGGAATCTTCAGGAAAATCAAGTTTTTGTGCTTATAAAGTGGATTGTAATAGTGTACAAGCCCTTGTTTGTACAGCTTTTGGTGAAGAATTATAGTATGATAAATAATTTTAAACCTTTTTTCTACCTTTTAATGCAACATTTATCCTAACAAATTACAACTTTGTCAGTGGAAAAATATCTAAAGTTAAAAAACAATCCTTCTTACATATTTGTGCACTAATACTTTATTAAATCACTTTTTGATTCAAATTCAGCATCCAGCATTCTGGGGAAACACACCTTCCGTCAAATATAACAAATTGGATTGAGCTTACCTCACCATACACCTGCTCACTCCTGCAGAGGTTGTTCCTGCCTGTACCAGGTCTTTCAATAAATCTAAGTGAAATACCTTGTCAGGCTGAATGTTGGGTTCTCTGTCTAGCTGGGCATTACCATTGACCCTTCTCGCATTTCCACATTAACATCTTTAACTAAACCTGTACTTTTTCTGAGAGGTTACAAAGATTCTAAAAGAATGCAATGTGACAAAGTTAAAAGTCTGGAGAAGGGTACCCATAAATCCCATAAATCCCATAAATAAAGGCACACATCAGTCGTGGGAAAAACATGGGGCAACAGAAAGATTACAAAAACTATACTTTTCTCCTAAATATAATTAAAAAGACAAGGCAGAAACTAGTAAGGAGAACATCAAGAAACCAATAGAAATACTGAAGAATGTGCACAAATTTCTGGCAAGTACTGGTCATCTTTCACATATGACAATAATCTACATTTTCTATATGTCTGAGCTAAATAGTAAGATATAAAGAAATACTAATTTCAATTAAAACAGTCAAAATTTTCCAAAACTTTTTTTTGCAGAATCTTTTAAAGGAACAATAAGTAAAATTTTATTATTTTAGATAGAAAAACTAAAAAAAAGTGATGTGAAGAACTGAGGGTATGTTTTTAGATGGAATATAGTATGATGTCACACACCATTTCTGTGTTGTGTTGTCCAGTCTCTTATTTGCAAAGCCC
Organism: Fundulus diaphanus; assembly: GCA_037039145.1. Taxonomy (NCBI): domain Eukaryota; kingdom Metazoa; phylum Chordata; class Actinopteri; order Cyprinodontiformes; family Fundulidae; genus Fundulus; species Fundulus diaphanus. The sequence goes on along the minus strand of CM073133.1, from coordinate 32,145,793 downwards.
AGCATGTGCATGTATGTCCATGTGAACAGCTCCCGGTATCCAGACAGTGCTCAACAGCCCCTCTAGTGGTGAAATTTCACTTATTTCTCCTTTAAGGTACATTCACACAGAACACGAACGAGATGTTTGGAGCGAGTGATTCACATTTTAAATTTTTATGTAAAGGCGCTTTCAGGAGCAGATTAATGATCCGCAATGCGAAGGACACGTTTAGAGTGATGCAACTGGCAAGAAATGGTCAATTGGAGCAAAGCAAAACTGAGAACGGTGCGGTAGATGCATGAATAGAGCAAAACAAAATTTAGCTTGAGTTCAAAAATCTGAACATTTCAGTCAATTTGTGTTGCGTTAAAGGTATAGTGGGCAATATTTTTTCGGCTTTGAGTCCTGGGGGGATCACTTTATTTATTGGTTGTCCCATATGCCAATCATTGTGACCCGCTCACCTAATGCCAATGTACATGCACTCTCCTTGCAAGTTTCTCTTGCTGGCTACGCATGTGTACTTCTAGTGCTTATGTATCCAGTGAGCTTCGGTTTCTGTCCGTCATTGTATCACCACTGTATTCACCATACACTTTAAAAATTACAAGTCACAAGAAGCAAACTATCTTTCAAGTTTACGAGAAGAAGAAGGCCTCAGAAGAAAGAGATAAGATCAGAGTGTATTTCGAAGATTCTGAGGAGCGGAAGAGCAGGTAAAATGGTCTTGTGTATGCGCAAACAGGGACTTGGGCGTTTCTTACCTACATTTTCAGAAAAATAGTCCACTCTGTTTAAAGGCGCTCATGGTCCATTTATTTAACCACAAAAATGTTTTTTTAAATGTGTTACATATTTAGACAGCACGATTAGGCTATATTTCTATGGAGTCTTTACCGACGCGGGGCAGCAGGTCCTTATGCTCAGTCCTGGAAAGAGACAAGTACCGCTGGAAACGATCGTCATCCACGCAGCTACATGTGGTGGTACTCGCCGAACCAGGTCTGGTTGACCCAGGGGCGCTGACGCCGTTGTTGGGCTTTCCATGTTACATACAGCACTGTGTCTCAGTAAAATCCATCTCCACCGCTGAACAGACAGGAGGAGCTGATAGACACTCTTCGTATTTGATTAAGTGGGCTGGGAGGAAAAGGTTGCATTATCAGCGCATTGTCAGCGCATTGTCAGCGCAGATTGTTTGCGAGAGAGGCAAAATGTCAAGCGTCCAACGGCAGGTGATCCAGGCCAATCGTTCGCCTGGATCACGTTTGCTGTGAATGTACCTTTATGGTCTGATGACACCAAAACCGTTCTTCGGTGCTACAGTTTCGATATGTGTCCCACAAAAACCAACACTGAACTTCACGAAAAGACCTCAGTGAAACATGTTGGCGGAAGTATCAAGTATCATCTTCTTAGAAGACTTTTTCTTAAATGCAACCAGGGTTATTCATTGGGTGGATCAAATTATAATGACGTAATTTTGGCCCAATACCTTCATGTGTCCAAAAACCTGAAAACAAAGAGAACTTTGAAGTTTTACCATCACACTGATTCTAAGCATACAAAAAGAACAGCTTCACCAGTGACCAGTTGCTTTGGCTGGTTGTGCACATTAGATGACTAAGTCCACACACTGCAAGACAACAACTTGCTAAACACTGTTGTCAGCATTACAACAAAATTGCACTGGTTCCCGAACCAAGAAATAAAACGGACAAAGACAAATAATGATAAAGTAAACTAAGTCATAAATTAAAATATAATAAAATAGGAATAAGAAGCAGCAAGCTGCTCTGAAAACCTGTCTGTTGGGAGCATACACACTGTAGAGAGAATAATTTTATGGTGTCCTGGGTTACCTCTGAGATCCTAGTTAGGGCATCACTGAACTCCTGGATAGTCTAAGATGCAACTTAAGGATGTTGGATGGACCTAAACATGATGTGCCTAAGAAGTTCTATTTGATATAAGTCAATAGAGCGTGGAGTCCAGTCAATGGTCAATTCCTTCATCATCCAGGCACTTCCTGCATATCCTTGCCACATGTAGTCAGGCATTATCATGCACTAGGGGGAACCTAGTAACCACTGCACTACCGATGGGTAAAAAAAAAAGGGTCTATGGATTTCATCCCGATACCTACTGGTAGTGAGGGTGCCATTATTTAGCCTGTACAGGTCTGTGCATCCCTCCATGGATAAGCCTCCCCAGACCAACACTGACCCACTACCCAATGAATAATGTATATAGCTCCCCACCACCAAACTGATCATACAGCTCATCTCCCCTAATCTCATCCACTTCAAATATAACTTTCTCAGTGACAGACATCAGGTTGTCAGATTTGGCTGTAACACATCAACTTTCACCATCATCTATACAGGTGCACCACAAGGCTGTATTCTCAGTCCATTCCTGTACACTATCTTTACAAATGATTGCCTTATTCTATTTCCCATCACCAGATAATTCAAATATTTAAATGACAATTCCATACTTGCTCTGCTCTTGGAAATGGACTTAGTCACATCCTACAGAGACCCTGTTCCCACTTTGTCCAGTGGTGCAAAGACAACCATCTTCCCCTCAATGTCACAGATGACACCAGGTTAACTCTGAGCTCCTGTGACATCGTAAAATGGGTCAGAAGACTTTGTGGTGAATGTTATGGTGCCTGCAACATTGTACAACATGATACAGCAACACAATGACAAATAAAATACGTAAATTGTTATTGCTTAGCTGTACACTAAATAAATGTTGTATGGCATTTTTTAGTATTTTCTGTCAGTGACAACTTGGCGCCTCCATGTGTGGAGAAGGCATACCTCTTTGTTGCTGACATTACAGGGAGCGGGTTACCTCACTGTGTAGCACAGTATTTTTCCCGGCCCCACATTTGAGAGGGTTTCCTCAATTTGGATTGGTTTTCAGGAGGCATGGCTCTTTGTTGGTGTCACTCAAACTGAGCCCTCATGGGGTAGATCACACGTTAACTTAGGACATCCTCTCTACCTTTAATATGAGCGCTTCAGTGCTACATTAAGCGATGTGCAAGGTGGAAATGTGAGTAAATGATGCCTTCACAAACTAGGTGGCTTTCTTCGAATACTTGTATCACAGACACAATTACATAGAGGAGAAGATATAGTGCTAAAAGGGAACAGAATGTGTGATGGACCGGTCCCTTGTCCATTCTCTTCATCTGGTTTATGTGCTCGGCATTCTGCTACTTTGGGTTTCACATATTATGAAGCACTGACAGGTGCTGATAAAAAACACAAGTAATAAGATTATTTTCAGGGAAACTTTGTAAAGATTTGAGGTTTTTCTTCGCTTCCCTTGTTGTTATCCAGCTTCATTCTCTAGAGAGCCAGTGTTCTCCAAATTCAGTGAAAGAAATGCTGTCCTTACTTGTTATGACTTCTCAAGGGATTTGCATAAGCACAGTAAGAGCACCAACATTTTTCACACACAAATATGCAATACACTCTCTCCACTGTTAACTTCATAACCACATTTCCCCTCCACCCAGCATGATTAAATAAGACGTGTCGGGACAGATTCCGGATATCCTCCCTAATTTGACAATGAGCTCATGTTGCAGAAAAATATCATCATGTGTCCAAGTATCACTCTCTAGAGCAATAACCCTGTCAGTCAAAACATCTGCAGAAAAAAAGACAGAAATATGAAGTGAGAGTACAAAAATGTGAGAGGACAGGGGAGGGATGATGGGGGGGGAAGTCATCTACAATGTGCAGGAAAGCTTCCAGACAAAAAATGATTGCAATTAAGATAGAAGGTACAGAATTTGATGAAACAATGAAGACAGTATGCAGCAACCAAGCAACAAAGTTAGTTGTTATGTCTTATTGTGTCTGCAAATATGTATGCAGGCATATTCTGCGATTTATAAATGTGCCCACATGAAAAGCAAAAGAAAAACCCTGGAAATTCCCTCCTGTTCATTAATGAGACAGGTGCCTTTATAAAAGTTGTGCTGTCTGGGCCACCTAAGATGATTCTGACAGCTGAAATTAAGAAAGGAAAATCATTTCCATCACACAATATACTTTAATGCTACACATCCTCTTCTATCTGCCAATAAATCTCACTTTGCTAACATGCTCAACATTCCCTTTAATCTGAGTGAAAATAAAAATAAATAATTTGTGTCTGAATGAGGGCTCTGATCAAGGTCATGTGAAGGTTGAACACTCTGAAGACAAATTTAATGCTTTATTTGACAAATCTAATGCTTTATTAGAGACACCTTGCTGGTAGTGGTAGTTTTTGTTTGCAGATGTTCATTTATTATTTATGGTAGAGATTGCAAAAAGTGTCTGAAACATTCCTTAGAGATATTGGAACATATTGACGTCATAGCAACATGTAAGTCCTGTAGTTTTGTCTGCTACACATCCATGATGGGAATACCTCATTCCAATACATCAAAAGTTGCAAGAATGGATTGAGAGCTGGTGACTGTGGGGGGCAGTGGAATGTGGCAAACTCACTATCATGTTCAAGAAACAAGTGGCTGGCATTATCCTGCTGGAGGTAGCTATCAAAAGATGGTTACGCTGTGGACAATAAGGAAGGGACATGGTCACCATTTAAACAATCACAAGTTTGTACGAAGGTCACCACCACTGACCACTGACAGCCTGTATGGTTGATACAATACCAGATGGATCTATGCTTTAATGTTGTTTCTGGAAAATTCTGACTTTACCATCTGAAAACCACAGCTAAAAGTGAGATTCATCACACACAATCACACCAACATATGCTATTGTTTAATGTTAATAATCCTGTGAAAATATTACTAGTGCTGTTCTTGGAAGACAGGAGCAGAACCCAGCATTTTGTCCTGTGGCTGTAATCCATCTGTTTCAAGGCTTAATATGTTGTGTTTTCAAAGGAGGGATTCGACACATCTTGGTTTGTAACAACAGCTTATTTGAAATAGGGTCACCCATGCTCCTCTGATATTCAGAAGGCATTTCCGTCCACTCAACTGCTGTTTACTGTTAATTGTCTGTTTTTGTTTTGTAATCATTCCATGTTAACACAAGAGATGGCTTTGGATAGAAAAATCCAAGTAAATCAACACAGTCTAAAATGTTCAGACCAGGCTATTTGGCACTGACAAACACAACAGGTTCTAAGTCAAACATGTCACCTTTCTTCTACATTGAAATGCTCATTTAAACTTTAAATAAAAAAATGAGAATGAATGAGAAAAGACCTTATCCCTTAAGCACAGATCAGGCCTTCTGCTCTTTTCTTTTAGTACTTTTTTCTGATTTTTCAAGCCAAAGTTTGACAATAAAGCAAAGAAGGCGCTTGACGTGGGAATTCTTACTTTGGAAGTCAAGGTTATTTGATCAGCCCTAAGTTCAATGTGCAATATGTCACATAAAATATAAGGAGTGTTGTCGATATTATTATGACTTCTTATACATTGCATGTCATTAAACAAGTGGCCCACATAGTACTATATAGTTCTATCTGTTGGAGAAATTCATTGTTAATGGCTTGCACAGCAATTTGTGTTTAGCAACAAAACATTTTGCTACTTCCAATTCTAACTGGAAAGTGTTGAAATTAGATGAAATTTTGGTCCTAGATCAGTTGCTGTTTTTTAACTGAACAGGGTTTAAAACAGTATTTTAGTGACTCTTGAGAAGATAGAAAACAACAAAAGCAGCGGTCTCAAATGCAAATCCTCGAGGGCCGGTTCCCTGCAACTTTTAGATGTGCCCCTTGCCCTACATACATGAATCAAATAGCTAAACTGCCTCACTAGCATGAAGCCAAGCTCTCCAGAGCTCTGCTAACGAGCTAATGTTTGAGTCAGGTGTGTTGAAGCAGAGACGGATCTAAAGGTTGCAGGATGCCAGCCATCGAGGACTGGAGATTGAGACCACTGAGCTAGAAGATAGAATAACAAAGTCACAGCACATCCAACACCGAGCTATTAAAGGAGGGAGTAAAGATGCAGATAGGGCTACGGCAGACAAATGTTATGCTCATAGCACAGTTGAACTCTATAAACCCATACACTGATGGATTAGCATGCCCTTAAATGCATCTGATGGCAGGTGATTCAGGCCAGGCACCAAGCCAACCGACTTTAATTACATTGATGGTGTTGTCTACAGCTGCACAGCCAAGAAATGAAATCAGTAACAGGGCAGAGAAATACACACACACACACTCACACACACACACACACACACACACACACACACACACACACAAGATTTATTGTAAGATGTTTTGAACTGCAGGAATTTTAAACACAGATAAATGAAAATGAATGAAGCTTAAAAAAGCCCACCATTATAAAGTAACTGGCTCTACGGTTAGACACAATGGCACAGATACAGAACAGAAACGGACTTGCCAAAATCAAGCTGTCATTACTTCATGCAGCATGATCCACTTGCTGCTTCCCATTCCACCCAAGGCACTCAGACAGTACAGAGACTGTCCTTAGAAGGCCTTGAAAAGGAAGGGCCGCTGACGTCATTATCCTCAACACCATCACACCCTAGTTTCTACTGTTGTTCCATTGTGATTTTCCATTTTCGGCTTTTCTGGAAATGTCAAACACCTGATCATTATTGTCCAGACTGACTCAGACATGATGTAAGATGGGAAGGATCTTATTCATGATAAAACAGACAAGTAGCAGAAACACTCTTCAAACCCACTTATGGTACTTGTTGAGACAGCTGTAGGAGGGAGGGTCATATCCCTTGTACTCTAAATACCTTAAAATCATGTGTTAAACAGATGGATTTAATGGCCTATAAGAAATTGTAGACATTAAAGTATTGATACCCAACACTGTAAGGTTTAATGACATACAGCAAATGTTTAAGTTACATCAAACAGTAATAAAAATCTGTGAAATCCAAGATTTCTTCTTTTTTTAAGGGGTGGACTGATTATACAACTCACCATTCGTCTGACTTTACTCTGGATTTTCTCTTATCCAAGGTCAAAATGTTATATGCAGGCTCAACATATACATACACTCCCACAAATATTGGGAGAAATCATTTAAAACAAGATGCATAGAAACCTCAAACTTCTTTAAATCACGAAAGAGCTCCTGCTGTCATTCTAGCTGAAGATTTGATCGCTATAATTATCCATTACTTTTTTGAGATGGTCTGGTTCTTTTGGATTTGTCAGGCCGGGATCTTAAGCGTGCACAGGAGCGGTTTGCAGCAGTATACACACACATTCTCAACTAACTTAATAGACCTAAATGGCTCTCCTTTTTCCACCAACAATCGTTTCCTAAAAATCAAATAAGGAATCCGCCTTAATTTTCCAGGTAATGTTGAAATGGTATAAGAAGGCCTCATGCTCTTTTCTATATCTGTTCTTGTTAGACTGATTTTCCAGGCACCCAGTGGAAAATACAGCAAACGATGCGCCTGAAGCAGGAAGTTTGACTTTGGAGCACTATAGTTAGAAGAACTGGAAGAGTTCATTTGGTGCCCATTATAGACAAGACTTTTAAGCCGAGTTCATGTATTTTCAGTTGGGTTATGGTAAGGAGAATTCCAAAATCTTGCATTTCAATTTTGCAAAAGTACACCTGGTGGTAAACAGACATTTAGTATGGTGTGTCCACCATGTTTACGAACAGGGACAGTGTTCTTTGAGCTGAACATCTTACATAGACATCCCCAAAAAAATCTTCTTGTCATTGAGCCAACAAAGATCAATTTTTCTCTTTCTGACCGTAAAAAGCTTCCTCCAAAAACATTTTGTTTATCCATGTGGATAGCTGCAAAGTTTCATTGAGCTGGAAGTTGCAACTCCTCAAGCATAAAGAAATTGGCCTGTTTCATCTTTGTCCATCTTTATTAGAATAAATAAATTACAGTAGCTGTAAGCAGAACAGTAAACACAAGTATCACTGTAAATGAAATACCGTGCAGTAGTATTGTGCGCTTTGATGCTGTACTACAACTACACGATTTCAGGAAAATATTTAATTGCAAAAACTGGGATTACATTATTGATTACTATTAACTCTAATTTTCCCTGCGTTTTTCTTTCTTTACCATTACATGTCCCCACTGCTCTTCGTGAGTATTAGCATCTCAGTCACTACAGAATTGTTCCTGGTCCATTGAATAGTCCAAATTTAAAAGAGACATACAGAGTATGAATACATTATACCCAAAATGTAATATTCCACCAAATTTGGCATCTGATATTACAATTGACAACAGTGAATTGGTATAATGTGCATCTTTATACTGCACCAAATATTATAGGCATGCTTTTACTGTGTTGTCAGCCCAGATCCATTCAACCCTTTCTAGACACAACAGTTTCAGCACTTACCCTGGAAGGTATCTAAGTGAGCAGACAAAAGATTTTCCAGGTGATAGGTGTGGGACTCGATTTTTTGGAGGGTTTCTTTTTTCACAGCAGCCTGGTAAGATTCCTCCATCTTCTTGTTGCAGCAAGATGGACCTTGATGCTTACATATCTGCAAATCAGCATCTGGGAAAAGCAGTAACAACAAATTAATCAGTAATTAGTTTCTTCAGTTTTTTCTTTGTGGTTTTTGTTTTAAAATCCTTTTTGTTGCTTTCATAAAACAAGGGGACTCCTTATGTGATGGGAGATTTAGGAAAAAGTTTATATTTTATGCAGGAGGTTAACTGAAATTCTCCAAGAAGTGCATTTGCCTCTGATTGTTAAAACATGTTTTCAACGTATGTTACATTGTGCCTAATATGCCTGGCTATGTGCATAGACAAGCCACAACTGCTCTGAAAGACAGAAGTGGCTCCATGTCATGGTGAGAAAGTAGACCAAGTATTTCATCCATGAACTGCTATAAATACCGTCTGTGCTAAATATATGGCCTTGCCTCAATGTGATACTGAGGCACACACGGTTGCTTCTTGTACTGATGCATGTACATGCACTTTATGATACATATGAAAGACATAAAAATATATATGCACAACCATTCTTTTCCAGATTCTACATAATCATAAATGGACATTTATGTATAAACAAGACTGCTTGATTTGAATAAGCTGTAATAAAGCAACATGAACATTACAACAATAATTAAACAGCAAACAGTATGATCCAACACAAAGTTACATCGGATGAAACTTTGTCCCACGTCACTAGTATCAGCTGTTTTACATCATAGCTCAAGTAAGAAAGGGACGTAGAAAACTAAAAGTGTTTTTTCTTACTCTTTTACAGTATGTACACACACAAATAAACTTTTATTATGCAAAAGGTTTATATCACTCAGATAACTCATTTTACTTGGGGAAGGGCTGGACAAGGATAGCTCGAGGCAGATGTTGTAATCAGAGCCTAAAGCATGGTGTTAGCCCAGACCACAAGACCAGCGCCTCACTGGTCAAATCCCTCCATGAAACACAATAGGGCTACATTCTGAATCTCTCTTTCTCTCTCTGTATTCCCTCTCGTCCATTCGCCTGGCATATCCTTGTGAGGCCTGGGTGTCTTTTAATTACCTAGAGAGGGTGCATTTGTTTCCATCGCAGAGCCAGATGGATGAAGTCATGACTGGCTGTCCTCTGGCTATTAGCTCATTATCTCTATCTCTGTTGGGGTCTGCTTTTTTTTTATTTTGACACTTGTCTGTTGCCTAATGTACTGCCTGCCGTTTTTCTGCACCGTCATGTTAAAGCCAGTAAAATAGTGTTTTTATTTATGAACAGACTAAAAACAGTTATTCAGTACTTAAAATCTAAGGTATCCTGGAAATCATTTTCTATTTTATGTGGCAATCTGTATGATTTTGATTTCTATGAGTTAATAAGCAATCTGCAAATGGCAGTAACATTTAACCAAACAAAATCCATGAACAGTAGGGCTCTAGAATGTCTGCAGCATTTAATAAAATGCTAAGCTTAAAAAATGGTTTCATTCTATGATCCATATCTCTTTCTCCATTGTGTTCCTTCCCTTCTGTCATGGACCTCCTCTTCTCAGGTTGACTCTAGTCTTTTGACTGTGTCCTGTACATGTACACTACCAGTCAGAAGTTTGGAGAAGGTGAGTCCAAATGTCTGACTGGTATTGTAGCTGCATTAATTAAGTAATACTTAGAAAACCATAGAGGAAGCTGCTGTCCTAAACAGAAAGAGTAAATCAAATTTCTATATTCATTAGAAAACACATCACCATTTGCTCCAACAACAAATAAATGGTTTATGGGTATATTTTCAACATCTACACTCACCTTTTCTTAGAACCAGAACACTTTATGTTCTGGGTCTTAGTGATTTGGGTCATAATGATTTATTGCTTCCACAGCCATGATGCAAATCTCATATTCCACCACATCCCAAAGATTATTTATTGGACTTTGATCTGTTAGTCAGTTAGTAGGTAAGAGGCACAGTGTGTGCTAAGAAAATATGCCCCAGCTCATTACATCACCACTAGCCTGATTGATAATTTCTTGTTTATGCATTTATACATTGCAGCTAAAATCCAGGTTCATTTGATCAGTCAACTTTTTCTCTATCTGTTATTGTTAAATTTATTTGAGTCTTTATAAATTCTAACCTTTCCCCACTTGTTATCTGACACGAGTAGCACCTGAACTGGTCTTATGCTGCTGTAGGCCATCTGCTTCAAGGTTCGGCGAGTTACGCATTCAGAGATCATATTGTGAATACTCTCTCTGTAACGGGTAGCTATTTCAGCTACTGTTGCCTTTCTACCATCTCAAACCTGTCAGCTTCTTCCTCTCTGACCTCTGAACTCAACAAGGCATTTTCTGCATTAGTTGTGTGCAATAAATCTAAGCAGAGTATAGCATCTCACACTGTTCCATCTGGCCCTAACAGTGATGTGATAGTAGCAGTCTATTAAATAGCTTTTTTTACTCATTCCATTGTTTAGTTTGGAGTTCAGCAAGTCATCTTCACCATGTCTAGATACCTAAATGCATTAATGTCCTGTGGTTTGCTTATATGTTATTTGTGTCAACAAGCGACTGAACGTGTGTATTTAATAATGTGGGATGTGAGAGCACTTTCTATTCTCTCTCTCTTCCCTATTCAAATAACAGCCACAATGCATTGGAATGCCAATTATGAAACCTTCGGACTTCCTCTTAAACTTTTCCCATGCTGTATTGTTTTATCAGAACAAATTATCAGATGCAATACAGAGGTTCTCGACCTCCATGAGTAAACACTTTGTAGCCACATCTGGCAGCAGTGACAGAACATCTGCACAGCAAATTTCCAATAATGAATGGCAAAACTAGTCTGTCAAACTGCTAGGGGACCAAGACAGCACATTTTTTAAACATTTGACTGATTGGACTTGGAAGAGTTTCTGGCTTAACAGACAGATAACCTCAGAATTAGGGACATTCCTCTGTACAGACTAACTTTGGTCTTGTTATCCAGAAAGAAACATTATACTTAATGAAACAGTTACTTTATCGATGTTTCTGGGTACTGAGGCATGGAATGCTGAAGCTGCGCTTCTATTCTGGTCCACTCTAACCAGCACACACAGAAAATCTACTTTACACAAATAGACCTCCCACACCTTTTAAAGCAGCTAGATTTTTTTACTTTGTCTAAACTGCAGAGGGGTGAATAGCTGATGACTTTTGCTCAGTAAATTCTTGTAAGTATGCAAAATTCACAAAACTTCTACAGTACCTTGCAAAAGTGTTACAATTCCTTGAAACATTTAATGTAATTTGTAATAAATTAAAGTGATAGATCAAACAAATATGCTTATAATTGTGAAGAAGAAGGATTTTTTTATTTGTTTACATATTTAAATCTGAACAGTGTGGCAGGAATTTGTATTTTGCCACCTTTGCTGTTATGCTCCTAAAACAAATCCAATGCAACCATTTTAACTAGAGTCCACCCGTGCAACATTTAACATTAGTATAAACAAATTAATCAATCTGTTCCATGTAAATGTGTTGCACAGTCGCACAGTTAGAAGCACTGTTGCTTTGCAGCAAGAAGAACCTGGGTTTAAATCCTGGCCTGACTGATGGAGTGTATGAGCAGTAGTTGCATGGAAATTGCATGTTCTCCCATGGGTGGGTTGACTGCGAGAGATAGAGACTTTCTATGCACTGATTTCTGCTAGACCATCACTTAAAATTCTAATAAAATATATTGAAGATCATAATTCTAACTTGATCCAATGTGGAAATCTTTAAAGGTTAGTATTACTTTATCCAATCCCATTAACCCAACCACATATTTCTTGGCTGTGATAATTTTTTTAAGTTGTTACATTTGATTCTTTAGGGAATAAAAGAAAAATCTAATGTTCCTTACCATGTGTAATTAGTGCCCAGTGTACATGCTACTCATACTGTCTGGAAAAACCTTAACACAGTCCAGATGAGATGTCAGCTCTGACTTTCATTTTATTGCTCTCAGGTGACTAATCCCTCTTGAGTAACTCACAAAGGTTCGAAGGTCTCGTCAAAAAATTAGTGTGGAGAAACTCAACCACTGTATAATTGCTTTGTTAACTCACATGCCAATAACAATACTCTAATCAATTACATCATAATTAATGCTTTAAATGTGTTTTTGTTCTTAGTGATGTTTCCCAATTGAAACCAGCTTTGGAAGCAGTATGCGTATTTCACAAAATTGTACTCACTTACTCATTTTTTTGCCCCCGCTTAATATGCTCTGTGTTACAGAGGAGGTTGGAACCTAATCCAGCTGTCAACAGGCAAGACATGAGGTGTATTACATAGACTGCCACTGTGCAGGCCAGATGATATTTATGTGCTGTTTAAATCTTTCAAATGGTGCACGGACATTTCACTCTGATATTCGCTGATAATTGGGAGGGCGGTGCTTCCTAACGCTACTGTTTATTTATAAGCGATACCATTTGTCAGGGAACAAGAATAACTTTGTGAAAAAGTTGGCAATTCCTACAGTTTGCCTTCTGCAGCCCCAAGAAGTCAGTATCCTTTGAACATGAAGGATATTTACACTGTAAAGATTTCCTGGTCTTTCTAGAGACCGGGTTGAATGAAAACACATCTCAAAGCGGTCTTTGCCACATACCTGAAGTTTTGGACTACCTTAAAACTCAACTGAAATGTTTGGTTTCCCCAGAACCAAAGCTGGAACTGCATTTAGTGATTGGCATGGAGTCCAGAGCCACATCAGAGGGCAGAAGTTGGCAATGCAGATCATAAAAATGTAAGGTTAGTGGGCAAATAGACTCAGAGCTGCTGAAGCAGTAATTTACTGGAAGGGCATTAAGACACTCTTACTTATAGTATCATTTAACAGTATCTGTTGACTTAGAAATCTCATGATTACTTAGGTGTTCTTTATACTGGTAGGCAAACATTAAGCTTTTTTCTATATACATTTTATATATATATATATATATATATATATATATATATATATATATATATATATATATATATATATATATATATATATATATATATATATATATATATATATATATATATATATATATTGTAGTGGTAAATATACACTAAGAAAATAACCTCTTCCCCTGAAAAATTCAGAGGCACAAAAAATTTACTGAAGCACACTAATTTACATTTCCAAAACCAAGATGTTAAGTAAAAACTAACTCAGCTCAGCTAAGATTACCTAACTGACTGCTAAGTATATGGTTGTGTTGTACACAACATTATGTGCTTTTACAAGACAATATAGCCTTGAAAACGGTCTTAAAAATCCCCACTGTTTACATAACTCAAGCAAAATAATCCCTTAGCATATTTTATATTTGATCTATATTAAACAGTTATAGGCAGTTGAGGAATGCCCAGAAAAGGTAAACACAGATGCTAAGTGTTTTCAAGTGTTTACAGTGGGTAAGTCCTGTGTGTGCTGTCCAAGTGAGAGAGGCCAAGTTAAAAAAGAATCAAAATAACTGCAGTCAATCAAAGACGATGGCAAACTTTCACAGCTCTGACGCTTTAGGGATGTGGCAACATTGTGCAACATAATGTTTTCCATTCATCGGCTGTTAGCTGGCTACTATGTATCGATGTGTGTTACTAAGATATGACAAATATCTCAGTAATACACATTAAAACAATATATTGTAAATTACTATCTAAACGGGTCTATATTTAATGTAAAAATTGCAAATTTCTGGTGTTATCTCCAGCAGTCACTGGGCGAGAGGCAGGGAACCTGTAATTCAACTATTTCCCAGCTCCATTAATACTAACAGTTGATTCAATTTATTTTATGTGTTTTCATTTTTAAGATAAGCAGATTGTCAGACACAGGCATACTATTTGTACAGCAAAAAAGCAGTCCATTTGAAACTGGATCGTTCAAATGGTGGGTGACACAATCCTGCTACTTGGTAAGAAATCTGTTCACAGCACATAAAGCGCAGCACTGTATTCTAAGGCAAACATCACACTGTGAAGAGGGCTGAAGCCTGGCCTCTTCACATTTTAGGAGTTGCTTTGGTTGGCATATGATGTGAGGACTGAAGAAAAGTTGCATCATTGTGTACACAAAATTCTTACACATGCTAAACCTCCCAGTTAATAAGACTTTTCCACATTTTAGCCCTTGAAAGACATAATTCAAATCAGAGACCTTAATTGTCAGGTACTCCTCTTCTTGATCACTCTACTCTTCTGTGATACACTCAAGCACAAGAGCATAGTTTTTCTCTCTCTCTCTCTCTCTCTCTCTCTCTCTCTCTCTATATATATATATATATATATATATATATATATATATATATATATATATATATATATATATATATATATATATATATATATGTGTGTGTGTATATGTATATGTATATATGTATATGTATATGTGTATATATATATATGTGTGTGTGTGTGCGTGTGTGTGGGTAGGTAGGTAGTGGGATAGAGAGACAGACAGAAATATAGATAGCAAATTATTTGGAAAGTTTTGCATAAGGGTAGAAAATTATAGTGTTAAAAGTTGAGCTAAAGACTCCAAAGTCGATCTTGAGCTGGGTACTTGGGTGGTCAAAGTTGCAGGATTTCATCCAGTTCATTGCTAACCATGTAATCCACTGAGCTCTTTTTCTAATCAGTGAAACAGAGGGTGTCTGCTAGGGGTCCATTAATGTTCTACTGGTATGTCAGGGCTACTCACTGATGTTTATTAACGTTTATATGGTTTGTTGAGGGCAGGGATGATCATTTAGTATTAGTAGCAGGAAAGAACAATTCACTGCTTCAATGATCTGTTGAAAGTTCTGGTGAAGACAAGTGACAACAGTTGAGGAAATACCAACACGCAGGAGGTTAGGGTGCAGGCTAAAGATTGTCCTTAAAAATCAACTGCACCTCATAATGGGAGTGACATAGTCTGTTGCTAATAGTGACACTTTACAAAACAAACATATCAAGTGGTTTGGATGCACCTCAAACTATGTTTCCCACTCAGCTATCAATTACTCTTCTTCCAGTTACAGCATGCAGACTCATGCTGGGTGACACTTGACCTGTAACCAACATGCAGGGTACACTACTGCAGCATCAAACTCAGTTTTAATCAAGCACAAAGCTAAGCCAAAATAAACTCTAACCCTAAATACAACCACCACAAATTAGCTGACCTTCCAATTACCAGATATAATGCATCATTATGCTAAAGTTCAATATGTTTACAACAAAGAAACACTTTCTATTGGTAGTGCAAACTTAATTAATTAAAAATGGAGGCTCAAAATTGAACCTATTGATGCACAAGGCAGGTCAATGCTGAACCTTCAAACAGTGCCAGCAGCTGATCTGGAGTCTAAATGTGTAGGTAATTAATTTCAAAAAGCAGAAAATATAAAAAAAAAATACATATTTATATCACATCACATATCAACATATCATAAAGATCAGAATATCATAAAATAACCTCCATGTATCACGTTCCGAAGGCAAGTAATATGACTCTCTACCCAATTGAGATCAGTTGATTGAGCCAGGACAGTATAAATTGTCTGGTAATCAAAGGTTGGTAATTGCTTTGGGCCTTTAAATCTCAGCTCCTCTTAAAATACATAAGAAACTCAGTATGGAGTGTATTTCCTTCTAAAATAATATGGAAATTTAAATGTGCCTAGCTTTAGGCCAATCTTGAATCCCACATTAATGAGAAAATTGCGTCATCTATCTTTGTTAAAATGGTGTTTGTGGGATCTGAAGTGTTGATTGTGGATGGGAAAAAAGGTTGCCCACATATCTGAAATGTTATCCAGAGATAGGAGTGTGGTTTACAATGATCTACCAAACACAAAGTTTATTGAAAGCTGTTATAATAATAAAAAAGTGAAAATTAAACACAAGTTTTTTCTGTACATTTAAGAACACAATAATCTGAAAATGCAAGGTAGTGAAGAAATAACTGCAACACTAGAAGGCATGTGACACTGAAATCCATGCTGGTATACTGCATCAATTTGTTCTACTGGTAAAATTGGGTAGGTAAATATTTTACTACTTGAGTACTCACAATTAGTTGATTAATTGGAAATACAGGTTGTACTGCGCATGATTCCAACCCCGCCCCTTGTTTTTCACCCAAATCAGAACTGTGCATGCTCATATGCACTCACATATCCCAGCCCACACCATCTACATTAAATTTGGTGGTTTTTTTTCCTTCTATCCCTAAACTATTTTCATGGCACTTCCTTTTCATAAGATACCAAAAGAGATGTGTAAATGCCTTTAACTGAAGATGAGCTATAGGTGAGTCATAGTGTCTACAAAACCTGGTTGAAGTGTTTTGTTTATTCTCAAGATCCTGAAGTCTGAATAAGTACATAAACAGGAGAATAACGTAAAACTTGGGGTTTACCATGCCTTAGATTTTCTCCACTGAAAATCAAGGTGGTACCATGTTGGACTGAATCTGTTACATTCATTCTGATTTATTATTTTTAAAACGTTCCAGCTGCACAGCATCCAAAACCTCTGGTTTTGAATGTTCTGCTGCTAATACTCTGCGACGTCCTCAAATCAGATCGTAATTTTATTTTTCTCTGCATTGAATATAAATCCCTTGTTCAGTAGCAATCTGTGAAGATGGATCCAGGAAGCCAAATAAGATCTGCTGGGTTGTTTTGAAGTTACAGACTGGGATGCACTGTCCCAGCCACATGGAGAAAACATAAACGCTATCACTGAGTGTGTAACTGACTATATAAACTACATTGTGGAAAACACAGACTACATCAGAACAGTGGAATAGTAGTCCCCTGAAGGAACTGCTGAACAAGATAAAAGAAGCTTTCAAGGAGGAATACATGGAACTAAATAGGAATATAGAAACATTAGAGTTAAGTCAGAGACAGTAAGAAGGTGCAGAGGAAGAAGGTGGAGACCGAGCTACATCAGAACGATGTATAAGAAATCTTCAAGTAGAAGGAGGATCAAATAAGTGAAAGTCTGAACAGACTAAAAGAACAGAACACATTCCTCCAAAGGTTCAGTTCAGGAACAAGCTCAGCGTCCTCCCACCCACAGTTTTTCTTTCAAACCAAAATGTTTCAGCTGAGATCTTGGCCATAGAAATACCTGAAAGGCCCTAGAGAGGCATCACACCAGGAGGCATCACACCAATAAGACCAAGGAACTCTACAAACAAGTCAGGGTCACAGTGGTTAAGAAGTACAAGTCAGGGTGGGGTAATAAAAAAATATTCAAATCTTGCCCCGGAGCACCATCAAATCCATCATTTTGAACTGAAAAGCACATGGTACCCCAACAAACTTGCCAAAAGAGAGCCAACCTCCAAAATTCACAGACCGGGCAAGGAAGGCATTAATCAGAGGAGCAGCACAGAGACCAAAGGTAAACCTGATGGGCTGCAGAGCTCCACAGCAGAGACTGGAGGATCTGTCCATAAGCTGTACACTCTATAGAGCTGGGCTTTATGGAAGAGTGGTCAGGAAAATGGCATTACTTAGTGCTATAAATAACACAGCACATTCCGAGTTTTTTCCGAAAGCCATGTGGGTGACTCCCTCAATCTATGGAAGAAGATGCTCTGGTCAGATGAGACTAAAGTCTCATTTTTCGCCCACCAAGGAAACAAACTCCACACATCCCATCACCTCAAGAACATCACCCTCCACAATGAAACATGGTGGTGGCAGCATCATGCCATGGGGATATTTCTCAGCACCAGGGACTGGGAAACTGGTCGGAGTTGAGGGCAAGATGGATGGTGCTAAATACAAGGATATTCTGGAGCAAAACCAGTCAGTCTGCCTGTGATTTGAGACTTGGGCATAGGTTTACCTTCCAGCACTACAATGACCTGAAGTATACTGCTAAAGCAACAGTCAAGAGGTTTAAGGGAAAATATCTAAATGTGTTGGAATGGCCTAGTCAAAGTCCAGGCCTCAATTCAATTGAGAATCTGTGGTTAGAGTTAAAGATTGATGGTCATGAGCGAAAACCATCCAATATGAAGGAGCTAGATCCTTTACTTAAGGAAATTGGCAGAAATCCTAAAAATTATTTGACAAGCTCATAGAGACTTATTCAAAGCCAACAGTTAAGTGTGATTATGTTTTTATGTTATTTTGTCCAGCTGTCATTTGTTTCATATTAAAAAACTAATACATCTTCAAAATTTTAGGCCTGTTCTGTAAACGAAATGGTGCAAACTCTGAAACAATGCATTTAATTCCAGATCGTGAGGCAACAAAAGATCCAAAATGCCAAGGGGGTGAATACTTTTGCAAGGCATTGAGCAATTAGGCAAGGGCAATACACTATGGCTGTGGAGGACACATGTCTTGATTATTTTCTTATTACCAATCCATACCTGTAGCCTCTGGTACAAGTATAGATTGGTTGCTATAGCATCCCATGCACTATACCAACCAACTTGTTATATTCAGGAGCATCAAACTACCGTGGAAGTCCAGTAATCAGTTATGAGATTTGTTTTATTCCTCTTAATATTTCTGCAATATGTGTCATGGTTCTAGAGTTTTACAGTTTAACAACATAGTTTGGTATTCTGGCACCTAAAGCTCCTTTAGTCGCATGCTACTGCTTCAGAATAGGATCTGCTCAATGCTTGTTTCCCACAAGTCATATATGCATGAAATCAACCACACACCTTCACTTAATTAACTTAAAACAATGAAGAAAATTGGCAATCACCTGAACAGAAAATGCACATCTGTTGTGGAATGCTCTGATACTGATTAAAACACAGTCTAGATACAATGACGAACATATTCTGCTTGCAGTGTTTGTCAAGCAATGTCAACATAGTTGAACGAAGGCCAAAACCTCCCTTAATGGAGTTCTGGCTAATCCAGAAACTGAAAACCACGTTAATCCTCACACATCTATTTTTCTTTAGTGTGCTGAAAGAAGGATCATGCCACAAAACCTTAAAATGTTTTGAAAATTTCAAGTTTTATTGACGTAATCTTATCGATGCATCATTGATAAAAAACAAAATGCACTTAGAATAATGTCAGCAAAAGTGCAGAATTTTTAATAAGCAGTTGTAATAAAAATATTCTCATAAGCATAAGCTTTCTAGCTAACGTTTCAGGCTGCTATGATGCGGTACAAATGGCAATTTATTTTAGTCCATTTAATTTACATGTTATAGACACCGGTGCTTCTTCTAACTCAATAAGTGAATCACATGTGCTTTTACTTTTCTCTGCAAGTTCTGCCGTCGCTGTTGATCTGTAATTGCACTTGCATATAGACAAATATTATAAGTCAAAATGGAAAATTCCAAAACATAAAAAAATAAAAACATTGCAAGACATAATCTTATTCTTTTCACCGTTTGGCTTCATTTGATATTAATTCTCAGAAGATCTTCTCCTTAAGTGCAAGAGACAGGATAAAACATGTCCATCTCCAATAGGCAGCAGGAAAAGCTTAAACACAAAATGGGTTCTAAGCCTTTGCAAACTCGTGTGCTGAAAAACATCCACCACAGTTATATAACCTAATCAATCTGCTATTATTTTAATCTCCTCGCCAACACAGATAAGAACGTGTGTAACACCTGAATTCCAATATACAAGCTGTTACTTGAAAAGGTTGTCTCAGCACCTGGGCTGAGAGACAAGTTGTCAAGGAGTAAATTAGTTTTGGCTTCAGTTATTTCATAATTTTGAAGCAATATAAAGAGGCAAACAAAATGACAGATTTTATTAGATAAACATTTTTTACTGATTTCACACCGTGTCCTGACCTAAGGAACACATGGCATGCCTTACATCACAATATGAGACAGTGCCCAACTCTTTAAAAGTCCAATATGCTCACACAAAAGTAATCAATTTCTGCTCCAGCTGCCACCCCACACCTTCTGTCATCAGACGGATTAACATGTGCGCTTTTGACCCCAGCACATAAATCAACGATTTCTCTAAAGACTGGTAGACGCATTTTAATGCGCGTATACGTCCTTGGATAAGTGCATGTATATATATATATATATATATATATATATATATATATATATATATATATATATATATATATATATATATATATATATATGCTAACTACATGATGCTTTATGTGCGCCAGCTGAAGCGCAGCGCTCCTTTCCTCCACCAGCCTTACCTTTGTACGGTTTCTCCGGAACCAGGTGAAGCGGTCCGACCTGTCGCTGCTGGAAAGCGGCTCTCACTTCATAACAGCTGTGCTTATCCGCGTCGATCACATTTGCTGCAAAAATCACCAAGGCGACAATCCGGACGGAGTCAAAAGGGTTCACGCGTAGGCATTTTCCTCGGGACATTGCCGCATCTCACGCCAGGTATCCACGCAGATGACCAGCTGTAGCCTGACTGAAAGCTGTCTGACAGTGTTGGAAACAGAATCGCGAACGTAAAAAGCGGCGGCTCGTCTGCACATCTGACAAATCTCTCCGACTGAGTCTTACATTATCGGCTGGGATGGGGAGAAAGCGCCTCAAAGACAGAGGAGGTTTGGGGTCGGGCTGGGGAGGAGTGGTGTCTTCTTCTGAGTCTGTCCCGCGTTTGGCACTTTGCAGTAGCTGACTGCATGTTGGCTATGGCTGTTTCCAAAGTACTGCGCACATTCCCCTCCCTGTTCTGTATATCTCTGCCGAACGTCAACACGAGGGTACACTAACAGACAGGGGAACTTTGCACTCCATATGTTTTGGGGATTACATTAATAAACTCTGGCAAATAAACTACTAAAAAGATAAGGGAAGGAAAAATATATATATAATTATGTGGTTATTATAAAGTCAGCTTTAGCACTGGTTTACGTTTTTTCTGCTACTCATCAACATCACTTCCCGTTTTTGTTCATCTCAAATCCATTGGCATATTTTTCAAGGATTAAAATCAGCAAGTAAATGAATACCACATAAGCTTATATCTTAAGCACTACACTCATCTGTTGTTTGATGTCGTTTACTTCAGCAGTAATTCTTCCTTAAGAGGCAGTTAAGCCTATGGAGGGCTCATAGTTACCAGCGAGACTGTAAATTATACATTAGAGATACAATGGCCCCATCTCATGGACAGAAAGTGTCATGACATGGCTTCCTTCTTTATGTTTGTACGCCATAACCTCTCTCTTTCCTCAAAACACCATTCCAATCCACCCTGCTCTGCAATTTTTGTAGCATACTATGGGACGGTATGAACTGAAGCAACAGAACATTTTGACTTATCAACTTGTAGCTTCGGCATCCTTCAGCTTGGACTACAAAATTGCTCTGAGAAATGAAAATGGCAGATTGGTAAAATTGTTAACCAGAAGTCCATGACCTTGTTTGGCAGTTCCACAGCATATACTGTTACAAACTATGACCCAAAATAAATATTAAGATATCTACTCAGCACCTTGACAGACTACATTATTTTTTTCTGCCCTCCTAGAGACTTCAAGAACACAAAAATGTTTTATTTAAGTGCTAGAAAAGGAAGTTTTACATATGTCTCCTTTAACTTTCTTCGGCATGTAGTTCACTAGAGCTTCACAGGTGGCCACTGGAATCCACTCCATGATGACATCAGAAAGCTGGTGGATGGTAGAGACCTTGCGTTCCTCCTTCTTATGTTTGAAGCTGCCCCACGGATGCCTTGATAGGGTTTAGTTATGGAGACATGCGTGACCAGTGCAGCATCTTTACGCTCAGATTTTTTTAGCAAGGCAGATGTTGCCTTGGACATGTGTTTGGATCGTGATCATGTTGGAAAACTGCCCGGCAGCCCAGTTTCTAAAGTGAATGATCAAGCTGTGCTTCAGGAGGTCACAGTACATGTTGGCATTCTTAGTTATCTCAATTAACTGTAGCTCCCTACTGCTGGCAGCACTTTTGCAGCCCCAGACCATGATACTCCCACCACCATGCTTGACTTTAGGAAAGACACACTTGCTTTCTGCAATTTTTTCCTGTCTGGATGTTGACACTGTCAGGGCCAGACCTGGACATTTGGGAGCCCCAAGTAGAATAAGTTTTGGGGACCCTACTTTATCATGGGTAGACAGTTAGAGATAGTCGAAACCAAATGTTGCATGCAAATATCTACCTTATGCACAACATTTGCCCTCTATGGCCCTGGTATATAATAGTTACCTGCTCAGTACTGCTGGCTCAGTACTGAGCACACTCACTGAAAATGCTGTATGAATGCATGTATGAATGGGTAAATGAGGGCACAGATTGTGTTTAAAGCGCCTTAAGTAGCCTGGTTGGCTAGAAAGGAGCTATATAAGTACAGTCCATTTACCATTTGTTGGTCTAAATGTTGCTTTGTGTTGAAACTTTAGAAATGGTATTAACCCAGTTGACCACTAGAGGGCTGTAAACCTAAAGTTTTACTTATAGTGCCAATCTCAGACTGAGAAAGGAATGGAATAATAGATTAAGGTATTTTTTTTTTACATTTATCCTATAATAGATAACAAGCCAGTCAATTTAAAGGACAGCATTCACAACTAAAAAGTGTGCAAATAAACTGTGCTATCCAGTAACAAATAGAACAACATACAATCAAATCAAAAAGACGAAAAAGGTAAAAACAGCACAGATAAAATTCCTCTAAAAAATAAATGAGAAAATAAACATGATTTCCTTGTTCTAATCTTAACAAAAAGAACAAGTATTGGCAAAAAAATAAAAAGGAAATAAATTAAAAACAAATACAAAAAAATATATTAAAACATAGTTTAACACTACATAAATGAAATAAATGATTAAAAACTTAACAGTAACAAAAAATTACTTCCCTTGAAAATGTTGCTTCCTTTTAAATAGAATGTATCATCAAATTGTGGGTCGCCTTCCTTTTTAGGAAGAAAAATCACCTATAATGTTTGAGTAGCTGCTGTTTGATCCAGATTACACATAATTAACATGGAGTGAGTCAGTTTTCAGTGCGCCAATCTCACCTCTTGGCCGCAGGGCCCTAAGCAGCTGCTTAATCTGCCTAATGGCAGATCCAGTTCTGGTCGCAGTCCCTTCACATCAGAATCCTGGTGTTGCTGCTAGTACCTGTATGGCTGCAAACAAAGACCCACGTCACAATCCTCCCACTGCCACTCAGTGTTCTCGTTGCATTTTGCAGCGCCACACCCCAAGGTACCTGCCTGACCTTTGGTCTATCCGCTGTTGGTAGACACAGGTGGGTGTTTTCCAATTAAGGTCTTTTTATGCTTATTTATCATAGAAACTCAAAGGTGTGCAGCAAACCCACTCTGGAAGGCTGAAATGTCATAGGTTTCTGCTGCATACTGAAACATCCCCCTTTTGGGATGACACAGGAGTTTGTCACAGCAATGGCAACCAGATGCTGCAAAACAGTGAAGGACCATCTCCAGGATTTCCGGTGACCTGAGTTTATGCAGTCAGCCTGGAAACAGAGTTCTGTTCTTGTGACCAATCAACTGTCCTTTCCCAGTGCTGCGTGTTGTGCCCCATATGATTACGGTGTAAGATAGAAACTTCTCTGCTCCTCCTGACACAAACTGAAATTATTTGCCAGGTAATATTAAGCTATTTTCTCACACACAAACACTTTAAGGATCAAACAAGGCATTGTACACTTTGCAAAAATTTACATACAAGCATTGCTATACAGCAGCTATAACGATGCTACAAACAGGATCCGTAATGTGATCAAAGAGATGTCATTTTGTAGATGGCGTAATATGCACATTTAAAAAGTGCATAAAGTACTGTACATACAAAGTACAAATACACTTACACTGTACCAACGTAGTGACTTGGTACACTTTTCTAATGCATTACAGGCAATAAAAATCTCGATTTACACTAACAATAACCTGTACAAAGTAAAATCTGGACACTATCAAGCTTAAATCTTCCAGAAGTTCAACCCGGTCCACAGGTGACAAGTCTGTTTACAGGTCCGTTACCTTTCTTTGTCGGAACTTTCTCCATCAGCGTCCCCTTTGTCCTCAACACTATCAGGAAATGTGTCAGTCTTCCCACCCGGGAAGCTATTGTATTTCTCCGCTCGCCTGCAGATTTTCCCGCCACAACTTTATTTGCTGTCTTTTTTACAAACTCAGACAAACCAAACAAACAGAAAAACAGCCTGACATCAGCTCAAACACAAACAATATTCTACAAAAGAGAATATGGCAAATAACATTATAGAATAACCAACGCACATTTTTGATCTTTTCATATAGGAAAAATCAATAGTAGACGTTGACCACATATTCAAAATGAATTTAACAGTTTAAAACTTAGTTTGTAAGTTTATTTGATGCTTAAGAGCTATACATCTTGTTATATGATTTCCTAAATATTTAACGCTTAGCCAGAATATTAAACCTAAGACGTTCATTAGTTTCATATAAACATAAAATTTCACCTTTGGCAATGTTAAGTTGCTTCTAGCGTATCTGGTATCCGTGATTTATCTCCAAGAAACAAGACGGTGTCATCTGCCAGTTGAGATGTTTTGATTTCTTTATCAAAAATTGTTAAACCATAAATATTATGGTTGTGCAAAATATTTCTTTATTTTCCCATATTTATTTTAAATATGGGAAACCTATACTAGACATTTGGGGATACAGAATAATTGCGCTATTTATGTTATTGTAAAACATTTTAATGATATATAACTCTGAAACCTATTCCTATAATAAAGGAATGCTCATTTGAGTCAAATTATTTTTAAAAGTCAAAGAAAATCATAAACGCATTTCAGAAAAACAGTAATCAATTAAATCCAACATCATATTAGAGCTAATGTAACGTTTTGACATAAATCCGCTTTATCCACAAATTTTTATAATCTATATTACAAAGTGAGACTAGACTCTGAATTTCTATTTTTAAAGGGTCTGTCTCTGCCTTAGGTTTTAGAGTTATTGCACCCTGTGTCATGGTTGTCGTCGTTTCTTGATTATTCAATGCTTAAACATCAGTAAGAGATGATTTCTAATTAATTCCCAAAAACAGATAATTTTCAACTCCATCCAACCATTTAGCTCTAGATTTTATGAATGCTCATTTAGCTCACATTTTATCAAGCTGCTCCTTAAGATTGTTCAGAATTTTAATTTCACTTTGAGATAAATCTTTTAGGTATTAGCGGCTCCAATTTAATCAGTATGAAATTACATTTACAACGATTTGTTGCCGTTTCCTGAAATGTGACTTGGAAAAACTTTCACTTTTGTGTTGGATCTATCTGCTTGCTTTACATTAAAAAAATTAGTAATGAGTAAAGTAACACTTTATCGTCCAAAAGATTACATTTCCAATAGGCTCCATTACTTGGTTGCTCCTAGTCCCTTTTAATTTCAGATTTAATTTATGAATTGTTAATGGAGCATGAGAATGACAGTTATCTGTTATATACTGTAATCCTTGTGTTGACATTAATGAGCTCCTGATAAAATTGGCCCATGTATATTGAGAGATATCAGGGTTCAAGTATCCCCACACACCCATAAGAATACAGTAGGTGTAAAACTCGATGTTGATGTAAACCTCCGTCCAGAATATCGTCTGGGAGACTGGAACCTACCCTGCTGCTTTTTTTTTTTAAAACTTCAATTACAAATACGTATTCATGTATGCTGCTTCTATCCATGAAACATGATGCCTTTCAAAACCAATCACATACATAAAGAAAGTCGATGATGTGTTACAGATAATTTCAGTTCCCACGGTCCCTGAATGCAACAGCTGGGAATATGCACTGAGCTATATAACACACTGGAGTGCTGATTTTGCCGAAAAACTGAAGTCACTGGCCGCCATCTTGCTACTCCCTACTCTCACAGAATCCCATAGGATTTGGTTGCAACAACAAGCAGTTTTCTGGCTGTGTGAAAACGTTTCACAGGTAATTCTACAGTCAGTGGATGTACTAACACTATCAACTACTAGGAAATTAGGTGCTGAAATATTTTACATGTTATTCATATTAAATATACATATATGTATATATAAATATTTGTACATGTATACATATATGTAAATATATGTTTTTGTATATTGTTATTTATAAATGTTATATATGTATATTTAAATGAATAAAATGCAAAATATTTCAGCACATGACTTTCTCAGTACTTGATATTTTTAGAACATAACATAAAAGTATATGGCATTTGACATTTTAACAGTTTTAAGCCCCCTCTGAACATGAGAAAATTCTCATTATTCGATGCTGTAGCGCACATATTCCCTAGTTACTAGGGGAAAATAGGGAGTACCAATATGGCGGCTGGTGGCTTCAAAGCGACTCGTTCTAACAGTGGGCGATTAGCACTCCAGTGTATAATATAGCTCAGTGGGAATATGTTGTTCAGCCGTTGTGTTGAGCTGTCAGTCATGATTCCACAACCCCATGATCTGAGGCCCCGCCCCATGCCAAAACAGGGCCATTAGTTTGAAGACGAAAAAATAGAATCTGCAAGTAAAATAATAATCTGAAAAGTAGCTTTGAACTTTTTTTTCAGTTGCAAAACCTTTTTCTAGTGTGACCTCAGGTACGGTTTCTAGACCCTCAACTCTTTTGGTACGGGACCACAAAGAAAGGTTGCAAGGATAAACAGAGGCACAGGTTCAAATTGAATACACTTTATTGGTTTTACAAGACAATGGGAACAATTTACGTGTTTTATCGTGCAGGGAAGAATAACCACCTTAACACAGGCGCATATGCTGGCCTGGAATCCTGATAGCTAAGAGGAATAGTTAAAAAAAATAACAAAAAAAAAACAATTGATTTAACTAGACCATTTAGAGGAGAACTACTAAAGAAAACAAATGAAATACACCTTGGTGTCCCCCAACAAAAACACTAACGCCACAAATTGTATGCACCTAGTGCATACAACACAAAAGAAGAGAACTCTCCTCCCACTATTCCCCACAATCCAATCTAAATAAAACCGGCACAGGACCCAGGGACAGCATAGGACCTCAGGTGAGATAAAACCAGCCCGGGGAGCTAAACAATAAAAACTCTCCCCTGCATTTTGTTAAAACTAGGAATAAATAGCTAAAATAGGGTCTAAGCAGTGATTAAAACAGTAAATAAAAACACAACTGAAACAGTAGCAGGTCAACCTGCACACAAACAAAGTCGCATTAGACCAGCACCTTAAACCTCCAGGTAGTGATGTTACGTGATGTGCCGAGGCTTCGAGGCGTGTGTCGAGTAATGGAGGGGGCGTTTCCGCAATGCGCGTATCGAGGCTTGCTTCATTTAGGGGAGGAGCCGAAAACGATGACGTCCGAAGCCTCGCTGCCCGGCTGTACCACGTGACTGCTTCGGGAAGTGGTTCAGATTTCGGCGCAGGGTTTGACAGCTTTAGAAACCCCACAGGCTCCATTCAAAATGTGGGTTGTTGTAGGCGAGTTGCGGTCAGTTGAGAGAGTGGATAGAGTTTTGATAATTTGGATAGCAGAGTTTGGATAGTGGTTATTTAGTTTGAGACAGTTAGTTTGGTGTTTGGAGAGTTTAGGAGAGAGATAGATAGATAGGAGATCAGTGCTCTCAACTATCACGCATTGACCGTCACTGACTTCACACGGTCACACGCAAACATGGCATTTTTCACGCATAAAAATCCCAACGCCCATCTGGGCAGCGGACGATAAAAACTCCGCCTTCTGCTGAGATGTTTCAGCTTCTTTCACAGCTTGTGGCCATCAGTAATTCCTGCTGCAGTTCATGTTAACAGAGCAGCAGGAAGAGCGATCAGAGTTATGAATAATTTTAGTCTTAACCAGCGGTGAAAGTGAGCCGGTAAGGTCCTGTACTACGTACGCAGGAGGGGAGGGGGCGGGGGAAGAGAGCTGCTGCCAGATATTGCCTTCATTCAGAACCAGTGATGGCTGCACTCTGGATCATAAAACAGTTCTGCTCACCGAATGCAGTTTAAAACGCTACGTCTGTTTATAAGTTGTTTTTATTAATTCTGCATTTTTTAACTACATGCACCGTATTTCTGTGCCTCAGCGCTTGCTCCTCTCCCCCCTCCTTTCCCTCGAACCCAGGGGCTTTTATCACCGTTCACCATTCAAAACGTGAATCACTACGTTTAATGTCCTCACACCCGTAGCAAAGTGTGCCAATTAAAGTCACTAGTAGAGTTATGGCTGTGTTTCATGATCTTTTGTTTTAAACAAAACAGAACCGTGGCGCTTCGGTGCGCTGCTGCCTTGCGCTTTTTTCAGGTGCGCAAAATTACGTTACTTGTAATTTGGGTGCGTGCTTTTAAGAGTCATTTTAAAGAACTTGTAACATCAGGAGGTTGATCTCAAACCGGTCAGCTCCTATGATCACTGTAAAGGAGCCCTTTACAGTTTTTATTTATGCATTTCCCCCCTGTTTATCCCTCGCACGCAGCGCACCATCGGGTAAAATCCTCCCACCTCACCGCCCAGAGCGCACTGAGGAGAGCAATAGAGATTTGTCTGGTCGACTGAGATGAGAAACCTGTTGCTGTGAAAGGTGATATAGGTTATAAACTGTTACTGTAATTGCATTGAGCTGAAAAGAGAGGAGACATCAGCAGCTGGATCGTGCGTAAAGACGCAGCGGGAACCTCTGTGTGCTTCAGTGTTGCTGCTGAGGGGAAACTGTGGGACCGTATAGTACTGGGCTAATCATTGGTCACAGTACCCCAATCTGTACATACTTGCACTTATTTATTTATGCACCCCGGCATCATCTGTGCCATGTGAGCATGTCTTTTCAAAGGCTGGAGAAGTAGTATCAAAAAAGAGAAATCATTTGAAACCAAAAACTGTGGAGAAATTGTTGTTTCTTAATAAAAATGCATGAAATCATCCAAGTTACACAAGCATTAGCCTATTCACTACCCCCTCCCTAGTTTCACAAGCACTTTCATTGTCCTCTGCCTGATTAAGCCCATGCCATTTTTCTAGAGTCACAGAAAAACATTATTACACACCATGCCATATCACGTCACTACTATTTTGGGAATAATTACACACAGAGAATACATTCAAACAATGTTTTATTATACACATGTGTATACAAAATTTATGTAGACAAATGATTTTGTCCTACACCTTTTGTGAAGTCATTCCCAAGAGTCATAACAGACAAAAATTCAATGCATCACACGTGTTAAGATACAGCTGGCTGTGATTATACACCTCGCCAGTAGGTGGTGTCGTGTGCACATGAAGCATCAAGAAATGAACCCTTTCTCGAACCAGTTGGCTCAAGTGGTTCAATGCCTCATGAGGCTTCATCTCACCATCACTACCTCCAGGTAATAAGAGACTGCTTTCTTTTACCTCTCCAAGGTGGAACCCAGTCCACGGCAGTCTATGCGTCTCTCTATTACCGCATTGCCTAAAATGATCAAAACAAAAAGGGCTCAACCAAATCATCCTGCAGCAACCTCACTGTCAGTAGTAAACATACGTTTGCAGGAATCCTTGCCTCAGATCTGATCTCCTCTTCTTCTTCTTCTTCTTCTTCTTTTCTATTATGGCGGATCACAAGCAACTTTAAGGTGTATACCGCCACCTACTGTACATGAGTTTGTAGTAGCGTTACTTCACATCTATTAGATTCTATTTTTTAATTTTGTATTCTTAAGATAAATAAACAATGCTTTCCTTAATTTATCAATATCTGTTATGTGTCCTTCATTTCCTAATATAGCCTACCTTTAAGATTCCATTCATGCCCTATACTTCTATCTATTCTCTTTAATTCTTCCCTTTCAAATTTATACGACTTACAGTTCATCAGTATGTGTTCTACATTTTCTTTTTCTCCACATCTCTCACATTTATCACTATTTTTCCTTCCTATTAAATAAAGCATGTCATTTAAGTAGGTATGACCTATTCTTAATCTACTAATTATTATTTCTTCTCTTCTGTTTCTTTCATTAATGCTTTGAATTCGAACTGACTTTTGCACTTCATATAATCTTCTTCCTTTCTTATCTTCATTCCATATTTTTTGCCATTCCTCCATTTCTTTACTTTTAATAAGTGATTTCCCTTCCCCTTTCCCAAAAGGAATTGAAATTGTTATTTCCCCCTCCAAAGCCCTTTTAGCTAATTTATCTGCCTTTTCATTGCCTTTTACTCCTTCATGTGCTGGTACCCAACAAAACCAAACATCTATGCCACCTCTATATAATCTAAATAAAATATTATGAATTTCTAATACCAAATCTTTTCTATTATTTCCTTCTCCCTTAATACTTTCCACTACTGCTTTAGAATCTGTGCACACCACCACCCTGACTGGTCGAATCTCCTCCACCCATTAATATAACTGCCACCATTTCTGCTGTAAAAACCGACAATTGATCTGATATTCTTTTATAAATAAATTTTTTAAACTCTGGAACATATATTCCTATTCCCACATATCCTTTTAAATTCTTAGAACCATCTGTATAAATTTTAAGGTAATTATTATATGTAGTTCTTAAATAAATATCAGTTCTTATCCCTATTTCATTTAAATTCCAATCATTTTTCATTGTATTAATTTGCAAATCTACATTAACCTCTGGTATTAGCCATGGAGGAATAACGCTAATTGGGTTAAATTGAGCTATTTCCTTGTCTTCTAATCCATACTTTTTAATCCATTTCCTAACCATCCATCCAAATCCATTACTTTGGAACTTCACATATTCCCAACAATTTTGTATAATAGTTGAATTCACATGATTATCTATATTACTTTTAATTTTCATCCAACATGCTAAAGCTAATTTAATTCTCCTCATTTCCAGTGGAGTTTCCCCATTTTCAATTAAGAGAGCATTAATAGGTGTTGTTTTTATTGCTCCTGTACATATACGTAAAGCTCTACACTGTATTCTTTCTATTTTTTGTAATGATGTTTTAGCTGCTGCTCCATATATAATACTGCCATAATCTATTATTGCTCTCATGAGAGCCCTGTATATGCTTAATAATGACTGTTTATCTGCCCCCCCAATTATTTCCAGCCACAGCCTTTAACAAATTAATAACTTTTTTACACTTGGTTTCTAAGTTATCTATATGTGTTTTCCATGAGTAAGAACTGTCCAACCATAAACCTAGATATTTATATTCTGTTACTCTTTCTAAAGTCTGTCCATACAATGTTATTGTTTCTATATTAATATTTCTCTTCTTTGTGACAACCATATAACAAGACTTGCTTGCTGATAATTTGAAACCCCATTCATAAGACCATTTTTCTACTTTACTAATTGCTTTTTTAATATTTTCTACCACATATTTAATATTGTTCCTTCCCTTTCATCCATATGGCCCCATCATCTGCATACAGTGCAGATTTTATACATTTATCAGTATATCTGATCTCCTCACCAATCTACCCCCCTTTAAATGGAACAGCTGATTACCTGCCTCATTAACTACCAGCTGTGCGCTGTCGAAGCGTCCTCCATATATGGGCAGGAGGAAGAGTGTGCAGCACCATGCTTCAGGGCCAAAGTGCCCCAGCTACACCAGTTTTCACATTTTTTTGTGGGGAGGTTCAAAATAGTTTTTCAGGTTCAAATGTCTTTTTCTTTTGAACAAACATTTATTTTTCAGTTTTTTTTCTTTTGAACAACCTTCATGGCCCCACTTTATCTCCAAATTTGTTTCTTTTGAACAAAATGTTATTTTTCAGGTTCTTTTTTTTCTTTTGAACAAATTTTATGGCTCCAATTTAGCTCCACAGCTCCGTCCAAACGTGTCACTGCCGACACGTTCGGTCACTTTTGCGTTCAGTGTGCACTCAGGGGACATTTGTCTCTGTTACACCCGCAGAAATTAAGAATTTAAACATTTTGTTGGATCAGAATCCCTTGGTGATACAAAGAATGTGTTCCCTTATTTATTTATTTATTTATTTATTTATTGGACGAGTGTCAAGATCTTTCCCCAGAAATAAATGCTGAATTAAAAAAAACTGCCATGTCTGTGCATATCATTATGCTCAATTTACTTTTTAAAAAACATTTTATTTCATCGAGTGGCGGCTGTTATTAGCGAAAAAACAATTTGTTCACACCAGAGGGCGCCATGTGTCCTACTTTTCCACACTCAGATTGCCCCATGGTCATTTTGCTGTTATAATTATGAAGAAAAAGTGCAAAACAAGATCAGTGGGAGGAGAAAGAGATATGTGTATAGTACATCAATATAAGATGCATTTTCATTTTCTATCCTTGCGTTTAACCTTATTTTGACAACCAAAATCAATAAAAAAAAATAGATCTTCATAAAGCAAACCATTCAGTATTGCAGCAACTCATCAGTCACCCTTTGTATTTTTACATGTAGCACCAGCTGCTTAGAAGAGAAGACCAATATCTTCGTTGAAATGTACCGCACCCCATCAATTTGAAGATGTGAAATACCTATTTTAAAGATCATTGTCAAAGAACTGTGACTTGTGGCATAAAAATCAAATAGTTTCTGTCCTATGGCTTTGTAGGGGTGAAGTGGCTCCTGCAGTCGTGGTGGGAGACCCTTTACCAGCTTCCCTGGATCCAATAATTTGTACCTAATCTGCAGGTGCTTTTGCCCATCAGTTCTGGCTCTATAAACTGGAAATTTAGAGATTCAGAAGGGGTAAGCCCATTGGCTGCCTGTTAGGGAGATTAGGGACTCCAGTATCTAATTTTCTCTGCTCTGTCTTGTCGGAAGCAGCAGGAAGTGTGAAGGATGGACGTTAAGGACATGCCTCAGCTTAACGTCTCTAGGGAGAGGAAGCTGTTATAAATTAGTGCTTTGAAGCTTGCAGCCTTCTAGGGAAATTGTGAGCAGTACTTTGATTTTTAAATCTTCTCAGTAATATGAACATTTCCATCAAGATGCTCTTAAATATGTTTTTTTTTCCCTTGGCAAGGGAACTGAATGAATGAATTTTTTAGCTTGAGCTGGCATGCATGAATCATAGAGTGGCCAGATTTCTGCAAATGGCCAGTCAGACCAGAAACCTTATGCTCCATTTCTCTCTCCAAGATCTGAGGAATGGAAGAAAGCCATGCTGCATCTTTAATGGGAGTCTGACATCTGTCTCACTATGAGTTCCAGCAGCCCCTTATTCATCTTCACCTACACTGGACTTCCTGAATAAACAGAATGCGACTAAGCATCCAAAAACCTGTAAGAATCTGCATTCTGTTGAAAACCCTTTAAAAATTGCAGGTTTCTTTTGAAAAGTTAAAAGAATGCTAGAAAAATTATCAAAGCACTGTGTTTAAAAAATGTGATATATTTTTTTCTCAAATCATTGCTTCAAATTGTCAGAATCCCTGTTCTTTTTTAAGACATCCAATCTACAGTCTAAATGTACCCCAGTGTACTACCCTGACAACCCCTGCTGACATTTGTAACAATTTCCTTATATTCTTTGTTAACAAGGTTGAGCCTATAAATCAGCAATAAATCCCCTTCTACTCATGACCAATCAATTTTTATTTCCCTGCTTGACTGTGTTAAATCAGTTTGAGTCTGTTTCATAAACATTTCTAAAAGAGATTGTTGGTCAAATGAAACCTTCAGGTTCTCCTGCTGATGTCATCCCTGCATGTCTCTTGAAAGAGTTTTTCTCTCAAGTGTAGCCTCAGTATTTGTTATTGTAAGCAAATGACTGGAAGTTTTGTGATTCTCGTGCTTTGACATCTTACTGTAGTATTCGATTGTGTGGACCACACTATACTTCATATACACTATATCTGTCTTTTGGAACATTGGGTTGGGATTAAAGGTGCAGCATTGGATTGACTTCATTCCTATTTGAGTAACAGAACATTTAGGATTAATATTGATAATGTTCTGTCCACCTCAACTCCTCTATTTTGCAGGGTTAGGGTTAGGGACCAATTCTTGGTCCTGTTATTTTTTATACATACTCTCTTTGGGGTCTTTTTTTTTAAACGGCATATCCTTAACTAATACACATGATGGCCGTCAGATTTACTGTGCTCCATCCAAGCCCCATTAAATTGCCTTGAAGATGTCAAGGCTTTGACAGGTCTGAATTTTTTGAGGTTCAACAAAATCACAACAAAGGTTATCTTATTCAGGCCTGATAGTTCCTTACACAACCCACTTATTAATTTTGGTTGCCTCCAGTGTTGCTAAGTCTGCTTATTATAAGCTTGTTTTTTTTCTAAAGTCGCTTGCAAATTTCATGAGTTATGGTTTTGTCCAGGCATGACATGGCAAAAATAATACATGCCTTTATTTCAACTCGTCTCGACTATTGCATCACTCTTTTTGCCGGTATCAGTCAAGCATCCCTTACAAATCTTCAGCTTGTTCAAAGTGCTGCTACCCATCTTTTAACTGGTACACACAGACAGGAGCACATCTCGCCTATCTTTTCCTCCGTTAACTGGCTCTCTCTGCATCACTGAATTCATTTTAAAATCCTAATGTTGGCTTATAAATGCCTAAATGGTCTTGCTCCTCTTTACCTCTCTGGTTTACTCAAGCCTTACCCTCCTTCGTGGGTCATATCAGTCAACCAGCTTCTTTTATTTGTCCTAAAAACCATGTGGAAACTTGGATATCGAGCTTTTTTCTGTTGTGGCTCTCAACCATTGGCACATATTGCCTCTGAATAGTAAACAGGCATCATTGCTTTCAGTCTCTTTTTTGTTTTATGTTGTAGTTTTATCCCTTTATATATTACTTTTGTGATGCACTTTGGGAAAGTTTGCTGTTTTTAAATGTGCTTTATAAATAAATTGGATTTGGAAAAGCAAATTTCATTAACAGACAAACCCTTTCTACACGTCAGTTTGTGATATTTAAAGCAATCCCTTTAGAAAACATTCAAATGTACTGACACCTGTATTCATAACAAATCATTTTCCTCTGTTTCATGTAATTGATTGGTATAAAGTTTTTATAGACTCTTCATTGGCCTTTTAGAGTACTGGATCAATAAAGTGTAACATGCATGACTGAATTGAGTACCACGTATTTGCTCCAGGGTATGTTAGTGTGTGGTAGCTAGCAAGTCAAACACGGGCCCTCAACCAGCCTATTGGGAAATAAGATAAGATAATAAAACATTTTATTGTCCAACAATGGGAAACTTTGGGTGTGACAGTGGCAAAGGCACAGAGTTACACCCAATTTATAGTAGTGAAAAAAACAAGATAATCTAATCTAAAGTTAGCTCTAAAGCAACAAATTATGTGCTTCATCAGAAGGGCCAAAAAGCCTCAACCGACTGGGGGTTAGAGAAGACGGAGCAGAGACACGAAAAGCACAGAAGCACACATTGGTCCAGCAATCCTTTCTATGATATATTATAATGGCAAATAATATGGCATACTCAGTAAAAAGATAAAATATTCAGGTTAAACAGTGGAAAAACATCGCAAAAACACAAGCCTGTTTACAAAACTATATGAGCTAACATGCAATATGCCTGATAGCATAGCAATATCTCGAAGTAACTAAGCAAGTGTACCTTAGTGCAATGCGTCAAAAGAATCTGGAGACCTGATAATTCAGCCGACACAGAGAATGTGCGTTTAAAAATACTTATTGAAGGTAAATTGGTGTTGCTGGAACAGGAACTGACTGGAGCTCGTACTGGAATCACCATGGGGAGAAGAGCAGGGTTAGTGTTTGACTAATTGACTGATCTGGATCATGGCGGGACTTGGCAGGGCAAAGGCTGGTGGGGAAGTCGTAGTCAGTTCCGGGTTCATGCACAGTGAGAAAGTCAACAAGGCAGAAGTGTCCAGAAGGGATAGGCAAGGGGGGATTCCGGAATCCAGGCGAGAGAACTGGTAACGAGAGTCACACACAGAGCAGAGGTTCCCAAGCTGGGGCAGAGACAGGAGTCAGGTCCGAGGTCCTGGCATGGGTCATATACGAGAGGCAGGGGAATCCAGGCAAGAGCAAAAACAAGTAGGCTTAGTTGAGAGATGAGGCAGGAGGTCGATGTCCAGAACACAGAAGCCAATAGGAGTATTCAATAAGGGCGAGGCAGGCAGGAAAAAACAGGAACAAGAGCGATTGAGATCAGGAAGTCAAACAAGGAACGCTGGATGGTTTACTCTTATGGGGGCTTTCAAGAATCTGGCAGTTACACAGTGGGAGAGCCAGGAATATATAGTGCTCCTCCCATGTGCAGCGACTCCCCTTAATTGGAGCTGCTGCAGGTGTAACTACTCAGATTCTAATTACCTGTGCAGCACAAATTGCATGGAGTGACGTCATGAGAATGCAAACAGGGGATCTTCAGGCAGGATCAGACAGGAATTATTACACCCCAGCATCTGAGAGACAGTGTAAACGATTCATGATCAGATCAGAACCTGTGCAACCATTAGCATGTTGTAAACACTTATTGTGTCTGTTGTGAGTGAATGAAGGAAAAGGGCCTTTGTGTCACATCACATTAATACCTCGGGTATATATAAAGTCAAAGATTATTAAGTTGGAGACCCTACAAACTCTCACCCATCTAAAAGGTGAAGTATGATTAAAAAAAAGGTTTTAGTTCAATTATTAGAAAATGGTTGTGGGGAGTACCAACAGTGATATTGTTAAAAAGTTTTTTTCATTCCCACAATAAAAAAATTGATTTTTTAAAGTCAATGCTTCTAGAATAAAAATAAATAATTTTAAGGATTTTGTAATTTTTACAAGGGGATGTTGAGTAACATGATATGCAGTATTTTCAAAATCAAAAGGGAATTATACAATAGAATTACAGAATGCATATCCAAGATTTGCTTGTAAGTTCTGACCATAACATTATAATCATGTCACAGTCCATATCATGACACAAA
The DNA here is from genome assembly GCA_037039145.1 of Fundulus diaphanus. Classification (NCBI taxonomy): domain Eukaryota; kingdom Metazoa; phylum Chordata; class Actinopteri; order Cyprinodontiformes; family Fundulidae; genus Fundulus; species Fundulus diaphanus. Next base: position 32,108,448 of record CM073133.1, on the reverse strand, counting down.
ACAAACTTGCAGAGTGGGTTTAATTGTCCAGGATAAATTAAGACAACGCAAAACTAAAACCTAAACCACTCTGATTTGAATCGGGCAACAAAGGCATTTGAATACTGTCAAACATGTGTTTTGATTTCTTTTCATTGTATGCAAATGTATTCCAGCAAGGCTACGTGAACTAAAAAGTTCCAGGAATTGCCTTCTGTTTTACCCCTCGTTCTCTCCCAGAGGGAGTGTACTCTGCTGTTCACAAAGAAAACTACTCTTGTGAACATAGGTGGAAATATTTGTTTTACCCTTTTGATCCCTGGGGTTTCTTTTACTGTCTGTTTTAATCAAACTCTCATGGGCTCTAAACACTGCCTTTCAGATTGGGCACACTGAAGTCGCATTGGCCTTTAGTATAATTGTGCATGTGTATGTTTGCGTGTGATGAGCCAGGATGATCAGACTGACTTCCTAAGATCAGTCGGCCACATCCATCACGAAAGGCATATAAAGGGCTTTACTACCTTTTTGGTAGGCCATTTTTATCTCAATGAGGTCACTAAAGTTGCCTGCTTTGCTGTTTTGAGAGGTGAAGTGGGTGCCGCGACATAAGTCTGAATTCCACCCTGTTTTCCCCTCCAATTATTGATTTTCAGTCAAACACAGTTTGCGGATCATACTGCCCTCACCATGTTGTTGTTGCTCTTTTATATCTTCTTCTGGACATTCCACCCCTTTTTAAGACCTGCTATTATTTCAAACCATACCATCTCCTGTTATTCCCACAACAGACCATAGCACAGACCAGAGTCTCTAACTGGTTAAGATGTCTTCAAAGACTCCATAAGCTTTATTGCCTTAACCAATGTGGAAGGAACAGCCAGAGGTTAAAGGGGGATATATATGAGGGGGGCAAGTGTAGGAGTCAAGGGAAATGGAGGGAAGGGTTGATAAAAACAACAGATCTATGCTTCCTAATCCTTTTTTTGTCCGCAGTGTTAATCCAGTCAGGCAAACCCAGATCCCTCCAATCAGCCCCCCTCATTGCCCCCTCAACACGACCATTAGCTTCCGTTTTTGCACCATATACCGCTCACTTCCCGCACATAAACAACCCACAGCTATGCTGAAACTGATACTCATCCCCCAGACAGTCGTGCACAGGCACACAACGGACAAAAACAACATCTCAGCTTCAACTCTGTCCTTTCTTTTATCTCTTACTTATGTAGCCTCTTGGGGGGAAATTGGAACTGAATTTGTTTGTTTTTGCATGCTGTCGTTGCACGCTCAATTTTTGATCTTGCATCAGTATTTTCATTTGTGCATGGGGGGAATTACAAAGTGTTGTTGTTTCACTCTGTATAGTCTCCTTATTCCTCTTTGTTTTGGTCACAACACGTAAAGAAGGCACCAGAGAGCAGCACGGTGCATTCACCGCAAGTGTTCTTGTGTCATGGTCTTGTTTACGAGCTGCAAGAGGGGAGCGTGAGGAGGAGGCATCAGGGAGGTGAATCGCAGCGGTTGCCAGGGGAATAGGAGGTTGTGTCTAATGAGGTCACACCCTAGCAACCCTTTGACTCCTCCCACTCTCCCCCTCCTCTCCCCTCTATGCCCGCCCAGTAAACTCCCCGCCTTCTTCACCCCCTGACAGGGAGAACTCTCCGTGGTGCTGACAGCAGAACAACACATTCCGGCTCAAGCTTCCTCTCAGCCGCAAAGGGTGAAGGCAAGCGAGACACAAGAAACAAAAACACAACACGAATGGCTGCAGAGAAAGCCTCGTGTTTTAGGAGTATTAGTTCAAAGGGACTCGGCAAGAGAAAGAGCAATGAAAGAAAGGGATGGACAGAACGCAAGAGAGCGCGGCTGACGTATTAGAGTAAGGTGGCTACAGTAGGCAGTGGGCGTGTTCTTCTTGTTTTGATGTATAGTTGGGAAGCCCAGTGTCATCTGCTTAAGCGCCGAGCAACTGTGCTGAACAGGACAGAGAAAGCCGGCAGGGAATGCCATATCTTTGGTCTACCTCAACCAAGAGGACAGTGCGGATGTGGAAATCTTTTTTTTTCCCGCTATCATTGTGACACTTTGATCCAATGAAACAGAGAAATACACACTCCAGGAAAGAAGAATTTGAAACATTTTACCAGCCTGCTTGGCTCTGCGGCTGATAGAGGACTTTGATGTGAGATGATCTGATGTACATTTTTGTAATGCATGCAGTGGCAGATGTGTCATGTGTCCTTAGGATGTGCAGATGTGTGCAAAAGTGAAGCTTACAGCTGGCTCGGAGTTTGGCAGCATCTGGATTGGAGGTGTCCGATCATCGGCCCAGGAGAAGGGAGCATTGGGCAGGGCACCCGATGGCTCAGCTCCCTTCTAGTCCCATCTTCTTCCTGGGTCACTGGGACTCCTTCTAGTGGGACACAATCTGTTGGAAAATACAATGGATGGAGGTCTATGTGGATTTAAGTGGAAGAGTGAATGGGTCCTCCAGCAAAGCTCAGAGTTCAATATTGCACCCTGGACTCAGGTAAAGACAGAAGACACTTTGATCTACACAACAGTAAAGACAAAGCCCTTTTGTAAGTATGCATCACATATACTTGTTTTTAACAAAAACATGACTTGCAAGGCATCACCCAGATCAAAACCAAAAGTCATACATATAATATTTTATTTGTCAGAAATTTAGTCAGAATAAATTTGTTATGTGAAGGGGTCCTCAGTATTGGACTTATTGAAAAGTAAAGCAACTAAAGGTTAGCCGAGGTTAACTGCAATGCATTAATGCTTGTACGTGTGTATCCGTACGCAAGCATCCATGCGTGTGGCCACCAGACTGCTGGCCCTGAAATTTCTTTGACATTGTGTCTTCGGAATATCCATGCTGGACCTCTCCGGTGACATGGTTGCCTGGAAACAGAAATGATGTGCCACCATCATTTACTTTTAAGGCGAAGTGCACCTCTGTTTCAACTGTTGCAGCCCCTGTCATTCCTGGAAAAAAAATGGGAGGGGGGGAGAAGGAAATGATGTCAATAGAAAAACAAAATGAGATGAGAGGACCTGAGATTTGTTTTTAAAAAAAAGTGGTTGGAGAATTCAGACATGTCGTAAAAGCGAGAGAACAATACCGTCATTTTACATCAGTAAGTTATTGGAGGAAAAGTTCTCAGGAAAGGCCAGTAAAAACACTGTGACACACAATCTGATTCCAGTGAGGGCTCCTGCTGAAGGCTTACAGGATTAGGCCTGTAGGCTTAATTCAGCTCAAACACTGTTTGAACAGTGCTTTCTCATCTCTGCACCTATGCTGGTCTACCTCATTTCTTTCCTAAAACCCAACGCTATTTCCCTGTGGCACAGCTGCAAATCTATACATGGATGGCTGCATGTGCTCTAGTGACTAGATATTGTGATCAACATTAAAAAATATATTATCAAGATTATTTGGCACCTTGCTTCTGTGCCCCAGTATGAACCCTCCTCTCCTTGACACAAACAAGTCTACATGCCTTTAAAAAGCTGGGATGAAAAGTATTGAGAATGCCTGAAGGGGTGTGGAACCTACAGATAAACCCACTGACCTACCCCACATGCTGATACATAGACTCAAAATGCAGGGATGCTGAGGATGACCAGACAATGGTTGGTCTCCCTGTTAGGCTCGCAGTCTCCATCTGGCTGCCCTCCAAGACCCCCCTCACTGCCCTAGCCTCCCTACACACACAACATACATGCAGTTATCACCAAACCACCCGACCTCCCCCCACCCCCTATGCCTCTCTCACACATAAACAAGCAGGAGTCTTACGCTGATCTGAAAACACTGACCTACATAAAAGCATCCACTGTCTTCTCCTCATCCTCTCCTGGCCTCTCCAAATTGAAGTTGGGGCTGCTGCACATTTTATACCTATATAATTTTGCATGTGGTAACAGGTTTCTTTTTTTTTAAGGCAAATGCAACCAGCACATGCATGCTCAACTGAATCTTATTATTGACTGCTCTATTCAGTGCTTGAGTAGACATGAACATTTTTACGCTAAACTGATACAATTTTCCAAAAGGAACCCAGGATATCTCACTGCTGCATCTATTTTCTTTTTTTTTTATCAAAACAATGCAGCCAGGATTATTCTTAATGCAGAATTAGAGAGCAAAAAAAGAATATTTGTGGATCAAAACAAACAATAACCACAAAAAATCAACACTATGTGTACATGCAAAGCTCGGTTGTAATTTCCATCTTATGGAGGTGATGCAAACCCTGCCAGCATCATAAGTTAGAAAGGTTCACAGATACCCAGGCATACTCAATGTCTTCCATTTTTGGTGGGGTTTAAAAGGATGTTTTACTGTTGGCTTTCTTATCATCTGGAAATTATTCAGTGCCCTGCACAAGTATTAGAAGCACACGTAGTGGTAGTAAAAATCTGCTATAGCTATGCCTGGATACCTTGTTAGGCTGAAAGTTGACCCTCTTCCCCAGCCTCGGGTCTTTTGCAGTCTGTAATAGGTTTTCTTCCAGGAATGTCCTGTATTGGCTCCATTCATCTTCCCATGAGCTCTGATCAGGTGAGAGGATGAAAAGCATCCCCACAGCATGATGCTGCCACCTCTGTGTTCACCGCAGGGATGGTGTCTTCATGGTGTAGAACTACTAGTAGCTTTTGAAGGCAATAGGTTGCAGTGGTACAAAGGTTATATATCCTTTTGTGAGGTATTTTAACTGATGAAACATGAAAAAATAATGATTTCCGTGTGCAAAGTGCTATGTTACACTTTGTTCTGCTGAATTTTCTGTGTCCTGATTAGGTAAACGATTCTGACTAAAAGTTGTCATGTCTTCCAATTAGAATGCAGTGCAAAGACTTGAAGAATAATGAGCTCCAAAGAGGAGGAAACTCTCAGCTTTTTCCAGTATGTTGAGGAGAATGGGCTGAGAACCTACAACAGTCTGGTGGCTCAGAACTTGGACCACGCCAGGAATGAGAGAAACAGGACATTCCTGCAGGAAAAAAGAGACAAGAAAAGAAAACAGGAGGAAGCCATACGGAGGTAGGAAGACAACCAGCAAATAAAACTGCAAAACCTACATTTCATCTTTGTTGTCAGTCATTCCGTAACATCACAGATACAACAGAGTTCACTTTAGGTTAGAGGGAAATGGGACCAGAGGGTGCCTGTGGTGCTGGCAAGTAGTATTTTGTGGTTTACAAGTGGGGACTAATGCACCCCATGAACCTACAGAGGATAATTAATTTCTCATTTAGACTTATTTAGGAGTCGTCCTTGCACCGAGGTCACTGCTGCTCCATTTTTTCAGGATTCAAAGCTGAGGAGGATGAGCTGTGAGAGAAACAGTTTTAGACTGTCAGGATAAAAAAGAGAAAGATGTTAGGGAACTATTTTTATTATGTTTCCAATAGGAAATAACACATCCATTCATGTTTAAAACACATGATTTAACAAGGTAAAAATGTGTAGGAATGTTTTTTCTATCTTAGACTATTTATTATTAGATATTAGAATCCTGTTTTCATGTTGTGGTTAAAAAAGTTTTAAGCAGGAACACTAATGGGCATCCCTACATTTAGCCAATAAGAGTCCTCTTAAAGGGCTAGTATAGGACCTTTGATGTCAGGTTGTTTTAAAAGGTAAGGAGCCGCTATCATCTCACCTATGTAGATAATTTTCTTGGTACCTTCATTTAGTATAAGTTCAGTATCATTACAAGTTTAGCTGGACCCAGAGGCAAGTCCAAGAGATGCCAACACCAAAACGGACCTCTGCAATCATCAAACAGCTCTGTCCCAAATGTTTAGGCACACAATACTTTATGAACCTTTAAGCTATTGTCATGCTTACAGTGGGCAGTAATTTGCAAAGAAATTGATCACTATTTACATGGGAAATCGACATAGGAGGCGAAGTGCCATCAATTATCTTCCTATTTCAAACGCTTTTTAAAGAAAAAAAATGTAAAGCATTTCTAGTCAAAATAAGAATCTGTTGAAAAATCAAAAATGCCTTAGTGGTTTAAGTGAACACTAGGTTTTTGTGCTGCCTTAGATGCTTCACTCTCTGGCGACCAGGACATGTTTCACATAGGAAGATCAATGGTGGTGGACCATCACCAAACTCCATTTTCAGTGTAAATAATTAGCGGCTTCTGCATTAGCAACCAGCCAGTGCACATATGACAAAGGTTTAAAGGTTCATAAAGTAATGTTTAAAAATGCAGCCATGACATGTTTGAAATCGGAGTTGTTTTAAGATGGAAGAAGCCCACTTTGGTATCTTTTTTTCTTTGACTAGCCATTAGCTTCAGCCTAAGAGACCAATTAATAAAGATTCAAACTCAATTAAATGACAAGAGATTTATCTACTGTAGGTAAGATAATAATTGACTATAACCTTTTTAAATAAACCAGTTAGATATTGATTCCCTTTGATATTTCAGAAGAACCTCACTTTAGATGTTCATTAAGTATCTCATACATATACAACCTGTACTGTTGAGTAGACTAAACAGCAATAAATCACATGGGATTATAATGAGATATATTACACAAGGGACAGAATATAAAAACATCAAAACTTGTGTTGCCTCATTCACTAATAATATTTGAGAAAGTTTTCCAGTCATGACCTAAGAACTTTGTTTTTATACCAAATCATTTCAACATATTTTTTTATGAAAATTATCCTAATCAATCAACTTGCTTTATTACTTTTTGTGCTACTGAAAAAACTTCTTTAGTCTCAATTTTAGGGAAAAAAAAACTGTATAGGTCTGAAAACTGATAACTTATCATAAAACGTAAAAGTTTAAAAATTTGCTTTAGCTATAGCCATTTATTTATTATCTGCAGCTAATTAAATAATTTTACAAAAATGTTTGCCATACATAAAAGTTACCACACTTAAACTAATCACTAAAGTATATCAGGTAATCGGATAACTCCCCAAAATGAACCTCCTTCAGTTTGCGGCAGAAAGGCATATACCAGAAATCCATCCTTACACTATAATCCTTTTTTTTGTTCAGTCTGACAAATGCAGGGCAAAGCATATAAGACCCCGGTCAACGTTGTAGCTTGCCATTCAGTCATTACAATGATACAATTCTAGGTTGACGAATGTTAAGTGAGCAGATGTTGCTCTTTTTAACCAATGCGACTTGAGCCCTGTCATATTTCTGTCAAAGGTCATGTAATTCAAATCTTGTCCCTGTTCTGTTGTGCTTCTATTGTCCTCTGTGTGACTCTTATGGATGATTCATTACAGTTACTTTACTACTTTAGTGATCAAAGCTGATTTAGAGATGTTAAGGTCAATGCTTCAAGCATTTTGGGAGACAGATAAGGTTGGAAATCCCACAAGATTTTTTTTCTGTCCTCATTAGATTCAGCAAAAGAACATTTCCCCATCTTTATCAATAGCCTGATGTAATGCTGTGTAGAAACTTGATGAATTAGGCACATGGTATGCTGGAGAAAACTGACACCTGCCAAAGCAAAAGCATTAATATAGTATTTCCACTTAAGGAGGAGCATAGAATTTTGAGATTTTCTGAGTCCTACAAGTAGGTCAATAAGATGACCTATTTCTACAGTAACTGAATAAGGGTGTGAGAATATACAGTGTGTACTTGTTTTTCCGAGTGGATGAGCCCATGCATGGATGTACATGTATGGGTTTAAACCACAGGTTAAAAGAAATAACAGAGGGGTTGAGAACGGTAAAAAAAAGAGCAAATGGCCTGCAAGATTATGTTAGGGATACAGATCTTGTTAGAGCGAGTGCATTTAAGAGTGTGGTGATGGGAAAAAAGGAGGCAAAACTTGTTAGAGAGAGATTAAGGATGAGCTCAGTTTCAGGAGATGTGTTCTGCCTGGTGACAGCTGGAGGAGCCGTAGTCCAATTGAATCAGCCTGTTGGATTTGAGCATGCGGGTCTTCCTGCTGACAATTTCCTCACCCACGGTCTCTTTAGTTGTTTTCACCTGAAGACAAAAGTCACCCCTGAAGCCACGCAGAAGTGTGCATGCCAGGGCATTTATCACCATTAGTCCAGCCTAACAACAAACTCACAGAAGTCCAGAGCAATTTTCCTACATTTACATCTGCATGCAAATTTCAAACGTCCCCAGTTCCCCTTTGTGTAAACTCTTTGTGCATGGGCGCATCCACTTGCAGGCATCCACTTTCATTTTTTTCCTCAGTATGTTCCTCATTCCTTAGACAGAGCTACATATATTTTCACATTGTCTCAGAGAAAGGCTGGGTTGCCCGACAACAAGTCAACTTGATTTGGTCCAACTGCACCTGTGGTCTGTCCTCTAGCCAATCACTGGGCAAATATCCTAAAAATAACCCAGCCACCAGTACTCCAGTCACACCAAACCACCTACACACATGCGACCCATGCATACTTGAACTACAATGAGATGCACACCCAAAACATATGGGAAACAGAAACTGTTTATTCCAATGACACCTGTGGCTACAACTAGCTAGTGGATGATTTTTTGTTGCATACTTTTAAATACAACTTTACCATAAAACCTTAATAATGGTAAAAAAAAAATATTAATAATAATAATAATCCAAAAACAGATGAGTTTTGGATTCTCTGTTTTCCTGCCTTGTCACATAGATATTCTACAAGACGCTGCTGGCAGCCTTTTCTTGAACCACCTGCACAGGTTTTAAACAAAACTGCCCAATAATGATGCGCTCACATGCAAATGTTAGACGGTGCGCATGTGCTTTGTTATTGTTGTGCGGGGACAGCTGGTTTTGTGTCTGATGTGTTTGAGTACCCTGTTGCTAGGCAAAGTTAAGCTCTTGGCCAATTAACCCAACCTACAGAGCACCTTCTGTTCAGCAGCTGGCCAAGAGGCAGTCAGTGTCAGCAAAGTAGCAAGCATTTGCATGCTTTAAAGACATGTGCATTCTGCTTCCTGTCACTTGTGTAAACATTGAAATCTTTCATATCAGTTTGCGTTGTGTCTTTTTGATATGGCTGCAATATATCAAATAAACAGCAGAGTTCAAGCATGCACACAAGACACACACACACATGGACACACACACACAAATCCAATTAGTGCCCCACTTTTGCCCATCATTAACATTACATTCAGGCTAATCATCCATTTATGGGCATTGATTGTTTACAGGCAGGAGGGCTTCCATCATGTTTGTGTGACCGGCATTAGTCATGTCCAGGGTTAAATTCAAATCAATACTTTGCCTAGGCTCTGGCGACTTTCATGCCGTTGAAGGCTTTAACATTTGTTGATGTTAACTTGGTGCCCTGATCGTTTCAGCCACTTACACAGGATGAAATAAACAAACACTCATGCACTGGCAAGAACAGCTTAGAGGGAAGATCTGTGTCCATTGGCTTAAGAGTATTTAACACCTTTTGCAGTGTAAACAAATTTTTTCTCATCTTGCATCAGAACTGACGTGTTTAATACTCGATCTTTAAATATGCTTTTGTTTGTTTGTTTTCTTCCTTGTACCTTCCCTCCCCTCCTCTTGCTGCTTTCAGAACTGGTGAGGATATAGCAACAGAAGGCAAGCACTTGCGTATGGGCTCAATAACCATGCCTGATCCCCAGGAGCGTATGCCCTTGCCCCACCTGCACACCATAGCCTGCGGGCAGGGCTTTTCTGTCCGCTCCCAGTCCCTTCATTCTGTCGGGGGTGGAGGTAACAGCGGAGGAGGAGGGGATGAGGAAGTAGGGAGTCCAACCTCTAGGAAGCAGCCACCACCTAAGCCTAGGAGAGACCCGGCCACCAAGCTAAGCATGTCGTCTGAGGCGGTGGACCACAGTGCCATGTCCACCTGCCACGGGGAGAGATGTGACGGTGAGTGTTGGTGGCACTTTACACCAGAGTGTTGCAGATATATTTAGCTGTTCTCTGATTTGCCCTCCTCAGCAATGTTTCTCCCACAATGACATGACATCTAGTTGTTGACAGAATTCTTTACTCTGACAGCAACTTATACAAGACTGTAATGAAGGATTACAGCCATAAACATGTCTTATAAAATCAACTTCATCAGAAAGTTCACCTTTATATTTTTATTGGAGCTTTTGAGTGTTGATTGTTGGCCATTCGCTAATTGAAACTCCATGCCTGCAAACTGGCATTCAATATCTTCTGGTTTGATTAAATACTCGTAAATAAACTCCTGTGTCCACATGCATTTAAAACATTTGTGTATCTGGGGGTTTTTTTCCTGTAATTTTTAATGATTACAAATAGTGAAAAAAAGATTCAAATCTCACAAGTTGTTTACTGGAAACTTGGTATTACATCCTATTTCCATTTATTTTGGTTATGATTACAAGAAAGCTAGTTTACTCTTGATAATTTTATCAGAATAGGACCAGTCCTCAAACAAAAATAGTTATGGGAGTTGTAAAATCATAACAATCAAATCTACAAATGTACAAAACGGTGAGGTAGTGACATTTCCAGCCCCCTTTAAATGTCTGACAATCACCTTGGCCCCGCTCCCACACACAAACTGCCTACATATTATGAAAAATATATTCTGAAAAGTCTCAAAGTTTTTGGTTTAGTTTTGCCACACAAAGAATCAGAGGTCCTCTTTTGAGAGCTCTCTGGATATGTGTCTGCACATTTTCAGTATTTTGAAAATTTAAATGTTCTGTAATTAAACAAGGATGCTCAAACAAAGCAATAAACAAATTGCATCTCAGACTGAAATTTAAGGGTTTCTTATGTAAAGTGACAACCAACCAACTCAAACAGAGTGTTTATATCATAACCAAATAAATCACAGCAAGTAAAGAAATATATGAATAAGAAATTATTTATTACGTTTTCATTTTAGCATGTGCCCATTCAAATTATACTGCATATATTTGAAAAGGACAACTTTCTGAGAAAAAGCAAACTTGGTGCTCACATGAGTGATAACGTAATATATGTTGTTGTCTGTGCACGCATCACCTGATGAAAAACTGTTGCTTTAACAAACTGAGATAAAAATCATTGTTTAAAATGCAAAAAAGGGGCAAAAAATACAGACAAAAATCTCTAAAATCCTTGCAATCACATTTAAGGAATGGTGCTCATTATAGCATTTGAAGCAAGTGAGGCTTTGACTTCTTTTTCATTGGTATCCTTTACTGCCAATGTGGTGTACAGGGAGTCACCCAGCCAGGCTCAGATTGGTGGGGATCTCTGTGCACACACAGATCTTCCTGGGCACCACGGCAACCAGCCCACAGAAACAAGACCCCCTGCAGCCCAGCCAATTGCAGCCGTGCAAAGCAGCTAGGGCCAATGGGACTCCAGAGATACTGAGGTTTGAGCTTTTCCAGCCAATCAGCAACAAAGTGTGGGGGTGTCCCTGGCTAAGGGGAGGCTTGCATGCTCCATTGCTGGTGTTTTTTGTGGAAAAGGGAGGAGCTTGTCAGAGTAAAATTCATTCAGGAGGAGCGATTGACCTAGATTTGTTTTCCCCAGGAGAAGAGGGAGGGGGAGGGTGATGCGGGTAAACACATCCACTACAGGGGGAGGGGGAGAAGGGGAAGCAAAAGACAGAGAAGAAAAAAACAGGCAGAAAAGGATGTATGAACGTGTGATTTTAGCATCAGTACTGATACAGTTCTCAGCAACCGACAAGAAAACCTCATTGCCTAGTTATGCATTTAGCTGTGCTAAGAAAACACCAATATATAAACCACTTTGAGTATTATTGCATACACTTGTGCAGATTCTAACCAATATTCAGTCAAAGAAATAGGGCTCAAGCTTAAGAATATGGCTATTATTTTTTGTCCAATTGTAGCATCATCTTATTTGTAAGTGGCAATAAGGAATAAAAAGCAAGAGACATTTGCACACAAAAGAAAAATAAGCATACCTTGACATCAGCATCATGTAAACATGCAAAATATAAGTGCAAAATAATATTATATGCTTTCATGAGATCTATTCTCTGTTCTAAATTAAAAAAAAATGTTTACCATAACAGTAAATCTGCTAAGCTCAGTTGTAACAGGAAGATGAAAGAGAAACAAGTACACTGTTAGGCTTCAGTTAAAAATACTTTTACCGAAAAATTAGCACATGTGGCCATACTGTTTTCATGATTTCCATCAATGTGTAGACATGTGCCATGAGCATGCGCTGGTTTGCACGTACTGTAGTAATGGGTGGTGAGTCATACAGTTACGGGAAATATGCATGTCTGGGGCCATCTGGTATCTGAATAATTAAAAGGTCTAAAATCTGCAGTTTGGAAATTTCGGCTATAGTTTACTTCACTACACTCATCTCTCTCACTTCCTGTACCAGGGATGGCCACTTCTATCCAAAACAGTCCATCGACTGACCTAGAAATACACTGTGATACAGAGCAGTGAATGAGCCCTTATCCCTACACCGCTATTATACAGTAGTATCTAGGAAATACGAGCACTGTACTAAAGCCACTCTGCACCACATCTAAAGAGATTCACACTGCAATACCACGTCAGCGCTATCAAAAAGAAGCTCCACAGCGTGTGTGACCCAGATACAATACTCACATACTGCTTCTCTGCTATAAAGCTGACCTAGAAACATGCATATGCATCAACTGTTCCCACGACTCACATGCAAGGTATTGCTCACAACAATACATGATGACCTACACCTGACCCATGGCAATGCATAAAGGTTTCCTGTCAACACCGGCGATTGACTTCGACTGTTTTCCATAAAGAATAGCCTTTTGAATTCTTTATTTTGCTTATGCTGTATACTGCAAACTGTATTGATGTTATTGATTCTTTTTTTTATTTTTCTTCCTGTACCTTATTTTCCATTAATCTTTATTGCAGATGTTTTTACACAAAAGAAAATATATTGCTCAGAAGGATGCAATAGCATTATTTTGTCATATTTCACTTTATGTTATGCAGTTTCTTTCAAAAGTTTTCATACTGTTGAAATTTTCAAAATGTTTGGTTTATTAAGTTGGAGGGAGTTTGTTTCTGAATGATTCAAAGGGTTAGGTTCTGAAAAAAAATAATGTTACAGAGCACCATTCAGATCGCCGAACAATAAAAAAAAAGGTTGTGGAACAACTGAAACCCCCAAAAACTTGTTAAGGGCAGCATTGTGCATAGAAGTCAGGATGGCAACTTGGGTTGCCACAAGGGATGTAGAGGACATGCCAATCATGGAAAAAGGTGGTCTGGTTGGATGGGAGAAAATGTGACCTTTTTATTCTACGAACAAAATGCTATATGTGTTTATCACCCTAAATTAAACCTTCACACAGTGAAACCTAGTGAGGACAACGTCATGCTGTGGAGATGATTTCCTTTGACAGGGATGGGAAAGCTATAGTTGATAAGAATATGAATGGAGCTAAATTCAGGATAAACCTGGAGGAAAACCTGTCATAGGCTGCAAAAGATACAAGACTCGGCCAGAGATTGTACCATCACAAAAGACAATCAATAAAACTGTTGAAATTCTGCTGTTGTGTGCATGAATTAAAAGGCATTATATTGGCATATATTTACAACATATATTAAAGACAACACATGACTAAACTAGAAAACAGCATTATTCAGATATTTCTTGTCACTGTAGACTTGATAAAAATTTCTCCTATCTGTATTTCAACAGCACAAGGATGCAATGAGGACTGTAGGAGGGTGCCACCTCCCAAACCCAAAAGGAACCCGAACACACAACTGAGTGTTTCCTTTGATGAATCCTACATTAGGAGCCATGGGAGCGGTGGTGTGTGCCCGTCCAAGCCCCTCCACCACACTACATCCCCCTGTGAACGTAACCCCTCACCTCCACAGAGCGATGAGAGTCCCACAGACGACTGCGAGGATGAGCCTGTCTATATAGAAATGGGTGGGATTGACATAGGACCGCGAGAACCGTTGAGAAGTGAGGATGAGGAGCCAGGAGAGTCCGTGTATGAGGAAATGAAGTACCCAGCCCTGGATGATATGGAGTACCGCACCGATCCTGTTGGATGTCGTTCTGCCTGCCCCACCCCAGCACCCTATGACCCAGAGCCACTTAGTCGCTGTTCCACCCCTCGAAACATTCCCTTATGTGACATTCCTGCACCCTTTCCTAATTTACTCACTCACCGGCCTCCACTGCTGGTGTTTCCACCAGCACCGGCCCAGTGCTCGCCAAACTCAGATGAGTCCCCCCTCACACCTTTAGATGTAACCAAATTACCAATGCTGGAGAACCAGCCATACAGCAAATCCCCCACCTCTTCGAATGAGCCTCCCCCCTCTGCACACATCCGTAGGGAGCTCACTGCTACTCCGACACTCACAGTCTCTGGCCGCTCCTCTGCACCTCCGCTCCCCTGTACTCTCTATAAATCCTCGTCATCCTCATCCTATCAGCGTAGCCACTCTGCCTGCCCGTCACCAGTCAGCATGGGCCGCTGTCTCACCCCTCTGAGCCTAATGCGCACACCTCCATTTGATGCTCCAATGCCATTTCCCGGGGGTCTCCCTCGGAGTGCCTCCGCTACCCCTCATGGCAAAGGTTCCCCACCTCAAGAAGGCGTTGGACGACTCCACGGCTCTATGCAGAATGTGTCAACAGGTCGTTCACGGACACCCACCAGTCCACTCGACGAGCTAACGAACCTGTTCACCACAGGCAGGAACATGTTAAAGAAAAACACCAGTGGAAGAAAATCTAAAGAACCAGGAGAGAGTAAGTTATATCTCAGATTTGCCTTTATATTATAAATAGTTGTAAAAGAAAGAATAAAAGACAATATTCACAGTTTAGATAACTAGGATCTGTAAAAAGAAATAGTATTTGCCCTTTAACTTGCAGTTGATTGTCCACTGATATTTTATGCAATTGGCACAAGCCAATCATAACGTTTAATAAACTGCAACACAAGAAATGACTTGCAAAATCCGAGAATATCATAGATTTAAAGAATCAAACACACTACATGTAGATCTTGGCCCTGCCCCTTATAATTCATCTTATTTTTGTTATAAAATATCAACTCAGCCAGTTTAAGAAGCTGTAAAGTGTGCTTCACTTTTACCGCTTAGTTGCTGTAATTTCTGCAAAGAATTTCCTTTGTTTAATCTAGGTCCACAAAGCCAAGTCAGATACATATCGTACGGTTTAATCTGAGGAGATTAGAGGCTAAAGCGAACAGCGGCTCTCTCAAACCAACTCATGGCATTAGGCCATCAGGCAGGATTACTTTTAAATATGTAAACATCAGATTTAAATACCGAAATTCATGCCACACTCACTCAAGATGCTGCCAAAATCAGTTCATTTGCAGAGGAAAGCAGAATCTGCTCAAAGACAGGCAGGTATATTTCACTCTTGAAAGGCAATAAAACTGTGATTTATGTTTATGTTATTAGTATGTTTTGGAAGCAGCATTGTCAGTAAACCAAAAATTAACTGTGTTGCTCCTGGGCATAATACATAACCTATGAAATTAATCATGTTAAGCATGAATGTTTTAATGTTTGCGGGCTTGTATGTAGATCCTCTTGACAGGCAAGAGGATGTCTCATAAATACACAGCTGATGGTAAGGTTTATTTTTTTAAATATGAAAAGGAACTGCCCATAATCCACACATCCATTCTCAGTAAGTCCTCTTAGCAACTCCAACATAGCAACAGAGGAAGGGAGAAAAATCCCTGTTTCTTATTTGCAGATTTCCTTCCCGTGGGTAATGCAGCCAATCGCGGCTCAGGGCACGGTGGTGTACAAGCGAGTGTTGAGCAGCTGACAGGCATGGCGACCGCTCTCAACTCAAATCTATTTTATCCAATCAGCACGTACCTTTTTCTGTGGTTAAGCCAACCAGGCAGCTGGTACAGCTGTGCAGCGTGACAAAGTAGAAACACTATATTGGTTTACTTATTTTTTTCACTGTAAAATAATTTACTTCAATTAGGATTCTCTTCATAACGGTCAAAGTCCTAATTTAGATTAAAGGGGAAAAAAAACAGTATTTAATATAAAAAATGTTTGGAATGTTTTTTTTGTAATTTGCTCTCAGGGTTTATTGCTAACACTGACACAAGTATTGAGTGCCATCTAGTGTATATTACCTGATATGGCAAATCCTATTTTCTCAATCCTTTAACTGACAATATATTAATAGAGGTTTACAACTGAGTGTTATAACCACAATGTTAACATTTTGACATTTCCGAGGGATCTTGAATAATAAAGTAATTTTTTCATGTTCCTCCGCAGGTGAGTCTAAGGTCAAGTCTCACGGTGATTCTAAGCGCGAGGGTAAGGAACGCCACAGCAAGGAGTCCAAACGCGAGTCCAAAGAGCGCCACAGCAAGGAGTCTTCTCATCGAAGAGACAAAGACAGAGACAAAGAAAAAGATCGGGGCACCAGCAGCAATACAGAACCTCCGGTCCACAGACGCAACAGTAGGGACCGCACTTCCAGCAGTACAGACGCACCCATTGTTTGCAGGGATAGCAAGGACCATGCCTCCAGTGGTCTAGAGCCCATCCCTGGCAGACGGGACTCCAAAGACAGAGGCTGCAGCTCCTTAGACCCCATACCTTTAATAAGAAAAGACTCAAAAGACAGAAGTATCAGCAATGGTGAACTGATGCCTAGGAAAGACAGTAAAGATCGGAGTGGGGGGCATGGAACAGAGTCCTCACAAAGACAGGACAGCAAAGACCGAGACAAGCTAATAGATCAACCACATGAGCCGTTGTCAAGACAAGACAGCAAGGAAAGGACAAGGAACGGTATGGATTACAAGCATGAAAGCAGAGAGAGACTGCTGGATCGGCCACCTGAGCTTTTACCTCGGCAGGACAGCAAAGAGCAAGCCAGGAATGGTTTGGAATCAAAGCAGCATAGCAGAGACCGGGCAGGTGAGCTTCTGCCGCGTCAAGAAAGCAAAGATAGAACTAGAAATGGACCAGAATATCGTCATGATTGCAAAGATGGTCGTCCTGATTTGTTACTCCATCAAGAGAGTGTCGACAGAGAAAGAAGTAGCACTGAACATAAATACGAAGGAAGAATAGACCAGCCACCTGAAATGCCACCACGACAAGAAACATCTAGGAGCAACAGGGCTGATCTGAAGTATGAAGTCAGAGATCGGAGCTGCCACAACGGAGGGGATCTTCCTCCCCATCTTTTACCCAGGCAGGAGAGTAAAGACCTGAGTAGGACCGGTCTTGAAGTGAGACGGGACAGCAAAGAGAGAAGTCTTAATAGTTCAGAGCAGCATCATTATGACATCAAGTGCACAAAGAGTCCTCCTTCACTGGAGTACAGGTGTGATAAAGAACGTGGGCACAAGTCCGATGGCACACCATGGCGTGATAACAGAACAAATTACAACATGGACCCGTCAAAAGCACAAGAGAGAAACGGCAGCACAATTTCAGGGCAACATTCATCCACTAACACACCCACTCACCATGGGAGATCATCCGGTAGCCCGCCTTTCACTGCAGGAACTGGAAACGGTGAGAACTCACATCCAGGACAAAAATTAAGATTGTTATCTAGTCAAATAAATTTTCCTCGAGGAAATTGCATTCAAACTTTGCTATGACACAGCTTTACATGTTTTTTTTTTCCTTTTTAGATTTGAAAACAGCACCTAAGTATAGCCGCTCCCCTTCTGTGCCCAATAATCCTTCCCCAATAGGAACGCCACAAAGGAGAGCAGGAGAGGCACATCAAAGTCAGGTATGCAGTTGGTTATCTTTATTTTTATAACATGATTTAAACCCACACACAAATTAGTCTTTAACTTGGGAAGATATTTACATTGTTTATGTATGACTCATTGTAAGAACAGTGTAGACCATTATTATTATTATTTATTTATTTTCTTTTTTTCACCTGATAAATATCTCAAACATCTCGAAAGCATATTTGATTCCAAAACATCAAAAATAGATGGCAACACTATCACCAAAATAAACTGCCATATAGATGAAACCAAGCATTAAAACTGCTCATTTTAATGGAAAGTTTCTAAAGTTATTAAAAACATTTAAAGGAGCCACATTTTAAAGAATATAATAAGAGTGAATGGCATGAACAGAACTTAAGCTACACACCCTAAGAATAAATCCTGTGAAATCTCTGAATAGTGTGTTTTTGTTTATTATATAAATATAAATAAATATATTTATTTATATTTATTGCCATTATGTGTTACCATAATGTAATTGAGACGCCGGCTAAGAATGCAGGGATAAGGAAAGCAGGGATAATTTCTAACAGCTAAAAGCTTTTTCTTTTTTACAGCAGAGCAATCAGATAAAAGACGTATTTGGCATCTAAAATAACTCAAATGTAAAAACCAGTAAAATTCCCTGAACAGAACCAGGTAAAAAGACACAGTGCTGCTTTTGAAATTTCAGTTGGTGAAATATAGAGATTATTGCAATGCATAAAGTGAAATTCTTTATTAAAATTAGTAATTCAACAGCAGTTTTTTTTTCTAAGCTGTTATTCATGGCTGGAACTTGACTCTACAAACACAATTTGCCAACTTATGTGTTTGATGTCAATCAGACCCTAATGAACTGCATCAGTTGAGTCCTGAATCCGTTTTAATGCTAAGTTCCAAAGTGGTTGACTGATTGTATTGCTACTTCTGAATTATTCAGGGAACTTTATACCTTATTAAAAATAAAACCCTTGTAAGGCTTTCAGATGATTTAAGGATCAAAAATTACCTTGAGGTAAATCTGTTTTTTGATTAGAGATTTATTATAATTAGAGGGAGTCATTCCTCCCCACTTTCATCACTTGCTTGTGCTTGATGATTGCTGCAAAGTCAATGAATCAATGCAATCAAGTTGGGCTTCATTAGATTAAGAACTTTTCATTCATTGGTGATATGCGATGAGGTAATTCTGACTTTTTTGTACAAAAGTTTGGATTGAATTCTAGTTCATGTAATTGTGTCTGAAAGTGAAGATATGATTCACAATATAAATGCAACTGAATTTAAATGAATAAAATTAATTCTGTCACTCAGGTGCCCCAGATGCCATGGATATGTGGAGACACCACTATGCTAGAGCAGATAGAGAGGAAACGTAATCTTTGTGCAGAGATCCTCTCAAGGCAGCATCCTCACCTGCAGAGATATCTGGAAAGGCCTCCACCTCCGGACAAGAATGAGGACAGGTACCACGAGCGAAGTCAGTGCAAGCTGGAAAGTACATCAGTCCTCGCTGGCTGTGGGAAAAGCGGTGGAACCAAGAAGATCCGACCTCCCCCATACCCAACACAGACAACTGTATTCTGGGACACAGCCATTTGACATTTGAAAGAAGATTTTCAACCTCTGCCACATAACCCCCACATACTCACTCCTTCTCCCCGCTTGGTGGTACTGGGTCTCCCCTGTAACAATGCTTCAGGGACCACAAAGAATACCAGAGGGTCAGGAAACTCGCTGATGTCAGGACTATAGTGGTTACCATTGCAATATTTCTGCTTGTTCAGGTTGTCACATTTTCTTATCATCGCTGTTGATATTTGATATTTTTCTATTTCCTTTTAATGGACTCTTGTATATTGATAAGTAGAGTAGATATTCAATGATGAATAGATATTTTCCAACTAAGATGAAGGGGAACAAAAAGCATCTTGAAATATGTATAGTAGATTTCAATGCAATTTAATATTTGTTTCAATGTTATTTTTGGTTTAGTTTATATTACATTTAAAAAAAACATAATGTATCAATACTTGTACTGTAGTAGCATAATTTTTTATGCCCAGCTCTTTCTTTGTGTGTGCGCAAAAGCACTTCAATTCTGCTCAAATACTCAGTTTTATCTATATTCTTCACGTTTTCACTGTTGTATTGTAAGTCGAGGAGTGAACGTTAACGTGCTTTAGATGCCAGGGGGCTCTCAAAGCCTTCACAACTATGTTCCAGAACGGTGGTCTCAAACTCCAGTCCTTGAGAGCTGCTTTCCTGACACTTTCAGATGTGCCCATTGCCCTGTGCACCTGAATCAAATGGCTGAACTGCCTCACTAGCATGCAGTCAGGCTCTACGGAGCTCTGCTAATGAGCTAGTATTTGAGTCAGGCGTGTTGAAGCAGAGAGACACCTAAACGTTGCAGGACACCGGCCCTCGAGGGCTGGAGCTTGAGACCAACGATCTAGAATGTACAACAGTGGGTCCTAGAACAGATTCAGTTTCACTTTTGAGAATTGCGGTTACAAGCTATATGCTCACAAACTCAAAGCCTTTCTGAAGTGGCTGAATCATTTTAGCTGTTGGTTGACTTACTGTAACAGACACAGCAATGTTATGATGTAGTCCAAAAAAAAAAAGCTAAGAAGTTGAGTTTGATAGGTAGTAAATTAGAATACACATTTTTAATAGTCTAAGATCAACCAAAGCCTGTTGACATTTTAAATCTGCAGTGTCAGTTTTAATAAGGGCCATATAGGGAGTTGTCCAGGGCGGTATCAGAGAATGGGATGCATGAACACCAGATAAAAAAACAACAACTTATCTGTCAGTTAAGCCATTCTGTAGTCTCTAGTTTTCTATTGCTTCAACAAATAGGGAGACTGGCTCACCTGCTTTCTGTGAGACTGCCTGCATTTTGTCCCACCTCAGAATCTCAGATGACTTCCTGCAATTCAATTGGCTGGGGAGCAACAGGACGAGGAGCTTGCCTAAGGCACCATTAATATGAAAACTGCCTCTGCAAATTGGTGTGGTTGCACTCAGATGGTTGGGTATTTGTAAAACGGTTATTGGCAGGAGCTGGTGAGTAATGTCACTCTTATAATGCCATGCACAATGTGACCACCATGACAGTGTAAATACTTGATGCCAACAGTTAGCCCGTACAATCAAGACCTAAGCTTTTAGTGAATTTCCTAATTTTACAGCAGATTATTATAGCCATATGCACTTGGAGAAATAACATTCAATGTTATGCTTATATATTTTTGGGGAAATGTTAAGAGTGATGCGTTGTGCCATGTTTGATTTAATTTATTGGCTGTAAAGGAAATCCTCAGGGGTCTGGCTGTGTTCGATGTGCAGTCATCTATCAGCGGTTGTCTCTGACAATGTTTCCAAACCAGAATTGGTTGGCAACTGCTTTAGAAATGTCAGATTGTTTAAGGACCTATCACATTGCAGTCAAAAAGAAAAAGGGTTTGCCTTTCAAATTATTTGGGACTTTTTCTTTTGCAAAACAAACAATAAAAAAACACAACAACACTACCAATCATTTTCTAAGACACTGAATCAGGCTGGTTACCTGTATGTCCTTCTCTTCCTGTTCTCATCCTCTACCTCTAACCCCTTTCTTACATCTCAATTGGTATTCCTTTTGTACATTAAAATGCAATGTTAACATTACCAAAAGCACCATTTATTTGACAAATGAGCCAGTCCTGAGTGTACAGCAACCCAAGTGCAGCAACCCTCTCTCTGGTGAGGATTAAAGAAAAATAACACTTTGTGTTGTTACTGTATGCGTGTGTATGTGCTTGTGTGTGCGCGTGCATGTGTGTGTGTCTGTGTGTGCGCGTGCATGTGTGTGTGTCTGTGTGTGCGCGTGCATGTGTGTGTGTCTGTGTGTGTGTGTGTGTGTGTGTGCGTGAGTGGTTTTTTTTGAGAGTGTGCCAAGCCACACAGGTTTGCAAGTTGCAATTTCAAAATGATTGTTTTAAAGACATTCACTTTGCTATCATGACATTGATGGGTGAAGGGTGGAAATGTAAAATTAACGATGTACAATCTTTTTGTGTGTATAAACATGCACTGTGAAAAGGTAGAGAGAGCACCGCACTGTCAGTCCTCTGTCTGTATTGCACTGTGTTCTCGTTTTGCGTTATATAAAAAAGAAAAGGAAAAAAGTCCTGTATTCTGATTGTCACTTGGGTTCTGTTCAGAGAAATAAATAAATATGAATTACAAACCTGCAATGGAAACATTTTTTGACTGCATTTTTTGGTTGTTTTACTAAGGATGTTACGTTAGACTATACCATTTATCCCTTACTCTGAAGCCTCTTCATGGTCAGTACTACTAATGAGCAAATTAATGCATCAACGACTGGTGCAATGACACCAAAATTACTGAAGGTCTTTGCACCCCCAACTTGGAATTTCTGAGTGTTATGTGCAGACCATCCCATTTAGGGAATTCACTATTATTTACATCACCACCTCGGGCTAACACAAAGCTAACATTGGTCATTTCTATTACTGCTGGTGACTTTAATTGGCGAACCTCAGGTCAGTTCTTCTAAATGTCCATTAAAATGTAAAATACGCAACCAGGGAAAGAGCACTTTGGACCATGTGTACACTAATGTTGATAATGTGTACAGAACTGTGCAGCGACCTCGTCTTAGGCTGTTTGACTACATCTCTTTGTTAATATTACCAGTTTACAAACCACTAAATAGCAGGTGGAAGCCAGCAAGTAGGGAGATCAGAATATTGGGTGAATCTGCATAATCACAACTAAGAAACAGCTTTTTGAATACCGCATGGAATCCATTTGCTCCAGAAAGCTTTGAGTTGGACCACTACAAAGCTTCAGTAAGGTCTTACTGTTAGGCTCGGAACAGGTGGACCCAGTATTCAAGGCAGACAAACAGTTTGAGTTTAACAGTTTATTGATATCAGACCCGGAGCGGGAGACGTCAGCCTTCTCAGCGGGATCCTCTGCAGGAGGAGACAGCAGGTTAGTGACCACGCTTATCTGGGAGTGTTTGCACACAAACGTGTCGGTCACTAACCTGGTCTTAATGTCCAATCCAAATCCAGTAGATTTCAGGCGGCGGGTCGTTAATCCGGTACGGATAACAGTGAGGGCGAACGAGAGCAGGATGAGCTGTAGAGCGAAGCCAAAGATGAAGTCGGGGACGTGGTCGAAGGTCGGAGCCAGGAGATCAGAGAGCCAGTGAGGAACCAGCCAGTGAGGTACAGAAGGATAATCCAGGACGGAGTCAGGTCACAGTTCCAGGTTCGATACACAGAGGGCAGAGATCCAGCGCGTAGTCAGGTCAGGCAGAGGTCAGATCGGGCAAACAGAATCAGACGGGAACAAGCAGGCTCAGAGGTCGAAAGGCAAACAGGTCAGTATCATGAATCAGAATAACAAACGCTGGAAGACGGAAAACCTCCCGAGCCAAAATTTCCCCCATCTCTTTAGCGGATGGGAGTTTGGGCAGCGGAACCAAATGGACCATCTTAGAGAACCGATAAATGATTGTGAGAATGATAGAATTACCCTCTGAAGATGGTAAGCCAGAGATAAAATCCATGGCAATGTTAGACCACGGTCGGGACGGAACAGGTAATGGTCGGAGCAAGCCGGATGGAGGTTGTCTGGAGGTCTTAGCCTGATTACACTGGGGGCAAGCTGCCACAAACTCCCGCATGTCGGTAGACAGAGAAGGCCACCAGAACTGAGTCTGAACATTCCGAATAGTTCGGGTACCCCGGGATGACAGAACAGACGAGAACCATGACAGAAATCTAACACCTTCTTTCTTAAAAGATCAGGAACAAACAAACGATTAACAGGACAAGACTCAGGGGGTAGAACATTACCAAGGGCCCCTCTAACCTCTCTTTCAATATCAAGCATAGTGATGGCACATCTTACAGATTTCGGTAGAATAAAACCCTCAGCACCACCGGTACTCCCCTCGTCCGCCTCGAACATCCGAGAGAGAGCATCTGGCTTAACATTCTTGGTCCCGGGTCTGTAAGACAAAGAAAAGTTAAACCGACCAAAAAACAGTGCCCACCTCGCCTGCCTAGGGTTCAGTCTCTTGGCTGATTTCAGGTACTCAAGGTTCTTATGATCAGTCCACACCAAGAAGGGGATCTTGGACCCCTCCAGCCAATGTCTCCACTCCTCTAATGATAACTTGACTGCTAACAGTTCCCGATCTCCAACATCATAGTTTATCTCAGCGCTAGAGAGAACCCTGGAGAAAAAAGCACAGGGGTGCATCTTTCCATCCCCAGCCTCCTGACTGAGAATGGCCCCAACTCCAGTACTGGAAGCATCCACTTCCACCGTGAACTGCTTCTCAGGGTCCGGAGAGATCAGAACAGGTGCAGCCGTAAACAACTTCTTAAGTCTCTGGAAGGCCTTGTCTGCCTGTTCCTCCCAGCAGAACCTAATCTTGGAAGACGTGAGAGCATGAAGGGGTGAAGCTACCGAACTGTAGTTCCTGATGAATCTTCTGTAAAAGTTAGCAAACCCCAGGAATCTCTGCAACTGTGTCCAGTCCTTGGGGGTCGGCCAATCAGTGACAGCACTGACTTTAGCAGGGTCCATAGCGATGTGATCAGGAGAAACCACAAAACCCAGAAAAGACATTGTGGAAACATGAAAGTCACATTTTTCAGCCTTTACAAACAATTGGTTCTGCAATAAACGTAGAAGCACTGACCGAACATGACCTCTGTGGGTCTCCAGATCACAGGAATAAATTATAATATCATCCAGGTACACAAACACAGACTGACCCACCATATCCCTGAGCACCTCATTAACGAGATGCTGAAACACTGCTGGTGCATTTGTAAGTCCAAAAGGCATAATTAAGTACTCATAGTGTCCGGTAGGGGTATTAAATGCCGTTTTCCACTCATCCCCCTACTGGATGCGCACCAAATGGTAGGCATTATGGAGGTCCAACTTGGTACAGACCTTGGCTCCCTGAATCTGGTCAAATGCGGAGTTAATCAGAGGAATCGGGTATCGGTTCCTAACTGTTATCTTGTTAAGACCCTGGTAATCGATGCACGGCCTGAGAGAACCATCCTTCTTTCCTACAAAGAAGAAACCTGCCCCAGCTGGACGGATAATCCCCGCCTTCAGAGAGTCTGAAATATATTTCTGCATCGCCTGGGATTCGGGAACAGAGAGGGAATACAATCTACCCCTAGGGGGTGTTGTACCTGACAGAAGATCAATACTGCAGTCATATGGTCGATGAGGAGGTAAGGCTGTAGCCTTGCTCTTGTTAAAAACCTCCTTCAGGTCGTGGTACTCCTCCGGGACCTTGGAGAGGTCCGGATAGGTCTCGTCGACCTCGTTCTCGGTTGTAGGTTATGACTGCGCAGAACGTAAACATGAACCTGAGCAGGCGGGAGCCCACCTCAATCTGGGGGTTATGTTTACGTAACCAGGTAAACCCCAATACAACAGGAACCTGTGGTGAATCGATTATAAGAAAAAACAGTTTTTCAAAATGGTTACCCCCCATCACAAGTGGGTCGAAATAAACTGGCACTGTTGTCTTGTCTTGGAGCTGGTTAACTAGAGAGGACAGGTGGAACAGATCTGAAGTAATGAGGAATGGGTGGAGCTAAACAGGTGTGGGACATGAAAGAGACAAGACAACAGTGCCAAAATCATGACACTTACATTTGTTTCTGCATAGAGACTTTTAGACACACAAAGATGATCTGCATGTTCCCTTCCTAGAAACCTTAGTGAGGAGGTGAAAAACCTGCTGAGGAGCAGAAAAGATTGACTATAAGGCCAGATACAGTGCTACAGCCTAGCAAGAATCAACTTTAAAGCTGCAGTAGAAAACATTTGTATAAATGTATTTTTTACATATTTGTTAAAACTGTCACCATGTCCTAACAGTAAAATATGTATCTAAAACATTTTCTTGTTTTAGATTTTATAAGCCTAAATTCCTGAACAATACAGCAACAAATTAACTCTGTCTTTATCTAGAAATATATATAACTCTGTCATATAGTGTTAACCATCTGCCATAATAGTAAAGCGCTATCTGGCAAAACATACCTGCATTTACACACAATGAGCACAGTGGTAGCTTCAGTCTCTGGTAGTAAAAATATGCACTATTTCTACAAAAAGGATCCATGGCATTACTAAGAACAACTTCATGCCACTTCTTCACATTAGAGTAAAACACTTTTAAAACGCAACAATAACAAAAGATTAGAAAAATTATTGTGACCATAGTAACATTGTTCGATAATAGGCACATGTGAACACTTTAAACCAGGGGTGTCAAATATACGGCCCGCGGGCCGGTTCCAGCCCACTGAACATTTTAGTCTGGCCCGGTGGCTAAATGCATTGTCATTATTCAAAAAAAAAAAAAAAAAAAAGTTTTTTTTTTTTCCCCAGTGTCCTGTCTGGCAATGTGGCAATAAGAATTGCTGTCTCAATGCCAAAAAGAGCTCATCAGATTTTACTTTCACAAGTGGAGCAGTACTGCTTTTGCCATAGTGCTCCGCTTGATTTTTGAATGTGAATAGTTTTTTTTTGATTCATGCGGGGAATAGCTCAAATGATATGGACACTACAATGGGAAAGTAGGAGATGAAAGGAAGAAAAAAAGAAAAAGTGAAAGAAAGAAGAGATAAAAGGAAGAGAATGAAAAAACATGTATTTCGTTTAATTGAAAATCTGCAGTTCCTATATTGTCTAAGAGGGGCGCTGTGTTTTAATCAGCAGATGGTAGCACTGAGCTTCAGATGTGGAAAATTGATTTTGAATCATTTCTTAATTTTTATCTGTTTGATGTATTTTGTCATGCAGGACAGTGTTTTTAAGTTCCAAAAAATGTGAATAAATGTTTTTCAACATTGTACAATCACTGTGATCCGTTCTTATGCATAATGCACTTAAGTAAATGTTTAACTGAGTAAAAGTATTGTTGAAATTGCACACACTTTTCTTAAAAATTATTCATAATATATTGTGTAAAAGGGAAATTAATTTAATATAAAAATCAAAAACAAGTCCACTTTTATTAGTTCTATTTAATCTTGCAATGAGTTTACTCGTGTGGCCCTCTTGAGATCAGATTAAGCTGAATGCGGCCCCTAAACCAAAATGAGTTTGACACCCCTGCTTTAAACATACTTTCTAAGTACAATTATTAACTTTCTTTGTTGGACATTGCAGAGACAAGTTACTACAGCAGCGATCCACATAGCTTTGAGGATTACTAACAATACCTTGCTTCCTACAAACCGTGACAACCTTTTTGCACGCTTTAATGTTTAAAAAGAAAACTGTAATATTAAGTCTGTGGGTTATGTTATCTGTGTATCCTAACCCGGTATCTGTCTTAAAGGAAATTTCACAACAGTAAGACATAGTGACAATAAAGATTCTTGATTGATTCTTGATTCCTAAGGGTGAATGCAGTTTAACATTTGAACAGCATATGGTGCATTTTAGTAAGATTTAACCTGAACCATTTTAACTACGTTACATGGGCCGAGCTGTTTGGTGGAAGGCAGAGCTCATTCTACCACATACAAATACAGTATGCCCCCACATATGCATACATACCCTCCACTTCTAAGTGCAATATACATGACAGGGATATGGGGAATTAATTTATACTCATTGTTCATTACTCACATTTCTTTTCTTAATACTAATATCTCTGCCATATTGATTTATTTATTATTTATCCATGCACAGCTGCGTGTTTACCCTCAACTGTTGCTGTTCACAACGTTCTGTGCAATTCACTTTCTCACCTGCAACTTCTTCATAACTGTCCATACCACATAGATGTAGAATGAGTCTTAAACTGCTTTATCGCTTTATTTTTATTATTGTGTAATCTATTACTTATTTTTTACTTACTTTATTATTTTGTTTTGTTCATTTTGTTTCTCATTATGGGAACCAATGCAGTTTGTTGTAATGCTGCCAATGGTGTGCAATGACAAAAACACATATCTTGTCTTATCCTCATTCAAAGAAATACCCCTAAGTGTATTTGCGACGGTCACTTTATTAACATATAATGGCATGGAAACATACCCAGTACCCAGTCTAGTCTTTCTTTTTTTAACCCAGTAGCTTGGTCAAGAAATGTTCTGCGCTTAGTAATGCTCTTTATTTCTGTTTCCTGAATTTAAATGCTCTTTTTATTATTTTAGCCAAAGCACATGTGGTCATCATGTTGGAATTTAACCTTTTATTCTGGAACTTTTTATAAAAGCTACTGTTGATATTAAACAATTTAAAAAAGCAAACAAAAAAGACATACAAGACAATCCTTTATCCCAGAAACAATCTTATTTAATAAAGAATGTAAAGCGACCCCTGATTGTCAATCAAAACATTCTATTCTGATTAACTGTCTCTTTAGTGAAACAAGTTGGACTACAGTGCCTTGCACCCGCTTGGCTTTTTACCCATTTTGTAACATTCTAACTTGTAATTGAATTTTTTTAAAATCTCATTTTATGTGATGGACCTGCACAAAACACAAAAATATGTATAACAAAAAGAATGAAAAAATAAAATCTGAATATTGGCATGTGCTTATGTATCCACATGCTTTTCAATGAAGCCCCTAAAAGTTCTGGTGCCACCAATCACCTTCAAATGTCACAAGATTAGTGAAATGAAGTCCAGTTGTGGGCAATATAGTTACATGATCAGTTAGTTTAAACACACCATTCTGAAAGGTCCCAGAGGGTCCAGCACCACTAAGCAAGAGGTATTACACCATGTAGGCCAAGGAGCTCTCCAAACAAGTCAGGGACAAAGATTTAAGTACAAGTCAGGGTGGGGTTATAAAAATACTGAAATCTTCCTCAGAGCCAGAATCCATAATCTTGAAAGGAAAAGCACATGGTATCACAGCAATCCTGCCAAAAATAAATAATACAGGGATATTCTTTAACAAAAATTGTCAGTCTCCCTCAACTTTTTAATACCTTATTATTCGGACTATAAGTCGCTCCGGAATACAAGCCGCATCAGTCAAAAAACGCATAATAAACAGGAAAAGAAAACATATATAAGTCACACTGGACTATAAGTGTCATTTATTTCGAAATTTATTTCACACAATCCAACACTAAAAACTGACATTTAATCTGGTAGGGCAATTTATTCAATTACAAAACTGCATCGACTACCGGCTGAATAACATGGAACATACCTGAGAGGTTGAATGGGGTAAATTAGCATAACAAGCTAGCAACTTAGGGTGACCAGACGTCCCCGATTTCCGGGGACAGGTGTAACAGTAGCTGGCTGCGCTACTGTTAACATGAAGACGAGGAACAGACCGCACAACTAGAAGGGCGGTAATGATCCCTTTGGATGTCAGCTGCCATTACAACACGAAGAAGAAGAAGAGCAGCACCACTTTTAAAACAGAAGAAGAAGAAGTGGAAGTTCGTTGTCAACCGGTGGCAACTGACGGGGAACTGCCCTGTGTTATGGTAGGTGTGTTAATCGATTCATTTTATTTGGATAGGGCTGATCCTGTGATAAATGTTTGGTTCGTGTCCAGGTTAAAAAATAATCAATAAAAAGTAAGACAAGACTACGAGTTGCTGCTCACATTAGTAAAAAACACTCGGATAAAATGTTACAGAATGATTGAAAACTCCTTGTAAGGCGCTAATCTGGTACGCTGGTTCTCCAACAAGGGTTCGTCTAAAGATGTTTTAGAACTGATTGGTGACCTTTAGTTTATATTTCAGATAGTTATTATAAGTTATTATAGGTTGTTTTGCTGATTTATGGTTGTGATTTATGAGCATAGACTTCCAGGCTTAGGTGTGCTTTTGTACTGCTCAGTTTGGATATATGAAAGTTTCTCATGAAAAAATAGGAGTCAGTAACAGAAGAACTGAATGAGACAAGATCTGCATGATCTGAGAATGATGGAGTAAGAGATAACCACCTGTTTAATGTTCATTTATTATGTTGTTTTTGCTTGTAGCTCCAAATATTGTGGTAATTAGCATTTTTAGTTTTAATCATGTGAGATAATAATAATAATAATAATAATAATAATAATAATAATAATTATTATTATTATTATTATTATTATTATTATTATTATTATTGAACGTTTTCATGTTGTACATTCTAATGTTTTTGGAAGTGATTTTAATTATATAATGTCTGTTTTAATTATATAATGTCTGTTTTAGAATAAAGGAGAGAGGAAGAAGATAGGAAGACAGAAAGGAGATTAAGTGAGAGTGGAGGAAAATAGGAACACTGATGGAAAGAACGATTGACAAGAAGGGAGAAAATTTTACTTTTATTAATAAAGTTCAAGTGATAAAGCGTTGGCATGATTTGAGTGACAAACTAACGTATTGAGTAATGTGTGCAAAGTATGCTTTGTAAAACAGAGTGGCTATATACTCAGGCTTGAGTTGAGAAGCCCAATTTTCTGAGGATATAACCTCTCTCTGAGTCTCTGCACTGAACATAAGTTTCACTGCACTTCCCTTGCTGTGGCAGAATGAAGAGGCAGTTTAGTTGTATTTTTTTCTTGTGTTTTAAAAATGTCTGTTCTGCACATAATATCCTCTTCTCTTATTTTATTCAGACCTCTCAGGCCACAATGCCTGATTACCGTGGCTGATGGCTCTTCAGACAGAGAAGGCCTTGAAGAAACCACAGATGATCTCATGTTAGCTGACTCACTGACCGGAGTTAACTCACCTTATAGGAGCAAACAATATACTTGCACATCAACTACTACCATACACATACACATAATGTAGTTATACACACTTTATGTAAGTTTATACATGCTCATGCTGCACTACACACACAATCACTTGCATTCATGTCAAGGGGAAGTCTGTGCCTTTAACATGTTTAACACCTTTTCACCACCCATCACCAAAACCTATTTTCTCATCCCAAACGGGCTCTAAGCGTAGCTTCACTTCTTCCTGAACTTCAGCAGCTCCTTTGTTTCCTGTCTTGTATGCTGGACAGACTGATTAATCCTGACCTCAGTAAGCAGCCAGACACACCGGGATTAATCAGTTTGTGGTGTAGCCATGTCCTGTCCGTTTTTACGACAGCAACCTGTTGCGGAAGGTGCTAGAATAATTTGCAGAGTTTTTCGAATTAATCACGTATTGCGCAATAGACAGGATCCTTTAGTGCAGCGCGACAGTGTAACTGTAGAGAGATTTTTCTTGGTGGCTGTTATAAACAGACAAACACATCATTTAACAGTGGCTTTTAAAAAGAGGAAAAAGTGGTGTTAGAGCCATAAATTGAAAATATTTAAGTTATTTGTATGATGGTTTGCTTTTTTATTTTTATCATATTCATTTCTTCAGGCTATTTTATTGTGAAGTTTAGTTTTATTTTGAAAGGCTTGCTTCCTGTTGAGCCGTATATTGTATTAACGGATTATCGACACGGAGCAATAAATTTTTTGACTGTGTAAACTGTGTATGACTTGGAAAAGGAAAAACGGAGAATTGTAAAACGGATGTATCGTCATTTTTGTATTTGCATTAATTCTTCATTTTTTATAAATAAAGAATTCTTTTGTTAAAATTCACGGTTTGTATGCGTCCTTTACTTCCAGTGTCTAAGGAATGACTCCGATATTGGATCTGTTGCCATAAAAAGTGGGTTTTTAAAATACAGTATAATAATTAAAGGCTCCCATTTTGTAGAATATTCTTGTACTTCACTTTTACTTGTTCCCATGTTCTAGTGGGTCCCATGGAGGCTCTGACATAAAAGAACAAAGTAAATATGAAATTATTAAAATGCAAAAATACATACTGTAGAAAGTGATAGAAACATCTACCATGAACAATACTTACGCATTTAATTTGTCTGCTGCTTTTTGCCATCCTTCTCTCCTGGCATTAGCAGACTTTGAGGTGTCTCCTGTCATTTTAATTAATGACTCAAATTCGGCATAATCTTCCATTAAAAGCGCTTGTTCTGCTTGGGAGAAAAACTGCGCGTGTTCTTTGGCCATACTGAACAGCCAATAACAGCGTTGCTGATCATTGTTTCTACTATCGATACATTTCCCCTTTTAAACCGACGCATGAACGCGCAGTTATCTCAGATAACTCAATCCAGCCAAACTAATTGTTATGCCAGAAGATGGTTGAATATGCTTATTATTATTATTAATTATAATTTGGCATTATAATTTAAATAATAAATCATTCAACTCAAAATTCCGCTACAACAAAATATAGTTCAAATGGTGGTGATGTTAGCTATAAGCTTGTAAGTATTTATACCACTAATGCATTAGTTAATTTGCTGTTATGAACTCATTTATGCTGGGATAAATGATCTGGTCGGACTTGTGACCGACGAGGTTTATCCGGCAGGCTGTGAGAACCCCAATGTAACTGCAATTAGAGTTTAAATCCTTATTCGTCTATCACCATCCAATGATTTTGTCTCTGTATTAATGTCAGATGTTAACTCCAAAGGAGGTTAGCTCTGATTTCTGAATAACCAGGCAACTGTGAATTGGATTGAACACAAAACAATGTCTATTCCGCAGTCGTTGGTTTTATTGAACCAAAAGCAATTCCCTGTTACAGTAATTCTCTGATTCAACAACTTTGGAATTCTTACTCACTACTGGATCTAAAACATGCAAAATATATATGTGGGAATAAAAGAACAAAGCAAAAATAAACAATGGACTAAAATGAGCGGTTAGCAGATCTCAACTCAACTCACGGTTGTTTAAACCACACTCAGAACATCGGCATTTGACATAGCATTGACAGACAGAGCAGCTTTGAGAGTCCCACCGGACGCTTTGATGCCTTACAAAGCTATCAGCTAAGCTACCTACAGTCCAGGTACACGTCACCCTCCCAAGATGGCTGCTACGATGACGTATGGTCTACCAATTTACGTGAAGCGTGAGGGGAGGTCCTAATGACGTAACCACGCTTACGCTGATGGGGTAATGCCTCGCTTCGAGAGGGCGCGGCTAACTGGGAGTTTAAAGCAAAGACCGCGGAATGAGCTCGGACAAAGAGATTAAACTGATAAGAAGAAGCGAAAAGAGAGAGGGGGGAAAGCAGGGAAGAAGATGGAACAGAACTGAAGCAATGACCCACGGCGGGGTTATTGATGAATCACAAATCAACACAGCAAAATCAATTGTAAAATGCATGCACATACAAAGAAAATATTCAGCAAAATAATTCCAACTTCGTCGTGGAATAAAAGCATTAACCTGCACCTACAAAGTTCTAACGTCTGCCCAGGCACTTCTAAACATCCTATGGATGGAAAAGAAATAAAAGGGGAGAACCCCGTTACTTTGAGGTGGTCCGAATGAAAATCCCGGCTTCGATCCGGAGCGCTCCGGATCACGCGGCGTCCTGAACGCGTCTTGACGAACGCAGGTGTCCGCAGGCTGCAGCGGGACGGGGAAGAAGCTCCTTCGTTTCTTCCTCCGGGTTCACAATCGCTTCGCTCGGCCCAGCAAAAGCGTAGTCCTCTTTCGATCACTGGGAGATAAGGCGGCTTCCAGTATTTGATCAGAGGGAATTAAAGGTACCTTTTTGAGTCGACCTCCCACTATGAAAAGCAGGGAACAACGTTGCGTCGAAAAATCTCGGTCCAGCGAGAAACTCGAGCATGTGGCGTGTGGGTAATTAATCCATGGAGTACAGCTGTGTCTTCTCGGGTTGGCAGGGCGCCAGGGAAGAAGGCCGATTGCGAGGTGCAACCGAGTTTTATCAACTTTACCCTAGCAACGTTATCGGTTGCTAGGGCGCCGGCCATTTTGGGCCGCGTTGCATGATGGGAGTTGGTGGCCATTTTGACCACCATGCATCATGGGAAATGCAGTCTGTCACGTCCTGACATGGCACAACATAATCATAAACAACAGGTGTGTTCGAAAAACCCAATTAGTCGGATCATGGTTAGCCGGATGAAATCATCTTGGATGTCTCATTTGATCTCGGATGCTTTAAGCAACGTATGAAGAACGGACCCCAGGTTTAAGATAGCTACATTAAAAATACAGCCAGAAAATCATGAATGTTCTCTTTTACATCTTAGAATGCCTTTGCATTTGATCTGACACTCAAAATTTAAATACTTAAAAACTTTGAATTTTGAATATTTAGCTTCTCACATTTAGCAGAAGTAACATGCTTAATTTTTAGAAAGGATAAATAAATTGTTA
Source organism: Fundulus diaphanus (assembly GCA_037039145.1). NCBI lineage: Eukaryota > Metazoa > Chordata > Actinopteri > Cyprinodontiformes > Fundulidae > Fundulus > Fundulus diaphanus. The sequence goes on along the minus strand of CM073133.1, from coordinate 32,074,429 downwards.
TTTTCACCTTTGTTTAAAATAAAAAACTTGAAAAAACAATAACAAAATCTCTGCTGTGTTTACAGGTTGGGATCTTTAAAGCTGAATACATGGATGGTAGCTGTCCAAAAGTTATTGCTGGACATTCTGTTTCAGAAGTTGAGAAAAGAGGGGGTAGCACAGCCAGAATTCATATACACATGGAGACAGAGAATGGTACAATGAAAGACATTCAAAGATTTTTGCGTCTTGATGACAGCTATTCTGAAAACTGCTTCACCCACAGCACCCACAGCCAGCACGTCGACAGCTGGTGGGCTTTCTTGAGGAGACGTCGTGCACAGTATTGGATGAACCTTTTTCAAAAACTGAAGAATTCAGATTACTTTACTGGTGACTTCTTGGATAAGCAGCTAATTCTGTTCACCTGTTTAAATATCACTCAGGTATGTTTGAGTTTAAAAGATAAATACTATATGATAAATGCTTTTAAATATGGAGTATGTACTTTAAGAACTTGTTTATTTTCTTGTCTTTCAGGAAGAACTCTAAAAAATGGTTCACTTATGGAACATCATTCGTAAGATTAGAGATGCAATTGCTCCAAGTGGCCGGTCCTACATGATGTATACCCTTCCTATGGGGTGCCGAATGTAAAATTTCAGATAAAATTCTATAGCTGATATATTTTGATTATTTAGCTCACTTTTCTCATATTTAACTCCCTTTTCTCACATTTAAGACAGAAATTCACAATAAACAAGATCTTATATGCAATTGTCAACAATATGTTTATAAAGTAAAATAAATAGTTAAATGTTAAATCTAAATGTTAAATCTATATCTAAATGTTAAATCTATATCTAAATGTTAAATTTAAATCTAAATGCTAAATCTATATCTAAATGTTAAATTTAAATCTAAATGTTAAATCTATATCTAAATGTTAAATGTTAAATGTAAATGTTAAATATATATCTAAATGTTAAATTTAAATCTAAATGTTAAATCTATATCTAAATGTTAAATCTATATCTAAATGTTAAATTTAAATCTAAATGTTAAATCTATATCTAAATGTTAAATCTATATCTAAATGTTAAATTTAAATCTAAATGTTAAATCTATATCTAAATGTTAAATGTTAAATGTAAATGTTAAATCTATATCTAAATGTTAAATCTAAATCTAAATGTTAAATTTAAATCTAAATGTTAAATCTATATCTAAATGTTAAATTTAAATCTAAATGTTAAATCTATATCTAAATGTTAAATCTATATCTAAATGTTAAATGTTAAATGTAAATGTTAAATCTATATCTAAATGTTAAATTTAAATCTAAATGTTAAATGTTAAATGTAAATGTTAAATCTATATCTAAATGCTAAATCTATATCTAAATGTTAAATCTATATCTAAATGTTAAATGTTAAATGTAAATGTTAAATCTATATCTAAATGTTAAATTTAAAACTAAATGTTAAATCTATATCTAAATGTTAAATCTATATCTAAATGTTAAATTTAAATCTAAATGTTAAATCTATATCTAAATGTTAAATGTTAAATGTAAATGTTAAATCTATATCTAAATGTTAAATCTAAATCTAAATGTTAAATTTAAATCTAAATGTTAAATCTATATCTAAATGTTAAATTTAAATCTAAATGCTAAATCTATATCTAAATGTTAAATTTAAATCTAAATGTTAAATCTATATCTAAATGTTAAATGTTAAATGTAAATGTTAAATCTATATCTAAATGTTAAATCTATATCTAAATGTTAAATCTAAATCTAAATGTTAAATGTTAAATCTAAATGTTTTGAAAATATGCAAATTGACCACGCCCCCTATCGGGTTCTCGCCCACACCACCGACCTTGGATCAGCCATGAGATCCATCTGTGGAGGACACGGTAAACATGCCGCACAGACGGCTGACAAGGCAACTTCCTATAACTATATAACTTTCTCCCTTTAACGGCAAAGTTTCTTGTTTTAATGAGAGACTTATCTTGCTCAAACGACATAATTTTCGTCTCATAACAACGCAACATAACCCGGCATCAGCTCGCGGGATATTTGACTGTCATGGAGAAGAGGAGAGACGGAGGGGCGCCTTTTATTACTTTTTAAGAAGTCGTCATTTTTCGGAGGAATGTATTTCTGCACTGAGGAGTGACAAGGTAAGTCATAAATATACAGCAAGTCCTCTACTTGAAATTTGACCAATTCGGCAGTTATTTATAGTTAACAACTCTGCTTTGGATACACTTGCATTACTGTAGAACAGTCTCTGGCTCTGTTTACACGGTGAAAACAGGTTTGCGTTGCCTTTGTACTCTCCATTTACACACTACAAGGTTTAACTGTTGCTTAGGGGGGGCTTTCAGCTATAGCTGTGGGTTTATTTACAACAGTTTGCAGCCGAAACAGTCCTCCGCCAGCCGCTGTTTTCTTCTTCTGGGCAATTTAACCCGGAGCTTCAAAAATCACAGCGCTACTAGTGGTGCGGCATGGGAATTGCACCGTTTAAGTACTCTGTAAACAGGGCCTGTGACTGCAAATGTTCTACATGGATGTTAATGAGATAGAGATAAGGATAAGCAGCTTAATATTTTTAAAAACATGTCATGCATTTAATCATAAATTCTGCTGTAAAGATTAATAATCATGTGCTTAAAAGAGTCTTTTTAGTTTTTTACGGTTTTTATATTAACCATAATTTCATTGTGCTTGTAGACTGACATATCAGCTATAGCAAGCATGGATGAGAGCTTGGCCATCTATATTCCCACCTATGCTGACAGAATTGCCACCCAGAGATTTTGCTTCGAGTTCCAAGGAAAAGGTGAAAGAGATGTCCTTCAACAGACGTGGCTTGAAAAACTCTTTACATGCAAATCTTCATGGAAAAAGTCCAATTTGATCTAAAATGTTTTTGGTTTCAGGTAATATCACTATGTAATATATTTAAAAAGAAAGCTTACCATTTGACTCAAAATGTGTTTTCAATATGTTTTCAAGAACATATGGAAGTGAGCCACAATAGAGTCAGTTAGCTTTTGTTTTTGTTGACAAAGATATAGAGCAAAAATACTGATTAAAAAGATTACTCCAACAACATTGTGAAATACAATTTTTTGAAGTGAAATTATTGCTGTTGCTATTAAGCTTCTTTAAGGTAAAAAAATTTAAAGCATGTGTTTAAACTGTACTTACTTTTCTTTCCATAGGGCATTATTTTTCTTTTATATTCTTTAAAGTTGATTGTAAAATAGATGAATGCTTTGAGCGCAATAGTGCCCAGATTTCTAACAACGACTTTTGTCATATGTAAAAGGATTTTCTCATGTTCAATTTTGAGATCCATGTATTCATCTTTTTAATACTCATAGATTATGTTCTAGTTAGGTCATTATCTGGAGGTAGAGAACTTCCTTTCAAAAGGATATTTCAGAGAACTTGTTAAAGGTACTTTTAATGTATGTTCTTCTGTGAGTTGATGTAACATTGCAATATAATGTTATGTTTCTAAGGAAAGAACGAGTTGGTTTGATCACAAACCATTGCACTTTATTTTGTAATGGGTTTTTACCAAAGATTCATTAAAAGTTTTCATGTTGCACATAAGCATAGGCACTTTATTTTTCATCTCATTTGACCATATCATCATTGTCAAACAGTACATAACTTGGGTCTGTGTTCAGTAACAGAGAACTATAAGAGTCTTGCTGTTATAAATATAAAAATTATGTCTTGAATATGAGGAGCAGTGGTGGGGTTTACAGAACATGTCATTTAAACATTTTGTCCTACATGACAGATTACAAGGCAAATGTGAAGTTAAATTTCTTGTTATTGTCCTAATATATTTAGTAGTGTATATTTGCTGTCACACACAACAAGAATCACACAAAATATAAAACCTGTTACCAAAATTCAAAAAATTATGTACATCATGATGAAACATTTAAGTACATGGGAGTCAGTGAAAACAGAGGTCTGTTTTTTTCCTCCATCTGTATTTCTTTGACTGCTTTTCCTTTATGGGTTGTGGGGTCTGCAGCTGCCTATTTCTGACTGTATGGGAAAGTGAAAGGGTCATTCTGGACAGGCTCACAAGGTCATTTGCTCCACAAACTCTTTTTTACAAGAAAATGTCACACGTGTCACAGGTTTGTGTGCATACAAGCTCTTAAAAATAAGCATAACTCAATTGTTTCATCATGTGTGGACGGTGCATGAAGAAAGTTTTCCGTCATCAGAAGGTATGATAGTTCGAACTGTCTCATCACATGTAAACGGTCCTCTGAAGACGTTGGACTGTGCAAGTTTCTGCCGCTTGCTTAGAAACCTGTTTGAGATGATCTTGTTCACCAAAACGCCGTGGAAGGGTTCACAGGTGTCAAAGTCCAGTCCTCAAGGGCCGGTGTCCTGCAACTTTTAGATATGTCCCTGGTCCGACATGCCTGAGTCAAATAATCAGGTAATTACCAGGACTCTGAAGAACCTGACTGCATACTGAGGAGCTAATTGTGTCATTTGATTCAGGTGTGTGGGACCAAGGAAACCTCTAAAAGTTTCAGGACACGCCCTCGAGGACTGGAGCTTGACACCCCAGTACATAATGTAGGGCCGGCCACTTGGAGCAATTGCATCTCTAATCTTACAAATGATGTTCCATAAGTGAACCACTTTAAGAGTTCTTCCTGAAAGACAAGAAAATAAACAAGTTCTTAAAGTACATACTCCATATTTAAAAGCATGTATCATATAGTATTTATCTTTTACATTCAAACATACCTCAGTGATATTTAAACTATGGGGCTAAAATGGTAGCTTTACCATTTGCAAATGTGTGTGGAGAGTTGTGTATCTGTATCTCGATTTGTGTGTCTGTATCTCGATTTGTGCGTGTGCAGTGGGATTTGTAAATGTGTGAGGAGAGTTGTGTGTCTGTACAACAATCTGCAAATGCGTAAAACTACTTGTGTGTAATCCGTTTTGCAAATGTGTAAAAAATCCACAAACCTGTATTCAGATCTGCAAATGTGTACAGAGATTTGCAAATGTGTAAAAAATCCACAAACCTGTATTCAGATCTGCAAATGTGTACAGAGATTTGCAAATGTGTAAAAAATCCACAAACCTGTATTCAGATCTGCAAATGTGTACAGAGATTTGCAAATGTGTAAAAAATCCACAAACCTGTAGTCAGATCTGCAAATGTGTACAGAGATTTGCAAATGTGTAAAAAATCCACAAACCTGTATTCAGATCTGCAAATGTGTACAGAGATTTGCAAATGTGTAAAAAATCCACAAACCTGTATTCAGATCTGCAAATGTGTACAGAGATTTGCAAATGTGTAAAAAATCCACAAACCTGTATTCAGATCTGCAAATGTGTACAGAGATTTGCAAATGTGTAAAAAATCCACAAACCTGTAGTCAGATCTGCAAATGTGTACAGAGATTTGCAAATGTGTAAAAAATCCACAAACCTGTATTCAGATCTGCAAATGTGTACAGAGATTTGCAAATGTGTAAAAAATCCACAAATCTGTAGTCAGATCTGCAAATGTGTAGATCAATCTGTAAGCACACACAGAAACACTTGTGTCTGAAGTATTTTCGCTTCAAGACCCAGAAATACAGACAAATCATTGGTTACAAGTCAAGCGGTTTTTCGGTTGGTTCTCTTTACACACGTGATTTTTGCTACTCTTCTGCCGCGTGAGATGCACAAATGCGTAGAAGGATTTGTATCTGTATTTTTTCGATTTGTGTCTCCTTGCGCAGACTCGCAGGCTCAAAGGCTCACATGTTGCCCTGAGCGCAGGCTCACAGGCACACAGGCTGCCTCTTCCGGCTGTGGTAGGTCACGTGACTTTCAAGGATTGAACCAAAGCGTTTTGCTACCAGACCGCTGACAAGGCAACTTGTTATAACTATATAACTTTCTCCCTTTAACGACAGAAGTTTCTTGTTTTAATGAGAGACTTATCTTGCTAAAACCAGATAATTGTCTCCTCATAACAACGCAACATAACCCGGCATCAGCTCGCGGGATATTTGAGTGTCACGGAGAAGAGGAGAGACGGGGGGGGGCGCCTTTTATTTCTTTTTAAAAAGTCATTTGTCGGAGGAATGTGTTTCTGCACTGAGGAGTGACAAGGTAAGTCGTGCATATACAGCAAGTCCTCTACTTGAAATTTAATCAATTCGGCAGTTATTTATATTTAACAACTATGCTTTGGAAACACTTGTAGCACTGTAGAACAGTCTCTGGCTCTGTTTACACGGTGAAAACAGGTTTGCGTTGCCTTTGTACTCTCCATTTACACACTACAAGGTTTAACTGTTGCTTAGGGGGACTTTCAGCTATAGCTGTGGGTTTATTTACAACAGTTTGCAGCCGAAACAGTCCTCCGCCAGCCGCTGCTTTCTTCTTCTGGGCAATTTGACGCGGAGCTTCAGAAATCACAGCGCTACTAGTGGTGCGGCATGGGAATTGCACCGTTTAAGTACTCTAAACAGGACCTGTGACTGCAAATGTACCTATTCCTTTATGTATTTTAATTAAATATGATTAAAATATATTTTAATTCGACACTTGTAAGGCTAATTAAAAATATGTGTATTCACACAATGAAAGTGAGGCTAGATAAAGCTACATTTATCCATATTTTATTGTGTCAAAACAAAGATATGAATACAGAGCTTTCAGTGAAGGACAACTATATATATGAACTTCATTAATAAACCCAGTCAACTACTGACATGCTTTAATAAGGGGAAAAGCAAAAACTGATAATCAATTATCATTGCTGCAAATTCAAAAGTTAATATCAGAATGTATCAATAAAAGCACCTGGCAGCAAAGCACCATTGTTCTCAGTTTATTTGTTGTTCCATTTGTTTTTTTCTGATGTCTTTAAACTTACTCAGAAAACAAAACAAATCTTAATCAACATTGTTCCATTGCAGTCTAGGTTTAAGCAATTTTAACATTGATCCAGTCTAACCTTAAATCACAATTTTAAACAGCAGCTATTCTCCTTCTGATGGGAATTCTGTAAAAGTACTTTTTAAAATTCTCATAAACAAAAACATTAAGGTAGGAGGACCAGGTTTAAGATAGCTACATTAAAAATACAGCCAGAAAATCATGAATGTTCTCTTTTACATCTTAGAATGCCTGTGCATTTGATCTGACACTCAAAATTTAAATACTTAAAAACTTTGAATTTGTAATATTTAGCTTCTCACATTTAGCAGAAGTAACGTGCTCAATTTTTAGAAAGAATAAATTAATTGTTATTTTTACCTTTTGTTTAAAATAAAAAAAACTTGAAAAAACGATAACAAAATCTCTGCTGTGTTTACAGGTTGGCATCTCTAAAGCTGAATACATGGATGGTGCTGTCCAAAAGTTACTGCTGGATATTTTCTTCCAGCAGTAACAGAGGGGGTACCACAGCCAGAATTCATATAGACATGGAGACAGAGAATGGTACAATGAAAGACATTCAAAGATTTTTGCGTCTTGATGACAGCTATCCTGAAAACTACTTCATTGTGGGATCCAGCACCCACAGCCAGCTCATCAACAGCTGGTGGGATTTCTTAAGGAAACGTCGTGCACAGTACTGGATGAAACTTTTTCAAAAACTGAAGAATACAGATTACTTTACTGGTGACTTCTTGGATAAGCAGCCAATTCTGCTCACCTGTTTAAATATCACTGAGGTATGTTTGAATGTAAAAGATAAACACTATATGATACATGCTTTTAAATATAGAGTATGTACTTTAAGATCTTGTTTATTTTCTTGTCTTTCAGGAACAACTCTAAAAAGTGGTTCACTTTTGGAACATCATTTGTAAGATTAGAGATGCAATGGCTCCAAGTGGCCGGCCCTACATGATGTATACCTGGGGTGTCAAGCTCCAGTCCTCGAGGGCCGGTGTCCTGAAACTTTTAGAGGTTTCCTTGGTCCCACACACCTGAATCAAATGACACAATTAGCTCCTCAGTTTGCAGTCAGGTTCTTCAGAGTCCTGGTAATTACCTGATTATTTGACTCAGGCGTGTCGGACCAGGGACACATCTAAAAGTTGCAGGACACCGGCCCTTGAGGACTGGACTTTGACACCTGTGAACCCTTCCACGGCTTTTTGGTGAACAAGATCATCACAAACAGGTTTCTAAGCAAGCGGCTGAAACTTGCACAGTCCAACGTCTTCAGAGGACCGTTCACATGTTATGAGACAGTTCGAAGTATCATACCTTCTGATGACGGAAAACTTTCATGCACCGTCAACACATGATGAAACAATTGAGTTATGCGTATTTTTAAGAGCTTATATACGCACAAACCTGTGACACGTGTGACATTTTCTTGTAAAAAAGAGTTTGTGGAGCAAATGACCTTGTGAGCCTGTCCAGAATGACCCTGTCACTTTCCCACACAGTCAGAAATAGGCAGCTGCAGACCCCACAACCAATAAAGGAAAAGCAAAGAAATACAGATGGAGGAAAAAACAGACCTCTGTTTTCACTGACTCCCATGTACTTAAATGTTTCATCATGATGTACATAATTTTTTGAATTTTGGTGCTAGGTTTTATATTTTGTGTGATTCTTGTTGTGTGTGACAGCAAATATATGCTACTAAATATATTAGGACAATAACAAGAAATTTAACTTCACATTTGCCTTGTAATCTGTCATGTAGGACAAAATGTTTAAATGACATGTTCTGTAAACCCCACCACTGCTCCTCATATTCAAGACATACTTTTTATATTTATAACAGCAAGACTCTTATAGTTCTCTGTTACTGAACACTGAGACCCAAGTTATGCACTGTTTGACAATGATGATATAGTCAAATGAGATGAAAAATAAAGTGCCTATGCTTATGTTCAATATGAAAACCTTTAATGAATCTTTGGTAAAAACTCATTACAAAAGAAAGTGCAATGGTTTGTGATCAAATCAACTCATTCTTTTCTTAGAAACATAACATTATATTGCAATGTTACATCAACTCACAGAAGAACATACATTAAAAGTACCTTTAACAAGTTCTCTGAAAGATCCTTTTAAAAGGAAGTTCTCTACCTCCAGAAGATGACCTAACTAGAACGTGATCTATGAGTATTAAAAAGATGAATACATGGATCTCAAGATTGAACATGAGAATATTCTTTTACATATGAAAAAAGTCATTGTTAGAAATCTTGGCACTATTGCGCTCAAAGCATTTATCTATTTTACAATCAACTTTGAAGAATATAAAAGAAATATAATGCCCTATGGAAAGGAAAGAAAAGTAAGTACAGTTTAAACACATGCTTCAAATTTTTTTAACCTTAAAGAAGCTTAATAGCAACAGCAATAATTTCACTTCAAAAACTTGTATTTCACAATGTTGTTGGAGTAATCTTGTTAATCAGTATTTTTGCTCTATATCTTTGTCAGCAAAAACAAAAGCTAACTGACTATTGTGGCTCACTTCCATATGTTCCTGAAAACATGAAATATATTACATAGTGGTATTACCTGAAACCAAAAACATTTTAGATCAAATTGGACTTTTTCCATGAAGATTTGCATGTAAAGAGTTTTTCAAGCCACGTCTGTTGAAGGACATCTCTTTCACCTTTTCCTTGGAACTCGGAGCAAAATCTCTGGGTGGCAATTCTGTCAGCATAGGTGGGAATATAGATGGCCAAGCTCTCATCATCCATGCTTGCTATAGCTGATATGTCAGTCTACAAGCACAATGAAATTATGGTTAATATAAAAACTGAAAAAAACTAAAAAGACTATTTTAAGTACATGATTATTAATCTTTACAGCAGAATTTATGATTAAATGCATGACATGTTTTTAAAAAAAATTAAGCTGCTTATCCTTATCTCTATCTCATTAACATCCATGTAGAACATTTGCAGTCACAGGCCCTGTTTACAGAGTACTTAAACGGTGCAATTCCCATGCCGCACCACTAGTAGCGCTGTGATTTCTGAAGCTCCGCGTCAAATTGCCCAGAAGAAGAAAGCAGCGGCTGGCGGAGGACTGTTTCGGCTGCAAACTGTTGTAAATAAACCCACAGCTATAGCTGAAAGTCCCCCTAAGCAACAGTTAAACCTTGTAGTGTGTAAATGGAGAGTACAAAGGCAACGCAAACCTGTTTTCACCGTGTAAACAGAGCCAGAGACTGTTCTACAGTGCTACAAGTGTTTCCAAAGCATAGTTGTTAAATATAAATAACTGCCGAATTGATTAAATTTCAAGTAGAGGACTTGCTGTATATGCACGACTTACCTTGTCACTCCTCAGTGCAGAAACACATTCCTCCGACAAATGACTTTTTAAAAAGAAATAAAAGGCGCCCCCCCCCCCCCCGTCTCTCCTCTTCTCCGTGACACTCAAATATCCCGCGAGCTGATGCCGGGTTATGTTGCGTTGTTATGAGGAGACAATTATCTGGTTTTAGCAAGATAAGTCTCTCATTAAAACAAGAAACTTCTGTCGTTAAAGGGAGAAAGTTATATAGTTATAACAAGTTGCCTTGTCAGCGGTCTGGTAGCAAAACGCTTTGGTTCAATCCTTGAAAGTCACGTGACCTACCACAGCCGGAAGAGGCAGCCTGTGTGCCTGTGAGCCTGCGCTCAGGGCAACATGTGAGCCTTTGAGCCTGCGAGTCTGCGCAAGGAGACACAAATCGAAAAAATACAGATACAAATCCTTCTACGCATTTGTGCATCTCACGCGGCAGAAGAGTAGCAAAAATCACGTGTGTAAAGAGAACCAACCGAAAAACCGCTTGACTTGTAACCAATGATTTGTCTGTATTTCTGGGTCTTGAAGCGAAAATACTTCAGACACAAGTGTTTCTGTGTGTGCTTACAGATTGATCTACACATTTGCAGATCTGACTACAGATTTGTGGATTTTTTACACATTTGCAAATCTCTGTACACATTTGCAGATCTGAATACAGGTTTGTGGATTTTTTACACATTTGCAAATCTCTGTACACATTTGCAGATCTGACTACAGGTTTGTGGATTTTTTACACATTTGCAAATCTCTGTACACATTTGCAGATCTGAATACAGGTTTGTGGATTTTTTACACATTTGCAAATCTCTGTACACATTTGCAGATCTGAATACAGGTTTGTGGATTTTTTACACATTTGCAAATCTCTGTACACATTTGCAGATCTGAATACAGGTTTGTGGATTTTTTACACATTTGCAAATCTCTGTACACATTTGCAGATCTGAATACAGGTTTGTGGATTTTTTACACATTTGCAAATCTCTGTACACATTTGCAGATCTGAATACAGGTTTGTGGATTTTTTACACATTTGCAAATCTCTGTACACATTTGCAGATCTGAATACAGGTTTGTGGATTTTTTACACATTTGCAAATCTCTGTACACATTTGCAGATCTGAATACAGGTTTGTGGATTTTTTACACATTTGCAAAACGGATTACACACAAGTAGTTTTACGCATTTGCAGATTGTTGTACAGACACACAACTCTCCTCACACATTTACAAATCCCACTGCACACGCACAAATCGAGATACAGACACACAAATCGAGATACAGATACACAACTCTCCACACACATTTGCAAATGGTAAAGCTACCATTTTAGCCCCATACTGCTCGGTCTTTCCTGTCCCTTTCACAGACATCATATACGTAGACGCGTCATAGGGCGCAGGTTCGCACGTCAACGTCACCGCCATATTGTATGTGGCAGAAAAAAAGTTGAGTTCTGTTATTGTGAACGTGAATCAGAAAAGATGCCTCATTCCTGTGCTGCATGGAAATGTATTCTGGCTGATTTCACTACTTGTATCTGCCTTCTATATATATATATATAGAAGGCAGATACTTATATATATATATATATATATATATATATATATATATATATATATATATATATATATATATATATATATATATTGGTCTTCATTATTTCATAAAACCGTGTCACATATGAACCTTTAGGAACAGACTTTTTGGGGGAGTATTAAAGAGGTAAAATTAGTAATAAGAGAAAAAAAGTCCTAGGTCAATAAAGTAAAAAAAAAAAAACACAAAAGTGATAATGTTATGAGAAAAACATCATATTATGAGAATTAAGAGGGAACATTTCTAGAATAGTCACAGTTTGCAGAATTATTTCACTCCTGGAGTAATAGGGCCAGGTTAGATTATGTTAAATATTTTTATTCTTTAGGAGAATAAATTCAGGAGAATGAAGCTAAAGGGATACGAAAATAAACTTGTAATATTAAAAAAACAAAAATACTACGAATACAAAGTATATTCAGAGATTAAAGTCCCTCTGATACTGTTTAAGTGACTGAGTAACTGCAGATTTGCCACATTTAAGATGGCGGACGCTCTCACGCATCGCAGCATAGGCAGAACCCGCCCAATGACGCGTCTACTCTTATATTATGTCTATGGTCCCTTTAAATCTGCAGCACACGTGACTGTGCTGTGTGCTGTTTAACTCCACTCTCATTGGTTGTTCTTCCTTAAGTTCCGCCTCCCCCTTCCTGATTGCCTGTTTTCTAGTGCGTGCGTGTGTGCGCGTACTTGGAGCGCGAGATTTATGTTTCATTTGTACTGGGATACTGTGGTTACTACGATTAATACTAGGCTACGAAAATAGTCCCAATTAAAAAAAAAAACGAATTATTAGCTACACTAAAATAGGTGAAAGCTGCTGAGTGCAGTTCTGAACAGAAGCAGGGGAGAGTTTTGATTTGTGGAACTTGAGAAATGTAAGTAACCAACGTTAGCATCTCAAAATAGCATTTAATTCTGAAGTATAATACATTTTATCAACAAAAACCTAATCTCTTTTTATAAATCTGAATTTGTGTAAGGCAGGAGTTCTGAAGACCGCTGGAAAGATTGAAGAGCAAAGACTGCAGGCTATTAAAAGTTCAGATTCTTAGCCACAGCTGCCTGAAAAGAAAAGGTGAGGGTGTCCTTTCTACCAATATTTCTTTGCTATTATTGCTTTCATTTTCTTCTCGACCCTTTGAGGCACTTCAGGTATAAATAACAGGTGTTATTTCTTTTACATGATATACATTATAACAACACTAGATGCTCTTGAATGTATCATTTTGTTGTTTTATGATACAGAGAGAGTATGTTAGTTAAAAAAAAATAGTTTGGGGTTTACCTCGGCACATTTCTATATTTTCAAAAGAAAATACAGGATAAATCTACAGACAACAGACATATTTTGACTATATTTGATTAAATAGGCATGTATTTACCGTTTGTCTCTGTTGCTGGTAAGTTTAAATGCAAACCTTTTCAAAGTGGTAAAAAAGTCCCAATTCGACATTCATCAGAGCCGGTGATGCTTTAAACATTGACAAACAGCATCTAGTGTGTTTAGCGCTTATAACATTTGTAGAAATGTAGCAAGAAATGCTACTTTTCTCTTTAGACCATACAAAACGCGCCCTGACGCTCAAGTCAAGCATAAAAAAATAGGAGCATGCGTATTGCGTAAGACCAATGACGTCAGACCAATAGTCTGACACTATAGACCAATAGTGTCCCTACCAAAGTTGAAATTAAACCCATCTCCCACAAAATGTGGACAATCGTGTCACTGAGGGTGATAGGATTGTGACACTTCAATGCAAAATTTAGAGAAACCGTAGGTGGTATGAAAATACCGTCTTCAATTTTAAAAAAAATATGACAGATTTCTCTGAAAACAGAAAGTTAAACAATGTTAACTCAAAATGCCAATATAAAAATAACAGCAGAATACTCGCTGTATTAGGGTGATGCACCCTACGGTTAGGGTCACATTAATGAGAGAGGAAGACCAGTTAAGTTTAGAGGTATTTCATGGGGCATAGAATTGTATTATATCGTTAATTGTTGCTACGGCTGGCCCCAATAATTGTGTTTTCAAAAATGTACACAAATACACTTGAAATCACAATGTTTATTTTTGAACAGCTTTGCTAGGTGATTATGCGTCCGTATGATACCAAAATGATTACATTCAAATATTAGCAGTTCAAATTTCACTTAGCAGACATTTGCAAACCCACTTTCGATATCTTAACACGACGGAGAAGTACTTGGTTAAATTTAACACGGTTATTGACTTATTTTGCTCAATAAGAGTGTAAAGATGCTTTGCTTCCTTTGTAAACGACGAAAGGTATGAACCTGATTCTTTGTGTAATCTGCTGATTTGACTTAATGCACTAAGATGATTTGAATTCAATTTGATTATAATTTAGTTTGACTTGTTGCTACTTATTTGTGAAAAGGTAACATTATCATACTTAAATATCTGTTTTTACAACTTTTAAACAGAAAAGTCCTCACAGGGAGGTAAGCCATGGAGGTGACGAAAGCTCAAGCCTGCAGAAGAGGTAAAGTTTTATAACAATCCTAATTTGTTTCCACGTGAATTTATTAGATTTTATTTTCCTGTAACAAATAACTTGGACACCCACATTTTTGACATTTTCTGCTTATTTTGCTGATATCAGCCTGCAGACGGATGCACGGTCTCCCTTTCCCACCACAACCCCTGCTACGAGCGAGGCTCCAAGGGTTAGAAAAACCTCCAGGCGGCATCACTGGTCTCTTCATAACAAGGTATGTTTAGCAGAGCTGATTATTTTAATAAATAAACAGCAAAAAAAAGGGGTTGTAATTTGTGAGTCTCAGCACGGTCTTACTGAGTTCATCTGTGTGTATTTAAAAGAAACAGCAGACCCATCTCCCACAAGATGTGGACGGGGCCACAATCGTATCACCCTCAGTGACACGATTGTGGCACTTCAATGCAAAATTTGGAGAAACCGTAGGTGGTATGAAAATACCGTCTTTAATTTAAAAAAAATATGACAGATTTCTCTAAAAACAGAAAGTTAAACAATGTTAACTCAAAATGCCAATATGAAAATAACAGCAGACAACTCGCTGTATTAGGGCGATATTAGGGAATTGTATTATATCGTTAATTGTTGCTACGGCTGGCCCCAATAATTGTGTTTTCAAAAATGTACACAAATACACTTGAAATCGCAATGTTTATTTTTGAACAGCTTTGCTAGGTGATTATGCGTCCGTATGATGCCAAAATGATTACATTCAAATATTAGCAGTTCAAATTTCACTTAGCAGACATTTGCAAACCCACTTTCGATATCTTAACACGACGGAGAAGTATTTGGTTAAATTTAACACGGTTATTGACTTATTTTGCTCAATAAGAGTGTGAAGATGCTTTGCTTCCTTTGTAAACGACGAAAGGTATGAACCTGAATCTTTGTGTAATCTGCTGATTTGAGTTAATGCACTAAGATGATTTCCATTCAATTTGATTATAATTTAGTTTGACTTGTTGCTACTTATTTGTGAAAAGGTAACATTATCATACTTTAATATCTGTTTTTACAACTTTTAAACAGAAAAGTCCTCGCAGGGAGGTAAGCTATGGAGGTGACGAAAGCTCAAGTCTGCAGAAGAGGTAAAGTTTTATAACAATCCTAATTTGTTTCCACGTGAATTTATTAGATTTTATTTTCCTGTAACAAATAACTTGGACACCCACATTTTTGACATTTTCTGCTTATTTTGCTGATATCAGCCTGCAGACGGATGCATGGTCTCCCTTTCCCACCACAACCCCTGCTACCAGCGAGGCTCCAAGGGTTAGAAAAACCTCCAGGCGGCATCACTGGTCTCTTCATAACAAGGTATGTTTAGCAGAGCTGATTATTTTAATAAATAAACAGCAAAAAAAAGGGGTTGTAATTTGTGAGTCTCAGCACGGTCTTACTGAGTTCATCTGTGTGTCTTTAAAAGAAACAGCAGACCCATCTCCCACAAGATGTGGACGGGGCCACAATCGTATCACCCTCAGTGACACGATTGTGGCACTTCAATGCAAAATTTGGAGAAACCGTAGGTGGTATGAAAATACCGTCTTTAATTTAAAAAAAATATGACAGATTTCTCTAAAAACAGAAAGTTAAACAATGTTAACTCAAAATGCCAATATGAAAATAACAGCAGACAACTCGCTGTATTAGGGCGATATTAGGGAATTGTATTATATCGTTAATTGTTGCTACGGCAGGCCCCAATAATTGTGTTTTCAAAAATGTACACAAATACACTTGAAATCACAATGTTTATTTTTGAACAGCTTTGCTAGGTGATTATGCGTATGATACCAAAATTATTACATTCAAATGTTAGCAGTTCAAATTTCACTTAGCAGACATTTGCAAACTCACTTTCGATATCTTAACACGGCGGAGAAGTACTTGGTTAAATTTAACACGGTTATTGACTTATTTTGCTCAATAAGAGTGTAAAGATGCTTTGCTTCCTTTGTAAACGACGAAAGGTATGAACCTGATTCTTTGTGTAATCTGCTGATTTGAGTTAATGCACTAAGATGATTTCCATTCAATTTGATTATAATTTAGTTTGACTTGTTGCTACTTATTTGTGAAAAGGTAACATTGTCATACTTAAATATCTGTTTTTACAACTTTTAAACAGAAAAGTCCTCGCAGGGAGGTAAGCTATGGAGGTGACCAAAGCTCAAGCCTGCAGAAGAGGTAAAGTTTTATAACAATCCTAATTTGTTTCCACGTGAATTTATTAGATTTTATTTTCCTGTAACAAATAACTTGGACACCCACATTTTTGACATTTTCTGCTTATTTTGCTGATATCAGCCTGCAGACGGATGCACGGTCTCCCTTTCCCACCACAACCCCTGCTACGAGCGAGGCTCCAAGGGTTAGAAAAACCTCCAGGCGGCATCACTGGTCTCTTCATAACAAGGTATGTTTAGCAGAGCTGATTATTTTAATAAATAAACAGCAAAAAAAAGGGGTTGTAATTTGTGAGTCTCAGCACGGTCTTACTGAGTTCATCTGTGTGTATTTAAAAGAAACAGCAGACCCATCTCCCACAAGATGTGGACGGGGCCACAATCGTATCACCCTCAGTGACACGATTGTGGCACTTCAATGCAAAATTTGGAGAAACCGTAGGTGGTATGAAAATACCGTCTTTAATTTAAAAAAAATATGACAGATTTCTCTAAAAACAGAAAGTTAAACAATGTTAACTCAAAATGCCAATATGAAAATAACAGCAGACAACTCGCTGTATTAGGGCGATATTAGGGAATTGTATTATATCGTTAATTGTTGCTACGGCTGGCCCCAATAATTGTGTTTTCAAAAATGTACACAAATACACTTGAAATCACAATGTTTATTTTTGAACAGCTTTGCTAGGTGATTATGCGTCCGTATGATGCCAAAATGATTACATTCAAATATTAGCAGTTCAAATTTCACTTAGCAGACATTTGCAAACCCACTTTCGATATCTTAACACGACGGAGAAGTACTTGGTTAAATTTAACACGGTTATTGACTTATTTTGCTCAATAAGAGTGTGAAGATGCTTTGCTTCCTTTGTAAACGACGAAAGGTATGAACCTGATTCTTTGTGTAATCTGCTGATTTGACTTAATGCACTAAGATGATTTCCATTCAATTTGATTATAATTTAGTTTGACTTGTTGCTACTTATTTGTGAAAAGGTAACATTGTCATACTTTAATATCTGTTTTTACAACTTTTAAACAGAAAAGTCCTCGCAGGGAGGTAAGCTATGGAGGTGACCAAAGCTCAAGCCTGCAGAAGAGGTAAAGTTTTATAACAATCCTAATTTGTTTCCACGTGAATTTATTAGATTTTATTTTCCTGTAACAAATAACTTGGACACCCACATTTTTGACATTTTCTGCTTATTTTGCTGATATCAGCCTGCAGACGAATGCATGGTCTCCCTTTCCCACCACAACCCCTGCTACCAGCGAGGCTCCAAGGGTTAGAAAAACCTCCAGGTGGCATCACTGGTCTCTTCATAACAAGGTATGTTTAGCAGAGCTGATTATTTTAATAAATAAGCAGCAAAGACAAGGGGTTGTAATTTGTGAGTCTCAGCACGGTCTTACTGAGTTCATCTGTGTGTATTTAGAAGAAACAGCAGACCCATCTCCCACAAGATGTGGACGGGGTCACAGTCCTGTCACCCTCAGTGACAGAAAGGAGGTAAAATTAAACTTCATCAACTGCAGTTTCATATTTTATCATCTATTGTTAAGTTGCCATTATAAAGGTGTATGCCACTACAGAATTAATTCCTTTTTTCTTTATTTTACAGTTGTAGCACAAGTGAAAAGTCACAGGGTGAAGAGACTAGTGTCCTGTTTAGGGCTTCACCTGACAGTCCTGTCCCTGCTCCCAATGAGCTGCAACTCCAAGCTGATGAGTCAGTCCAACAATTCACCACGTATGAGTTTCTTTACATCAGACTTTTTAGAGGCCAACTCCCGTTTCAGTCATTACAAAGTAAAATGTAAATATACAAATATAGATGTGAGATTGTTTTGCCTCAGGAATCATTGGTTACTTGTTAATTTTTTTTTCTCCACATGTCCTCAAATTGAACTAATAACTGTCTTGTGGGCAGTCTTAATTTTTTATGTCTTCTTCATAGTATACAATGCACTGGTGATATGGAGGATGTCGAAGATGGAGCTCCAGATGGTTCCCCTGCATCTTCCAGAGATGGAGACTCCCAAATTGCCCAAAACAGCAGAGTGGAAGAAACTGTCCTGCCCACAGAACAGATGTGAGTTATTATTTAGAGCTCTATAATATTTATATTTTATAGTTTTTCCATGTTTCAAATCAAAAGTCATGTTGATCTGTTTTTGTTTGGTCATTTTTGTGTTGCTTCATTGCCAGCTTCAACAACCAAGGGGACTCCAAGGACGGACAGGCTGAGGTCCAAGACAGCATCCAACCTGCTCCTGAAAGTTTAGACGTACCAGAAAAGATTGATGAGAAAGAACGGTATGAAAACTGTCTAGTCTGTATTCAAGATGATTGTGTAGATTGTGTGTACAGGTATTGTCCAGAGAATACCAACCCATTTGGCTTTGATAATAGGACAATAGTTGAAAGAGTGATTTGAGCACTTTCATTCTTCTAACAGCAAACTCACACAAATGGAATATGAAAACTTCAATTCAAGTAGAAATAAATATTCATCCAGGAACATTAAATAATGTTGTTTATCTGTACTTAACAATGAATTCCAATTAAGGATGCAAATAAACAATCTATATACGATTAATCTTCAATCAATGGTTAATTAGGTCAAGGTTTGTTCCATTCAAAGTTTAAAATATATACTAAAACAAACCGTGAGCCACCGAAGGGATTTAAGTATTGGGGTGATGTGATCATGAAAGGGGGCGTGGATAGCCTAGGTAATAGGATTCAGCCTTAGGATGGCTGAAGTACACAGTTAAACATCTCTCTGTTTTTATCACCAGTGTCTGTGCCATGAACGACACTTCAGGACAACTTGGAGTCCAGGTGGAAACTGCTCCTGATGGTGGCACTCTTCCCTCAGTTGCCGCTGAGAAAGATTCACACACCGTGAAAGAAGACAGCGGAGAAGTATTTCTGACCTCTTCTGCCACAGAAAAGAGGTAAAAGCTTTTAACATGTCTGTGCCATCAAATCAACTATTTGGGTTTCGTTTTACTGAAAAAAGAAATTCATCATGATTTCTAATTCCACTGATATTAATTTTTATGTTTTTAATCCGAAGTTTAAAGAGAACCAGGGAAGTGGCAAATACGGAACCTGGACACCAGGATCTTCCCCGCACGCATTCTTCTCCTAAGTCAGGAAAAGCTCAGACCAACAAAAGGATAAAAACAATATTTGGGTTAACCCTGCCCAAACTGTTTCATGATAACGTATGTTGAACCAAGCCGAATGTTGTTGATTGCATCAACTCAGTATCATATAAATAACAGAAACAACCACGGCATGTTCCTTTTTTGCCGTACTGAACTTTTATACTTTATTCTTATTTTTTTATCACAAAAGAGAGTCTTTCCACATGAAGACGAAGAAGGGACACATGTAGAGGCTTCCACTTCAGATCATGTCTGTCGTCCACTGGCTGGATCCAACAGTCCAGGACTCAACCACTTGGCAAAGCCCTTATCAAGGAGCAGTGAAACCATCTCCAATCAGGAGCTAGTCTGCTTTGGGTAAACAAAAGCACAATAATTGATAAATAAGCTTTTTACAGACTACATTTTACAAAACCCTCTGCTCTAAAACCACTATACTACATTTCAAATGGGTTGGAACTGAAGCCCATGTTCTGACTCTGGTTATTTGTCTTGTGTGTTTTAAGGTTTCCGAACCTGGGGATGACTTGCTACATGAACTCCATCCTCCAAAGCCTCCTAAACCTGAACTGCTTTGTTCAAGAGATCCACAACCAGCTGCCGGTGTGGAGCTCTCACCCCGGATCTCAGCTCTTCAGGTACAGCACTCCACAGATGCTAAAACAAGTGTGTCAAACTCCAGTCCATGAGAGCCAGTGTCCTGCAACTTTTATACGCGTCTCTGCTTCAACAGGCCTGAGTCAGATAATCAGGCCAATAGCAGGAATCTGGAGAATACAACTGCATACTGAGGAGGTAATTCAGCTATTCGATTCAGTTATGTTGGACCAGGGACGCATCAGGGATACTGGACCTCAAGGACTGGAGCTTGCCACCTGTGCTCTAAAAGACCACCAGTGCATAGCAGGGGTCTTTAACTCTGGTCCTCAGGAAGCACTGTTCTGTATGTATAGGTGTGTTTCACCATACCTGGATCATGTTATTGCACAACCTCCTCAGCAACCATTAAGGGCTGCAGAGGCCTGTTAATCAGCCATATAAGTCAGGTGTGTGGAGGCAGTGAAACACCTAAAACATGCAGGACAGTGGGTCCTCAGTATCAAGGTTGGTCTGTAGAATGTCAAAAACTATGTTGATATACATTTGGATTCTGCGGTGCAACAATATTCATATCCCTTGAACTTTCTCATATTGTTATATTGTTACATTTGAATGACCACCTTGAATGAATTTATTGTTTTTTTTGGTAAAGACCAGGTAATAATGTCAAAGATGGCAGACAATAACATTTTCCTATGGACAGATGTTTGTTGAAGGGGACTTTTAATTATAGTCGTAGCTAGCCGTGCTTTCATTCAGAAGAGTCAGTAGCCAAAGCAGTACTTGACTAGTCGTTATTGTTTCCTTCTGTGGTTTTTAAATTGTAGACAGCTGCTATGTTGTGCCTTTATGCATTAATTTAAATAGATTTCTGTCATACAATACATGAGCCAGGGATTCCCTGGAAGAAACCCAGGACATTTTCAAACTGTTACATTCAAATTGTGCTGTTGTCAAAGAAAACATTCCACCTTTGTTGTGTAAATGAACATTACAAACACACTCAGATTATATTTATTATTTGACTATACTATACTATAATATTTTCACCAAAAAAACATCGTGTAAAAAGAGCCTTAGTCTCATCATAAATCCAGATGTTCCATAAAGGTCTTAGGGGTTTGTTAGAAAACATTATTTAATTTGCTTTATTTGTCCCCCGTGGGGGATATTACATTTCAGTACAGCCCATCAAGAGAAAGACAAACATGGGTAGACAGGTGACTGAGGCCTTGCTGCCTTGGAGGCACTGCCTTTTTGCAGAATAGAGAAAGGAATACATTAGGATGGTTGAGGTGAAATATATATATATATATAATGTTGTTTGTATATCTGAAGCGTATAATGAAAATAATTTCCCTCTGGCATTATTAAAGTATTTCTGATTGTGAGTCTGATTCTACTCCTTAAAAACATCCAGGACAATCATGCTAATACGGTTATCGAAACATAATTTTAATTTTTTTCCTTTTATTTATGCTTTATTTATAATTACGTATTTTTAGTCGTTTGCCATTTCTCGCGAATTTCTTTCAATTTTCAATGTCTCAAACAGGGTGTGGGGCGGGGAGAAGGGGGCTAAAGACACCCACAAGAGGTTTCTTCTTCCGGTCATTTCTAGACAGGTGGAAACAAAAAGCGCGCAAAGATAAATAAAGTAGAGAGGAGCTGAGTTGAGCGAGCTAAGCCAAGTAGGGTCGGTGGAACTGAGGCTTTAGTGAACCAACATCATGAAGACCAATGTGCACAGTTGTTAGGTCACAGAGAAACTAGTGGGGAAGTTAGAAGTTTCAAGTTTTGAATGTCTAATGGAAAAGTTCAATCTATGATCCAAAAACAGAAATAGAATCAGTGGTGAAGTAAAGCATTAGTAGGTAGCTAAGTAGGCAATTGTGACTAAGGAGTAGCTGTGGTGATCCGCAGATAAGGTGGGAAGGTCTGTCAAAAAGGACAAATGCATATACTCCATAAATTATTTTTATGGATGGGAGGTAATAAAAAAGCTATTGTAAACAGAAAGCCTTGGAGGGACTTGTTGGGGGTTTGACTCAAGAGATGCCCATAAAGGGACATTGAATGAAATTATATTTCATTCAATGAATTATATTTCATTCAATTGTATCTTCTTGTGTGCACCAAGAAGATACATTTAACTAATTTTAAAGATGGCAGCCAAATAACTATCTGGCGTATATGTCATCCCCCAACTACAGTTGTCAGGAGTGTCAGGAGTCATGAGCATCAAAACAAATTCATGTCATACCTATAATTTCCTTTCCACTTCATAATTATGCACCAATTCATGTTTGCCTTGTCAAGATCTAAATTGGATTGAAACCTTGGTAATCAATTAGTATCACAAGAAGGGCTTTTATTTATTTTAAACTAAAAACAGGTTATTTTCTTCACTTCTGTTCTCACCAGATCCTTTCTAGATATTGAAGTCTGTCGCTTCACCAACATCATAGAGGATAAGATGTCAGTTCTATCCTGTTTTAAATGGACTGTAGCTGACTATAATTCAGATTTTGATAATGACGAGCAGAAGGTTAGTGCAATACTTATTTATAATAGACAGCACAGTGTCTTTGTCAATCTTTGACAGATTTTGTTTAACTCCTATCTTCTGAACCATTTCTTTGGGTTTCTGAGCAGGATGCCCAGGAGTTCCTCATCTGTGTTCTGGACATAATGAGGTCTGTCTCATCAGAGGTTCAGCTGGCAGCAGTGAACTTGGGCCTGACCTACACGTGCCCAGTTCTTCAACACATTTCACTTCAGTTGTTGAACATCAGAACCTGCAGGGGGTATGAATGTATTCTATTTACACTGCTGACTTGTTGCGTCTCCAGGAGCACTGTGGTTATTTTTCAATTGAACTGTCCATTTCAGATGTGGTGAGCAGTCCTATACCGTGGAGGACTTGGTTAACCTCAGTCTGGACCTGGTACCAGGGGGATCGGTGGGCCAGTGTCTGCAGAAGTATTTCAAGGTAAGGGCAAATATATTTGAAAATAGAACTCAGTTCTGAGAGATTTAAAGTAAAATAATAATTGTCTCATGCAGGAGAACCAGATAGAATACACGTGCCACTGTGGAGCGCAGCAGTCATCCCTGCAGAGCTCATTCTCCACCCTGCCAAAGTAGGTTACATTACCATACTGTAATCACTGCCATCCAGTTGTTCAGGCTGAGAAGTTTCCTTTATTTGACTTTGAGATCTGATCCTCTCTGCTCTATTTGTCCTTCCTCTCAGTGTGCTGATCCTGCACCTCAAGCGCTTTAGATTGACCAGGTCCTGTAGAGTCGAGAAGATAAAGAATCCCATCGCTCTGTCAAGAGAACTTGTGGTGACGGAAGAATTTATGGCCAACAAAAATGTAAGAAAATAAAAAATTTTAGATATAAAATGAAGAATGGGTCTCAGAAATAAGAAATCAGTCCGCTGTTCATGTCCTTCAAACATATTTAAACACTATGATGTTTTGTAGACAACAGCTCATTATTCTCTGGTGAGCGTCGTCAGCCACATGGGCTCCAGCGCTGACAGTGGTAAGTGTTTGTCTGAGGTTCTGTTTTTCTGCCACAGTTATTGAAGTCAACATTTGCGGGTTTTGCTTTCAAGGCTAAAAAATGGTTTTCCCTTTACTCTCAGGCCACTACATCTGTGACAGTATCCACAGAAGGCCGGATATGGGGGATTCTGCCAACTCTTGGCTAACATATGATGATGAGCGTGTTAGCCAGACAACAGGAGAAGATGTCTGCCGCCGCCGAGTAACAAACGCTTTCGTGCTCTTCTATGAAAAACAGGGTAAGAGATTGATTTGGGTTTCTTAGCTATTAGCTACAGTTCTCTGACATCCATGCATTGTTAATCAGTGCTACCTAGAGATGATTTTGCATATTTAAAATGTTCTTAAATCCAGTAAATCTGAATGTATTTGCATTCTCTTTCTAGCCCTTGAAGAGCTAACGCACATGCCATCAGGGCTGCAATATTGACCACAGCAAACCATTGCCACAAATGAATACAGTGGCTTGCAAAATGATTCACACTTCTTGAACTTTTCCACATATTGTCACATTAGAACCAAAAATATAAATATATTTTATTGGAATCTTATGTGAAAGAGAAATTGGTATACAATTGTGAAGTAGAAAGAAAATGATACATGGTTTCTTTTATTAACAAATAAAAAAATGAAGAGGGCAAAAGTATTCAGCATCCCCCAGTCAATATTTCTTGGAACCACGTGTTGCTGTAATTACAGCTGCAAGTCTCTACCAGTTTTCCACATCTTGTGACTGAAATTTTTGCCCATTCTTCTTTACAAACAGTTCAAGAACAGTCAGATTAGACGGAGAGCGTTTGTGAACAGCAGTTTTAAGATCTTTTCAGATCCACAGATTATCTTGGGTTTAAGTAAGAGACCGATATAGGTTTTTTAAGGCCGATAACTATTTTAATTATTTTGACATCAGGCAAACCGATACCTAATACGTTAAAAGTAAAAATAATGCAATTGAAAATGTTGAATACAACACAAAGTATTCATCTTTTAATAAACACACTTTTGACATTCTCTTTAATTTAATAGTAACATCTATCCAATGATATTTAATTACTCAAATGCAGACTTTGGTGAATTAAAATCTGCTATGAATTCAATTATTTAAATTGACTAATTACAAGTGTTTTCAAAGAACTGACCCAAATACTGTTCTTATATTGCTAGAACAAAAACAGTTCAGTTTTTTATTGTTAAAGAGTCAAATTAAATTATTCAAAATAATCTATAAACTGCAGAAGCTGGCTCTTGGGACGTGGAATGTCACCTCTCTGGTGGGGAAGGAGCTAATGCGCAAGGTTGAGAGGTTCCGACTAGAGATAGTCGGACTCACCTCGACGGATGGCTCTGGCTCTGGAACCACTCTCCTTGAGTGGGGTTGGACATTCTTCCACTCTGGAGTTGCCATTGGTGAGAGGCGCCGAGCTGGAGTGGGCATACTTGTTGCCCCTCATCTCAGTGTCTGTATGTTGGGGTTAACCCCGGTGAACGAGATGGTGGCCTCCCTCCGCATACATGTGGGGGGACGGGTTCTGACTGTTGTTTGTGCGTATGCGCAAAACAGCAGCTTAGATTACCCACCCTTTTTGGAGTCCTTGGAGGGGGTACTGGAGAGTGCCCCTCCTGGGCACTCCCTCGTTCTTCTGGGGGACTTTAACGCTCACGTGGGCAATGACAGTGAGACCTGGAGAGGCGTGGTTGGGAGGAATGGCCCACCTGATCTGAATTCGAGTGGTGTTCTCTTGTTGGACTTCTGTGCTCGTCATGGTTTGTCCATCACAAACACCATGTTCAAGCATACGGGTGTCCACATGTGCTCTTGGCACCAGGACACCCTAGGCTGTAGTTCAATTATTAACTTTGTTGTTGTTTCATCTGACCTGCGGCCACATGTCTTGGACACTCGGGTGATGAGAGGGGCGGAGCTCTCCACCGACCATTACCTGGTGGTGAGTTGGCTCCGATGGTAGGGGAGGAAGCCGGTCAGACCTGGCAGGCCCAATCGTATTGTGAGGGTTTGCTGGGAACGTCTGGCAGAGTCCCCCATGACACGGAGCTTTAACTCCCACCTCCGGGGGATCTTTGAACACGTCCCGAGGGAGGCGGGGGACATTGAGTCTGAGTGGACCATGTTCCGCACCTCTATCGTTGAGGCGGCTAGTCGGAGCTGTGGCCGCAAGGTTGTCGGTGCATGTTGCGGTGGCAACCCTCGAACACGCTGGTGGACACCAGCGGTGAGGGAAGCCATCAAGCTGAAGAAGGAGTCCTATCAGGCTTTATTGGCCTGTGGGATTCTAGAAGCAGCTGATATGTACCCACAGTCAAAGCGGCTGGTCGCCGAGGCAAAAACTCGGGCGTGGGAAGAGTTAGGAGAGACCATGTTGAAAGACTTCCGTACGGCTTCGAAGCGATTCTGGTCCACTATCCGGCGTCTCAGGAGGGGGAAGCAGTGCAGTACCAACACTGTTTATAGTGGGGGTGGTGTGCTGCTGACCTCAACTTGGGACGTTGTGCGTCGGTGGGCGGAATACTTCAAAGACCTCCTTAATCCCACCAACACGTCTTCCATTGCGGAAGCAGAGCCTGAGGACTCTGGGTCGGGTTCTCCCATCTCTGGTGCTGAGGTTGCAGGGGTTGTTAAAAAGCTCCTCGGTGGCAAGGCTCCGGGGGTGGATGAGATTCGCCCTGAGTACCTTAAGGCTTTGGATGGTGTGGGGCTGTGTTGGTTAACGCAGCTCTGCAGCATTGTGTGGACATCGGGGGCAGTTCCCCTGGATTGGCAGACTGGGGTGGTGGTCCCCCTATTTAAAAAGGGGGACCGGAGGGTGTGTTCCAACTACAGAGGAATCACACTCTTAAGCCTCCCTGATAAGGTCTATTCTGGGGTTCTGGAAAGGAGGGTCCGTCGGATTCAGGAAGAGCAGTGTGGTTTTCGTCCTGGTCGTTGAACACTGGATCAGCTCTACACCCTCAGCAGGATCCTGGAGGATGCATGGGAATTTGCCAAACCAGTCTACATGTGTTTTTTGGATCTGGAGAAGGCATTGGACCGTGTCCCTCGGGGGGTCCTGTGGGGGGTACTCCGGGAGTATGGAGTACCGGGCCCTTTAATAAGGGCTGTTAGGTCTCTGTATGACCAGTGACAGAGTCTGGTCCGCATTGCCGGCTGTAAGTCGGACTCGTTTCCGGTGAGAGTTTGACTCCACCAAGGTTGCCCTTTGTCACCGATTCTGTTCATAACTTTTATGGACAGAATTTCTAGGCGCAAGCCAAGGTGTTGAGGGGATCCGTTTTGGTGGCTTTAGGATTGCGTCTCTGTTATTCGCGGATGACGTGGTCCTATCGACTTCATCAGGGCGTGATCTACAGCTCTCACTAGAGCGGTTCACAGCCGAGTGTGAAGCAGCCGGGATGAGAATCAGTGCCTCCAAATCTGAGACCATGGTCTTGAGCCAGAAAAAGGGTAGAGTGCCTTCTCTGGGTTGGGGAGGATGTGCTACCCCTAGTGGAGGAGTTCAAGTATCTTGGGGTCTTGTTCACGAATGAGGGGAAGATGGAGCGGGAGATCGACAGGCGGATTGGTGCGGCGTCTGCTGTGAAGCGGGCGCTGTACCGATCCGTTGTGGTGAAGAGAGAGCTGATCCAAAAGGCGAAGCTCTGGATTTACCGGTCGATCTACGTTCCTACCCTCATCTATGGTCATGAGCTTTGGGTCGTGACCGAAAGAACGAGATCCCGGATACAAGCGGCCGAAATGAGTTTTCTCCGTGGTGTGTCTGGGCTCTCCCTTAGAGATAGGGTGCGGAGCTCAGTCATCCGGGGAGGACTCAGAGTAGAGCCGCTGCTCCTCCACGTCCAGAGGAGCCAGTTGAGGTGGCTCGGGCATCTGGTCAGGATGCCTCCTGGACGCCTCCCTGGTGAGGTGTTCCGGGCACGTCCCACCGGGAGGAGGCCCAGGGGAAGACCCAGGACACGCTGGAGGGACTATGTCTCCCGGCTGGCCTAAGAACACCTTGGGATTCCCCCGGAGGAGCTGGCCCAAGTGGCTGGGGAGAGAGACGTCTGGGCCTCCCTACTGAAGCTGCTACCCCCGTGACCCGACCCCGGATAAGCGGAAGATGAAGGATGGTTGGGTGGATCTATAGACTTGGTGAATACAACAAATGAGCAAAACCCTTTTTTAGATTTTGGATCTACAATAATTTACATATTAATTTCCTACAAAAAAATCTAACTATTCAAAATAGTCAGATTTTGTAGAGCAGGTAAAATATTAACGTGATTGTTTTGGTTTTAAAAAACAATTGTGTTCATTTTTATTTCCTTTGACTTGACAATTTTGGCCCATGTACCGAAAAGTTTGGACACCCCTACTGTAGAGGCAACTGCAGTAAATGGAGGAAAACTCATTTCACGTCAGACTTGTATGAGAAAAAAAAACAAGCCTCTAACTTGTGCAAAACTCCTTTTAAAAAACTCGAAAATATTAATAATGGACAACAAACAATATAGAACATTTAAAATATAACAATAAAAAATAAACACTTAATTGTTTGTGCACTTCATGTAGCAGCACAAGGCCTATCTAGTGCAAATGACCTTCCTAATAACATTTGTAAACAGCAATATAACAAATTTTAAAGAAATGTGAGCAATCTGAATCTTGATGTTTTTTTATACCAGGTCATCAATGCAAATGACCTTCCAGAGAACATCTTCTGTTTGATTTATATATTAAACTTATTTTTTTACTTATAAAATGACCATGTTTTATTATCCAAACATTCTGCTCTAACTGGCCTGAAGGAAACTGTCAAAGACACCGTCTTACTTCAACTAGCGTTGTGACTCTTAAACTTAATAACAGCGACAAAAGATTTTCTTGTTGTGGGGAGGAGGAAATAGACTGACCACCGCTGAATATTATTTTCTACAAAGTTAAATGCTTTAAGCTTTGTCATTGTTTTGATGCACATACACGACTTCATGGCAACGAGCACTAACACAGCGGTGGCAGGTGGCCAGCTGGAGATCAGACATGTTTTTTTTAGACAGTGGGATGGAGTTTTATACCGACTTTAAGCAGCTCAACCACCATTTTACAAACCAACATTGACCTGCGAGTTTCAGTGAGTGAAAGTAAAAACCCCGCTCTGGTCTCAGTAAAAAGGCTGTTCCCACCCGCTCACAGTTACAGAGGCAGACATTCAAAGGGCAAATACAGCTAAACTGGACGGTTAAAAATACAACAAAAGTTGAAAACTTACTCTTGATGTTGTCAATCAGTCTGCCAACATTACCAGGTGCTCTCTGCCAGGGAGGCAGCAGCAATGTATGCATGTCACGGGACGCCAAAGCATGGTGGCTGAATGCGCCAATGGATTGGACAACGCACGCAGTGTATCGTCCGATACCGATACAAGACAAAACGCTAATATTTTATTGTATTTTTAACCGTCTGATTTAGTATTTGCCCTTTGAATGTCTGCCTCTGTCACTGTGAGCGGGAGGGAACAGCTGTTTCACTGAGAACGGAGCAGGGTTTTTACTTTCACTCACTGAAACTCGTGTCAATGTTGGTTTTTAAATGGTGGTTGAGCTGTTTAAAGTCAGTATAAAACTCCATCCGACTGTAAAAAAATCCATGTTTATTTCCAGCTAGCCACCTGCCACCGCTGCGTGAGTGCTCGTTGCCATGAAGAGTGGTGTACGTGCATGAAAACAATCACAACGCTTAAAGCATTTAACTTTGTAGAAAATAATGTTCAGTGGCGGTCAGCCTTTTTCCTCCTCCTCCTCCCCACAACAAGGAGCTCTTTTCTCCCTGCCATTAAGTTTAGTTTAAGAGTCGCTATGCTATTTGAAGTAAGACGTGTTGGAACAGGAAAGATGCGACAGAGTGGTGTAGATTGGCTACGAGCGCTCTTTCTGTGTGTGTATGTGTGCGTCTTCCTCTGTGTGTCCATCTTTGACAGTTTCCTTCAGGCCAGTTAGAGCAGAATGGATTGGATAATAAAACATGGTCATTTTAAGTACAAAAAATAAGTTAAATATATAAATCAAACAAAAGATGTTCTCTGGAAGGTCATTTGCATTGATGACCTGGTATAAAAAAACATCAAGATTCAGATTGCTCACATTTGTTTAAATTTATTATATTGCTGTTTCCAAATGTTATTAGGAAGGTCAATTGCACTAGATAGGCCTTGTGCTGCTACATGAAGTGCACAAACAATTAAGTGTTTATTTTTTATTGTTATATTTTAAATGTTCTATATTTTTTGCTAGCCATTGTTAATGTTTTGCGTTTTTTAAAAGGAGCTTTGCACACGTTAGAGGCTTTTTTTTTTTCTTTCTCATACATTTCTGACATGTAAAATGAGTTTTCCTCCATTTATCGCAGTTGCCTATACAGCAGGAGTGTCCACACTTTTCAGTACATGGGCCAAAATTGTCAAGTCAAAGGAACTCGAGGGCCAAAAAAAAAAATTAAAAACCAAAACAGTCATGTTAATGTTTTACCTGCTCCACCAAATGTGATCATTTTTAATAGTCATAGTTGTGTAGGAAATGAATGTGTAAATTATTGAAGATCCAAAATTTAAAACAGGTCTTGCTCATTTGTTGTATTGACGAAGTTTGTAGATTATTTTGAATAATTTAATTTGGTAAATGACTCTAAATGACTCTATTCAGTAATTAGCAACCGTCAGGTAACTTCTGGAGGCTGAATACCTTAGCACAGCAATTTTCATTTATTTTTAATGAATGTCTTACATCATGTAGAATATTCCTTCTACTTCACAATTGTATACGTTATGTTGGACTTTCACATAACATTCAAATAAAATATACATTTATGTTTGTGGATGTAATGTGACTAAATTTGGGAAAGTTCGGAAAAGGGCCACCGGAGGCACGGCCTGACTGAGTTCATCAAAGTGAAAGAAGCAAAACAAGACCCTGGTTGTAATCCTGTCATCCTCAGATACAGAAAGGAGGTAAAAGAAAACTTCACCAACTCCAATTTTATATTCTGTCATTTATAGTTAAACTGGTGTTATAGAGTTGTATTCCATTACAGAATAACATTTCCTTTTTTTCTTTGTTTTTATAGCTGCAACACAAGTAAAAAGTCTCAGGGATCCACAACCAGCTGCCGGTGTGGAGGTCTCACCCCAGATCCCAGCTCTTCAGGTACAGCACTCCACACAATAAAACATCATCAGTGTAAAGAACATCCAGAACCGTGTAGATATGCATTCATACTCTGCATTGCAACAATATTCATACAACTTTAATGTTGCCACAATAGAAACACCACCTTCTGAGCATTTATTGCGGCTTTATGTGATAAACCAACACAAGTAGTGCATGACTATGAAATGGAAAAGACTCCACTTTACTCTGATAACCCTAAATATAATCCACTCCAACCCTGAATAGCTCATGGAACAGTTCAATCTTTGATCCAAAAACAGAAAGCGTGTGAATGGTGAAGGAAAGTATTAATAGGTAGCCACGTTGGCAATTGTGACTAAGGAGTAGCTGCAGGAATCCACATATAAGGTGTAGTATCTGTCTACTGGACAACTACATATACTCTATAAATCTGTCCGTTATGGATGAGTGGCAAGAAGAAAGCAACTGTAGACAGAAAGCCTTAGGGGGCCTTGTTGAAAGTTTAACACAAGCCATGCAAAAGAGACCACACACATGAGAAAAATGTGCTCTGGTCAGATAAGAAAAAAAATGTAACTTTTTGGCCAGCAACATATTATCTGTGGTGAAAAACTAAAACCCTGCATCACTCTAAATGTGTCCTCCCCCAGACACAAACATGGTGGTAGCAGCATCATGCCATGATGATTTTCTTTACCAGGGACAATGAAGTTGCTTGGTACTGATAGGAATATAGATGGAGCTAAACGACTGAGTGAGCTTGAGCTCCTCCGCAAATAAGAGTGGACAAATATATCAGTCATGAGACTGTAATCAGAACTGCAATACCTGCAGCTCTGATTACAGTAAATGGTTCAATAAGGTAATAAGGTACTGAGTAATAAAGATCAATACAAATGCATGTCATCCCTTTCAGATTTTTATCTTTACAATATCCTTGCATTAATCAGTGAGTTTGCATACTTAAAATGTTCTTAAATCCAGTAAATCTGAATGTATTTGCATTCTCTTTCCAGCCCTTGAAGAGCTAACGCACACGCCATCAGGGCTGCAATATTGACCACAGCAACCATTGCCACAAATTACTACAGTGGCTTGCAAAATTATTCACACTTTTCCACATATTGTCACATAAGAACCAAAAATATAAATATATGTTATTGGAAATAAAATTATTATTGGAATCTTATGTGAAAGACAAAGTGGTATACAATTGTGAAGTAGAAAGAAAGCTATGTATGGTCTCTTTTTTTAACAATACTTCTTGGAACCACCTTTTGCTGTAATTACAGCTGCAAGTCTGGGCTCTACCAGCTCAAACTCAGTCAGATTACATGGAGAACGTTTTTGTACAGCAGTTTTCAGATCTTGTCATAGACTCTCGATTGGGTTGAGGTGTGGACCTCCGTTGATTATACTTCTCAACAACTTCACATGACCACAAGGTACCTCAGATGACAGCTTAGCTATTTCTTTGTACCTTGAAAAATAGTCCACAACAACCAAATACTGGTTGTTACTCGAGTCGAAAAGATCTTCCCCAACTAACTCCCATGGCCGTGTAGGAAACTCTGTGGGAATACGTGTTTCATAGTGTTGCCGTCTCACCTTTGCACAAGTCTCACATTCTGCTTCCATCTGTTGTAGCTGAGAGCTCAATCCTGGCCACCATACTAACTGCTTTGCTTGTTCCTTTGACTTTGTAATTCTTTTGTGACCTGTGTGCAGTTATGTCAAAATGTCTTTGGGATAACACTGTACAAACCTTTCAGGAGAAGTCCATTTTCCTGTCTCAGGTCCCCTAAAATCTGTTACTGTGGGAAGCATGGACCAGGTAACTTATTTTAGTTGGGCTGTACATTTTTCCAGTAGTGTTTGACTTGTTTTAGAGTTTCATCGTTCTCCTGCTGGAACACACGAGATGGCCTGATGTGGATACAAGTCAATCCCCTCTCAATGTTTCATCACTAACTGTCCTTCCTGGCATTCTAGACAGCATATCTGCTGTCGCTATGTGTTTGCCGGGTACATGTGAGATGGTGAAAGAGTATCTAATTAATCCCATTCTTAATATATGTCCTCGTGGCAGCAGTTCATACAAGTTCTTTGAGCCTAAAAGTGGTACCAGCTGCTTATGATCGTTCTCTACATGAAACTCAGAGCTGATAAGAAAACCTGAAAAATGCTAATCCCTCCTCTATCTGAGCGTATCTTTGTTCTGTACGGGTTAGCCCTCTTGAAGCAAATGCTACTGGCTTGGTTGTACCCTCCACCTGTTTGTGAAATAGCTCCTGGTCCATCTGCTGATGCTGTTGTTTGTGCCTTTTGGGTTGTAGAGCGCCAACCCTGGTGGTTTCATCAGTTCTGACTTTATGCTGTCTGTTGAGGCTCCATCCAGCTTTCACCTTTTCTGGGTTTGCCTTAACTCCTGTGCTATCAAGGATTTCTCCTAGAAACTTGATGAAGGTTTTTGCAAACTCACATTTTTCACTTTTCAGTGCTATCCCTGCCTTTTAAAGCTGCTCCAGGACGGCCAATAGTTGCTTTTCATCATGGGGTTGTGTCACAATACACCAAAATGTCATCCATTTGGCAGACTACTCCATCCAGCCCCTGTAACAGCTATTACATTGATTTTTGAAAATGTTGGGGAGCTGAAGAGATGCCGAAACAAAGTGTGTTAAAGCAATATCTTCCAAAGGGCGTGGTATAGGTTGTGAGAAGCGCTGTCTCCCTGGACAAAGGTATTTGCCAAAATCCTGAGTTTGCATCGAGTTTTGAGAACACTTTGCACCCTCTAGCTGTCCTAGGGTGTCTTCCACTGATGACAATATGTGTCATTCTCTTTTAACAGAATTGTTCAATTTAGTTAAATCGACACACACACAAACTTCTTCTCTGTTTGGTTTGGGTACTGGGACTCTACGCTAGAGTTTACACCTCTCTTCTGTTTGAGCTAGTTCTTTTTTACTCTTGGTAACAGGGGAAGAACGACACATTTTGGGGTTGACAGAGCAAATAGTTTAGCACTTGCTTTAAGATCAATTTTTGTAGTCACCCTCCATCTGATCTAAGTCACTGAATAGTTTTGGGAACTGCTCCTTTACTGCCTCTACTGATGTGAGTGACACTGCTTCTACCCTGACCACCAACCCAATTGCTACGCTTGCTGGGTGGCTAAGTAACCCTTGTGTCAGATCTGCTACTACATATACAGGCTGTACTGTAGTTTTGCTGGGAGTGCTCAGGTTAGCTGTAAACTTCCCTTGAACTGCTAGTGGAGTACCTGCACCATACAATGTATATTTCGTGGGTTGCAGCTGTGGTGTCTGTGACAGAGAGACGTACACTTTTCCTGGCAACACGGTTACATCTGTTCCTGTGTCTATTTTAAGTAAATAGTCAGGATTGTTCACTTTTACGTCAGTGATCCATGCTTCCTCCGTTTCATCTGATGCTACTGAGCCCAGAAATGCAACTTCTTCTTCACTGTCATCACCTGCTGCCCATATTTCTCTTCTTGTTCCAGACATTGATAGCATCAGGATAGCATCTGGACTTGGGTTGCAGCCACAAGAGAACCAGGTTAACCCTCTGATATATACAATGGGCAACAAAGGGGAGGACGTGATTCCTTCACTGAAACTATGCAACGAAGAGGTGAGTACCACACCCTAAATCACAAACTGAATGTGCACTTTGTTGTCAGAAGGACTATTAGCCATGGTTAAAGCTGATTCCGGTGCTGTTGAACGTGAAAATGGAACTCTGAAGTTGAAGCTGGCGAAATGCTGTGAAGAAACAGGTCTTTCCAGGCCCAAAGCTTTGCCTATTGTCCTCACTTATATGAGGATGAGGAAAACGGCAAAATTAACCTCAGTCCATTTGAAATTCTCTTTGGTGGGCCTCCAAACTGGGGTTTTAAACCTACAAACTAGTGATGAGTCCGGCAACGCCGATGCGTCGGCGCATGCGTCGAGCTGATAGAGCAACACCCGTGTCGCTATGGGAAAGTCACGTGACCGATACAGGAACTGTTTCGAACTGACTGACGCGCCAAAGCAGAATAAGCTGCGCGCGTGTGCATTCGCGCACAGCATCTGGATGTGGCGCGCACAGCAAAACTATGCTGCGCAGTAAATAACATCCAAGCAGAACTGTAAACAAAATAATAATAAACCAAGTTATTTTTTTTACCATTTAGCAACTCTGGTGTGATGGTGTACCACGGCCCCGCTCTGCGAGCGCCAGGTGCTGATCGGAGCGCACCACTGATTGATGGGTTGGGCAGACGCCTTTATGGTTGGGCAGGTTGCTCTGTGCGTCTATGTTCTGAGCCTCGTTTCAGAAAAAACGGCTGATCTACACTGAGTAGAAAGCTGCTACTGATGTAGTTCTACATCAGTCTGTCATACTCAGCGTTTCCGGTTTCAGAACAGATGATATAAGTCAGGTAACTAAACACAGCGTCTGATCAACCATGAGTTGAACGTGAGAACGAGCATGACAAAAAGCCCGATTAATGGAACGCAAATAACGTGATTCACCATGGCAACGACAGGAAATAAGTTTGGAAGTGTGCATGTCCTGCGAGTGGAATTAGAAATCTATAAAGAAGGCATATGGACGAGAAACAATGCCGTTGCTGCTGACAAAGCGAGTTGGCGGCAGAGAATTATCTTTAGATAACATTTGGCAACATCTTGACATCGAAGTGGGCAGGCAGAACCAAAGTGCCACAGCATCATCTGTGCCGTGTGAGCGGCTGTTTTCTACAGCTGGAGAAGTGATATCAAAAAAGTGTAAC
This sequence comes from Fundulus diaphanus, assembly GCA_037039145.1. Classification (NCBI taxonomy): domain Eukaryota; kingdom Metazoa; phylum Chordata; class Actinopteri; order Cyprinodontiformes; family Fundulidae; genus Fundulus; species Fundulus diaphanus. Next base: position 32,038,414 of record CM073133.1, on the reverse strand, counting down.
AGACTCAATATCAAAACGTTGAAACAACTTATTTTTTGAATAAAAATTTGTAAAAAAAATAAATAAAAAAAATGCCAATCCACAAGCATCCTCATTCACAACATGTTTACTTAGAGGTTATTACATTATGATACAGGTTCACATTATTTCTAGACTGTATCTAAAAAACATCAAAGATATTTTAAATTTAAATGAAAATATAAAATAATACATGCAACATACAATGCCTTAAATTGTATTATTTTGTATACTAGGTGATCAAATCAGTGTCAGTTAAGTCTGTCAAATAGCTTGCCTGTAGGGATTTTTAAGGTCCAGCATGTGTCAGTATTCAGTGACACAGTATCGGCGCAGTAAACGCTTCATGACGCCTCATCAACCCATCACTACTACAAACCGTCACTTGCCTTCCACTTCTTTGTGTGATGATGACATGTTATCATATTGTATTAGGCTCTCAAAGATGCTCTCTGTTCATTCCGTCCAGGTGCTCCTCACGACTTACACGGCAGTGAAGGTCGAAGAGCGAGTTCCTTGGATCCACGCGTCACACTGCAGGAAGGTGCCACCGCCGGGGACCGACCAATCGCAGGACAAGAAGGATCACACGGCAGGTTCGTCGTAATCCACCTGAGCCACTGAGCTGGCTGTGAGGACAGCGGCCCACCACAAGTTTTGATTTTTTTTTTTGGAAGAAGAGGTGGGTGAAGAGCACTGCTCCGACGGATTCACAATAACATTCCGGGCAGTGATTTGAATTGCTTGTCTCCAGAGGGAGAGACAACCGAGTTTGATACAGCTGATCTGTGGAGCACAATAGTTCCAAGAATCAGCCTGTTTGCTCATTGCTTATTCTCCCTTCATATCAAAGAACTCACTGAAAGAAAGGGGGAAAAAAAGTAAAAAGGGAGAGAAGAGGAGGCAAGAGGAGGACGACGCGTTGACTTCATTTTATTTATTTATTTTTATTATTCCTTTTATCTTCTTCAGCATTCAATTTTTTTTCCAACATTGACATTGTTTTTTCATCATTCTGCATGGAGCGACAACATGACATTCTTCAGGACAAGAAATATGCCCAAGATGTTGAAATTCCTGATCTGAGTGATGATGATATTTCTCATCTGAGTGACGATGATGGTGATGCTTCTGATAATAACATTTGCTATTTTATTGTCGTATTGTCAGATTGTTTTTTGTTTTCCCTGTTATTTCTGTTTTTTTGTTTTATTGTCAATTTTGATTTAGGCATGAATTTTAATTTTTAGTTGTGTAACTTCAGTTTTGCTTAATCTAATGTCTTATTGATATTTGGAGTTTCAAATGTTTTTCCTGAGATGATTCTTATTTGTTCTCATTGTTTGTTGAAAGAAATGGAAAGGTTTTCTCACACTAATGATCATTGATTTATGCAACTTTTGGTTTGTTATAGAAGGACTGACCTGGGATCTGATTGGCTCTAAAGATCCTTTAATATTAGCTGGTAATGGTAACTCCTAGATTCAATACGGGGTTTTCTGGCTCAGATTGGCCGAGAGCAGATCTCCCTGGGGGTCTCACCTGTTTTTACTATCCCTGTGGGTAGCGGTTTCTGGCGTTTCCCCGCCCACACTGAACCTCTCCTGCTTCTGCTCCAGGTTTTGTAAGTTTGAGGGTGGTGGATGGTTGTCCATCGAAGTGTTGAGTGGAGGATCGAGTAGGGGGGTTTTCAGGGTGGGGAGAGAGTAGACGAATTCGACCTTAATTAGTATACAGGCTTAGCTTAACTAGTCTAAAATACTAAAATAATGTGCGCGTAGGGACCTAAATAATTAGTTGAACCCTAAATTGTAGGCAAATGCTAAACCTTTGATCTTGTGTGTTAAAACTCTATGAAGCATTTATGCTGATCATTACTAAAAGTTCCAGCACACATGATTTGTAACTGTTATGTGTCCTTGGTGTTGTATTCGCATATTCATGTGACGAGTCATCTTGTTTTTCTCTTTTTGGGTGATCACATAGAAAATACATAATCCATGTGATCAAGGGGTGGAATGGTATCGGAATCTTATCCTACAGTCAATGTGACCGGCTGCCTCTCGGACATAGGTTCCAGGAGATGGGAGGCTGCAGCCGTGGGTTGCGAATACTTCACCCATGTTATCTATGCTCTGTTTCTCAATAAAGTGCTGGAACTTCATCACTCCACTATCTCCTTATTCAATAACTCTGGGAAGTCAGTTATTGTTTAGAATTTCATCCACACAAACTCACATTTTTCACTTTTCAGTGCTATCCCTGCCTTTTAAAGCTGCTCCAGGACGGCCAATAGTTGCTTTTCATGCTGGGGTTGTGTCACAATACACCAAAATGTCATCCATTTGGCAGACTACTCCATCCAGCCCCTGTAACAGCTGTTACATTGATTTTTGAAAATGTTGGGGAGCTGAAGAGATGCCGAAAAAAAGTGTGTTAAATCTTCCAAAGGGCGTGATATAGACCAGTTCACGCGTGACGTCATGCGTGACGTCATGCGTCATGCGTGACCCATATTTCTCTTCTTGTTCCAGATCTGCACACTCTTGCATAGTGACCCTTCTTTTTACACGGATTACTTAGTGCATCTCTGGCTGGCCACATGTTTTTAATGTGAAAGGGAACCTTTGGCTTTAATGATGTCCACAGTATATTTATTTTCCTGTTTAAAGTTGATTTCAAGAAGATCCTGCTGTTTCTTAACAAGCTCACTTTGGTGAATCAGAGTCACTGCTTCTTCTGAAATGAGCTCGGGATCCATTTGCAGTTACTCAGAGAGCTGTTTATCTCTTATTCCTACGACCAGTCTGTCTCTCGTCATTTCACAGTGAAGCGTCCTATAGCCACAATGTTCTGCCAAGGCATGTAGTGATGTGATAAAACCATCTGCGGTCTCACTCGCTTCTTGTTACCTCTGATTAAACTTTGCACGTTGAAAGCTAATATTCCTTCTAAAAACAAAGTGCGCATCCAGTTTGTGATTCAGGGTGTGGTACTCACCTCTTCGTTGCATAGTTTCAGTGAAGGAATCACATCCTCTCCTTTGTCGCCCATTGTATATATCAGAGGGTTCACCTGGTTTTCTTGTGGCTGCATTAGGGTGACCAGACGTCCCCCATTTCTGGGGACAGTCCCCGTTTTGGACCACCTGTCCCCGGCTAAAGCTGTCCCCGGAAATGTCCCCGATTTTACCGTTTTAAGAATGAGGGGGAAAATGTAGCGTGTAGACTGTTATTACGGTAGAAAGGGTGCGTGAGCATGTTGCACGCAGAAACAGCTGTTACGGTAGGTTAACAGTCAGCTGCCATTAAAACACGAAGAAGAAGAGCGCACTGCTTTTAAAACAGAAGAAGAAGAATGTGACGATCCTGGCACTGCTGACTTTACTCCTAACTCAGCACACCTGTTCAGACTCCACCCTGCCTGCAATCAACCTCTACTGGTTCCACCTGTCTTCACCTGCATATAAGCCCCGTCCAAGTCAGCCTCCAGTGCCAGATCGTCTCGAGCCAACCCGGTGAGAACTTTCCAGAACTTAATTCTGAAAAACCTGCCTGCCTGCCTGTCTGCCTGTCTGTTGCCCGACCTGTCTCTGCCCTCTGTCGCTGGCGGTGGTCAGAGGGCCCGGTGGCGCCGGTGCATGGCAGCCTCGCCTCTGTCAGTCTGCCCCAGGGCAGCTGTAGCTACTAACATAGCTCACCACCGTCAGGGTGTGAATGTGTGTGTGAATGGGTGAATGACTGACTGTAGTGTGAAGCGCTTTGGAGGTCATCAAGACTAGTGAAAGCGCTATACAAGTACAAGCCATTTACCATTCTCTGTCAGACACCCAGATAAAATGTAACAGAATGATTGAAAACTCTTTGTAAGGCGCTAATCTGGTATGGTGGTTCTCCGGGGATCAACAAGGGTTTGTCTAAAGATGTTTTAGAACTGATTAGTGACCTTTAGTTTATATATCAGATAGTTAGTTATAAGTAGAGTTATTACGAGTTGTTTTGATGAGTTATGGTTGTGATTTATAAGCCTAGACTTCCAGGCTTAGGTGGGCTACTACTCAGTTTGGATATATGAAAGTTCCTCATGAAATAATAGGAGTCAGTAACAGGAGAACTGAATGAGACAAGATCTGCATGATCTGAGAATGATGGAGTAAGAGATAACCACCTGTTTAATGTCCATTTATTATGTTGTTTTAGCTTATAGCTCCAAATATTGTGGTAATTAGCGTTTTTAGTATTTAATCAGATGAGATAATAATAATTGGAAGTTTTCATGTTGTACATTCTAATCTTTTTGGAAGTGATTTTAATTATATAATGTCTCTGTTTTAGAATAATGTAAGATTGATACAAGAGGAGAGAGGAAGAAGATAGGAAAATAGAAAAGAAAATTAAATGAGTGGATGAAAATAGGAACACTGATGGAAAGAACGGTTGACAAGAAGGGAGACAAATTTACTTAGAAGAGTATTAATAAAGTTCAAGTGATAAAGCGTTGACATGATTTGAGTGATAAAGTAACGTATTGAGCAAAGTATGCTTTGTAAAACGGAGTGGCTTTATACTCAGGTTTGAGTTGTCTGAGGATTTAACCTCTGCACTGAACATGAGTTTCACTGCACTTCCCTAGTTGTGGCACAATGAAGATGCAGTTTAGTTGTATTTTTTTCTTGTGTTTTAAAAATTTCTGTTCTGCATATAATATATCCTCCTCTTACTTTATCCAGACTTCTGGATAGCGTGGCTGACAGCTCTTCAGACACAGAAGGCATTGAAGAAACCAGAGATGATCTCATGTTAGCTGACTCCATGGACCGCGGAACGGGTAGGGCCAGTAGGGCCGCGGCCCTACCTACTTTTGATGATCAAACATGTAAAATACTATATATAAATAAAATTAAAATATTCAATAGCTATTTTTTTCAAATGCACAGTAGTCTATGGCAGCAGCATCATTCTCCAATGAGAAAGCGATAAATCATCCCATCTAAAAATGTATTGGCTGATTGTGTCATGTGATGTAAACAAAAGTTTTTCTGCGCTGCTTATGACCGCTACTTCGTTAGCTTCGTTAGCTTAGTTAACTGTGTCCACTGCAAGTGCTGAGAGGTGTTTCTCGTCCCTCCGTCGTATCAAGACCTATCTGAGATCAACAATGACCCAGAAAAGACTAAATAGCTTGATGTGCGCCCCCACATACACACACAGGGATCTTTTGACCACAGTGGATGCTTTGAGGATAGCCAGGGACTTCTCCAGCATAATGACAGACGGAGACACTTTTTCGGGAATATTTAGAGCAGGGGTGAGTTTGACTTTTCTTTTATTTTTATTCTGTAAATATTGTGTTAGCTGTAATATAATGATTGTAAGTGGAAATAAATCCGGGGCGTGTGTGCTGGAACGTCAGAAAAAAAGTTAAATAAAAATTCGATGCCGATTTTAATTATAACATGGCAGACACATTTATCATGCTCAGGGACCACAGTCTATGAGAAAGCAATAAATTCTGGTGTCTAAAAATGGATTGGCTTGTCTTGTGTCATGTGACGCAAATCAGTTGCGTGATCAAGGGGATGTTGGTGTTTTATGTGTATGCGGGCGCGTGCGTATGTGATGGGTAGTGGTATTGTGAGTATTGCCTGATGGGCCCGACCAATTTGAAATGCGTTCCGCGGTCCATGGCTGACTCTCTGACCGGAGTAACCTCACCTTATAAGAGCAAACAATATACTTGCACATCAACTATTACCATACACATGCACATAATGTAGTTATACACACTTTTTGTAAGTTTATACATCCTCATGCTGCATTACACGCACAACCACTTGCATTCTTGTCAAGGGGATTTCCAAGTCAGTGCTTTTTTTTGAACATGTTTAGCACCTTTTCACATCACCACAACACATTTTCTTGTCCCAAACAGGCTCTATGCACAGCTCCACTTGTTCCTGAACCTCAGCAGCTACTTTGGCCGTTTCTCAATATGCGTTCTTGAGCGTTCTCGTGTGCTCGTGACACGTCATCAGCCTCAGCCCGAGCACTGTTCCGATTACCGAGAACGCGCCGAATTCCCCGGATGTTGTTCTCGCCCGCCCTCTTTGTCGAGCATGCATCAGAGCAGACTTGTGCGTTCTTCAGACTGACCGCTTGCCCAGAATGCACCGCGGCAAGATAAGTTTTAGGCTTTTTAGAAATTAAAAATGTTGTTTTAAAAAAATTTTCAATAAGATTTATTGTGGTGTAGTATATAAATAGTTTTGAATGTTAAAGAAATGCTAAAGAACTGTGCGTCTCATGACGTCACAAGTACGCTTCTGTTCCAATACACCATACGTGCTGCGTGCTCGCGTTCTTGTCAAGTCCGATCTTCCTGTGTTCTCGCCAAGACCGGACTTGACGAGAACCCGATGGCCGTTTCTCAATTCACGAGAACGCGAGTACGGACTCGCGTTCTCGTCAAGTCCGGTCTTGGCGAGAACACAGGAAGATCGGACTTGACAAGAACGCGAGCACGCAGCACGTATGGTGTATTGGAACAGAAGCGTACTTGTGACGTCATGAGACGCACAGTTGTTTAGCATTTCTTTAACATTCAAAACTATTTATATACTACACCACAATAAATCTTATTGAAAATTTTTTTAAAACAACATTTTTAATTTCTAAAAAGCCTAAAAATTATCTTGCCGCGGTGCATTCTGGGAAAGCGGTCAGTCTGAAGAACGCACAAGTCTGCTCTGATGCATGCTCGATAAAGAGGGCGGGGCGAGAACAACATCCGGGGAATTCGGTGCGTTCTCGATTTGGCGTTCTCGGTATTGGAACAGTGCTCGGGCTGAGGCTGATGACGTGTCACGAGCACACGAGCACACAAGAACGCTCAAGAACGCATATTGAGAAACGGCCGATGTCTAATGTCTTTCATTACTGGACAGACTGATTAATCCAGGTGTGTCTGACCTCAGTAACCAGCCAGACACACCTGGATTAATCAGGAAACAAAGGAGCTGCTGAAGTTCAGGAAGTAGTGGAGCTGTGCTTATAGCCCATTAGTAGGATAAATTAATCTGCTTCTTTGAGATGCACAGGCCCCTGATGCGGCCAGTTGACAGTAAGAAACATATATCATCCTTTACCTGCAGGCTTGACCGCTACTTGTTTTTGATGTTAACACAGAAAAACCTATTTCTCATAGGTATGTAGATGTGAACAGAATGAGTATTTGTTGCACTTTTCTGAAAAGGTGGGGGAACTCTGTCTCCACAGACAGCCACAGGCTAAATGTTTGTATTTACTGGTTGTTCTTTTCCTCATGTCACTCTCCCCTTAGGGGGCAGCAGAGCTCTTTGAGCCCCACAAAATTGGAAAGCCCTGCTCACCACCCTTGACCCATCCACATCCACTCCCACCCCCACCACTTTGCCCCAACCCAGAGACACAGTTCTAGTTTTCTCTTAATAACACTATTGATTTATTCATTTTATTAGTCTTAGGGTATATTAAAAGTGTGAAGAGGCAGATTCCTGGCTTTTACCATTGATTTTTGTTGTTTAAATATTAATAAATATGTAAAAATAAATGAAACCATTACTGTCCCCGTTTCCTAATTTCATCTTGATGAGATGTATTGATTTTTATGTACGAGCGAGAAATGTCCCCAGATTTGATTTCAGAAATCTGGTCACCTTATAGCAACTCCAACCGGGAAGATTCTTGCCAGCACATTTAAGCATAATGGCTCGTTACGCTAAAAGTTGTCAAAAATACACTGAAATTAGAGCGTGACAGTGCTATGTGCTAAGTGCTAAGCTAATACGATGACAAGGATGTTTAAGAGCAACATAAAGCTTATGTGTATCAGTGAAGTTGTAAACTGCCTGGGCAACAGACCTGTAAGCTAGCGCTAGCTATTATTAGCATCACAGTCAGACCAATACAGGGCTCTGTCACGGTCTGGGCCCTTAGACCTGCACCACGCAATGCTCCGTTGTGTGAATGCCTACTGAAACAGCGATAAAAAAAATACATATACTTATCCCCATTGGCTTGTAGCTGGAATTGATGTAAAACGGGGCTCCACAAAGTACTAACTTTAGGGGGGGAACAGTTATGCATGCAGAGGTTTTCTGTTAGTTTGCCCTATTTGTTACTTGCTTTACAATAAAAAAATAACATACTGAAAGTTTTATACATGTTCCGGTGCAACAATTCAAAACATTCTTTGTAATTCCTGGTTGTGAGGCAAAAAAATAAAAAATGTCAAGAGGACTGAATACTTTTGGAAGACACTGTAAATGTAGATATATTTAAAGACATGCGGGAAGTGCTCTGTGGCTGTTAGCCAATGGTCTTAATTAGAGATGGGCTTTAAAAGGAAATATTAGCTTAGGGCCCTATGCAACCATGGGCTGATTTTCATTTTAATGATCTAAAATATCACAAATATATTTAAAATGATCACATTTATACCTTAAAAGTGTAGCGAAATCCTTAATCCCGAAGGCAAACATTACACCGGCTGGTCTTGAATCGCTGCTGCTCAGTTATTTTGATGGTACCAGGCCTAACAGGGAGAAACTCCTCTGTCTCTTTTACAGTAGTCAGCCAAAAACTGTAGAGGTTGGAAAAGTAGTGACAGGAGCCCTGCGCGCCTTGACACTCAATCAAGGGATGAGTTCGAAAATCCTTAAGGCAGCTACCAGAAGAAGCCAGTGATTGTCCGCCACCCTCGTCACCTGCCCCTGTGTGCTAAGAAGCAGTGGTATTAGATGAGAAGAGTTGACTTTATGAGGCATCTATAATCACATTCCAACTTTTCGTGTAACTCACCAGAAGGAAAGAGTATCCTGTCCATAAACTCCTCCAACCAGATGGGCAGGGAGGGACAGCATGAGTTTGACTGTGAAAAGGCGTTGCAGGTGAATATGTCTCACACACAACACAACGGCTAATGTGGAGGCTGATCTCCTGGCCAAAGAGTGGCATCATGGGAATGGGAGCAGTGGTGGAGAGCCAGTAGGACTTGTCATTGCGACTTGAGTAGTAGCAGGCATCTTTGTCACAGTAGGAGAAAGGCATAGTGGAGAAAAGAGGTAGACAAGAGCCAGGTTGGCCTACAGGGAAGAAATATATAAGGAGACAAGGAAATTATTCTAAAAAAAACTGCATGAACCAATTTCAGAATTTCTAGAGGACAACCGAATGGTGTGCAAACTTGCCCAGATCTTGTGTGTGAGCCTTCTCTTGTCCTTCCAGGTAGATGAGGCTATATCCCACCCAAAGCAGGTTGCTACCTGCAGGACACTGTGGTACCTGAACTGACTGGCTGTGGATGACCAAAAGGAATCCGGATCTCAGTGGCCCTCTATGGCCTGGCTCACCTGCATCACCAGGAGGACCAGGGGCACCTAGTAAGTTGAATGAAGAGCAAAATAGTTATATGAAGAGATACAAAGTAAATACAGGCAATGTGTCTTAAGAAACTAGTCCCTCGTGTGCAGTTAGTTTCAGCCCTACTTTCACAGGTTTTAATGGGTAAAAATGCAATGGGCACATTATATCATCTTGTTCACCTTGAGGCCCAGTGAATCCTGGCTCACCGACATCACCTGGGTCTCCATGGGGACCATCTAACCCAGGAGGACCTGGTCTGCCAGGAAAGCCCAGAGACCCTTTAGGACCCTTTGGTCCTGGAACATAAGGACCATTAATTATTCAATTAAAGGTGACAATACATAAAACGTATATACATTATAAATTTGCAGGATTTATTTATTTTTACTTTCTCACCCTTTTGTCCAAAAGGACCAGGTGGACCCACATCCCCTTGTGTTCCTACACTTCCTGGAAGCCCTTTTGGTCCTGTTGCTCCTGGTGGAGCAAAACCTAAAGTGATTAAATCACCAGGTTCACCTTTGACACCTATGAAAAAAGAACCAAAGAATGCCTTCAGTGAAATACTTCATTCAGTACTTTAATGATCACATTTTATTAATGCAAGTATTTATATGTGTCATACACCCAGTAACACTTAAAATGTTTTCCAAGCTTAGACACACCCGTGGTCTTCTCATATGATGTAACAAGAGAGAATGTGTTGTCATGGAGACGTTATCTGTTTTCCATTGTGTGTTATTTTGTGGGTGTCTTAAACTGACTAAGTGAATGCATAAATCACAGGGAGAACTGTTCCATTAAGAACTTCACACAGCCTATAAATAATTAGACTAGCTTTAACTTTTAGCAAAAGATTCCAGAAATTAAACAAACCATAATATTAAAAAAAAATTCTGCCACAGTGCCACCCACCTGGATCTCCAACAGGGCCAGGCTCACCCTTGCAACCCTGGAGCCCAGGGATTCCTCCCTGACCTTTGGGTCCCTGAGGGCCCCTTACACCTTCATGACCTTTCTCGCCTGTTAAAGGGTATTAAAACCTTTGGTTCAAGTCAATATCACTCTGGAACCCTGTCTGCGTCCATCCTGTATTTGAACGTACCCTTTGGTCCTCGAATGCCCAGACGGCCATATGGCCCAGGAGAGCCTGGGAGGCCCTTATATCCCCTACAACCTTGCACCCCAGGATGGCCAACAGGTCCTGAGTCTCCTTTATATGAAACACTCAAGTCCTGTGGTCCAGGTAGTCCAGGAGGACCTGAAAAACCAAATTCAGACCCCAGATGTGAGCTCACAATTCATTATTTTCTAAAGTTGGTAAAGTCCACAACTAAAACATAATGCAAGCAAAACATACTAACCTGGGGGTCCTGTAGGTCCTTCATAGCCTTTATCTCCCTGAGGCCCATGCAAGGGGGTTTGGCAAGTTTTGCCAGGGCTGCCAGGTGTTCCTGGTATCCCTGCAGGGCCTGCAGGAAAGAATAAACAATGACATTCAGTAATGGTAGGTATAACATCAACTGCATCATAATTGTACAAAGGTAAACTGCAATCTGAGAGGCCAGGTCACTTCAGAAATCACAATTTTAACAAACAATAAGATTATAAAGTAGTAACTTGTTCTTTCTTTAAAGGATTTTTAAAAGCAGACTATTAAAAGCTTTCAGGAACCGGTAAAAGGACTCGGAGGTCTAAATGCAGATTCCATACCTGTGTTCCCAGGAGGCCCTCTTTGGCCTTTAAGACCTGCAATCGTTCTTCCTGCACACCCTGAGACGCCCTGGGCACCTTTAGCTCCAGGTAAACCAATTTTGCCAGGCGGGCCAGGAGTGTCTATGCCTAGGTTTTAATAAGACAATCATTACATGATATTTATCATTTACATTACAAACATGGTACTTTACTTTTGAGATTTGATATTAAATCGCACATGTTAATATATGTCAGCCTGTCTATTGAAGTGTATTTTTTAGTAATCTTTACCAATCATATGCCTCATTCTTCTTACCGCTTGCTCCCTTCAGCCCTTTTGAACCTTTTAACCCATCCAATCCATCCAAACCTGTTGTCCCAGGAGACCCTAATATGACATAACAAGAGAAGTTAAAAACATGCTGCTGTGTGCCGTTGGCAACAAGAATAATTATTCTTCTCAATAAGCACTCAAAAAACGAATTTGTATATACTGTATTAGTTTTTTTTTTCTTTTTCTTTACAACATTTACTCTCAATATTCAACTGAGTGCTGATCTGAATTTTATTGAGAAGTCTTAGAGGAAAAACAAAGAACACATCACTGCTTAAATGTGGCTACCTAAAAAGTTGTGTTTCAGGTGCGTTGTCAACCATTTTCAAAGAAAACAGATGATGGCTACAACAAGTCATCATAAATCATAATGTCTTCACTAATTGTTTGTGTGTTAATTTAGAGATGGTTTCTAAATATAATTGCACCTGCAGAACCATGTGGGCCGGGTGGGCCTGGTGGTCCCACACCTCCTTCATCACCTGGAGGACCCCTAATGCCTGGATGCCCAAAGGGACCTTGGGACCCAGGAGAGCCTGAGGATACACATATGTTGAAGAGGTGAAACCAACATGCTTAAAAACAATGAGAAGCTGTTTGGACTGCTTTTGATTAAAGATAAATTTCTTACAAATACAAATGCTTAAGGTGAAGATTAAAAATTAATATGCTGTATATGGGCTGTGGACCAACACAAGTGGAATAATTTTACTTTGTACATTACAATGCATAATAAACTCTTGCTTTAAGAATTTTTTATTCCATGTAAGGGAACTGTGAGATCTAAAGTCACCATGCAAATTTTAAGAATGTATTTTTTTTAGCATTAATATGAGTCAGTGTTGTTTATCATTATGACAAACAATTAGTCGGGGATGAAACAAAACATGTTTCCTAACAGAAATAACATATAATTTCACCAGGAACCTCAGATAAATGTAGAAAGTCTTCACAGCAACAGCCTTTGTATCAACCATGGCGCCGCACCGACATGCTTGCAGGCTGTGTCAAATAAATTCTCAATCCCCATTTGTCAGTGACAGTCACCTGGTCCTCCTTGTCTTCCAGTTTCCCCAGTAATCCCTGGATATCCGGGTTGTCCTGACCTTCCCCTGGGACCTGGGTCACCTGGATCACCTGCACTTCCTCTAGGTGCTAAATAAAAGAAATGTGGTTAAAATTGCAATTTGCAAAGTTAAATTGTATAACTATAGAGGCTCTACTTTTTTATACATAGTCTTACCACTGGGCCCAACCTCCCCTGGTAATCCTTTGAGCCCCTGTGGACCAGGTCTCCCACAGGACTGTCCTTTGTTACCTAAAACAGGGTTATTAAAAGTATGTATAAAATATTGAGGAACTGATTTTATATATATATATATATATATATATATATATATATATATATATATATATATATATATATATATATATATATATATTGAGAGTAAGAAACGAGGAAAATTGGTAAATTGTTTCTTATATTACACGTTAAAACACAAATAATACTTAGACTTTATTATATATTAATGACAGATTGACAAACCCCTCACCCCTCACCCCTTCTCTCCTGAACTATTATCCAACAGGTCCAGCAATTAATTTTGGAATAACAGGAGCAGTATAGGGTGGCACCTTGGATAACAAGGTGATGTCTTATGAACTTCCAGGATCATTATTGTATTCAAATCAGTTTAACAGATTAGATTTCGCAGTTTTGAAAGAAACACTTCATAATCTTAAATCCACAACTTGCATTGATATATTGTCCGCATCATTTTTTTTTTTACGGTTTTTTTGCTCCCACTCCTGAAATATTGCAGATAGTAAATACTTCCCTTCAATCAGGTTATTTTCCACAGACCCTGAAAAATGAAGAAGCCATCTAGATGTATCAATAATGGGTAATTACAGGCATATATCCAATCTAAAATTTTTGCAAATATTAATATTGAAATTGGCCTTTATGAGCAAATGTACCCCTTCATGACAGATTATTATATCCTTGGTGCTTTCTAGTAAGGCTTTAGACCAAATCAAGGCACTGAGACTGCATTTGTAAAAGCATTCAGTGATATAGATCGATAGAGTAATGGGTCTAGAAGTTCTTTTTTAGTACAATTTGATATGTGCTGCTTGGGACAGTTTATCAAATTATACTGAATGATGTCTGGGAAAAAACAATGTGCGGGTGTTCATAATCTCAATGAGTGGATGGGTCCGAATTTCCTTTAGCTTAATTCAGGAAAGACAGAAATTGTTGTTTTTGTTCCCATAAATGCAAAAATATAGATTGGGCACTCAGATGGACTCAATGGGACCAAAGACCATAGAATATGCAGGAAACTTTGGAGTAGCAACATTTTTACTACAGCATAGTCTTGTTAAATCAGGTTACTATAGCCTTTAAAAAAGGTGCCAGAATAAAGGGATTCTCGTCAAAAAAAGTTTACTAAAAATTGTGTACCTACTTTTATTTTGAGTTGGTGAGATTATTTTAACAGTGTCTTTACCTGTCTCTGGAAACAATAAATAAGGCAGCTGCAGCTCATCAAAGATGCTGCTGCCAAAGTCCTGACAAACACTAGAAGTCATATCATATTAGTTCTTCAATTCCTGCTCTGGGTCCTTGCTTGCCAAACAAAATATTTCAAAACACATCTGTCAGTAAAGCAATAAGGTCTGAGGCCAAAATACATTTCTGATTTGCTTGTCAAATATGAGCCATATAGACCTCTCAGGTCATCAGCGACAGGGTTACTTGTTGGTCCCAGTCATGGAAGAAGGCAAGGACTGAACTTCAGACAAAGAACAAAATAGACTGCTAAAAACTCTGCAAACATATAACAATTGTTGTTCTGTGTTAATTAAGCTTCACACCAAATTTCTCAACACAAAGTTTGGTTCTAAAAAATACATATTCATACTAAGCTATATAGTTTTAGTTTTATCTAATTAGTTCCTTTTTATGTAGATTAGTTGAAAGTTACTAGCCTAGTTAATTTCTTGAATGAAAATTTTCAACTGGAAGATTAAGTATTTTGCAAATAAATACTGGTATTGTGGAGAGAAGTTGTTTTTGTTTATTCTGTATATGTGTGCATTGTTTGGTGTTTGAAAATGTCACTCTGCAAATTCTCTTCATTTCTCTAAAATACCACAGCGCACCAGAAAGCTATTCATAAAACAACAGACAGAGATTGACAGCTTCTAGACTATTATATCCTAATAATCATACTGTGCCCCTAATTGGTAATTTTAATGAACATTAGTAGGTTTAGGGCTGCACAGTGGAACAGTGGATAGCACTGTTGCCTTGCATCAAGAAGTCCTACCCTTGCCCTGGGTCTTTCTCTCCAGGTACTCCGGCTTCCTTCCAATTAACTTAAGAGTCCAAAAACAGGACTGTTAAGTTAATTGGCCTCTCTAAATTCTCCTTAGGTGCGAGTGTATGCGAGAATGGTTGTTTGTCCTGTTTGTCTCTGTGTTGCCCTGCGACAGACTGGCGATCTGTCCAGGGTGTAGCCCTGAAAATGAATGGATGGATGGGTGAATGGATTAGTAGGTTTATTAAAAATTGGCCTTGGCACATGATGTTGGAGAACGTAGTCAGTAAACGGCACTAAACAAGGGGAGACAACATTTAGTTTCAATATTCTTTGGCTCTGGAACAAACTCCCTTAAAACCTGTGATGTCCAGAATCTGGTGACTTTAAATCAGGACTATAAATATTTTCATTTACTGCAGGTTTTCATCAAATAGTCCCACTAATGAACTGTTGATCAGATCACTCATGAGTGATTGAAGTGTGAGTTTTAAGATCAAATGTGCATTTGTTTCTTGTTATCCAATGATTTTCAAAGCTTAAAAGTTTCCATTACTCTGTTTCTGTTTGCATTAGTTTTTATGTAAAACACTTTGGATTTTCTTGTATATGAATGTTGTTGTGTAAACAAAGATCCCTTACCATTGTTGTCATATGTAAGGCAGAAGTTGTTTAATCTGTTGTATGGATATGAAGTGTGGACTGCAGATAACTGCTTGAATTATAATTTCAAAGGCAAATTTTAGATTTCTAAAAATATATATGTTGCATGGACAACTTGTAAATTGTCCACAATGCATTGCTATTAAAAAGAGAACTACTGGCTGTTGGACTGGACCTTTGAATTATAATCAGAAAAAGGCTATGCTTTAGAATGTATAAGTAATTTTAGAACTGTAAAGTCCCAAAAAGTTTATATATCACCTTGCTTTATTTTTTGCTTAGAATATTTTTCATTAATGTAGATTTTCTTTCATATGAACTGGGCAGAAAAGGTACTGGTAACAGGTTTAAAATAACTGTTAAGCAGATATTTAAAGACCAGTTTATTTGGGAAAGGATATCAACATCTTCCTTTTTATGATTTTTATTTTGTGTCTGATAACAGATTGAAGTCAACAATATTTGCTGTAGAATGATCATGAACATTTTGAGTTAGGAAATTCGGAAATTCATAGGATTACTGGAAGGTACGAGAGGTTGGCTAGGAGAGACTGCAGTTTTCTTTTTGAATGTGTAAATAAAGAGATGCTACGACACAGTTATGGATTCAGCTATATTGATGCCACACCTTATGTCTTACCTTTTGCACCTGGAAATCCTGGGAGGCCAGGGATGCCGATTTGTCCTGGTGTCCCTGTATCTCCCTAGCACAACAGAAATACACATTTAGGATTTATTCTAATCTACAACATACCTTAAAGGGGCCATGACAACACATTTCATTTTTCTGAGGTTTCGGGAGTATAATATGGTCTGTTGTGCACTGATGAGGCCGTGCTAATGTCAAAACTGAATACCAACCGACCTGCTTGGGGGCAATCAGCTTTATTGCTTTGCTCAAAAACGGTCAGATCAGAAATTGGGTTGTCTTTCTATGTAGGTTGTTTTTCTATGTAGGTTGTCTTTCTGCAAATTCATATTCCCCAATCAGAGCACACCATCAAGCAAACAGCCTTCCCACTCCCCTCCCCTCCTCCCAGGCTGATTCACTGGCTGATTTGAAAGGAGGAAGGCGGAGCAGCAAGCAGATGGCAGCCCCAGATCAGCCTCCCTGTATCAGCTTCAACAGTTTAGCATCAGATTTATAGATTTATAGATGTATTAAAGGGGGCTCTATTGCATATGGATACACACAACATATATTTGAAGATGAGAACATGAATGGCAGTTACATAACTATTTAGATAACGTTGTGTACCTGATCTCCAGTGTTCCCTGAATATCCCCTTGGACCTGGGAAACCTTTAATCCCACGATGTCCAGAGGGACCTGATAAGCCTTCTCTACCTGGAACCCCAGCAAACCCTTTTAATCCTTTCAATCCTGGCCACCCATCAGGCCCCATATCACCCTGCATGCCATTTTTGCCTTTGGGTCCTAGAGGTGAGGCAACAGATTACAAGATATGCAATGTGGCATAGTTTATGACATCGCAAAATCTATAGTCTCATGAAAGAAATCATTGAAGTTAAAGCTTAATTACCTGCAAGTCCTGGATGACCTGCAGGCCCCTTTTTTCCAGTAAACCCAGACTGGCCTTTTGTCACATTGACTATGTGACATACTCCCGGTAATCCCATGGGGCCAGTTGAACCTGGGCCGATCAAAGAATTTATATGTCATTAACATTTCTCATATAGGATACATAGAGAGCAACACTACAACAAAAGCTAAAAAAATTAATAATATAATAAATAAGTGTTTGTCTCAATAAATATTTACAACTGCAGAGTTTTTTATTCTTCTGTGAGTGTTTGTCAGATCAAAACTGGCTGTTTTGGGGAAAAACCACAACAATGTTTCAAATATTATTTGCAGTCCAAAGTGGTTAATCAGCAAAACAAGACATACATAAATTTAACCAAGGCAGCACTAGCAGTTTATGGTAAAACCTCTAACCCACAAATCACATTATTGGAAGAAGTAATTAACAGTAGAAAAGCATCTCAACTCCCAGCTGATCTATTTGAACTTAATACATCTGTTATGGGATAAGACATTGAGTTTTTAAAACTGAAGTGGTAAAGCTGGTCCTAAAGTCAAAGTTCAATTGGTCAGGTGTTATGTCACTAGATCCATAAAGAAATAATTCCAGGTTGATGCCATCTGACTTTCCCTTGTGAGAAAATAAAGTGGTACAAGTTGGGGTTTTTTGTTTTGTTACAGGAATATTAGAACTAAAGCTATCCAAAACAGGATTTCTTTGTTCACACAAATTCACACTATACCATATTTTATCTTAATGCAAAGTGTGTGATTCTCTGGAGATTTGGTTGAAAACCGGTCTCTCTTCAACAAATGAAAGTGCCATGAGAATTAGAAACAGTTAATGTCTCAGTAAGTGAGCAAATTTGAAGCAATCAGCAGGGGTTCAAAAAGCACTTACTCCACTTTGAGACATTTTTATTTTGTGTACATTTTCAATAAAGGCACTTTACTTTTACTTTATTGGATTGTTTTAATACTCCTACTTCTATTTAAATGTACCTACACTTTAGTCAAGAAGAGTTTTAACCACATTATAAATAACTCTTTGAAAAGATGTAAACCATAAGGAGCGAATGTAGTAATTTCTTTCTCTTTGTTTACCTTTTTTACCAGGCAGTCCTGGATCTCCTGCAATTCCAAATTGACCAGTGGAACCTCTTTCCCCCTTTTCACCTCTTGGGCCTGGAGGCCCAGGATTTCCAAGCCCACCTCTAGACCCAGGCTTCCCAGGGTGGCCCTTTTCACCTAAATAAATAAGCAAAAAAAAAAAACAAGAAGTATTTAAAAGTGGGCCAATGTTGTTTATTGCTTGGATTAACAACAAACTGAATTAATTTCCAGCAGGAAAAGGTTTGTACAAAGATAGGGTTGTGTCATTGTTTGAGAACTACATGCAAATGTAACTATGCTGATTTACCTTTCTGTCCCTTTAAACCATCAGTACCATTGTCTCCTGGAAGACCAACAAGGCCTCTTGATCCAGGAAGACCCAGGCCACCAGGAATACCAGGATTACCTTTTAAACCCTTCTGACCATGACCAGGTAGACCAATGTCTCCCCTAACACCTTTCTGACCAGGGTAGCCTTTAAAACATCACAAAATATACAACAATTTAGGAAATATATTTATTTCTCAGTGGCATTCATTGTAACTGTGATGTGCTCACCTGGCACTCCTTGTTGACCAGGGTGCCCTGAAGGTCCATGAGGTCCTGGCGGTCCAAGCAAATCACAAACAGTACAGGGTGGACCTGGGGGACCAGTAGCTCCAATGTCACCATTATCCCCAGGATCTCCTTTGTGGCCTTGGGGTCCTAGTTGGCCTTGTAATCCTGAAATCCCACGGTACAATTGGTCACGAGTTCCATTTCAC
Organism: Fundulus diaphanus; assembly: GCA_037039145.1. Classification (NCBI taxonomy): domain Eukaryota; kingdom Metazoa; phylum Chordata; class Actinopteri; order Cyprinodontiformes; family Fundulidae; genus Fundulus; species Fundulus diaphanus. The sequence continues at coordinate 32,019,555 of CM073133.1, read as the reverse complement.
ACAAACAACTTTAAATTTCCTCCAAGTTAATAATTGCTTTTTTTCCCCTGTATTTTAACAGAAACAAAGCCTATATAAATGTAAGCATGTCTGTTTTCCCATGTACGTCATCAAAAATTACCTGGTGATCCTGGATGTCCAGGGGTTCCAGGAATTCCAGGTGACCCAACAGCCCCTCGTGATCCAGGGGCCCCAGTAGCACCTGGCTGGGATGAGAACATGCCTCCTGGGTCCCCCTTTGTGCCACGGGGTCCTGGTAACCCAGGGAGACCTTGAGGGCCATTCAGGCTATTCCCATTGGGACCACGGTCACCCGGTTCTCCATTTGTACCATGAGATCCTTGGCGGATGAAAAGGAGAGAGCCGGGTACTAGGTACTATTTAGTTATCATTGTTGCTAATACATAATTTTTGATTAGGGCCTGCCATAGCAATCAATGGACAGCAATGCAATTCATTGAGGGACCTATTATTCTACATCTATAAACTGGACACCTTATTTATTGTCATTCCATCTACATTTATGTGTCCCAAACCATTTTGTTCACCTATACAATATATATCAATATGTGTGGCTCAGACCTGAGATGAGTGCTATTACTTTTATTGGCTTTTCTAATTATCATAGAAACATACTTGAAAAAACTCCTAATATTCCCATCTGAATAAATAGTCATGTGAGAAAGCAACCAAGGCTTCGCCGTGTCGTCATATTTTCTCATAAAAAAACAAGTTAAACTTGCTGTTTGTACAGAAATCTGTTCTTTCCAGAACTGAAGACGGTATGTTGATACCTGCTACATTTTGTCCAAATTTAGCATTTAAGCACCACAAACTTTGCAGAGAAACCAACAGTTACAATGGAGAGGACAATTAGAGTGGAAGAAGGCGTTCTTTCCTTCAGCAGAGAAATAACATCGATATTCAAGAATTAAAAGGACAAAACAATGTATCTAAACAAAAAATATTTTTAAGTTCAAAAAGTTAATTAAGAAAAAAATACAGATGTTAAAAAAAATATATTTCCATGTTCTTGCCTGATCTTCATGTTATGACCTTGACTGTCTCCTGGATTTTCCTGCCTCGCCTTGCCCTTGTCTGACTTCTACTGAGCTTCTGATTCCTGGGCCAAGATTTTGTTTCTGAAACATAATGGGCCTTGCCTAATGTGTCGACTTGTTTGCTGACTTCTGCTTCAACATATAGGACGTTTGCCTGTTCCTTGGTTTCTGTATTGTTTTTGCTTATGTGTCAAGACACCACTGTAGTCAGTTAAGCCTGCTGTCTCCTCTGCCAAGGTGCTACGTGCTTGTTCTTGCAGAGGTTCCCTGATTTTCACCAGCTATTCTTGTTTTGAATCAACCTTTTAAAGCGCATATCTGGCTAGAATTATGGGTCTGTAGCATCTGTTTTCTGACACTGGTTAAGCAGCATGCAGGGATTTTAGCATAGGAAAAAGGTTCCATCTTACTAACTAAAACCAATGTTTAAGAGTTAACCGTGCTGAACTTTTAAAATAAGACCTAAACATACTCTTGGAAATGAAAGCCTTCATGTTTAAGACAGCAGACTATTGCAGCATTGGGAACAATTGCTGGAAATGGGACTACTTTGGCCTTACTGAAATTTTCAAACAAAAAAAGAAGTCTGAGTTTTCATTGTTACTAAGTTGTTAGCTGATCCAATAGTACACAATGATTTTAGCATAAAGAGAATGTTCCATATTAATAATTAACCTAAACCAATATTGAGAGGAGAACGATGCTGGACTTTCAAAATAAAATCCAATCCTCCTCAACAAAATAAAAGCCTTCTTGTTCAACAACACAATTTATTGCTGAATCAGGACATGCTGCACTCCCAGAACCCAACCAGTCATGGACATGAGGCTACTTGATCCTTTCGAAATAAAGATTACTTATATTTTCAAAACAAAAGCTTTGATATTCCATTATCTATACCCGCTAATCCGTGCAGGAACTGGTGCCTATCTCCAGCGGTTATTGGACAAGAGGCGGGGCACACCCTGGGCAGGTTACACAGGACAAACAGCCATACATGCACACAGTCATAGATAATGTATAGTTAGAGAGACCAATTAACCTAACAACCATGTTTTTGGACTGTGGGAGGAACCGACATACCCAGAGAGCTAAATAGAATTTACATTATTAGAAATGCAATACCTGGTGGTCCAGTCACAGTTTTTGCATCATCTCCCTTCATGCCTTTAGGTCCTTGTTGTCCTAGAACTCCTGGAAAGCCATCTCTTCCCGGTTGACCTGGAATACCTAAACAGGACAAAAAAGTAATAAACACTAACACAGTTTTATCTTTTAGTAATGCCTGGAAAAAAGTCACAAAGTCTTTACAAAAATCAAGTCACCTCTGGTCTTAAATGGCAAATTACCTGGTAAACCTGGCTCACCCTTAGACCCCAGTGGGCCAATGTAACCTTTATGACAACATCGCTCTGCTTCACCTGATAAAAAAAGCCCAGTTTTTATGTAAAACCCATAACTGAGATAGAGATGGGAGCACCATATTAGCATAATAAAAGAGCTGACCTGGAGAACCTGGCCGTCCGGGGACTCCAGGAACCCCTGGAAGTCCCTGGTTTCCTTGAACTCCAGGTGCCCCCACTAGGCCAGAAAACCCTGGGCCTGGGGGACCAATAGGCCCAGGGAATCCTTTGGATCCAGGAGGCCCCTGATAACCTTTGGGACCGGGAAGTCCTGGGCAGCCACAATCCTGCTAAAATACACATTTGCACCAAGAGATGCAACCTACAGCAGCCTGAAAAATAGTTTTGCTCTTTCATTTTAAAGACTTAAAATGACATTAGCTTGAATTATTTGAAATACTAGTAGTAGTATTTACACTGAGTGCAGAAACAAATTTGATGAGTGTCATACAAAAGTATAGTAAAGCCCCATAAAATCAGTACTTATACTAGCCATAATTTGTAACACACATATAAAAGTTTTAAGCATATGCATACTTACTAGTGAACCAGGTTCTCCCACAGGACCAGGAAAGCCATCTTGTCCAGGCCCACCTGTTCTTCCTGGAGGACCAGCATATCCCGGTTCTCCTTTGTCCCCCTTAGGACCTTCCAAAGAACAAAAAGATATGCAGCACGTGAATCAATCCAGGCATGCAACATTATTCATCCTGTGCCTCAGTATGAAAGTGTGGTAGGAGAGTTGCACAGCACAGGGGAAGAAAGACTTAGCACAGGTGGTGAGGACAGCACAAGGAATTGTGGGACGCTGTCTACCAGATCTGGACTCGGTTTATGCTGCACGAACCCAGAAAAGGGCCAGAAGCTTTGCCACAGATTCCAACCTCCCAGGCAATGTTTGTCACACTTCCATCAGCAAAATGATACAGCCACATTAAATCCAAAACAAATAGACTTAAAAACTGTTTATTTTCTAAAGTTGTGAAAATAATCATTAATCAATGATCAGACACTCACATCCCATCTTATCTTCACAATCACACATACCCCTCCTCATACACACGGTAACAAGATCACACACACACACACACACACACACACACACACACACACACACACACACACACACACACACACACACACACACACACACACACACACACACACACACATATAATCTCCCCTGCTGGCAATCAAAAAGACCACCATCCTCTTTCATAGACTGTGAATATCAAAAACATGCTTACCTTTAATGTCTCCCATAACAGAGTCACCTTTTTCACCCTTTCTTCCTTTTTGACCATGGCTACCTTGCGGGCCCTGCAAGAAACCAATGTTAAAGATTGAATGCCTCTTCTGTGATTACAAAATACAAAACAATGTTTGCCATAATATTTTGGTTACATTTACTTAAAGTAAATTCCTTACATCTAGCCCCCTTGGGCCTTTATTTCCTCTCAATCCTAGGTCCCCCTGGGGTCCTGGAAATCCTGGAAGTCCTGGAAGTCCTGGATGACCAGGTAAACCAGGTGTTTCCACAATCCTCCAGTCCTGGGTACATTGACATTTTCCTGGACAACCTTAAGGATTGAAACGACAGACCACTGTGTGACTATTTCTCATCTAAGGCTTTTAAAGTTTCCTTGGTGCTTGCTTCTTTTTATTTCTTAAACGCGTTTCCTTAGTCCAGTTAATGTTGTCCTTATTAGGGAAACAGATGGTGCCTCATGTCTTGTCTGGCTCCATGCTATTTGGTTTTTGTTGATTTAAAAACACAGATAAATGATCATAACAATGCCAAATTATTTTTATTTAGGCTTAATGCACCTGGGTCTTGCCATTCAACTACAAGTACAGTTAAAAAAAATTGGAATATCACAAATAGGTACACCATTTCTTGTAATTTATTTCAGAACATGAAACTCAGATATTTTATAGAGTGATTACATGTACATTTAAATATTTCAAGTCTTTGTTCCCTATAATTTTAATTATTGTTGTCTAAAATCAGTATTATATTGTGAGAAAATTATAGTCTATTCATGGAAAATTGAGTGGAAGGAAAATGTAGGAAAAGGTGCACAAGCAACTGGGAAAACCTCAGTCTCGAGAGGATTGTCACCAAAACCCATTCAAGAAAGGTGGAATGAGGCTGGAGTCGGCCCATCAAAAGCTGCTATGCACCACTGAATCCTACACATGGTTACATTCCTTGTGTCAAGCCATTCCTTAATCAGAAACAACATCACAAGTGCCGTACCTGAGCTAAGGAGAAAAGGAATTGGACTGTTACTCAATTGTCTAAAGTCCTTCATATAGATAAAAATAAAGTTTTAATTTAATTTGGAAATCCAGGTCCCAGAGTTTGTAGGAAGAGCAGAGAGGCTCAGAATCCATATTGCTTGAAGTGTAGTGTGAAGTTTCCTCCAGTCAGTGATGGTTTGGGGTGCCATGTCATCTGCTGGTGTTGGTCCACTGTTTTCTACAGTCAACTCAGCCATTGATGGCAGGACATTTAAAAGCTCTTCATACTTCATGCATATGCTGATTTTATTTTCCAGCATTACTTTGCACCTGTCCACACTGCCCTAGATACCAAAAGTTGGTTGACTGAGCATAGTGTTACTGTGTCTGATTGCCCGGCAAACTGGCCTGACAGAAAGCCTGTGAATAATGTAAAGAATGTCTTGTCGAGAAGAAGATGAGAGACACCAGACCCAACAATGCACATAACCTGAATGCTGCTATCAAAGCAACCTGAGCTTCCATTACACGTCAGCAGAACCACAGCCTGATGGTCTCTATGCCAAGCTGCTTTGATGTGGTAATTGATGCAAATGAAGCCCCAAACAAGTGTTGAGTGTATAAGAACAAACATACTTTTCAGAAGCCCGACATTTCTGTTTAAAATACCCTGTTGGCCGTTGATCTTATGTTATTTTCAAATTTTGGTACATTCTGAATTTGGGGTTATCATTACTGGTGAGCCGTCAAAAATACAAGAAATAAATGTTTCCAATATCTAACTCCGTCAGATGAATCTTTATAATGTCTGAGTTTCATTTTCTGTAACGAGTGACACAAAATATTAAACTTTTTCATGATTTTCAAATTAGTGAAAATGGCAGGTAATGAAGTCACACAGTCACTAACCCCATCAGAGACCTCTCTATTAGACATTGAACAACATTTTATGCTTCCTCGATCATCTGAATGAGCACCCATCGAACCACACTCGAACAAAGAGATGGCACACACAACTGCACCAAAATGTTGATCTTAGTTTACATTTAGCTGCCACTAGGTGGCAAACTCCAATCATGTTCGTGAATTCTGTTTCAAGTCATGTGGATATGTTGAAGATTGTCCAACCAGTGGGCTTTCTGAATTACTCGAGACTCCAGCGAGAATAAATTAAAAAGCCTTTATTGTACTTTATCAGATAGTGTGACAAAATAAAAACATCATGAGGATTACCAGACAAAAAGTCACTTTGCCACACTGTAAAATCAACCCGAGGAAAGCAGCTGGCCCAGATGGTGTCTCTGGAAGGATCCTTTCCTCCCCCACCACCTGCCCTTTCCACCTTAGACTGAAAGTTTAAAACAATTGACTTTTAAACTTCTTATGGCCACTAACTGACTATAATACTGATATGTATGTAGATATTTCATAATTTATCTATTGCAAATTATGTTTATTTCCCCCCCTATATTTGTCAAATTGTCCTAGATAATTTACTGTTAACACATGCTTGGTTAAATTACCACTAAATTACCACCGAATTAAACTTTCCTGAATATCACCATCGTCATCATTTTTAAAATCTTATAACATGCTACCAATCTTACTTCCACTCTGGATGTTAGATTGATGTCAACATGCTCAGCACAAATGACAGAAACATACATCTGATTTTGTATCAATACAGCAAAACAAATTACCTCTGACTCCTTTTAAGCCTTTGTTTCCAGACAATCCTTTGGATCCTTTCTCACCAGGTTCCCCAGGAGAGCCAGGCTCGCAGTGATTATCTGTGGGGTTAACCAGTCAGATATGTTGAGTAAAATAAACTATGTCTGCAGCAGATTTATTTTTCTTTTTTTGAGGATTTAATAACTTAGTACTTAGAATAATTACTTAGACATCCTGGTCAGATCCCAGCACAAATACCGCATCATCCCCACAAACAAAGCAGAAACAAAGTCATTCAAAATAATGATTCACAGAAAGTTAAAGAAACACAGGTTTTGCTCTGAAATTTGTAGATTTAGCATTGATTTGCATATAATGTCTTGTATACCTTGTGGACCAGGGTTGCCTTTGGCACCTTTTCCTCCTTGGACTCCTTTTTCCCCCTTTGCTCCCAGAATTAAAATGATTTCATTTGGATCAAACATCCCAGGTTCCCCCTTTTGGCCCTTTTCACCATGGGCACCTGGATGACCAGGGGAACCATGTGCCTCTAAAGGGGGAAAGGAAAATCATGTGAGACTTCACATGATGAAAGACCAACCATTGCAGTTTTTAATCTATGTGAACACTAAATTTATAAAACTTAAGAACATTAACATATATGTTTCAAAACTTTTATTCTATGGACTAATATAGCATCACTCCTCTTGTTGCTCTTGCCCAGAAATTCTTGGATAAATGGATGTTCATAGTGTTTAGACTCTGACCTGGCAACCCTGGTGGGCCTGGAGGCCCAGGCATGCCCATAAACCCAGGCTCCCCTGTTGGCCCGGGGGCACCTGGATGTCCCCGGTCTCCTTTAGCACCTTAAACGAATAAACATAGAAGAAGAAACATATTGATTGTCTGGTAATCCGCTGTAGGAAAACATAGTATGTTTAAATAGAACAGAATACCTTCTAGGTTGTTATGAGTTTAAACATGCGTGATGTTTTGTAATTATTTGATATAACAACATTTCTTTATACTGTAAATGCTCCTGCTTTGTACACTGTGCAGATAAATTTGTTAGCTGCGGTAAGAGACTTCTGTGTTTGGGATCTTTGGGCTAGTTGGGGTTAAATTGTTATTCTGGGTGCCATTGATTTGGCCTTCATTACCACATACTGTATAGAAGACCTTGTTTTATCATCTTACATCCTTTAATACCAACAAGGAAAATTTTTCTAGGACCTCCTGCTGCTGCCTGCAGTTTTTATGATCAACTGAATCTGTTTGTTTGTTTTTTTTGTTTGCTTTATCAGTGGGTGTCACTGGGTATAACTCATCTGCTTGTAACTGGATTATGATTAGACATAATTAGATTTGATGGTGTTGGATAGAGTTAGACCGAATGTGATACACTTTCAGTACATGTAATTGTTGTTGTATAAACAAATCGAACTGGAATGGATGTTTCAGTAAATCACACACGTTAAACGGGTATTGTAAAAATAAAAGAACTTCTTACTGGGAAGAGAAAATACTTTATGTAAACTATGCATTTTTTTCATTCACAGGAATATTAATTCAGCTGATTTCTGTTCTTTTTTATTGGAAAAGTGCACACATATCATGATCTCACCTCTCACAGCACCTTTATCATAAACCTGTGGACCAGGGAGACCTGGATCGCCTGGCAAACCCTGTTAACATCAGACACATGAGTGGAAGCTGTGGTTATGAATGTAAAGGGGCAGCTGAAAAACATTCTATCATCTATGAATGGTTATCATGTTACATCATTTACTGTACAGTGAACGACTACATCACTAAACAGCCACCAGAGGGCAGCAGGTAACAAAAAACACGTTTGCTTCCTACTTTGACATCCAGTAATATTCACTAATTAGAATATGCATCCCAGTCAGGCTCGTTTGTTAGTATAAAAGTACCTTTTAAGAATAACAACCTTCAAAAGTACATTTTAATAAACTCACATTTTTTAAATTTTGTTTATTGGTCTGATGGAATACTTTTATCGTTAAGGAAATTAAATGTGGTGTTTGCATAAGCCACAAGGAGAAAATGACAATAACTAATAGAAGGACATGCCTGATACACATCCGTGTGTAATTAAACTACATAATGTGTTTAACTCAGTGAATTCAGTATGTAAGAGGAGTTTTCAAGGATATTCATTGATCCCTGCTGCCAACAAATTATACAATGCTGCACTATAACTGTAACCAAACTGTAATTATAACTGTAACCACAACTGTAACCATAACTGTAACTGTAATAACCTATGTGCAATAACTAATGTGCAATTCTATTTAATACACTGTGCAATAATACTGAAAGAAGTGACTTCTGCTGCTATTACACCTGAATATATGTCAATACACATGTATATAAGTCACCGTGAATGTACATAAGACATCCTCTGCCTTATTTCTATTTTTGTATTTTTATTCTTATTTTCTTATCTACTTCTTTTTGATCCACTGTATAAACGAGGACACACTGTATATACCTGACGCACCTTGTCCTACTTTTGGCACCTTTTTCTGATTACTGATTACTGAGCCGATGTGACATGTGAATTTCTCCAATGTGAGATCAATAAAGCCTATCTTATCTTATTCTAATTTATTGAACCTGACTGTAGCAGCTCTAACCGGAAAACGAACAAAGCTGTTAAAAACTTGCTACCCATGGCATTCTGATCTAATATTTAAATCTAATTAAATACCAAAAACATTCTTTAGTAAATCCCACAGCAAACTGATTAGATGGTTTACTTAGTTCACCTTTTCTCCAATACTTCCAGTGGAGCCTGGAAATCCCTTGTCTCCTGGGGGTCCCTAAAATCACAAGCAATGTACAATAACTTGAGTGAGATCACAGCCTAGGCTCATGAGGGTGTGATGCTACATCAGGTGTACCTCTGGTCCTGTTGATCCTTGTGTACCAGGCAGTCCAGGAATACCCTAGAAATGTCAATAAGTACTTGAAATATGTATTTTTGTGTTTTCAAAGAGCATCTGGAAATATAATTTACTTGACTGACCCTATCCCCTGGAAATCCAGGGATTCCTTTCTCTCCTTTAGATCCTGTTGAAGTGGAGCTGTTTTTGTCTCCTCTGTCACCCTAATTTGAAAATAAATAAATTAATAAATAATATAAAACAAACACGTTTTTCTCTTCCACACAACTGATTGGCTTGAATTAAAAAAATGTGCAACTCACACGTTGCCCTTTTGGTCCACAAGGTCCTGGAAGGCCTAGATGCCCCTGAAAGGCAAAAAGGATGGGATCATTTAAATAGTAAAAAAGGCTGAAATGTGCTCATGAAATGTAATTTTTTTTAAGTTTAAATAAAAAACTATTGTACTATGTTAAAAAAATTTAATGAACTGCATCACAATAATATAATAAAAATGTTGCTACCTTCTCACCCTTAGTGGGAAGATATTCTGAAGGGATTCCTTCTCCTTCTGCTGGTGCTGATGGGCCAGGGGGCCCCTGTTCACCCTAGAGTCAAGAATTAAACATTAGGTTTTATTCATCCCCATATATGTATGTATATATATATACTGTATATATATATATATATATATATATATATATATATATATATATATATATATATATATATATATATATATATATATATATATATATATATATATATGAACTGACCCCAGAAAGACACTGAAAAAACGGTCACCAAACACTAGAATGGTTCTTACAATGTCACCTTTGGGACCAGCAGGCGATCCTCCAGGGTCACCCTGCACAACAAGTAGATCTTCAATGACTGTGGCTTTGAGTTGGTTCATTTGTGTGAAGTTGAAAGAAATGTTCCTTTGCAGCATAGACTTTGAGGCTACTTACAGGTGGTCCTTTCAGGCCTTTAGGACCCTCTGAACCCTAAGAGAGTCACACATACATGATTCTGTGTTTGCACAATGATGCACTGGAGTAAAAGGTCTCATATAAAGATTCTTAACCTGAGGCCCACGAAGTCCGGGAGGGCCACGGACACCTTTAGATCCAATGCTACCCGGTTTGCCCTGAGTTGAGAACAAATTGTAAACAAGAGATCTTTACATAAGCCTTGACCGTTTTTACATTTTGTAACTTTAAGCTCATAAATTTACTCATGTTTTATTGTTTTTGGGTTTTTATTGTGACAGATCAACACAAACCCGTGCATAATTGTGAACTGAACTGAAAAAAAATTATAAATCCTTTGCAAAGTTTTTTACAGATGAAAATTGGAAAAATGTGCATTAGTCTGACTGAGTGGAACTTTATGGGGGGGGGGGGGGGGGATTCTCTGCAATTGGTGCTGTCATTCTTTTGGGTTAAAGCATCCCCACAGCATGACACCACTGCTACCATATTGAATGACGGGGGTGGTATATTCAGGGTTATGAGCAGTGTTCATTTTCCTCAACCTATTGCTTTTTGTATGTGGGCCAAAATTGTTTCACTCTTGGACACATCTGACCAGAATGCTCTCTTTCCGTTTGTTGATCCACTAGATGGCTCGTAACAAACTACAAAAGGGACTTCTTATGGCTTTCTTTCAGCAGAGGATCACATATAATAGCTTGGCGTCAACAAATCCCCTTCTCTGAGTTTTGCATCTCGACAGCTCCTTTAGAGTTAATGTGTTTTATGTGATAGTAGGCTGGCTGCTTACAGGACACTTTTCAGATGTTTATTTGAAAAAGAATACGAAAAACCATGTATTTGTTTCTTTCTTCTTTAATGTTATCTGCTACTTTGTGTAGATATGTCACATAAAATAGCAATGAATAATTAAAAGGCTTTGCATAGTCTTGCAGCAAATGTACAAAAGCAAACCTACTGATAGTCCATTGTCTCCATCTCTACCCCGTTCACCCTGTGAAATGAATAGGGAAAGTAGAAATGAAAGAAAGAAAGAACAATTTAGGTGGGAATATAAAAGTGTAGTTTATATGTACCGAATGCCATGCAAAACAAATCTTGAAGCTCTAAAACCAAGACTTCTGGCAAAAATAAAAAGGCTAATATTGATGAATCAGAAGAAGGATACTTACAGGAATACCTGGAAGGGCAGCTGCATGAGGCTCTCCTTTACTTCCTTTAGCACCACTTAATCCCTGACGAGAAGAGAAGATATGGAGGACATATCTGTTATATGTTTTTATGTATTAATACATTTTGGTTTTTTATCAAGCATATACCTGTCAGATAAACTCAGGACATTGATATGAAAAAAAAAACAAAATTTGCTTAGCTAGATGTTATATTATGACACCTTTACTTGCAGGTGTTTGCTTCCTTTATTAGTATGTTCAGTATGTGCATGTTGCTTCTCCAGTGCTCCATTGACCTAATAACAGAGATGTACTCACCGGTGGCCCAAGGAGGCCATTCAGGCCAGGCAAACCAGCCTGTCCTGGTTGGCCTCTGGTTCCATTACAGCCATCCAGTCCTGGTAAACCCGGCTCACCCCCTGCCCCAGGATGACCCTGAGTGGCAAAATGAAGTAATGTTGAATTCCAACTAAAGATTATTGGTGGTGACATTCAAGGCCTTCCTGGCACTAAATGGAAAGCTGGCATTCACTATTCATTTTTTTTATAAATATGGTGGCAATAATTAGGCTGTATCCAAATCTTAGCATATTTATAAGCAGTAAAGAAAAGCAAGTTAGTATTGAAAAAACCTTATGATAGGTGACAAAAAGCAAAAACCTCTGAAGCAGTGAAAAAAAACTGGTTTAATTTTAGCATTAAGAAGAAGTAAGAAGAATTTAACTTCAAATTCATTTATATAGGTTTTAAAACCTACACAGTCCCTACAAAATGCTGTTCATTTTCAAAGATATTGTTAGCGTAAATATATTTACTACTGGCATTTGTAAATACATGTAGAAATAAACCCACCGGAAATCCATCATGTCCCGTGAAACCAGGAATGCCAGTCAAACCCTGAAACATGTAAATGAATAATTATAAACGAGGTAATTAGATAACACTAATAACTTACTTATTTTGTCAACGATTTGCAATCACACTGCAACATTCAGCATGGATTTCAAGGCTCCTATCTGTTACTTTAAAAAATGTAAGTGTTCACATGAACACTAACAGGGTCTCCTTTTGGCCCCTCTGGGCCATGTAGTCCTACTGCTCCGATCCTTCCTTTCTCTCCAGATGGCCCTTCTCGTCCTGCCGGTCCAACGGGACCTCGGAGACCTGGCTTTCCGGGCTTGCCTGGAGGTCCCTGCAATTTTTTTCATTGTTGGAAAAAAAAAATTCTATATATAATTAATTAACGTATTATATTAATGAATTAGATAATGTGTATTCATACACATTCATGAAAAAATTTACTCAAACTGAAAAGTAAGTATGTGTTTATATATATATATATATATATATATATATATATATATATATATATATATATATTATTATTTTATATATAAAATACAGCAAAAAGGGTTTACTTATCTGGCTTGGGAAGGAAAAAACAACAGCTGTGTTTCTTACCCGTGCACCTTTGGCAGGAAAACACAGACACCGAGAGCAGTCTCTGCCTTGACATGGGCCTTCAGATCGACCCTTTAGAGCAAAAACACAGACAGTAGCTTGTGAGCTGGAAAAAGTCAGCATTGAAAGCTGCGGTTGGGTTGAAAATCCTGCCTGTTGAAAACTGAAAACTGATCTGTTTCCTACACTGACAAGAAACATTACAGATAACCCTGAAAAATGTCAACAGTCCCAGACAATACCTGCATAGATAAGAGCATCGTGACCTCGCTGTGAACATGTTTGTGCTAAGCTAAGTATTTCCATCGACATCCAGGTGTGTGCGTGTGTGTGCATGTGTGTGTGTGTGTGTGTGAACACGTGAACACGGTTCGAAGACTAAACATCTTGAGTCTAATATTGTGGTTTGCATCAGTTCAATAAGACCATGTGTGATCTTGAATTTCATGCCGAGGGCATAAAGGGTCGCTCTTATGTGGGGTGGAGCCTTTCATTTAGACCTATACAGATTTTACGACCCTGTCAAGGGGGTCGTCACAGTAACCAGGTTTAAACTTACTGTAATTTCACTCTTTTATTGGATGATTAATTTTGCTCTTAATGAAACTGATTTCTTCAAAGTTGTCACTTTTCAGGCTGAAGGCCACAAAGCGACAAGGAATAGTCTCCTGAGTGTAAAGGGACTTACAGGCTCTAGTCTGTGCAGTCATAATTTTGACTAGTTGAACACTTTCACTCCCAGTGAGAAACTTTGTTGTATTTTGTGTCTGTTTACCTCCACATGAACTAAAGACATATTAATGGTCTACTATACATTGAACAAATTTACATCATAATCATAGTTGCTGTTTTGCCATCAAATATTTATCCCTCTTGTGTTCAACTGCTGCTACAATAATTTGGTAATCAATTTGACCCTGTTGCTATTATTGATTCTACACTCTCAAGATGCAGCCATGCATCCAAGGCATCATTTAAAGTTACAAAGTTATGTGGGCTGCCTAACTCAGCTGTATTTGCTAAAAAAAAAAAAACAAGTTATGTGATGTCATCTTAGAATGGCTGATTAATGTAACCCGTAGGTTTTTAGAGGAAGACACAGAATTAGTGAGACCACTCAGCCAGACCGGGACATCATTCATTTAAAAATGATCTGATTGATTCCTGGTGGGTATTGAATGATTACAGAACCTGTGGGTTTACTGTGATATACATTCAATAAAACGCTTTCCTTTGGCACCCACATTCAAAATCTGGAGGGCTTGCTGACCTAAAGATACCGATTTATTTTGTGCTGTGTTAAAACTTTAACTGGAGGATAATGAATATCGTCACCTTCTTAAAATAACATTAATAATGTCATAAAAGTCACATTTTGCCAGAAATTATTTTTTTTCCTTAATCAACCTGATAACTTATTGGCGTAATATTTTGTGTGTTTTCCTAGAAACCTGAAAGACAATTACTTAGGCCATCATTTTAGGAAGGTGACAATATTAGAAACAGTCATACATAAAATACAGGTTTTTAGGTGCATCAATTGCAACAAAGAATCTCTGTGTAAACAGATTGCCTGATCACCTGAAAACAGTGCTCCGACTAGGATAGGGGCAGAATGTGAAGCAGAAAAATGAATGTAATTAACATAAATCTGTCACACACTTCAGGCACGGATGGACTCAGAAACAGAGCAGTTGGTACGGTTAGGTGGTATTTATTGGCTACTCTTGGTCAGGCAGGCAAGGGTCAGATCCGTGGCGTCAGTCAGGGTTTTGGGCTATCCAGGAATCAGTCGTCGGGCAGGCAGGAGGTCGTCACCAGGGAGTCCAAGGCAGTGGGCGAGGGTTCAGGAAATCGGACGAGACTGGACAAGGGAGAGAAACAGGCAGGTTAGGAGAGGGAACAAACTAGGCTAGTCAAAGCTTGACGTTTTAACGGACAGATGGCCTGAAAGTGTTTACCACTAGGGGTTAGACAACAATCTGACGCCGAACAGGTGGAGGCTCCGCCCTTATATAGGACCCACTGCTGATCAGAGGACGACCTGCAGGTGTGAGGGTCACAGCAGCTGATGTGACAGGTCCCCCTCTCCAAGGCGCCCGGTGGCGTCTTGTCCGCTTGTGGAAGTCCTGAATGAGCTGAGGGTCTAGGATGGCGGAACGGGGTTCCCAGCTGCGTTCCTCTGGACCGTAACCCTCCCAGTCCACCAGGTACTGGAAACCCCGTCCACGACGGCGAACATCCAATAACCGTCGCACCGTGTAGGCAGGGGCGTCATCAACGATCCTGGGGGGTGGGGGTCGCTTGGCAGGAGGAGATAAGGGACTGGACACGACAGGTTTTATTTGGGAGACATGAAAAGATGGGTGGATCCTCATCGTCCTGGGGAGGTTAAGGCGAACGGTTACGGGGTTAATGATCCGGTCTATAGTGAAGGGTCCAACAAACCTGGGTGTGAGTTTTTTGGAAGTGTCTTTTAGTGGCAAGTTCCTAGTGGACAACCAGACCTCCTGTCCAGGTTGGTAATCAGGGGCTGGGAGTCTGTGACGATTGGCGAGGCGGCTGTTTCTTTCTGCAGTTCTGGAGAGGGCTGCCCGTGTCCTTCGCCAGACCCTGTGACACCTACGAAGATGATGCTGAACTGAGGGGACAGCGAGTTCTCGCTCTTGAGAGGGAAATAGAGGGGGTTGATAGCCCAATGATGCTTCGAACGGTGACACACCTGTAGCAGAGCTGGTGAGAGAGTTGTGGGCATATTCTACCCATGGTAGGTATTGGCACCAAGAAGTCGGTTTGTCCAAGATGATGCAACGGAGGGCTGCCTCTAGGTCCTGGTTCACCCTCTCCGTCTGGCCGTTGGTTTGTGGGTGGAAACCTGAAGAGAGGCTAACTGTGGCTCCTATAGCCTTGCAGAAGGCTCGCCACACCCTGGAGGTGAACTGAGGTCCTCTGTCTGAAACTATGTCCAGTGGGATGCCGTGGAGCCGGATCACATGTAGAACCAGGAGGTCAGCAGTCTCAGCTGCAGTGGGCAACTTGGGAAGGGCGACGAAGTGTGCAGCTTTGGAAAAACGGTCTACTATGGTTAGAATGACTGAGTTACCTTGGGAGAGAGGGAGACCAGTGACAAAGTCCAATGAGATGTGGGACCAGGGTCTGCTTGGGGTAGGAAGAGGCTGCAGGTAACCGGAGGGTGGTTTGTTGCTGGACTTCCCACGACTGCAGACTGTACAGGAAGAAACAAATTTACTGGTGTCCTGAGTCATTGATGACCACCAGAAGTGCCTCTTTAAGAGGAAAATAGTTCGTTGTACCCCAGGGTGGCAGGCAAACTTGGAGGAGTGGACCCATTGCAAAACCTCAGACCGAACCTTTTCAGGAACGAATAGTCGGTCAGTGGGACAGTCTGTGGGAGTGGGCTGTTCCAGTTGAGCCTGCCTCACCAACTGTTCGATCTCCCAGGAGAGGTTAGCCACCACAATAGAGGTAGGCAGGATGGGCTCAGGTTCCTCTCTGAGTGAATCGGGGTCGAACTGACGAGACAGAGCGTCAGGTTTGGCGTTTTTAGAGCCTGGTCTGAAGGTGAGAGTGAAGTTAAAACGGGAGAAAAACAAGGACCAACGGGCATGACGGGGTGTTAGCCTTTTAGCAGATTGTATATAAGACAGATTCTTGTGGTCTGTCCAGACTAGAAAAGGTTGTGTGGAACCTTCCAGCCAATGACGCCATTCTTCCAGGGCTAGTTTGACAGCTAACAGCTCGCGGTCCCCCACACTATAATTGCGTTCGGCCTCAGTTAGCTGTTTGGAAAAGAAGGCACAGGGCAATAACTGTTGTGCGGGATTGTGGGACTGGGACAGAACTGCTCCTACCCCGGTCTCTGAGGCATCCACCTCAACAACGAATTGCTTACAGGGATCTGGCTGGATGAGGACTGGTGGAGAGGTGAACAATAGTTTTAATGCCTTGAAGGCTGCAGCTGCCTCAGGTGACCACACAAAAGGCTGTTTGACAGATGTGAGTTTGGTTAGTGGTTGTGTGACGAGACTGTAGTTCTTGATAAATTTACGGTAAAAATTGGCAAAACCCAGGAAACGCTGAAGGTGTTTGCGGGTTCTGGGTTCTGGCCACTCCACCACTGCTCTGGTCTTGGCTGGGTCTGATTTAATTTGTCCTTCTCCAATAATAAAACCCAGGAAATGCACTGTGGGACAATGAAAGTCGCATTTCTCAGCCTTGACATACAGTTTGTTCTCCAGCAGTCGTTGGAGGACTTGCCTAACGTGACTGACGTGTTCCTCCTTGGTCTTGGAGAAGATCAATATGTCGTCTAAGTAGACGAACACAAAATGGTTGAGGAAGTCCCTTAGCACGTCATTAACTAGAGCCTGGAAGACAGCTGGGGCATTAGTTAGACCAAACGGCATCACCAAATACTCAAAATGCCCTACAGGAGTCTTGAAAGCGGTCTTCCATTCGTCCCCATCACGGATGCGAACCAAATAATATGCATTACGCAAGTCTAGTTTTGAAAATACAGTTGCACCGTGAAGCAGTTCAAATGCTGAGGACATGAGGGGTAACGGGTACTTGTTCTTAATGGTAATGTCATTTAAGCCCCTGTAGTCGATACAAGGGCGTAAGGTGCCATCTTTCTTGCTAACAAAAAAGAACCCTGCCCCCAAAGGGGATGATGAGCGGCGAATTAGACCGGCCGCCAGGGATTCATTTATGTAATTCTCCAGAGCCTCGAGTTCCAGTTTAGAGAGATGGTAGAGGCGACTGGAGGGAAGTGGAGCATTTGGGAGGAGGTCAATGGAGCAATCATATGGTCTATGTGGGGGCAGTGACCGGGCTTGAGTCTTACTAAAAACATCCGCAAGATTATGATATTCAGAAGGGACCTGTGACAAATCCGGGGGTTCTTCAACCTTATTTTTGGAGTCTAACTTGGGCAGGGCAGAGCGAAGACAATTGCTTGAACAAAACAGACTCCAACTAATTATCCTCCCTGTGGACCAATCAATATGAGGGTTATGGAAGCCCAGCCAGGGGTGTCCCAGCACAACACTAAAATTGGAATTGGGAATAATCTTAAATCTGATTAACTCCCTGTGGTTACCTGAGGTGATTGTCATGACAGGAACCGTCTGATGGGTGACACAAAACAATAGTTTGCCATTTAAACTGTTAGCAGACAATGGGAAACTGAGAGGTTCAATAGGAATATGCAGCTGCTTTGCCAACTCAGAATCAATAAAGTTGTCTTCGGCCCCAGAGTCAATCAAGGCTGCTAGTGAATGGGAGTTAGAGTCAATACATAGTTTAATTTCGACTTGAAGACGACTTGAAGATTGGGGAAACTTACTTTTGCTCATTAGATTCCCCACTTCTAACGAGCTCTGTCTTTTGGCCGCAGTGGACAGCTGACTACTCTGTGGCCGGACTTGCCACAGTAAAGACAGTCACCAGCTTGGAGACGCCTCAGTCTTTCTGCAGCCGATAGATGTGTACCTCCAATCTGCATCGGTTCTTCACCAGGAGGCTCTGGGGTCGGCAGCCGTTCAGGGGGCGAGACAGAGGGGGCGCTGTGGGCCCCGATGACCGGTTGGACTGACCGAAAAACAGGAAGTCGCCCGCTCCGCTCTCGGCGTCTCTCACGCTGCCTGTTATCAAGTCGGATCGACAATGTTATTAGGGAGTTTAGATCGTTAGCCTCCTCTTTGAGGGAGAGTTCATCTTTTAAGGCTTCATTTAAAGCGTCATAATATACTCCTCTGAGAGACTTGTCGTTCCATCCGGATTCAGCGGCCACAGTACGGAACTCTACAGAAAATTCAGCGGCACTTCGGGAGCCTTGGCGGAGCTTTAATAGACGCTTGGACGCGTCTCCAGCATGATCAGGATGATCAAAAACCTGACTAATTTCGGCGGCGAACTGAGCAAAGGTGAGGGTGGTCAGAGGTTTGGCAGAAGAGAAAGCAAGTGCCCATGCAAGAGCCTGGTCCCGCAGCAAGCCCATGACATAATATATTCTTGAGAGGTCTGATGCAAAAGCCGAGGGTTGCTGGCTGAAGACCATTTGGCATTGTAACAGAAAGCCTCGGCACTTGGAGAGCTCACCGGAAAATGGAGGTGGATCCGGAACATATGCTCCACGGGGGTTCACAGAAGGAGCTGCGGCTTGAGGGAAGGCGGAAGGAGGAGCCGGTTGGAGGAGAGGAACCTCGGGGGCTGGAGCCTGGGGAACATCAGGCGCTTGTTGGGCTGGAACAGAGGTAAGCAAAGATGTAAGGTGTGCTACCTGTGCCGTCAATTGAGCGAGTTCCATGTGAATGGTCTGGCTTGCTGTCTCCAGTCCAGTGAGCCTGTGTTCGCTCTGTCCTAATGCTCTCCCATGCCGTGCTATGAGGTCCCTCAGGGATTGGGCTTCTGAGGAGGGAGTAGGCATCTGCTCAGCTGGGTCCATACTGTTTTGGTCAGATTGTCCTGTCACACACTTCAGGCACGGATGGACTCAGAAACAGAGCAGTTGGTACGGTTAGGTGGTATTTATTGGCTACTCTTGGTCAGGCAGGCAAGGGTCAGATCCGTGGCGTCAGTCAGGGTTTTGGGCTATCCAGGAATCAGTCGTCGGGCAGGCAGGAGGTCGTCACCAGGGAGTCCAAGGCAGTGGGCGAGGGTTCAGGAAATCGGACGAGACTGGACAAGGGAGAGAAACAGGCAGGTTAGGAGAGGGAACAAACTAGGCTAGTCAAAGCTTGACGTTTTAACGGACAGATGGCCTGAAAGTGTTTACCACTAGGGGTTAGACAACAATCTGACGCCGAACAGGTGGAGGCTCCGCCCTTATATAGGACCCACTGCTGATCAGAGGACGACCTGCAGGTGTGAGGGTCACAGCAGCTGATGTGACAAAATCCTGTTTGTATACAGCTCAGTAAACAACAGGGTTATCCTTGTGCCCCTGTGATAAAAGTGTTGTTTGTTACATGCAAATGTAGACTTCAATTTAGCTGCTCCAGTGATGGAAACGGGAGCAGCAGTGTTTACAGAAAACAAACTATACAACTTTCAACCCTACTTCTGTTCAAGACTTACATATATTTTACTACCTTGTGTGTAAGATAGCTTACACTTTATAAGTATCAGTAGTATTTTTTATGTACTGCTGTACATACCATACATTCAGTTTGAAAATATAGAATGTGGATTAACTACATGTAACTACATTACAGGGGCAAACGTAAGCAGCAGTATAGTGAATGTGAGGTGCTTAAATGAATACAGTAATTATAGTCAAACAGGGAGCGCCTGTGTTCCTAAATTATTCACAAACTATCTGCATTTCAAACGGTTTTCCATTTGTATAAAGTAAACATCTAACAAAAAAATATAGCTAAATATGAACATTAAAAAAGTCCGTGATTTTTAGCATTATTTGTTTTTCGTCATGAAATTAGTGAACATTTAAAAAAATACATATAGGTGTTGAGGCCTTTTTTAGAAATATCAGAAAGGTGTATAAAGGTGTATAAAGAGAATACTTATTATATAGGTTCTTACTGCTCTGAGCAGCTGCACATTGATGACCAGGAAATGGATCCACCTGTGAACAAAACCACAGAATATAAAAAATATTTTTTTTGCGAAACAGTATTTGTTTTATTTGAGAAAAGACTGTGAATCTGTCGATCAGCTTACACTGTTATCTATAATTTCCTTATTTTCAATTTATGGGCAAACTTATCCATGGTAAAAAAAAAATCCATAATTGCATGATTGCAATATAAACTAAAGTAAAATATATGATCTTACTTGCTACTCATATAGTCTGTTTTTTAACTAATACTAACTCAAAATAAATCTAAATGCAGTAATAATTTTTTGTCAACCCAAAATATTAAAATTAATTTGACGAAACAGCATTTGTGAGCAGATAGTGGTAATTTTCAACAGCAAGCTGATTTGTTTTTATTAACTGAATAAACCTGAGAAGACTGCTTTTAATCAAGTAAACAGACCTGCATAACATTTCATGTGAACCTACCTGAGGAATTTCAGATTGGTTTGCTGTGTAAGCAGGCGTAGCAGAAAGTATGTAACAAATACATACACTACCAGACAAAAGCTTGGACTCATCTTTGTCATTGAAGAGCCTTTCTTTATTTTCATGACTTTCTACATTACAGATACATAGGAAAGACGTCAAAACAAAGACTCAAGTATCTAGAACTATTTATCAAACACAAAATTGTGAATTAACTCAACCTCCCCCCTTCTGTTTATTTCATCTAAACTCCATATATATATATGTATATATATATATATATATATATATATATATATATATATATATATATATATATATATATATATAAAGACAGACAGACAGACAGACAGACAGACAGATAGACAGATAGATAGATAGATAGATAGATAGATAGATAGATAGATAGATAGATAGATAGATAGATAGATAGATAGATAGATAGATAGATAGATTGTTGTCCTGGTTCTGAAACAGCAAAGAAGCCCCATGCACATTTCACTGTGGGTGTGAAGTTCTTTATCTTGATGAAGATGTTTCTTGGGGAAATGTGAGATGGGCCTTTGTGCTCACTTTGGTATCCAGCTGTGGTTTTGCCTTTGGCACTCTTGCCACTCTTGCATTGATGCAATTGTTGTCTTTCTCACTGAATCATGGTCTACAGTGTTATAAATGTTGATCCAGGTTCTTTTCTGACCTGCTTCTCCATTTGTGTGCAATGGTTCTCACTTTGGTGTGCTGGAATACAAATCCTGATAAATATCTTTGGTACCCATTCCAGACTAATAGCTGTCAATGACTTTGTTTCTCATCATGCCTTGTGTGTCTTTAGATGAGAACATGTTGTTTGAGGACTTTGAGCCAACCATCTGTTGTCACACAGGTTCTGTTTGATTGATTTATTGATTCTACAGGTCCAGCAATGATCAGGCCTCGGTGTAGCTAGGGAAACTGACCCAACATGCCATAGTTTATCACAGTTACATATTGAATTAATAAGGTTGACAACAATATTTTCAAATAGAGCCAGGTTGGTTTGGACAGCAATTTTCCCTTGATAAAAGAGATTATATTTTGAAAGTTTCTTTTTGAATGTACTCTGATGGTATTTTTTTTTTGATGATCTGAAACATTTAAGTGTGTCCATAAATCAAAAACAGAAATAAATCTGTTATTAGGCAAATACCTTTTCAGAGCATTGTGTATATTACAAAATGTAAATACCCACGTATACATATAGCTAGAAGCACGCATATCTGTTCAGCCTCCTTAATCTCATACCTATTAATAAAAATGAAATACAACCAATTGCTTTTATTGGTCATTTACTAATAAAAAGATTCCAGCTTCATGTCATTTCATTTCAGAATAAACACAGTTGTTCTATGGAAACCTCAAAGGTTTGTTATAAAACATTAATGAACCCAGCCTAAAGGAAACTTGGCGTCACATCAAGCAAACTTGGATTATTATTCAACATTTCAAGACACTCCACTCGTCCACTGTGAAAAAAACCCTACCAGAACGTACTGTAGTTGCCCGCTAAACTGACAAACCAACCAAAGAAGAACATTATTAAGAATTTAACAAGGGACTATGTTGACTGGACACTTATTAATCAGACACACTACAAATCTCAGCAGATATTGCATTGAAAGCCATTGCTGAAGAAGGTCATAAGAAGTCCAATTTGGATTTTGCCACAAGCCACTCAGAGATGTAGCAAACATGATGAAGAAGATGCCCTGGTGAGACGAGTGTAAAGTTGAATTTTGTGACTGTTATGCAAAATCCATGGAGAAAGCTAAGAGTTGTCACCATGAACACACCATGCTCAAGTTCAAACATGGTTTAGAAAGCACTATGCTGTGCGATGACCTGTCTTCAACTGCGACACAAAGAAACTGGTCAATGTTGAGGGAAATATGAATGGAGATTTAGTTAATTATAGGGTGATCATAAAACCTACCAGCAGGACAACAATTCAAGTCATAGCCATTGTTTATAGGATAGTTCAGTTTAAACATAAATCAGTGTGTTAGAATGGCTCAGTCAAAGTCAAACCTAAATCCAAATGAGAATTTAAGGCAAGACTTAAAATCGTGACGTTAAGATACACCATTGATCCAGTGTGACTGAAGTGAAAATAATGAGCAAAGAATGGGTAAAACAGATACAGATGACACTGTTAGATATAGAAGAAAAGGGCAATGGGCTCACCAGAGGGTAAAAAAAGTCACAAAAGGTACTTTGAACGTCATCTTTCCTTTTCTCTGGGTGCTTAACAGTGAGTGCTGGCCTCAGTGCTGACCCCTTTGGCAGACAAAAAGAAACATTATGCAAAAAAGACGTGTTAGCCAATTGTCAGTTCATGTTAAATTGCACTATAATATATAAGTACTGAGAAAAAATTGCATTTTCACAAGTGACATTTAAAAAATGTGAAAAAAACAGACATTTCCAACAGATATGTTTTCACTCACCCCTAACAGAAAAAATGACAACTCACCAAAACACCAAATTTATTCACATGGATGATTCAGCAGATCCCAGATAATCCGTCTCACAGTCGACGAAAGACCCAACTGCCACTGTTTGTCACTGGCGGGAGTAAGATGAGCGCAGGGATATTGTTTGGGGTGAAGCATGTTGGCGAGTTTTAATCTCCTCCCTTCTTCAAGGCCCCGTTAAACAGCATCCTCTTAGCTCTCAGGCCCGTATCAAGACACTTCAAACGACATAGTACACTGTGGTTTTACCGGAGCAATGATCTGACACCATCTTAAGTGTCAGAGTGGACAGAGCGGGATGTGGAACGTGGCTGCAGAGGAGGACTATTAAGATACTCGCTGAAGAACCCAGGGTTTTAATAAGGGACTGGTAAAAACATGATAAAGCCAGTGATCATAGTTTTCCTTATCTTTGCAGGGATGTTGACTGAAGGAAAAAAAGTAAGATGTCTCTTGTTTTAATGTTTGTTTTTCCAGTGGATAACTCTGTTATTATTTATTGTCAAACCATGTAACCACGTGAGCTAGATTTTGGTGTTTTCCTCTTACTACACAGGCTGGGCTCATTGCTGAATTATGGTGGTTTAACTGGGGGGCTACTGGTTGATTTGTGCAATTAAACAAATCTATATACAATGATCGCATCTTAAAAGCTTTCACCCTAGCAATGAATGTTTTTCTGAAACTAAATTTCGATAACTTACGGTTCACCTTCACACTAAATCTGTTGACTGAATTTCCCCCCCTAGATTTCAAGATGAACACATTTTCAAGTCATTGTTTTCCTCCGTGGTATCAATTTTATTATCAATATTAATAGTAATAGTATCAATAGTACAATAACAGTATCAACTGTTTAGTTGTGTATTCAATGCATTTTAGCTTGGATATACAGAGCTTTGGTTTGTTTGTAAGTGGACGCTCGTTGCCTGACCGGAACAGCTTGCATTCGGTATAAAACTGGTCACAATTTGTCTGCACTTTGATGCATCTAATTTTTCCCACAAGTCTTCAGTGGATTTTTAAAACGCTTTAACCCTTCAATTTAAATGACTTGATCAAGAAGGTTTTTCAGATTTTGAAACTTCCTTTACAAAAAGTGCAGCACTGGTTAACTCAAATCAATCGAATTTCTTCAGTAATGGCAAGTTGTAATATTCTTTGAGGAACTCTTTGAGGAGTTACTTATCTTGTTTTTCCTTGAAATATTTTACTAAGATTTTACTCTGATTAGTTTTTTTTTTCAAACAGCAGGCTGCCACATATATTTATTTATTCATCTATTTATAGTGCACATGCAATGGAATATCAAGATGCCACTGTAAAGGAGTAAAAGGCAACAGGGTAAGTGTAGTTTGTTGTTTATATATATATATATATATATATATATATATATATATAGATAGATAGATAGATAGATAGATAGATAGATAGATAGATAGATAGATAGATAGATAGATATAACTTATTTTACTCTTCACTTTAAGTTGTTTAGCTTTACTTCTATGTATGCATATGTGTAGAAGTAAGATTTCTTACCTTAAACACATGGTATGTGAGGACCAAGAAATGGGAGCATGTGAAAGCCTCACTTTCTAACTAATCTGGCACAGATCAACAAAGAGTAAGGTATGCATATATAGAAAGAGCATTAACAAGTTAATATCAGCTATATTTCACATTGGAAAGTCTGAGTGACACTAGTTGGGCCTGTTGCTATGCTGCATGTAAAGATCTCCTGGACACGGTGTCTGCAGTGATGAGAGTCCTGGAGGGGAATTTCTGATGAGACAAATCCACAAAGAGCTGCAGACACAAGAGGATTACACTCTCAGATTAATTTCAAAGGGCTTCTTGTGGTCTTCAGAAATGTGCTAGGGGAAACAATGATTTTGTCTGAGATGCTCCAGTCAGCTAATGTGGACCTCAGCGAAGCAGCTGACCTTACTGAACCCCTCAGGCAGACTTTGGAAGACAAACTCAATGAGGAGAGCTTTAATAAGCTCAATGATTAAGGACAATGACTGAAACATGCAATAGTGGCAAGATGTCTTCCTTTGCCCCCCAAAAAAGACCAAAACAAACATCTAGCACACTGGTAGTCTGATAGTATCAACACTCGGACAGCAAAAAACTTTCAACAAAGATGCCTTTATACTTTTATAATCGGTATGTTCATGTCCATGTGATGGACAGATGCTTCTTAAACTCTAGCTGTAAGAAAATGAGGCATATACAAGAATAATGACTTCTCAAAGGATGATTTAGTGTTTTTAGTGGTTGAGACAGACGGTTCTGACTTACAAGACTTGAAAACTGAGATGTGCCGTGCAATAAGATCTCTTGAACGAAACAAAGTAAATTACCAAGTGTGCCAAAAGTGTTCAGTCTGACTGGGTTTGTGACGTTCCTTGACATTTTTAAGGAGTTTTTCTAGGAACTAATTCTCTTGTGCAACATTGCTAATTATTTTGCCTGTGATTATTGCTGTGACTGCAGGTTTTCTACTTTAAAGCTTTTAATCCTGTGCTCAACCCGGCAGATATTTATCTGAGCAATCTAGCTATCCTGAGGATAGAGAATCAGCATCCCAAAGAAATAGTTTTGGATGAATCTTTGTGAGATTCATCCAAAATCCAACCATCGCCTTCGGATCTCCTTAAAATGATAGTTGAAATCAGTCCTGTACAGTAAATTACAATTATTTTTCTGTATTTATTGTATGTTTCTTTTGGGGAAACTTTTTTAATATTTATACATACAAAATATCTTTGTTTTCTAAGGAGGAATAATGTAACAACTAATTATTTAAAACTATTTTTGTGGATACTTTGTTGACTTTAATTCAGAGGATTTTCACATACTTCACAGAGAAGTGCCAGCATTGCCACTCTGCCTAGCCCTCATGCCGCTCCTTTGCCCCCCGACATAAACATTTCTACAGGCAGCATTTTTGTGTGTTCTGTCTTTATTTTTACATTTCTCTTTCATACAAACACCCATGCATTAATCACACAGGGTGAGAAAGGTATTCCAGGAGATCCAGGTCCTGCAGGACCAGGGGGCCATCCAGGACCCGTGGGTCAACCTGGACCAATGGGACTAAAGGTATAACTTCTGCCACACTCCCATTATTCTCCCTGCTTCTGTTGTATGCTATACTGTCACTCTGTAGTCTAGATCCCATGGATGAGAATTGCCCAGAGATGGTGATAGATTGCACTGCATTTTGTGATACATTTAGCAACACATCTTCCAGGAGCTATAAGATTAATCATGGGTTGCATTCTTTGAAAGGGCAACCCTGGGTCTGATGGACCAATGGGACCGAAAGGCAATCCGGTAACATGACTGTATTTAAAAGGCTAGTGATTTGTTGTTTTTGCCCTTAACACCAGAATATAGTGTTTTTTCCTTTTCCTATTCCAGGGACCAGACGGCACAGAGGGCTTTGCTGGATCTCATGGCTTACCAGTTAGTTCCCTCATGCTTTTCTAAAGCGCAAAACCTTACCTTATGTGTTCTGCAGCCTTCCATACATATCTGCTGTTAACTTTTCTGAAAGGGTGTTCCAGGTTTACCCGGGCCTCTGGGACCCCCAGGATACCCAGGCTGCAATGGAACAGACGTGAGAAAATATTTCATTTCCACATATTTTTAATTGTGCCTTTCCTGTTTTGACAAAAGTGGTTTTCTCACAGGGAGATGCTGGACCTCCGGGTCTTCCAGGAAATCCGGGTGTTTCTGGAAAGCAGGTAAGGAGTTAACATCAATACTTCCTGCACTGAGTAAGCTTTACTACCTTGATGAATAGTCATGATTTTTGTTTCTTTTTATTTTACTTTATAGGGACCTCCAGGTCAGCTTGGTCCTAAGGTAATAAACTGTATGTTATGCTGTCCTAAGATCTTTGTTTAATCCTTGTTTTATCCAGGAAAGGCAGAGCAGCAAGTTTGCTACAGAATAATTATCTTTTAGGAGGTGGAAGTTCTTGGAGCATCATGAAAAACAACTTGATGCAGCACAATTACTGTCAAGCCTTCTCCCTGCTCCCTGAGCTAATTTTGTATAAGGTCCATTTGAGACCAATCACTTTTTTTTAGAGATCGTTTTCTCCCCTTTTACCACACAGGTCTGTGTTTTCATCGTATATAGCAAAGTACTGGTTAATCCTAAAGCTAATTGTCACAATAAAAACTTTATTGTAAACTGGTGAGTGACCTCATAAAGATAGATGAACAGCATTATTTGTTAAGTCTTTAGGTGATGTTTTAAATTTTTGGATCTGTAGACTCTGCATTTTGTGTAGACCAGAACAGCAGATTTATCAAGGGTGTCGTATGTATATATGGAATGGTCGCTCTCTGTCAACATGCCAGGGCCTTAAACGACTGTGCTCCTGAAACTTTCCCTTCCTCCAGCTTTTACACAATGATCCTTTTGGGAAATAATCCACTTTCAATGTATTCAAGATTGTGCATGTAACACTGTCTTGGAACCCACAAAGGGCCACTTAAAATTCAAATATGTCTTGTCTTGTCTCAGAATCACCAGAAGTGGACAGAGAAGGAAGATTAAAAATGGTTCTAACACGTTTGCTTTTAAAAGTAAAAATATAAAGCGGAGATCAGATGCCTAAAGTTTAATATTAAACTGGCATTGTGATTGTTGTTTGTCTGTTTGTCAGGGCAATTCTCAGGCAACAGCAGGTTCAATGCCGGGGCCGCAAGGACCACCAGGAAGAGATGGGAAACAGGTAACTTCATAAATAATACAGTACTGATTGATAAAAATAGTTTTAGTCCAACCATATGTTAAATATTCCAAATATCAATTGGTAGATTGGTAAAATCTCTTCCTTACATTCCAGGGTACTCCAGGCTTGCCAGGAAAGGATGGACTACCTGGGGACATTGGATCAAAGGGACCTCTAGTAAGTATCTATCTATCTATCTATCTATCTATCTATCTATCTATCTATCTATCTATCTATCTATCTATCTATCTATCTATCTATCTATCTGTCTGTCTGTCTGTCTGTCTGTCTGTCTGTCTGTCTGTCTGTCTGTCTGTCTGTCTATCTATCTATCTATCTATCTATCTATCTATCTATCTATCTATCTATCTATCTATCTATCTATCTGTCTGTCTGTCTGTCTGTCTGTCTGTCTGTCTGTCTGTCTGTCTGTCTGTCTGTCTGTCTGTCTGTCTGTCTGTCTGTCTATCTATCTATCTGTCTGTCTGTCTGTCTGTCTGTCTGTCTGTCTGTCTGTCATATATGTTTGATCCAAATTTCTGTATTCCAGGGGTCTCCAGGTAGCCTTGGAGCTCCAGGAGCCAAGGTAATGCTGATGACTCTTCCGTTTGTTTGGCACGTACTGTATGCATTACGCTGAGGAAAACAGTGTCAGTATTTTTCTTTTTACTGAGATTAAAACCCAAAGCTACAGCTGCAGAATCTTTTGTTTGTACTCCTTCCCTCATTATCAGTTTTTATTTCCAGGCGTGAAAGACTAAACTTGGACCCCTTGTGATTTTGGTTTCTAGCATGGGATTTAATGCAGGGTTCGGTTATCAGGATTAACACAGCGTGAATCTTCACAAGCACTGCCATCTCACAGCTGCGTACCATGTCTATAGTGATTTAGGATTTGTTTTTATCTTGGAATGTACATAATTTTATAGCTGTAGGTGATTATAGAGCAGAGTGCTTAAATGTGGGAATGGATGGATGGATGTGGTTGTTTATTTAAAACAAGTTTCAAATGTCTGCCTCAATCCTGCAGGGCCAGGGAGGAGCCCCAGGAAGTCAAGGACCAAAGGTAGTTTCTTTCTTTAACTTCCTGTTATGATGATCAGATATAACTAAACTTAGTTTATTTTATGTAGGGTATGCGAGGTCCACCAGGCCCACCTGGGCTCCCAGGCAGCATTAAGGAGTTTTTCACTGGGAGCTTGTCATTAACGGTATAGTAAAAGGCTTTATTTATTTATTTATTTTTTACAATTCATTAGTGTAATGCAAACTGCTGTTTGAATTTTGCATTAATTACCATAATTTCACTGTTGGACTGCTAAAACCCGAGAGATTGCAGATGCACATGATGCAACAGGTGTGTCCTCCCTCTTAGAGTTTCAGTTTCAAACACCAAAGAGAAATCCTCCACTGCTAACACACTTCTCCAGCTAGTCCAAATTCTCTGGTGGCAAGAAACCAGTGGATATTAACTATTAAATGACTACTGAAGGCAAACAAACTGGAGCAAAGATCTTTAAAGAGCAAATGTAAGAACTAATATTCATTAGAAAAAGGTTTTAAAAATATACAATAATAGTTTTGTGTTCATAAGGATACCCCTGAACAGCCTATGTACAAAAACTCACTTTTAGATTTTCTTTAGGGTCATTCAAAATTCAAATACTTTACCTGCAGGCACTAAGCACTAACTTCAGTTCCATGTGTTAATCAGGGTATAAAAGGAGACAAAGGAGATGTCGGACACAAAGGATGCAAAGGAGAGCATGTAAGTTTATCTTTACAATTCACAAAACTCAAAGTCTCTGGCCATGGAACTTTGGAAAGATGTAATTATTTTTAAAAGGATGAGTTTTCTTTATTATTGTCATTGCTCAATCCTTCCTCAGGGAGATCCTGGTGAAAGCTACCACACAAAAGGTCAAAAGGGAGACAGAGGAAACCCAGGTCCAGAAGTAGGAAAATATTTTTACATTTCTTTATCTATACAGCCTGCCTTCTACCTCACTTTGCGTTTTAGTTCCATAACGCCTCAGAATAAAAGAAAAAAATGTGACCAACAGAGGGCAGTAGTGCAGCATTGGCCTTCTCATTCAGTTCTGCTTCTGGAGGAGCAACTAAACTCTGCCTAGTTTAGATTAGTAGTTCCCTGACCTACTCAAAACTGACCTGTGTGGTAGGAAGACTATCACTTGAACTAAACAATTTAACAATTTAAAGTATGCATTTAAATTACAATTATCTATGTTGACTACTATTTGTGCTGTCTTGATAAACAAAACTTTATAATTGCAAGAATAAGAATGCAAGGCTTCAGAGTCTGACTAAGTTAAAGTACGTTTTAGTAAGTTCATGTTGGTATGAATTATTTTATTTACAGGGAAAGCCGGGAAAGGACGGTGAACCCGGCAAAGGTGGATTCAGGGTAATCTCTGAGTTGATTTATCCATAACGAGAAGTTTTTACTGTTTTATCTGTGTTTTGCAAGTTTTGAATACAATGCAGTTCTGCTTAGGGAAGACCTGGGCCCAGAGGGGATCACGGATGTCCAGGCACACAAGGAACAATGGTTAGTCAATCAGCCTACGTCCATCCGTTTATCCATCCATCCATCCATCCATTTTTGATTGCATCCTGTTTTTTAGGGTGGAAAGGGAAACAGGGGGCCCCCTGGTCCACCTGGAAATGTGAGTTTGCACTAACATTCATTTTATGTGCATATATTGTAAACATAGTGATTCCCACACTTTTCATACCATTACGCTCTGAAAAAAAAACCGTTAGCACAGAAGCTTAGCGTTATATATTTTGTTGTTTTGACAAAATAAGAAAAAAAAAATTTTAGGATGAAAATGTTCCAATTTCCAAACTGGAAGAATAATTTAAAAAAAAAAGCCTTGTGAAGAGGAAATTCAAAATGAAAAAGAGATTTCTCAACAACCCTGACCTTAAATTTCAATATGGCTGCTGTGCTTCAAAAACAATATCATGACTTCATATCTAGAACATGGGGAGCTCAAAAGATTGCAGGAAACCTTTGGGCATACCATTTGTGCTACTGTTTTCAGATACTTGGGCCGGAACCACTCAAGGGGCATATTGGAAAGCCTGGCCCTCCAGGACTTCCTGGGTTCCCTGGGCATCAAGGTAGATGAACATATTTGCTGACAAATCAGCAAATAGAGAAAGACTGAATTCATTGAGTATCATGACACATAATGATCAATGTTTTTTCTGCACTATAAATCATTGTCTTGTTGTTTAACAAGCTTTATAAATGGTATACTAAAATCTTTTTTAGGCGTTATAGGTTTTCCAGGACCCACTGGACCTCCAGGTGAGTGTGCAGGGCAGGCAATCTCACTGTTAGCATTAGATGTAGTTACTGCCACATTCAAAATATATTCTTCTTCTTCTCAAATTGCCTGTATATAGGCTGTGGATTTGAGGTTTATGTACCTGGCGAGCGTGGTTCCCCGGGCCTCCAAGGGCACAAGGGAGAACTTGGAGATCCTGGGGGTATTTACTCAGGACCTCCAGGGCTAGATGGTGATCCTGGTGATCAAGGGCCTCCTGGACACCAAGGCCCACCTGGACCATATGCAAACAAAAGTAAGTGAAAATGTGTTTCTCAAAACAATAAAAACGACATATTTCCTCTGAGTAATATTTACCATAAGTGGAGAGGAACGCAATGCTGTGAAAAGTATTTGCTCCTTTGAGATTTATAATTTTTTCCGAGTAAACCTAGTTTCCAAATGAAAAGGGAAAAAAACCTATCCAAACTAACTAGCGCCTATGTGAATATATAATTGCGCACCTTGTTATATCATGAATTGATTATGACTAACCAACTTTTCGGGACTTCTGAGTTCAATTGTATAGGCCCCAAGCTGAATGGAAATCATTTAAATAGAACCTGTCTGACAACATGAAGCAGGCTATATTCCTTCAAATACCTCTGTAAATTGGAAAAGGGTTTATTAATCCAATTCCAAAGCATAGTAAAAGCCAATACTTTGTAAACATAGAAATCAGGGAACAGTGGTCAATACTCCATGGAGTGACTAGCCTACCAAAGGCATACACGATTGCGTCAACGACTAATCCGGCAGATGGCCAAAGATCCCAGAACAACATTTAAAGCACTGCCATCCTCAGCTATCACGGTGATAACAAAGAGACTGGTGAAAACCACTTCTGGCTAAGAACTAGAGCTGTGTTAAAAAAAAATTATATTCCAGTTCTGAATCGATTGTCATATTAATTCCTAATGATCGATTCATATAACCAAAGATTGATTTAAAAAAAAAAAAAATTCACTGTGAACTTAAATGTGTGAGCCAGCTTTTCCGGCTCGTGCTCCACTTCAGGCGGTTAACTTTTAATTTAATAATGCACCAGGTTAGTGTCCAGATTTAGTGTCCCTTTGGGATTAATAAAGCCTTTTAATTGAATTGAATTGAAATGGCAGCTGCAGATATCTAACGTGCCCAACCAGATTGATAATGTGTAGCACACTACCTCATGTGTTTGTGAAGACAGACACATGAGGTAGTGTGTCCCACACTTTCAGGGAGATGGTTCGATCCTTACAGCCGCCAGGGGTACAGTGTACCATCTACCACAAAATGCTGAGAATAGTATCTCCAGCCATCGGTTTATTACCTAAATTGAAATGCACTTGGGTTGTACAGCAGGAAAATGACCTGAAGGACATCAGCAAGTTCACC
Source organism: Fundulus diaphanus (assembly GCA_037039145.1). Lineage (NCBI taxonomy): Eukaryota > Metazoa > Chordata > Actinopteri > Cyprinodontiformes > Fundulidae > Fundulus > Fundulus diaphanus. The sequence goes on along the minus strand of CM073133.1, from coordinate 31,986,590 downwards.
TCTTTATTGTTCAACAGACACTAAATGAAGGCCTGGACAATTTCTAGAGTTAAATCCAGTTGAAATGATGTTGCCTAGCCCTTGTATGACAATTTTTGAAAACAAAAAAGACAATTTCTCTTTTTCTTCCAAGTGTGTCCAACCCTGCAGGGTTTTACAAGATATCCATAATCTGAAACAATCAATCGAGGCTATATTATAGCAAATCTGCCTCAATTCTAAATCATCATTTGAAATAACCTTTTTGTGTTTGATCAGGTTACCATTTCCTATTAAAATTTATTCTATTTGAAACATTTAAGTGTTCAAAGCAAGACCTGAAGAAATCCATAAAGGGGCAAATATTTTTTCACAGGACTGTGCACTGTAAAAAGATTATTATTATTATTTTTTTCGAGTGATCAAAATATTTTAACAAGGGTTCGTGATCAAAGAGCGTTCATAGCACATGGTTGCTTTGACCAGCACAGTTAAATCCATGTGGATGAAAAGGTGCCATAGATATTTGAATGTCATGAGCCATTCTCAATATGAGATTCTCTTTTCAAACGAATATATATAATAGTTAATTAAAAGCCTAAATTGTTATTTGCATCAAAGTCACAAAATTTGTTGACATATTTTTTAATGACATTGAACATCTGTTTAATAAAAGTGAGTGACAAATGCATATGTAAAAACATTTTTTTTTTTTGTGCAATGATGAAACTAATACATTTTTTGCCGCTGCTTTTAGCTAACTGTGTCGTTAAGGGTCTGCCTGGAATCAGGGGAAAGAAAGGTTTACCAGGACCTATGGGAAATCCTGGGGAAATGGGGAATACAGGTAAAACATTTGTGTTTAACTGGCATTCAATTTATCATCTGTTAGTTTTTATCATTAATACCAGTAGTTGATAATGTAATAATAAGTAGTATATCACCTAATTTATTTTTCCTGACTTGCTGAACATAACAGGAGAGAGGGGGGAGCTCTGCCATAAGTGTGGATCACCAGGACCACCAGGTCCCCAGGGTCCACCTGGCCTTCCTGGTACGACTGTTCATTGCAAGCATGGAAGGACAATATTTAATAAAAAATGTAATATCCTGTACGAGTGATGAATTGACACCCCTTTGAAAAACTCTACATATATCTGGTTTCACTCAGGCCCTAATCAAGGACCAGGTGAAAAGGGTGATACCGGCTTACCAGGTCCTACAGGTTTACCTGGGCCACAAGTAAGAAAATGTATCATTAAGAAATTGTGAATAACCTTGCAATGTATCTTATTTTTGAGTTAAACGCTTTCCTGCCAAACTATTCTCAATCCATACAGGCTAATATATATATATATATATATATATATATATATATATATATATATATATATATATATATATATATATATATATATATATATATATATATATATATGTATATATACAGTATATATAGAGAGATACATACATACATAGATACATACATACATACATAGATACATAGATAGAGTATATTTGATAGATAGATTGGTTGAGGTCAGGCTAATCAAGTCATTCCACATCTAAAGTGGGTGGGTCACAATGGGTGAATCTGCTAAACCCAAACTCACCTGCTGGACTGCCAGACAAAGAGGCATGATGAATGTCTCCAGAGAACAAGTCTCCACTGCTCTACAGTCTAGTGGCAGCATGCTTTACACCACTGCAGCCAATGCTTTGCATTGCTTTTGGTCATGTTAGGCTTGGATGCAAGGCTGTCTATGCACTGTTCTTGAGCTATTATGAAGGCCGCGTGAAGTCTGACAGTTGGTCGCTGTTTGCTTTTAGAAAGTTGCTGACCTCTGCACACTATGCGCCTCCTCCTCAGCATCTGCTGGCCTTGCTCTGATTTAACGAGACTCAACATATTGTGGCGCAGTTGATGTTTTTCCCCACCTCTTGCACTTTGTTTTGATACCTATAACACTCATCTGTGAAATATTTAGTAGCCACATAATTTGCCACCTGGACACAAGTGGCAAGATTGTGATAACATGGTAACATTCAGCTTGACGCTCAGACTCGCCCAGAGCAAGTCTGCTGGCTAGGGGCTGTAATCTATATACCTGTGGCCATGAGAGTGATTGAAAAAGCTAGATGTAAGGAATAGGATGGTTGAGTGAATAGTTTTGGCAATACAGTGAATGTTCTGATAATTACTACATATATGTGACTTTTTTTTCTTCTTTTTATCCTAAAGGGCCTTATGGGTCTAACAGGATTGCCAGGCCAGCCAGGGCAAAAGGGAGACCCATATTTACACGACTCTCCAGGGTTGAAAGGGAAAAAGGGAGAAACAGGACCCCCTGGCAGTCCTGGTCCAGATGGCTCTCCTGGATCTACAGGATTACCAGGAAACAAAGGCACTAAAGGGCCTCCTGGGGATTTGGTAATAATTTTGACAGTTTGTTATGCATAAGTCTTATTTGGTTATTTAATGTTTCATAAATTGTGGGCCATTTGGAAGACCTTTCTAATTAGGTCACTTCCCCGATTTAGCATCATCGCACTAGCATAGAAGGAGACCGTGGTTTTTCTGGTCCACCAGGACCTTTAGGCAAACAAGGACCCGTTGGCTACCCTGGACCAGAGGGTTATGGACCTCCTGGACTACCAGGGATTAAAGGAAACACTGGTGTACCTGGTTTGCCAGGAGAGCCAGGAATTCCAGGTTGGGAAACAGTGGTCATTTCAATTTGTACAAGAATCCAATCACATAAAAGTACCCAAGTGGACAAAGCTCAATTTTGTTTACTTGTAGGCCAAAAAGGGGAACCTGGTCCTTTTTCCATATACAAATCTACCCCAGGACCACCTGGGTTTAGGGGTCTGCCTGGCTATGTAGGAAGTCCAGGTAATCATTGTCAACCAGCTTGTTGTCAATCCAAGCGGATAAATCCAGAAAACTGAATATTATTTTTGTTTTGACACACAAATGTTCCAGGTGTTCAAGGGGAGCCAGGTGTTCCAGGAAAGTCAGGCGATGCAGGACAAAAAGGAGACAGAGGAGACTTGTTGCTTGACGGACAACCGGGGTTCCCAGGGCAAAAAGGTCATGCGCAAGGGATTTACAACTTGCTCAACTTTACAGAGAAAAGGTCAATTTAAGTAGAATATTTTGTTGCTGTATAATACATGTTTTGATTGTGATTGTTCAGGTGACAAGGGGAAACCTGGATCTCCGGGGACTCCAGGTTGGGGTTTACCTGGGCAGCCTGGACCTCAAGGTCCTCCTGGTGCCCCAGGAGAAAAGGTCTGAAGTCTAAAGTGAAATATCCATACAGTATATAAAGGATAGTACCTGCTGTACAATGGTAGACATTTACATTCGGCAGACATTCCTTTCGGTTTTTCGTGGATTAAAAATACAAGACGCATAATTACTAGATCGTGATTCAAACAGGAAGATTTATCATAAAAGATTTATTTAGCAAGAAAACAGTTGACATTATTAGGAAGGGGTTATTTTTTGTGTATTCTAGATACTTGCCGTGTTTCTAAAGTTTTGACTAAAGGAATTAGTTATCACATTTATTAGGGTGACGATGGCCATGGACACCCTGGCCTTCCAGGTCCTCCAGGACCACCTGGTGAAAAGGGAGCTCCAGGGCCTGAAGGTGATCCTGGGATTCCTGGTCATTCAGGAAATCCTGGAACGACCGGCAAGGCTGGGCCTCCAGGAGAAAAGGGTAATTATGAGTTAGCACAGAGAGTTTAAAATTTACAACAATAATAAGGATGTATTTATTCACGCACATAGTGTGAATTGTAGATGAGCATTTATTTGTTATCCATAATTTTATTCTTCCTGTAGGAAGAAAAGGTTCTGTTGGACTGCCAGGGCTTCCTGGAAACAAAGATTTATGTAAAGGTTCACCAGGACCGGAAGGATTACCAGGACCAGTTGGTTATCCAGGACTTACAGGTGAATCCATTCTTGACGTGTAATATAACAACCCAATAAATAAATGTAAAATGTAGCTAATACGCAAGAGATTTAATGTATAATTGTGTTCTGTATAATATTATAGTCTCTTTTAATATCTATTTTGTTTTGTTCTCTCATTCATTTCCCAAGGAGTTAAAGGCTTACCTGGAGAAAAGGGAAACATAGGCTTACCTGGGGTTGGTTCACCTGGTCGTCAAGGCGATCCTGGCCCCTGTGGATTGGCAGTTGTTGGTCTACCGGGGCCTCCAGGGCAAAAGGGGAAAAGGGGTCAAAATAGCTCACCTGGTCAGCCTGGTAATGCAAACATTTAACTTATCTTGTCTATGTAGTCTATGTATCCATCTGTTCCTCTAGTTGTGGATGTTTGTCCATTTTCCTGCATAGTTTTCTATGCTCCTTGACTTTTTATTTTATATTTTAAAACTTTACATTCACAAACATGAATGTCTTGAATGTGAAAGACCAACACAAACAGTTGTTTACTAATGAAATGGGAAAAAAGCACGTGGTCTTTATTATGGCAAACGTCGTGTTAGTGTGTCACGCCCCAGTAAAATATATTCAAGTAGAAAAATAATTTTTAAAAAATTTAAAAAGAAATCTACAACATCAGTTGATTTCTTGGATTTCTAATAGTCGTGAATGTGCTCCCAGACACATTGAGTCAACGTTAGCTGCTTTTCTCAGGCTCTGAGAAAAGCAGTCCTAGATCCACAGTCTGATGTCGTACGTCTATGACATTTTCTCAAAGAATCATCTTACTTAACCCTAGATATGTTTTGTGTAGCAGCAACAAAAACCAAACAAAGAAAACGCGATGCCATTAATTGCAAGCCAGGCACATGTCTAGACTGGTTTGTCTTAAAGATATAAAATGTTAAATATGTTCTAGAAATATTTGTTTGTTTAACAGTTCATTTGAAACATTATTTTAATAATCTGAATGTCAGAACTATACTACTGTATAGAAAATGAATACAAACATAGTGCAAAAAAAGTGTGATTTCATACATTTTCATTAAAATGTCTTTTTTAGGACCAAGAGGAGAACCTGGACCTGATGGTATTTCAGGACTTGGTCCAGAGGGAATGCCAGGGAATATTGGAAAACCTGGATTAAGAGGTAAGTGTTATGCATTATTACACTCATTATTTACCACTCTGGTTGAGGTTCCAAGCTCTCATTTCCACCTTCATAATTTCCCCCATGCTGGTGACGATATTTTTTCTGTAGTTCACAGGTGAGATTCTGTCAAATTCTTTATGACCATTTTACAGGAGACCCTGGTCCTGATGGAGCTAAAGGTCACCAAGGATGTCAAGGCATGGATGGTAATCCAGGCGATAAAGGCCCTCCAGGATCGTTATGTCCTCCATGCGCCTTTGGGCTTCCAGGAGACCCTGGAAAACCAGGTTGACTTATTAAGAGTTTCTAATAGAACAATAATTTCACATCCAACTACACTTTCAGGGTGACATTGAAGAAGATATGATCGATTTGGTGAACACACAAACATTCGACTGGTTCCACAGGTTCTTGATCCGACTGAGAATCAATTACGCTGTCGCTCACATACTAGTGTCTATTTGCGCACTTAGCTTCTCAAGGAGTGTTTGTTTGGACATCTATGTAAATTGTACAGCTCTTTAAGTTTAGGATTTAATTTCTTTCGTATGACTATTTGCACACTTTTTAACTTCTCTGGAAATACTTTTCTTATACATTCATGCTATCATGGGATGGGCGTAACGGACGATGGGTATGGGTGGGACGTGTCCCCCCACCCACCCACCCACACTTTACAAATCTGTGCCCCCCACATACATTTACATCCACTACGACCGTTTAATCCGTTATCTACATGTTGTAACGTGTTTTTCCAAGCGGTCTTTAAACGCATCTGCCCTGGATCACAGACGGGAGACGTGCAGCAGATAAGCAGTTCTTAACAATGTGTGTGGGTGCGCACGTGTGTCAGCAAACCAGCCAGAGCCAGCAAAAGGCACAAAACATTAAACATATTTTTCTAAATAAACCATGTAAGTTCAGTAATGTTGCATGCACGATGTAGATAAAGATAGTTAAAGTATGTTAAGCTACTTGAAAAAATGCTATTGTTACCTCTGTTACATCCCTTGCGAGTTATTTAATGGCGAGACTATACACTACCCTTTTGTTCACTGTGGCTTTCCACATGTTTAAAATAAATCTTTACTGGCACAATAGCAGAGTCAGGGAGAGCAGAAGCAGTGGATGATGATGCTGGGTCTTCACAGGTAAGGAGAGGCTACAACTTATTGGGTAAAATACAGTCAGGGAGAGCTTGCAGACAGCGATAGAGCAGGAGTTTGATCTTTGTTTGATTTAATTGTTAAATATTTATTTACAGATTTTATTTGGCATCTGCATTATTTGCGTTTTTAAAGGAAGCAGGAATATGTCCTGCCATTTTTCTTGATCTTGATTAATTTTGTTACATTTGACTACAATGTCGATTTTAGTATTGTGTCACTTCCAATGTTCGTGCCAATAAATTCAATTATGGGGTTTGTTACCATTACCTGTCACTCCCATTCCATATTGTGTGATAAGTTTGTGCCATGTCCAATTGCTAATGGGATTTATACCATTTCCTTATGATTCCTGTAAGAATATAAGTACAATAATTTGCTTATAGGAATATTTTTTACCAAACATTTCATGTTCAGTGTTTTCACTTAGCACCTCATGATCTGGCTACTTCCCTTGTGGATGTCAAAGGGTCAGTGTGTTAACTAAACCACAGGTTGGCAGATAAAACCTTTGAATTAGTTAGTTTAAAGCAGCGGCCCTCAAACTGGGGTCCACGAACCACGGGTCGGGGGTCCGGGAAACACATGTTGTCGGGCCTGAGGGGGCACTGTTGAGGATGCATCGGGGTTGCACAATGGACAAATATTTAACTCTGTCCACATCATCAAGTAAGGTAAAAGCCAAATCAGCTAAAATTAGGAAGAATGACAACAGTTACATCGAGTCTGGCTTTATTGAGAAAGAGGATCTAATCAAATCTCTAATAGGTGTATTTATATATATTTTCAAAAACATACATAATTCATAATGTATTTAACAATACAAAAGGCTGTGTAAAAATACTATTAGCATGAGGAATCTAAAGGGGTCGTTGGAAAACATTTTACCGCTGCTAAGGGGTCCCTGGCCACGAAAAGTATGAGAACCCCTGGTTTAAAGAACTAAAGTTAGTCCGCCCGGTGCTGTACTGAGGCTGCTGGTAATTATGTGCTTCCTTAGCTACTAAGGAGAGGTGCGACTGAAAGCAAGAGGATGATAAATCACTCAATAGATCTCTGAAAAAATATGTCCCCCTCACTTCTGTGATGATGGTTATGCACTTGCATGCAATTACACTGTATTTTTTTTTTTTACATCATCTGACTGCTACCTGTATTTTTGGTTTGAGCATCAATTTTCTTCAACAACTAATGGGTATTAGCACACTTTTTGACCTCTTAGGGGGTGTTTTGTCTGATATGTTCATGCAATTGCACAGTAATTACATCGTACAGTTATCTGTCTTTTCTGACTTGAACATTTAAATCTTATCCGATGCTTTTTTAATTAGATGAATGCTATACTTGTTCTGTTTCTGTAAGGACAACCTGGTTTACAAGGTCTTGCTGGTGACCCTGGAAAATCTGGACCAAAGGGACGGAGAGGAAGAGTTGGGCCTCAAGGGGATCAAGGGCAAAGAGGTTCACCAGTGATGGATTTTAGTTAGCCATTGTTTCAACCTGTAAAACTCTAACATGCTGATTTTCAGACTTTATTCATCCTGTGTTTGTTTATGAGTCCAGGTCCTCCTGGTGATGCCGGTATTGATTGGCAAGAACCATCCCAAGGACGGCAAGGACCAGATGGAGCCCCAGGAGACTCTGGTCACAGAGGTCCTCCCGGTAAGAATTCCTCCATTTGAGACTTTACACATGATGTTACTTTGATATCACAAGTAACATCCTCCCCTTCCCCCCTTATAAATGCGAGCCTGGATACGTGTTTTTACTGAAAAACTTTGGCAGCTGTGGTTACCAGAATTGTTCAGTAAAAAAATACAGTAAAAATGTAAACCGCTTTACCATCCTACCTGTATAGTTTACATTGAAAGTGTAAACCAGTTTACAGAACCATCTGTATATTTTACATTACAAAACTGTGGACTGCTTGTTATTGTTACTTGTGTATTTAACAGCTACTTTCTTAAATTAGATTTTTTGTGTTACTAGTGGCCCATTTTATTGAAAGTAAGCTAAAAAAGGATGGGGGGCTTAGAGAGGGAGAAGACATTTGACAAAGCACTGCAGGCTGGAGTCAAACCTGGGTCATGTACGGAGACCTCCGCCCTCGGCTCAGCTGATCCAGGTTATATTCTGCCCTGCGGACCTTTGCTGCATGTTTTCCCCCTCTGTCTTTCAACAAAAAGGGCCACTAGTGCCACAAAAAATCCTAAAAGATATAATTTAGAAGAATAGCTGTTAAATATACATTTAAAAGTGTAAAGGTAAGTGGTTCAAAATTGTATAATGTAGAATATACAGGTGGTATTATATATATATATATATATATATATATATATATATATATATATATATATATATATATATATATATATATATATATATGTGTGTGTGTGTGTGTGTATAGATAGATAGATAGATAGATAGATAGATAGATAGATAGATAGATAGATAGATAGATAGATAGATAGATAGATAGATAGATAGATAGATAGATAGATTGATGCAGTTATATCAAAATAGTAGTTTGTTGTACTTCCCACAGGGCCCAAAGGAATGAAGGGAGATCGTGGAGTTCAAGGAGGGCCAGGAGCAGATGGTGTTTCAGGTCCAACGGGCTGCAAAGGAGCTGCTGGAGAGCCAAACTATGTGCATGGACCCCCTGGACCCCCTGGGCAGAAGGCACTCATGACTTAAAGATTTTTGATTACGATGCTCTATATGTTCTATGCAGTAAAATATCCATCAGGACATAAACTCAGAACTCAAATTGTTACAAGAATCTGTGGGCTTTTCTGTTTTTCTTCTTCCTCCCACTATGCCAGGGTGAACCAGGGCTGAGCACAGATGGCATGTTCAAGGGACAGAAAGGAGAACCTGGGACTGAAGGAAGAGTAGGTCCTCCTGGAAACCCTGGAACTAAAGGAAACCCAGGACCTGATGGAATAAATGGTTATATATCCTGATCTTTAATGTTAAGCAGCTTGTGATAGATTTTACTTTTTTTGTTTTTATTGTTAGTTTTCAGAATCTTATTTTTTTCCTCACATTATGGTTGTTATTTTTCTTCCATATCATTTATTTGTCTTTCCCACTTTCTGGTCCAGGTTGCAACGGCTTTCTGGGGCCAACTGGCTCCAATGGCCCTCCAGGAATTAAAGGACGCAAAGGACCCACTGGACAACCAGGTATCCATGTTATGTCCCCTGGTGTCTATGGTGATAACGCAGATTTCACCAACCATATAAAATAACCTATTAGTTAGAGTTTGGTCATGTGGCCAAAATAAAAATCACAATTTTACATCTGTATTAAACAGTCTTGAAATGTATCTGTCCAGTTTCTAGAATAGCATCTTTTTCTATACTAAGGAAAATAAAGGAAATGATCCTTAATCTGCAATAGACTGGCGTCCTGTCCAGGGTGTACCCCGCCTCTCGCTCATTGACAGCTGGAGATAGACACCAGCACCCCTCGTGACCCCACAAGGGATAGACGTGTTAGAAAATGGATGGATCCTTATTAATAACTTTTAACATTTTAATTAGTATAAACTAAACAACACAAATCTCTTTGCATTGTGGAACGTTGTAGATTTGAATACACAAATGAAGGAAACTACATCATATTAATAATAGGACAGAATTTATACAACGCTTTTTTGGTCATACTGACTAATTATAGAACGTTACACGATAATCAGTTTCACTCACTAACACGTAAACATTAGATTCCAGTTTAGACAATTGTTTCTAATCTGTTCTCCATCACTTAAAAAATACTTAGATAATGGTTTTATTTATGGCCCCTCGGCCCAAGTCACAAATTCTGTGTGGCTGGAAGTGGGAAAAAAAACTACTGTTGACCATAATTTGCTGACCGGTTGCCCCCTATTGACTTTTAAAGCCTACCTCTATCATTGCAATTGTGATTTTCTGTTTCTCACTAAAATCTTATAAATTATTTTAATTGTTCTACCTGAAACTACTTTTGTTTCCTTGATACTTTCCTTTTTTTTAATTCAGGCCCTCGAGGTCCACCAGGCCAGATTGGGGACCATGGTCCAAAAGGAAGCCAGGGCCTTGATGGCATCCCTGGGTCCCCAGGTCAAAAAGGGGACACTGGTAACAAAATTCAGCTTTAAGGTTCTTTCATTGTATACAGCTGTGAAGGATTTATGATTCTGGCTTCATAAGCTGATTTACTATAATCGAAGCTCACTTTTCCATCCATCTTTCCCCTGCAGTTGTAATAGGAGCATCACCAGGAAGGCCTGGTGATCCAGGTCCACCGGGTGAGTCAATGAAACAGAATGTTCTACTTAAAACTTTGCCATATCTGACAAGTTGAGATATTATAAGAATTAAATAGCATTGACCCAACAGGATTAAAGCACTGCTCCACTCCTTTTGCCTTTTACTATTATTCAACCATCATTATAGGCTGGAATGAAATATTTTACCGTTTTATTGTCTCTCTGTATCCATGCACATGTCTCACTGTGCAATAGTATGCAGTTGTCCTACTGATTGGAAGGAAATTATACAAATTTATGTTGTTCACAAATGAATTCAAGGCCCAAAGCGGCAATATGATGTTTCAAAATTAAATTCTATAATGTTTATGTTTTGCCCACTTAGTTTGGGGGTTGTTTGTAGTCTCAGTTAACACACAAGTAAATGTTTGAATTATAAACATTGAAAGCAACTTATTGTAAAGTTTTTCTGGGATTTTCTTCTGTAACATAGGTCCTCCAGGGGACACTGGTCCACCTGGTTTGTCTGCTCCAGGGAGTCCAGGAGCAATAGGGGACAGGGGGCTCCCAGGTCTACCTGGAGATCAAGGGGTAAAAGGACAACCAGGAAAATACGGGACCTGTGTTCCAGGGCCTAAAGGTGATCGGGGATTACCTGGCCATCCAGGAAACAAAGGTGAGTATAGGTGAGTATAATAAGTCCATTCCACCTATTTCAGTAAAGCGACACATTAATTGTTTGATTTCAACATAGGCTACCCGGGCCCACCCGGTCCTCCAGGTCCCATAGTGCCAAGGCTTAAAGGGGACAGAGGAGATCCAGGTATTTTAGGACAACCAGGTAATAGGGGGCCCCAAGGTGATCCAGGCCCTCAAGGTCCACAAGTAAGTGTTAGTTACATTTCCTTTACCACCAAACAAAAAGACTGAATGGTGCATTTGTACTAATGCTTTTGTTTTTCTTATACAGATGTATAAACTGTATTATGTTTTTGTTTATGATTTAAATGTGTGATTTCTCTGTAACTGGAACCGTTACATAAATCCTGATTTATCTTTAGTTGTCTAAAAGAGGCCAGAATTTATTAGAAACGTTTTCTGTGTACACTGCTGCTTGTGTGTGGTTATGTAAGAACTGTTAAATCGAAGCCTTACAGCATGACTTAAAGTCTAATCTTTTACTTTTTCTGTCCCTTATGCCTTTTAAGGGTCCACCTGGTATATCTGGATCCCCAGGACCGAGAGGAGACCCTGGTGCCTCTGGGATGCATGCCCCCCCTGGTAATCTATCATCTTTCAACTGCACACAAAAGTGTGATCTATTACTGCAAAGAGTATGGGCACACAACTGATTTATGTTCCAACAACAGCGATGAAATGCTTAGAAGTTAGAAAACTGAAGACAAAGAAAAATAAGATTTATGAGACTTCATTTTGCTTTTGTCTGCAAAATCTGCTCAAGTGATGCTTATGCAGGAAGATGTGAGCGCAAGCTAATTAATTTAAAAACATCTTGCCATGTTCCATCTCATAGGCGACAAAGGAGATCCTGGAAATGTCCCAGGTCCACGTGGTCTGCGTGGGACCAAAGGTTCTCCTGGACCCCCAGGTCTGTCAACAGTCTTTAATAGTACAATGATATTTATTGATTCAGTCTAATCAATCTGAAATATCACCCAGTGTCACTCATTTTTAAATACAAATAACATTTATTTCCTGCTGTGTACTTGAAGGGCGCAAAGGTGAGCCGAAATTTGTTCACGGAATATATGAACCAGGATCTGTTGGCTCATGTGGTCCTAAAGGCAAACAAGGACTCCCAGGGGACACTGGCCCACCTGGATCAATAGGACCTCCAGGTGAGCAGTTGTATGATAGTTCAGTGAATACTAACCAATATTTTGAAGGTTTTGTATAATTAAGATTTTTGCCATTTATACTCTCAAAACCATTTCCAAACATGACTTTTAGAACTATAAATCTCTCAATCTCAGGGCCGCCTGGTGTCAAGGGACCGCATGGAATTAGCCCATATGGTCCTCCTGGATTCACTGGCCACAAAGGAGACAAGGGAAAAGCAGGACTGCTGGGTTGGTTCTTTGTTTGTTCGTTCCTGTTCTTTAGTATGCACCTATTCATCAACAATTATCGTTAGATTACTTGATAGGAAGATTATGTATTCACACTAGAGTGTTTCTGAGTTTGTTAAGAACACACAAACTCACCACTTTGTTATGTGAAACTGCCAAGTTGGCTCAGTGAGATTAGTTGTCTTCCAATCGAAATGTTGTGGGTTTGAGTCCAGTTTCACACTGAAGAGCCAAACCGTGACAATGCTACGTCTCCCCCTGTGGACGTGCAGATAACACACGTTTTTCAGTGAGACTGGGTAGCCAGTTTCTTACGCTGCCACAGGAAAAAAGTTTTGAGCGTGCAGAAGTCGTGTAGCTAAGAACCAATATATGATGTCAGGGGTCGGAGTACAATGGAGGGAATTGTTCGAGATATTTGAAAGACAACAATTGCCTTATTACAGCAAAGGTATATGCAATGCCCAAATGTACAGCATACTGAACCTTAAAAGAGACTTCAGTAGCAGGCAGCCACACTGAGGCAACTCCTGTCAGATAAGAACATGAAACTGAGTCTTCAGTCCACACGGGCTGATCAAAAACAATTGGGAAATGTTGCATTAGTCTGTGCCAGATTCAGATAGCAGCATCCGAATTTGGCATTAACATTAGTAAAGCTTGGATCCATCCTAGCATGTAGCAATGGTTTAGGCTGGAAATGGTGGAGTAATGCTGTGGTGGGTAGATTATTGGAACACTTAGGGCCCCTTAGCTTAATTGAGCATTATTTAAACACCACTGCCTTCCTCAGTATCATAGCGTCCAACCCCATAAGAAATCAGTGTCCGAATCTTTGTGCAATGTTTCTCAAGATTTGTTGAACCTATATGATTAAGATTTAAGGTAGTTTTTAAGGCAAAAGGGGGTCCAACCTTTTACTATCAAGGTGACCTAATAAAGTGGCCGCAGAGTTTTTTCTGGCTCTAAATCCTCTCTTAAACTTTAGCTACCTTCATTAGCTTATGCGATTTTTTTTTTCTTTTCTGTTTAGGTGCAACTCTGAAAATTTGCACAAACATAAATGGAAAATCCTAAACACTCAACCCTTAAAAGTTGTAAATTAAAGTTGCCTTTATGTTATGTTGTACGCTCTTCAGGTCAGTTAGGTAGCCCAGGAATCTCTGGTCAAAAGGGTCTGAGAGGTTTGCCTGGGAGAGCAGCTGCATGTCATGATGATGGGTTCCTGATGGCCAGACACAGCCAGACCATTAAGGTTCCTGACTGCCCTAATGGCACGAGTCTCATCTACGCTGGTTATTCCTTCCTCTTCATCACTGGAAATGAGAGAGCTCACGGCCAGGACCTTGGTATGAAGATGAGGATCCACACATCCAGAAATAATGTGTATTTTATTGATTATGGTAATCTGTGTCTTTAATTGGGTCACCATAAAACATTGCCCTAATGTTTCTCTTCTAAACTCTCAGGAACAGTGGGAAGCTGTCTCCCTCGTTTCTCCACCATGCCCTTCCTGTTCTGTGACACAGAAAGTACCTGTCGCTACGCTTCTCGTAATGACTACTCATACTGGCTGTCCACTGATAAGCCCATGCCTGCCAACATGGTTGCCATCACAGCTGATAAACTTGCCCCCTACATCAGCAGGTCAGGCAAGAATATGCACACACATTCACTACAGCATTATTCGAATCAAAACAAAAATCCTCACTGTTCTATCTGTTGAAAATATATACAATATTAAACGAGAGGTCTAGTTTTGCTTCTTGTTGCATTTTGTCATAGTGGACTAAATCTTTCCTGTTTTAGACAAGCTATGATGACCTAATTTATTTCTGTCTCCTAAATGACAGAATGATGGGAGAAAGAGTTATCTGAGGAATTTTTGTTACTTTCTTCAAAGATAAGAAACTGCATACAGTCCCTAGTATTTGATATAACAGCCTTTCAGAGCTAATGACTTGTCATTTCAGCTTCTAACAATAGTAAGCTGAAATTTTGTCCCATTCCTCCCAACTCTATTGGTTTAACTGAGTCATGTTTTACTTGAATCTTTTCTGCTGTGCTTGCAAATTTCCAACGGTACCTAGACCGGGCCTTTGTGATCGAGCCTCTAAAACATTGGCTACATTTTCATTGACCCACTTTGTAACTAATGTGTCAGAATGTATAGGGTCATTGTCCATTTGGAAGACCCAGTGGTCTTTCTCAAAATGTAATGATGATCATTTTGGCAGAACACTTGAATTCCAGTTTTGTTAGCCAACAGGACGTACCTCCCTGTCCATGAGAGCACTTGCCAACTGTAGTCTAGCTTTTCCATGTTGCCTTTTTGATTAATCCTTCATACAAAGGGGTTTTTTAGCCCCTTTTGGTCCAGATCTAGGTTCACTATGCATAATGTCATGGAAATGGAACACAGCAAAAGACTGCTCTGGCTCCCTGAGCAAGACCCATAGCCCCAGAAAGCTCCCCAGTTGCTGCACAGTTACAGCCCACAGGTCCCTACGGCAAAAGTTAAATGCAGAGAACAAATTTATTTGGAATGTACAAAGTTGCAATAGCAAATAAATGTGGTTGTTCTGATTATTATTATTATCACATAATTATGTTTGAAAGTTATTTTACCTTTCCCAAAAAACGTTAAAAAACAAAACAGGACTTTTTTCCGAAGTTTGAAGACGTTTCGCTTCCCATCCATTAAGCTTTCTTAATTGAAATGTCTGGAGTAGTGTGGAGTTCCAAGCTTTCTCCACACTACTCCAGACATTTGAATTGAGAAAGCTTTCTGGATGGGAAGTGAAACGTCTTCAAACTTCGGAAAAAAGCCCAGTTGTTTTTTTTCTTAACATTTTTTTTGGAATGATCATGACCTGGATAACTGAGAATCTTCACCAGCTTATTTTACCTTCGTTTTAGGGTCTATTCATGCATTTCACACCAAAATGTATTCCCCTCTGGAACACAGGACCCACCTCCTTTCTGAACAAGTCACATGCTTCCAATGTTTGTGCATAATTTTCTGAACAGATCAAAGTGGAACCTACAGGCATCTGGAAATTGTTAACAAGGATGAACCAGACTCGTGAAGATCCACATTTCTTGTTCTGTCATCTCTCCTAAGTTTTTTTTTTTTTTTTTTCATGATATCACAAAAAGAAAGAAATGTGTTTAAGGTCTTTTCTTAAAATACATCAACAGGTGTCAGTCAATTTAACTAAAATGTTGTGAATTAATTAAGCATGACATTATCTGGCTTTCCCAAATCATTTAAGAGCATAGTCGACATAAAATTCCGACTGTGAAAAAACTACTAGATGTCAAAATTGTCATTATAATGGCATGCAATGAATAGAAATAATTTATGTAATCCAAAAACAGGACATTTTTAGTCAGATTTCATCACAGACTATGCTCAGATGTTTGTCTTTATACAGTCATATTTGAGAACTTCTTTTTTTTATCTCATCACAGCTCTTTGCTTACATTTGATTTAGGTGCTCCGTATGTGAAACCACCTCCAAAATCATAGCCATCCATAGCCAGAACACTCTGATACCTGAATGTCCCAGGGGCTGGGAGGCCATTTGGACTGGTTACTCATTTGTCATGGTAAGAAGGCAAGCGTTTTAGCTCCTGGATTGCTTGATCCTATTAGTGTTGGCTTCACATTTATTGTCAAATACAGTCAAACATGTTTCCCTGTGGAAGTAAATTCTTTATTTGCTCTACACTCTGAATGGCAACAAACAGGAGAAGTAGTAATACAAATTTAGGAAAAGTACAGAGAAAAGAACCGATAAGAACTCAGATAGCATTACAGAAATATAAATACAGTATTTACAATAATACAAAAAAAAGTGATTATCCAAATGTTTTTGATCGGCTGTTTTCAATGAGCAGAGCAGGATTTGCAAAATAAACGAGTAAGATTAGTAGAAATAAGTACTGTACATGATTAGAGAGAACTGTCACCAGTTTAGAAATCTGATGGCAGAGGGGAAGAATGGGTTCTTTAGTCTACGGTTCCTGTATTTCACACCAGGACGTCCACACATTGGACACCATATTCTGTGTTCTTTAATCATTATATCTTCCAGCAAACTGGAGCTGGGGCAGAAGGATCCTCCCAACCCCTGACGTCTCCTGGGTCATGCATGGAAAATTTCCGCCGAGTGCCATTTATTGAGTGTCACGGCAGAGGGACCTGTAATTACTTCCCTGATTCCTACAGTTACTGGCTAGCCTCTCTTGACCCAAACAACCTGTTTAGGTAAACTGTTTTATCAGTGATGGATATAATTATTCAGCTCTGTGATTCAAATTTTTGGATAATATATTTAGCTTCTACTTTTTGTGCCAAATATACTAATAATCTCAGTCCATTTCCCAGTTGTTGCCGATTTTTGTTTTTATTTTATTTATTTTTGTTTTATGCTCAACCTTCTGAAAAGATCACTCTTTTATTTATTTCACTTGAATCTAAGCTATTAAATGTTCCTTTCTTTTTTTTTTAAGCAAACCATAATTTCTCATATTTTTATTCCTGTTTCTAACTACATCCTTTTCTTGCTCCTGTAGTAAACCGGTTCCCCAGACTGTGAAAGGATTTGCTCCAGAAAGAATCATCAGTCGTTGTCGGGTCTGCAAAAAAATAACCTGAAACCCCGGCACTGGCACAGGCCGGAGAAGATGCTTAAAATCACAGTGTGTGAAAATGATTACTATTTTATAGACATTATGCAAATGCACAAAATTTTATAGCTGTGGTGTGCTTCACCACAGGGGTGCTATGACTACTATACCGTAATAATGAGTGGGTTTTTTTTCTATTCCCCTCAATTTAAATGATTTTTTAACTTTCTTTTTCGTGTTCTTTGTGTCATTTTAGTAATACGTGTTACAAAGAGGGCATTTGTGCCCTAGCAAGCCTAAGCTTTGGAAATTTATAGCATACGTAAATAATGAATGTGGATCGATTTTACTTTCTTTTTATCCTTTCAACATCTGTTCAATTCTAATAAAAACTGAAATTGATAATAATATGAATTTTAATTTCCAATTTTCCGGTATGAAGTATTTCATATTCGAGCTGAGATTTTAGTGAGATAGTATGAAGATGTTAGTATTTCCTATACTTTTACATAATCATACTTGATGTCCATGTTCTTTGGTGATTTATTTGTCTGCTTCAGGACATAACCTTAGTCGTAGCTGAAGGAAAATAGGAACTAACCTCTTAGAAAACTACGGCACCTTAGGTTCATGGATTACTTTACAGCCGATTCTCAATAACAGTGTATGGTATTGGTTGATGCATATAGGTAGCGGCGTGGATTCCTCCATGTGTAGGTTCAGGATGTCAGGCAGCTGAAAAAGGAAAAACTTGTTGAACTTTGGCTATTGATGTTCAACCCAAACTCCAGAAAACAGTTCCTCAATCAAAACCCGGTTTCTCTTGGTAGTCTGAAAGATGTCTCAAGGAATCATCATTACAGTTTCCATGCAGATTTATATATTGATAAGGACAGACCACATTCTTCCTGAATTACGTCAACTGGTTGGTTAACATACCAGTACAGTGGCAGTGGTATGAATAGTTTTGGAACGCATACAAATCAATCACTTTCCTGGAGATCTGTTTGTGGCTGCAGAAAGGTGTGATTTCTGTGTGTGTCAACATGTAAGCTTTACTTCAGGTTTAGTGTCCCCAAATAATCTTTTACTCAAGAGCTAAAACCGTCTCTCGAAACCAGATGCACCCCTTGGGTTTAAGGGATGATGGTGCAGAGAGATGGAGAAGTTGTGCAGATCCTGGCAGAAAATAGGGTTGGGATAGCTTATATATATATATATATATATATATATATATATATATATATATATATATATATATATATATATATATATATATATATATATATGTCCATATATATATATATATGGACATTGGATATTTGCGGTCTGCGGCTTCAACAGCCAGCCAGCAGACAGAGAGCGGCAGCCCCAGATCACTTTGCTCACTCTCCATGATTTAGTATGGCAAATCAAGCTAGCAGCTGCTTCCCCCATCCTGGACACAGCCCCCTCCTCACATCTGATACATGTAAATTGAAGATAAAGAAAAAACAAATAATAATAAAACGAAAAATAGAGATGGGTTAAAATACAAAACAAGAATAATAGCTCAGAGATAAAGATTAACATTAAAAATTAATACTCAACATTTTGATACATTATTGATTTTTTTCTCTTTTTCTTTTATTGCATTTAGGAGCACATTAATTTATTTGTTAAACTTGTTATTGGGCAAATAATTTAATTATTAAAGGTGCATAGTGCAAGTTTTGAATTTAAATACTATTTATTTTCTTTCCAATACATGGCCCTACAATTGCCCAACATGTAAAATGAGTTATCCTCTATTTACTGCAGTTGCCTCTAGTCTAAAGGACCCATTAGACAGATCATGAGAAAGTGACTCAAAACCGATGTCATTTCAACTTTTCACCAGAGAGGGCAGAGGTCTGCAAAAATCCTGGAACTTACGCTATTCTCCTTTAAACACTTTTATTATTTCAATTTTTATTCTTAATTATAGCTGGATTGGTCCTCCTTACACTGATCAGTTAATGCTGTAATATCACTAGAAGGTGTGAAGGTAGGTGTGAAAGTTACAGCAAAACCATGGCTAAAAACAAACGTGGATTTTTAAGTAACAAACTATATACAAAATTAGCTTAACATAAGTCACTAGCTAGTTACCAGAGAAGTAACTACCATTCATGGCATGTTTTTGTTGCCTGGTTCCACCGTGATAGAGATGCAAGAGTCTTGTAAGTGCTTGATGTTTACTCAAAGGGGTCACCACAAATTACGCTTGTTTTCCTGTAAATGTGACACGCTAGTTTTCGAAATGGTGTGATGTTGCATTTCCGTGTACAAATATGAAGTAATTTATTCCCTGACTCTAAGAGCATTTCTTTGAATTTCAGCTTGTTAAATGGAGCATGTAAAATACCTAACTTTATGACTCCTGCTGCCTGCAGCCATCTCCAATCCCTCTAAATATACTGATGGTATAAAAAGATAAAGTCAAAATGGTATACTTTTTCTATGTTTTAAATACAAACAAATCCCTTTTGGATCTGAACATAAATTTTAGTTTTATTTAGGGAAACCATCCTTATTTTCAAGGCTTAACATTGCACATTTGACCTGTGCCTATTTTTATGTTCTTCTAATTTCCTTGCAACATTTCTCCACACGTTTGACTCTACATACTATGACTGAAGTAGTGTCCCAATGGATCTGATATCTGTCATGTTGATTGGTGTACTTTTAAGACAGACAACAATAACAAAACAGCCATTAAAATATGCAAAGGGCGAGCACGTTTTCGAATAAAATGCTGCAGTTATTGCTAAAGCAATCAGGCTAGTCAATGGGCACAAGAGCATGCTGAGGCCAAAGCTTCCTAGATAAATGTAAAGTCTGTGATGATTAGACTTTTACCTACATCTATATTCTAATCAGAATTTGATAGCACATCAAGATCCGGCTCGTTAAAACATGTTTTAAGATATTTGTAAATCTCACTAGAACAAACCAGCGTTGTATCACCTTGAAGTATGCAAACCTCTCATGGTCTGGTGAAGACAGACGTGCTGGATGAAAACACCTCTTGCTGTGGAGAGCTTTCATCAGCCTGCCTAACAAGATTATTTTCTTCCCGACAGCACGGCTGCTAATTGTTAAGGCACTGTGTACCACAGTTCTGCACGTCAACTGCAATTGGGTTAGAATGCCAATTTGCTGAAAGGTTGATGCATTCCAAGGTTGTCTTTTATTTGAAGGGTGTGTCCTTTTACATTTCCCCATCTACCTCACATGAGCTGGAGAGGCACACACCTTTAATATTACAGGTTAGATTCACATATGAAACAGGAACTGCCAATAGAAATGTATGAAAAGCATGCCTTATGGCTGGAATTTGGTATTTATTTACACTCGCAGTATTCTGCCTTCAAATTTACATACCCAGGGAAAAGTATTCAGACCCTTTTAACTTTTTCGTATTTTTCTTCATCTCACAACTATTCCACAGATGGGACCAAAAGGGAAGGAAAACTCACACTGCACACCACCATGAATACTTCACCCACACTGCTAAACCTTTTAGGAGCACAATCATGCTGTTGGGATGCTGTTCTTTGGCAAGGATAGGAAAGCTATTTGCAGCTGATAATAAGATTGATTCAGCTAAATACAGGGCAGTCCTGAAAGATAACCATGAAAAGGATGTTCACTTCTCAGCAGAACAGCAACCCTAAAGATGCAACCAGAGCTACAAAGAAGTAGCTCAAAGGGTAGCATTCGACGTCCTAGATTGGACCAGTCAAAGCAAAGACTGAATCCCAACAGAGAATCTTCAGTAAACAGTTGATGTAAGGTCACATTTATTTATTTAGCAGATTTAAAACAAAATATATTCAAGAATCAATAATCTGTATTGTCACCATTTGTTATCATAGTGAACTTTTTTGAGACAAACGACTCAGAAATTGCTGAGAATCTAATGTAGAGATACATAACATAAAGCAATAAAATCTCCATCTCATCTGACTGAGCTTGAGCTTCTTTGCATAGGGGAATATGCAAAAACTGGTAGTAGGAGAAAAATACTCCAAAAGACTTACAGCTGCAACTGAAGTGAAAAAGTACGTCTAACACCTGTTGACCCAGGGTCGTTTGGTAAAAGCATTTGAAAAATCATTTTTCTTCAGCCTAACAATTCTATACTACTTACTTTGTATTGGCCTATCTGTGAAAATCCCTTTAAAATGCACTGCAGTTTATGATTATAGTGTGACAAAATGTGACAATGTTCAAAGGGTTTTAACACTCTTGCAGGGCGATGTATGCAAACTGTTATATGGTGTTTTTGCGATATCATAAACATTCAAATAACCACAGTCCATGAAACATAGTTGACGATTTAAAGCAGGTAGCATGGAAAAAAATCGTATGGTCTTTGACAAATACGTCTTCATCTAGATGCATCACATCTGTAAAGTTAAACAGAGCAGAAATTCCATTAAATCACATCACAAGAATTAGCTCACCGGGGTGCAACTAATGATAAATTGACCTTTATGGCCTTTAGATGTCCAACTGTTTCTGCACTGGCGCTGATTTGACTTTAAGGTAGAGCGGGGGATAATGAAATCATTGTTTCCTCCATGTTAGTGTCATTAAAGTTTTATCTTACATGAGTGCATGGAGCACCTGGCTTACAAGATGCATTCAAACAACTCACAAGTTACACTAATGAAATGATGGGATGACCTTTACTTTTACAGCCAGATTCCTAGGGGTGGGGTTGGTTGGGGGGTATTTTACATTGTGGCAGCGACAAAGACCATAATGGTGAAAATGTCCTTATTTAGAGTTCTTGTCACCCTGATAATGGCCATCATAAAATTAGGAAGTACGCGCTTCGGTGCGTTGATGGGAAGGAACACAAAGTTGAAGAAGCTTCTGACGCGTCACCTGCACATCACGCTTCTCCTCCCTTTACTGTGCTTCAGCGCTATAAAACAGAGGTCTCGCTGTGCTGAGCTTCAGTTGAAGATTTTGCAGCATCTTTCTGGGGGGAAAAATCACTTCGAAAAGAAGAACAAAGGAGAAACTTTCTCTTCCAAGATGGCTTTCCTTCTGTGCCTTTTAAGTGTTCTGTGTTTTGCATTATGTGCTGCGGGAAACGGAGAGATTGTGGAAAGATTTGAAGGCCTGCAACCTCAGCAAGACTCGTTGCCGCCATTTAACAAACTACACGACTCCCTGGTAAGGCATTTATTTTATTTTATTTTATTTGTTTCTTCTTTCCAACACAACTTTTTCAATTTGGGATTCTTTGGTTTTGTGCAGTACTTGATGAAATTCTGCATCTTCAGAAAACAGGCCCTAGCCGACATTATCTGTTAAAATTAAAGTATTAAGATGCCATTTCAAATTATCTTCTGACTGTTTTGGGTTATTTGATGATTGTTCAAACGGGAGGTTAGAAATTAGTCTCGAACAACTTCTCATTTCACCTTCATTAACATATTTACTATACAATCAGCTGATGTAGAGATAACTAGGTAGTCCAATCTTACTGGAGTACATGTGATGGGATGTAATATTATATTATAAAATGTTTCTTGCAATTTTTTTCCATCAACTTATTGTTTTATCCTTTTGTAGGAGTCTGTGAACAGACAGAACCTGATGGATTTGATTCATAAACTCTCCAAATATGAAAATGGAATCTTTCGCCAAGAGTTCAGAGAAACAGAGAAACAGGGGAAGAATCAGAAGCGCGGAGCAATAAGTGGCCTGACAACTCAAAGACCCTGCAGAGTATTCTACTGGAAATCCTGGGCTTCCTGCTGACGTCCTCCTGATTTACTGCTCCGGCTCACAAAATGAATGTCTGAAGCTTTTTGTCTGAATTGAAAGGCAGCTCTTTCCCCAGCTGATGACATAATTTAGTCACCATATATCCCCAAATGAAAACATGGACAATTGACCAACATTTAAAAACTGTCACAAAAAAATAAACCATCATAGCACCATCCCAGACTATGTGTGAATGTTTATTTTTTCTGCAAATTGTGCTGCTTTCCATTTTCCACGAAGGTTGGAATTCCCATCTGGCTGTAAAAATCCAACCATTTTAGAGATATAAAATTCTGTTGCAAGCCAGAAAAACAATAGTATGTAGATCTTGTTTAGTGCTCGTCAATCAGACTAGCTACATTAGTGGGACAAGTGGTTAATAATTTAATATGTTGTATATGCATTGAAACACTGTAATAACATGGTTACAAAGCAGGATATACAGCATTTGATATGCATCTCGTTTAATGAGACACAAACTGACAGCTCTGCAAATAAATACATCTGATTATTACATTTTTTAAATCCATAAAT
This sequence comes from Fundulus diaphanus, assembly GCA_037039145.1. Taxonomy (NCBI): domain Eukaryota; kingdom Metazoa; phylum Chordata; class Actinopteri; order Cyprinodontiformes; family Fundulidae; genus Fundulus; species Fundulus diaphanus. The sequence goes on along the minus strand of CM073133.1, from coordinate 31,963,006 downwards.
GAATCATGCTGACTTGTAGCGGCTAAACAGGTAAAGGAATTCTGACAAAAAATTACTATTAGGAATAAGGGGATCCCAGAGTCCAACAAAACCAGAAACAGGACATGTGGTCATATGTTGAACTCTCATGATAGAATTGATTCATAATATCCTGCAATGAATTAGATAATAATTGAAAATGGAACTTTTTAAGATGCATTTACTCAAATCTATTTGCTCAAATTTGAAGTTCCATCAACATATAAAACCAACTCTTATTCGGGTCCTATCTTAGCCTAACGATTCCTACCCAGGAGTCTTAGCTTAGGAGTGATTCAAATAGCTGCTGAGAGTGACTCTGAGTAATGAGATGACAGACATTTTTATCTTAGTGAGGAGGTGTGGTTGACCCTTTTGCTAGGTACAACACTGTCTTTTAGGAGCTGTGATTGGCTGATAATATAATAAAAACAAATAACACACAAATGCACTCCTAGTAATGAAAGGAGAGAAATTAACCCATTTGACTGGATTAACATAGCTATAAGTAAGATGTTTACTGTAAAATCAACCTAAATCATTCTCTTTTGTCACCTGGAATGGAAGTTTTCTCCTTTCAAACCTAGAGGTACGGTCCGGAACTACTTCAGTTCATAGTGAAGCCGGTGTTTACTTCCTGGTTCCTGAGCCAATCAATGAGAGTTCCCAGGGTTCCCAAAGCAGAGCTCAGCATTTGGTAATTTATCTTCGCAAAAGAGCAGCAGCCTACAAACATGGAAGCCAGTAAGAGAAGCAGACCAGAAATAGAACAGAATACATGATATACCTGTCCCGTGGAAGTAAAAATTCAGTGAGTAAATGGCGGATCGGAACAGCATTGTGTATGTGTTGTTCCGATTTTAACCACTAGGTGTCATTATTACTTATTGTTGCTTTAAGAAATGTGTGACATGATGATGAAACTTAGCTAAATTAAATGTCACATGGCAACAAAATGTTTGAGCACATCTTATTTACATCCACATCATCATTTTGATTTGATTGTTATGCTTACTTACCGTACTGGTCTTTTATGTACCCGCCTGGAAAGAGAGAAGCACTCCGTGCAAGATCAGATAAGATAATCTGATGGATAATAATTGTCTCACAATGGGGAAATTTGAGCGTGATAGTGGCAAAGACACAGACAGAGTTACATGCGGTCTATAGTTGTGACAAACAAGCTAATCTGATCTAAAATTAGTTTTAAAGCTGCAGAGAATGAGCTTTATCAGAAACACCAAAAATAAAAGTAAAAAAATAAACATCAGAGTAAATATTGCACAATTGTTGATAATACATTAACAGTGAAAAAAGAACACCAGCCTATTTACAGAAGTATATGAAATAATATGCAATATACATGACAGTACAGTAGCATTTCGAAGTAACTAAAGCGTGTGCCAGCGGACCTGAGAGACTGTAAACGATTAATGATCTAATCAGAACCTGTGAAACAATTAGCATGTTGTAAACAGTTATTGAGTCAGTTGTGAGCAGCAGACATTATAAAGTCTAACAGCAGCTGGGAGGAATGACCTGCAGAAATGCTCCTTTGAGCACCTAGGGTGCAGCAGTCTGTCACTGAAAGAGCTCTCCAGCTCTACAACAGCTCCATGCACGGGGAGGGAAAACCCATGGAGATGGCATCACACAAGCAAACTTTTATTAAAGCTTCTGACATCATTTACAATACAGAAAATACTTTCTCACCTCTTTTATCTTGTCTATTTTTGCGACTCTTTCCATTTCTTCTAAAATGTTTATTATTGAGAGAAATTCTGTAAATAACATAAAAATGATTATGTACTATATTCTTTGCACATTTCTCCATTTTTTATTGTTGATTATTCAATACTTTTATTATTATTTATTTATCCTCTGTAAAATTGCATTACTAAAGCCTCGCCTTTAACCCGTCAGGTTGCTGAAACTGATTAATTTCCCCCTAAGGGGATGATAAAGTTTATCTTACTTACATATTAATAATTGTATGATTGTTAAAAAAGTTTATGCGCTTGTTTCCTCCACTGTTTAGGTGGTGGATCAGCCAATCAGCTCTCTCTGTTCCGACCATCTTCCCTTCTTAAGACATTCTTAGGCTCTCTAAAAGTCCTCCTCATTACCCCTATTGTTTTTTGTTTTTAACTTTAGGAGCTCTCTCAAGAACTAAAATCCTTTGTGAATAACTTTTATCTTACCGAGGGAAAATTCCGAGAAATATCTCAGAATTTGGGAAATCCTAATATTATTCCTAAAATTATGTCACTAAGAGCTTAGGACTCTTTCTGAATACGGGCACAGGACTATATATAGTCAATTCATTCCAATTGCATGTACATATTTAAAGTAAATTACATATACTCAATTGCAGGCAGAAAGCAATGCAGCCAAGTTCAATTTATTAAAACATTGCTGCTTTTGAGACAGTGTGGTTATATGTCTACTGCTACAAAGCCTCCTATGACTGCTTGAATGCTAAGGGCAGGTGGATTCTGTACCTTGGCTTTATTTTCGTTGTATAGGTAATGTTTGCCTTCAATCTGACATTTTTTCAGGAGAGTAATTAAGTTCAAGGCTGATGTAAAACCTTGGTGTGGTCCACCTTTCCATCTCCATCATTACTGGAGTAGACGGAGAACCCTTAATGCTCAGAAACAGCAAACTTTATTGATATTTAGTCCTCACACACTATGCTTTGTTGTAGTGCCACTTTTTAATGTTGTGCTACAAAATATAGGGGTATTTGCAAAGGTTTAAAATAACACTGGCATGCAAACAAAGATTTATTTATTAGAATATGTGCATCATTACGCCACTAATGTGAAAGGCTAATGGCCACTGATGTTTATTTAATATTACCGCAAAACCTCTGAGTCATTTAGATTATTTTTCTGTTCCACTTTGTGTTTCCTTTTTTAACTATTTATTGCACCGGTACATGTCATTTTTTATTTCAGAGGAACTTATTCAACATTTGAAAGCAAACTGCATACTAAGCTATGTCGAGACATTGCCTTGTCCATTCTTTTAAAACCCAATGCTCATTTTTCATGTTGCAACACTCCCATCTTTCTCAAAGTCCTTCAGAAATGTTATGTTTGCAGCTGGTTGATTCCCAGTTGACCCTGATTGTGCGTGTCTGCGATGTTTAGAGTAGACGGTGGGGCATTGAATTTATAATGACCAGGAAATGAACAGCCACGGTGGATATGTTGCTGCAAAGCCCTGTTTGTCCTGTCTGTGTGAGAGACGCCGTGTTATATGAGCCCCCGCAGATAAGTGAAAACTCAGCAGGCTTGGTTGATGGCCAGCTACGCTCCGCTGACCTACAGACATAAGTGCTTTTGTTTAATCAAGCATCTGTTTTAAGAAAAATCAACCAAATTGTATAACTTTCATTCAATCATCACATTGCCTGATGATGATTCCCTGCAAAATGAGCCATTCTATTCGTTCACGCGGTCACTAATGAATATCAGAGGTGCGTTTGACATTTTTCCTCATGGCAGATTGACGAAGCAAGAAAACATCTGCTTTATAAGTGTTTTTTTTAATGCAGCCGATTCTAGCAAATCAGTTCTTTTCCTGCGAGTATTTATGTGGTCTGTTGTAAAATTACCAACCCCCATGTAATCATTCATCATATACATCTTCGTATATTTCACTCACGCAGTCCCCCTTTTTTCTGTGTTCCCAGTTCTTGGCTGCATAAAACTGTCCTGTAGCATCAATTATTCTTGCACTTATAATAAACACGTTTAGAAAGCAAAAAATAATACCCCTTAGGCATTTCTTTTGAAAAATGCCTCGATGTGCACCGAGTCTGAACAGTGTAAAATGAAGACGATGTTGCAGTGAACTATATATATGTTAAAAAAAATCATCAATATAAAGCAGCTAAACTGCTGGGAAAACATTGAAGGGAAAGGTCCGAAGCAGAATGGATGCAACCGTGGAAAAAGAAGGCAAGATTGATGTGGTCGTGCTTGTGGTGTGGGAATAGAGATTAGCAGAGTGAGAAAGCATAGGAAGGGATGGGATGAGAGACATAAAGAGGATAAGCGAGGGGATGAGAGGAAATTATTAAAGCACCGTGTTGGAGCATAACCGCAGCCAAAGCTTAGTTTTGCATTCTTTCTGTGCTTGGGGTACATTGATTCAACAGGACATTTTTCCTGCTACAGGAACCACTGCCAGCACATGCTGCAGAGCTCTTTTAATGAATTAAGCGCACATAGGAGTGGGAAACACAGAACTTGTTATATTGCAGAGAGGGTTAGAAATCTGTGTGGGTGCAAGTGTGCACGGGCTTCTCCATTGTCTGGATAAGGAGCCAACAGGTTTAGATTCAGCACTATTAAAAAAGAGAGCTGATTTAATTCACACATTTATTATCAGTCTCAGGCATTTGGATGGAAAATAACGACCCAGCTACATCAAAGGAGCATAACTGAGTCTTAATTGAACACGGGCTAATTATTTTTAATGAGCAGCGCTGAACCCCCTGCTTCTAAGTAGGAGTTCCCTCAATCACTCCCAAGAAGTATGAGGGGAAAAAAAGAGACGAGTGGAGTCCCAGAGGCACAGACAGGCCCATTTCAAAACAAAAAACTCAAAGGAAGGAAGACAGAAATGGATGATGAATGTTTTTCTGCTCACTCATGAGTCTTTAGAAGACAAAGAAACACATAAGTAACACGATAGGGATCTTATCATTGTATCAAGATTCTTTGGAGACTTCTAATGTGGTAATTAGTATTATTTTTCTTTTACAGTCAGAAAAACAAGATAATTACCTGGTGAACTGATACCATTTACACATAAAGTCAACCTCTCAAGCAGTAAATGTAACAGCTTTCTAGGGAAGGGATGGTTACAACCACAGAGAACTTGTAAAATATGCCAGCTGTGACCTTCAAAATCCCATAAGACTTATGCTACAAATTTACCATGTTAGCACAGTTGCTTTGCAAGGAAAGAAGAGTATAAACGTCTGTGGAACCATAAGAAGGGAAATATTTATATGAACAGATATATTTTTCAAATATGATTTTTGGCATTTAATATTCTGAATGTATTGTTTCTTATATGATAGAAAAATAAAGTGACAAAGCTTCCGTCAGATGCACGTGGTTGCACAAAGTTTCTATCCGGGGTCCAAAAAAACAATTGTGCTCCTGCTAAGAATACACACCGTTGACACCAAGGATACACATAAAGGGCAAACTGGCAAATCAGCCAATTGGAGACTAGGTGCATTTTCTCAACTGTTTTAAAAACATCAAAATAAAAATTGGTATTTAAACAAAGTTTGTTGTTTTATTAAAAGTGAAAAAAAAATGGGAAATAAGTATTTCTGTGTGGTAAACTTCTGGGTCATACAGTAGATGGTCGGAACAACTGCCAACAACAGGGCTCAAACAAATACCTGGGTTTCAAGGGTGAACTGTTCGCTTTATTAAACTTTATGCTGGGCGAACGACTTTGAACAGATTCCAATATGAATTCTGAAGCCTTTTCATCAAGTCAGAAGCAGAAGGCAGAAGGAGCGTTCCTGCTGCAAATAGTCAGCCTTATCTGTCTAAGACAAATGAATGAGCTACGATGGACGGTAACATGAGCGCAGAGGCTAAAGCAAGCAGTGATGATTTGTAGTTGGTACTTTAAAATATAACAGGCCAACCTGGTTCTTTTAATGGCCCACTTCTGTGTGTTTTCAGTGCCAACTCAGCAGGAATTTTATGCAAGGCTCTTAATATACTCTTCAGCGGATTTTCAGCGGCTGTAAAGAATACAAGTAATCCCCACAGCAGAAAAAGGCGTTAGTTAAAAACGCAGCTAAAAAAACAAAATAGCCATACTGTGAGCCTTACTTAGACATGCTCCATTCTGGAGACTGCTGTGACTGACTGACTGCATGTACTGTATCTGAGCCTTTCGCTATGAATTTGAAACCAGGCTGTTGTGGAGGAAAATTGTAGCAGTACAAAACAAAAAATTATAAAGCAAATAAGCAGACAGTGGCATGAGATTTTTAAAGAGAGTAGTTAGGTAAACGTGATGTGAGTTGGATTGGTTTTTCAGTCTTAGTTTGGTCAGCTTTTTTAACAGAGTTGGCTCAGTTTTGTGTGGGACCCAAAGCAGAATTTAATTTGGGAGCCAATTTATAGATAAGCACATTGGTCATCAAAGCACTGCTTATATATCTTTAAAATCCTCCATGTTTGTGTAACTGTCCACGGTGCCTTTAACACAACAGTTCTATATTTCACTTGTGATCAAACAATGATAACCTTTAATCGACTGAATGACAGAATATCTTTGGTTTGACTATGACTTAAGTCACTTTATCTCATTTAACTCATGAGCAGTAACTGACATAAGATGATCATTTTAGATATCCCTTCATGGTCTTTTCCCACTTATCCTTAAAAAGTCACGGGGGGCTGGGGCCTTCCCCCAGCAATCATCGGGCAAGGGGCGTGGTGCCCGCTGGACTGGTCACCAATTCACTACAGGGCAACGCTACGACACATGGAACTAACAAACATTTTAGAGACACCAGTGTGCAGCCCTCATTTCATTTTTCTTTTCTTGTCAATTTCCGTGATAATTATGTACTGGAATAAGCTCACTGGCGACTTGTCCGGGGTGTGCCACGCCTCTCACCCAACCACTGCTGAAGATAGCCCCACACAACCCTGCATGGATAAGCAGGTATGTAGACCATGGATGGATGGATTGAATAAGCTTAGTTCAAAATTGCTGAGCAGAGAGTAAATGAGTTGTGAAAAACAAAAGTATTCTGCTTGACATTTTTTCCCTTGTACTTTGATGAAAAGGTTCATATTAAAGACACTTTTATGTCTGGCAACACCTTTGTTTCTGTGCTTTTTATATGCTTACACTGAACATAAAAGTGTGCAAATCAAAACCTTTGATACTTTATCTAAACCTTTTCTGGGACATGAGGTCTGATCAGCATCAATGTATTTATTATTCAGAAGAACATTTCATGTCCTCACTGCTCTTGTTACCAGTTGCTTCCACTTCATCCACAGCACAGCAGTGGAGTGTAAAATGCTTAGTAACCAGGATATGTCATGGGTGGACTTATTTCACTGTTGGCAACATACCACCGTACATTGCTGGAATTCACTGAGAGTGATCCATTTTTCACAGTTGTTTATAGAGGCAGTCTGTATGCTGAAGTGATGGATTTTATACACCTGTGGACATTGAAGTAATTGGAAAATAAGAATTCGTTTACAAAAAGAAATAAATGACAGAAGATTGGAAAAATAAAAACAATGTCAACCAAATACATAACATAACAATTTTGTTCTTGTTGAAATTTAAAATTTATATTTTTTTTCAATCGTCGCAGGGTAGAAAACTGCTTTTTTAAACTGTTTTTGTTGTTGTCACATTCATTACTAAATATACTCTTAAGTCCCTTGTTTGAAATGGCAGAACTAGACCATCCGTTATTCTGAATTACTGCCAAATTTGAAGTGGCAAGCCATTTATATAATATGTATAATAATGCAGATTTGAAAAACTGTGGATTAAAGTATATTTGAAGGCAGAAAAAAGTAAGCAAAATCATAAACTAAACAGAAGCTACTGAGAAAGCTTCAGCAGTTCTGTTGCCCTTCCTGTTCACTTAGTCTCTCTGTCATTGAGAGTAGACATTGTCTGCCAGGTCTCTTCTCTGCTCTTTGCTGTGACCGAGGTAAACTCCAAAATAGAAAAGGACAAACACACACACACACACTCCTGCTGTTCTCCCCCGCGAGACGTCCAAAAAGCCAGGGGAGCATTCATCCTCCTCCTTCTCCGTATTCTCCTTGCAGAAGACACGAAAGGTCTGTTTCCATGACGACGGAGTATTAAGGGGGAAGGAGCGCCATCCCAAAATGACACATTGGATTTAAAGGCTATAGGGAGAAGATAAATCTTTCCGTGTGAACGATAAAGGCAAGAAATTGTATTCGGCGTGATGTTTCCATATTATTAGTGCAATATTTGTGGACGCTCTGCGAAATAACAAGGTCTCTGTGATTAAGGGGGAATATGTGGAGGAACGGGCAACTTAAACACATGTCCTTGTTTGGTGATTTATGGTTTAGTTATTTAAAGAAAAGTTCTAATTGGGGATTAGACATCCTAAAAAATGGGCTAAAATTGCTCTAATTTATTATTGTTGGTGTTTTTCTGTTTTGTTTTGTTTGGGTTTTTTTTTTTTCAAACCAGAAGAGGATAATTCTAGTTCCAATTTGTCAACAAAAGCACATGATTGTGTAGCAGCATTCAGCCATTACAATGTGAAATTGGTTGGTATTAACACATATGAACAGCATTCTTCCTTGTGAGCCTCTTAAAACCAATTCAAAAACCAAGCAACAAATCAAAAGTGAGGCCCAAGCTTCGTGGCGCATATCCATGAGGAGGAACTACGACCTGCTTTTGACTGGTGTGATTACCTGGCTGGTTGGCTGTTATGTTACTCTGTCGGTGTAGTGATGTTTTCCCAGCCTGAGCAAGGTCAGTGCATGATTTGTGATCAAATGTTGTCTCCAAAGATGGATCTGCACCATCTGTACTTGGCTGAAGTGCAGAGAAGGGAAATGTGCTTGGAATTAAACTGCCAGTCAAGTGTTTTTATCACCTTGGTCTGTCTGTTTCTGGATTAGTTTTGAAGTGTCAGACTATGTGCTTTGTCTTCTTTCCCCGTGACAATAATGTCTTGAGATTGCTTGTGTCCCAATTTAACACTGAAAAGCAATGCAAAGCTGTGGATACAGCTGATCTCACAAGTCACACCTCCCATGGAGGAGTCGGGTGTAGTTTAGTGTCTAACTGCAACCTTTGAAACAAACAGGAGGTTTGGAGACGGTATAGAGAAGAGTACAGTGATGTATTATCAATAATTTGCTGAACCAATCACTCAGGAGGCAATTTCTTTTGATATCATAATCTTTATTCTTAAACAATCACTAACTTCATTCTGAATTTATAATCAATGCATATTTTTTTGTTATGTCACAATTCATAATGCATACATGGGTGTGTTTGAATGCAGTGAAATCATCTGCAAACATAAAAATATTAAATTATGTTCAATATTTCAAACAACCAAAGCCTTTGCCCCTCATACATCAATGAACCCACAACAAAGTGCTTTGCAGTTTTTAACCGCCTTACTCACTTCATTCATCTCCCCAATCTGTCCATTCTGCTGTCGGCTGACGATGTACATATCCGGTGTCATGCACCACCTTAACTCCACACATTTCTCATTTACACAATATAAACATCTGTAAAAAGATACTTTTATGCTGGTCTTGCCTTTTGACTTTCAGTCTCACATTAATCATGATGTACAATTCACAGTAATGCAGTATTGCAGGAGGTGAGGTGGATGTTGAACTAATCTACCGTTAGCTCTTGCAGGTCTCCGTTGTGGGCCTGGATTCCAAGTGGTAAACCCTCCCAGATCCATGAAAATACACCCACTGCCGTTTGCTCTGTGCAGCTGAATGTGTGCTATTAACTGTACAAACTACCGACATGGCAACCAACGGTTTCCACCTAGATGTACAGTAGTAGACATATATATATATATATATATATATATATATATATATATATATATATATATATATACAGTATATATATATATATATATATATATATATGTGTGTGTATGTATGTATGTATAAACCTTCACTAAAATACTTCAACAAATGTTGCATATAAAATGTTTGGACATATACTCCCAAAGTCAAACTATTTATTCATGTTTTAGATTTCACCTTAAACTTAAACTGTTACAGTCATGCGATGATCATGCTTTGTCTTTGTCGGGTTTTCTCGTTCCAGCCTTCCTAACATGGCTAGGGTCGGCTATGCATCGTCACCCTCCAATGCCGACACACCGGGCATTGCGCAACGTGGGCTAGAGACCACAAGCAGCCATCCTCAAGCCCGACTCCATCACCGAAACAGCCGTGAGACTTCCTGAGATAGATAAATTAAAACGGAGGCTGGCAATGAGCGCAGCAGGGTACACGACATGAGGTATACCCGTCTGATCAGCAGGTTTAAACAGCCCTGTAAGTGTGTAGACTTATGAAAAATAAACTCTTTATAATACAGCAAATGGCTCATTCTGGGGGCGGTGGCTCAATCAAACGTTCAGCTTTCACTGAGATAGGAAAGCATTTATTTTTGCGTTCAAATATTAGCATGAAAGATCAGCAATTTATTAAAACAGTCAGGCACCCTGTCCATCGGTGTTAAAACATCTCTAATGACTTCATAATTAACATAAAAGAGGTTGCGGAACTTAAAACTCTGGAAAGTTAAGTCATTCACCACTAAGCCTGCTAAACAGAACCCAGCTTCTCTTTCATCCTAGGAAAAGATGATAAAGTGTTCAGCCAGGTAATACGTCCTGATTTGTCCGTATACTTCCTAATAGAGTTATATTTTGTGATCTGTTACAGCTAACAGCATCTCTTGAGGTGCACATGTAAAGTCTCTTTTAGCAGCATTGGCTCAAAGATGAGATGCTGGTAATTAGCAGCTGCCCAGCTTTTGGAGAAAAATCTATAATGTTTCGTTTTGTAAAGTTTGCACATCTTTACAAAAAAAAACTAACAATCTTTGTTAGCATATGGAAACTGTAGCAAGATGGTATTTTCCTATTCTTACCTTTACCCACTTATGCAACTTTCTTTGTCAGTCATTTGTACAGACCAGCACACCAGCTACAACAATGCTAGCTATTGCAGTCCTTTAAAAAACATTCCAGATTGCCCTTTTTATGATATTGCTTGATGTAGTTCTGTCCTGCAGCAGCAGGATAACATGGGGAAGTCCCTTCCCTATGAGCCACATTGGTCTAACTTACAGTTACACACCTGAGTAAATTACATCCCACCATTGATAACGTTCAGCCTTCAATTCACCTTTGACCTTGCATTCAACATGATCTAGTAAAAAAAAAAAAAAAGAAGAAAAAACTGTAACTGAAAAAGGTCCACAGAACCGAGCCTCATAGTAACTGGGATCCAACTCCATTAATCTGTAATGATGGTTATAATGATAATGGCTAAGGATGTAATTTACAAAAATAAGACAATAAAGCATAAAAGAGCAACAATGTTTTTTTTTTTCTTTTTAGGGAAAAAAGGTGTTGGATGAAAACTGAACATATATTAAAGCTTGTTTTTCACAACATAAAATAGGAATGACATATATCTGTGTGTATGTATGTGAAGAGAGACCACAATTCCTTTGTTTTCACAGCCTTTTCTCAGTTTTGCATAAAATGTTGGTCAAGAATATATATATTTAAATATATATATAGAGAGAGATATCTAAAACGTTTTCACAGGCAAGAGTTCACTTTTGTTTTTGTTGTCTTGGTTGTACAGCAGTAGCTCCTTGCAGCTGTCCCACATCCTCTTTTGTTTAAAAAGAGTATGTAGGTGCAGAACTCTCAGGGGGTGATGGTAAATTGTTGTTTTTTTCAGCCCCCTCCTCCTGAGTCAGGATGAGACCAACCCCCCTCCCCCCCCCCCCCCCCTCCCTCCCACCCATCCCCCCCACCCCCCGCTGGAAGTCCCTGTAACTGGTGCTATGTGGAATCTTGATTGACAGCTTTCCCTCCATTCATGGTGGGGGTCCCTGAGTTCTTCCTGGAGCGGTGCTTGTCCTCTATCTCATGCAGCGACGGCTCCCGGTACATACAAACTGTGGCAGGAACGCAACCAAAAAGGGAGGAAAGAAAAGGACAAAGACAGGAGGTGGTCAGAAGGGTACGGTGTAAAGTAGATTGAAGAGATGGGCGTGCAGACACAGACAAGGTCAGGTGTGAGGCTGGGACAATTATACCAGGCTGAGAGGGGAAAGACAAGGGAACGAGGACACTGTCAGCAGGATTTTCTTTTCATCAAACTTCTTGACAAGTTCTCATGATGAGAATAATCTCCTGATCGAAAAAGTTGATAACAGTTTGTAAATCTGTGTTAAACATCCTATTATGACCATTCTATCGAACGGCTGAATCGTAAATTTGTCTTTTTTCCCAGCATAGTTTCTCAATGTAATGTTCAATGACCTTTAAATTTGTAAAGATTGGTTAAGTTTCAAACAAGCATTGGAACAGGATTATTCCACCAAATCTCTTAAAGCCAATAATTCATCAAGAACAGTTGTAGTGTTTGTTAACGTTGTTTATAATGGCAGGTGGACATTCTGCACTGCATTCAGACTGGACCTACTCATGCTATTTCAAGCAAACTCACTAAACACCAGCTGGTGAGACTATAACACTAGAGAGTGCTTAGAACTTAAATTGCGACCTCCATTTATAAATCCGGCTTCAAACCGTAGCTGAAAATACATAATGGGTAATATCAAAACAAAGAAATAAAGAGGAGGAAGACAGTCAGCTTGGATTTTTACAGTTCCCATTCAACTTTTTATTCACGTTAAAGCTAGACTAGAAGCAAAACTTAAACAAGTAGTATTAAACATGGCGCTCACAAGATTTTAACTGATTGATAGGCACCAGCTTATTAAAAAAAAAAACAGCTGTTTATCTTGGACTGGCAAAGATTTCTGTGAGCAGCATGGAGTATGTTGCTGATGGGGAGATTCTTATGATAATGCATGCAAAGACTGTTTTTTCTAACTAAGATCCTGTGGTGCCAGAGTTGGTGTTTTGCAGATGAAAACATTAGTAAGAGGTAGTAACCAATTCTTTTAACTTTGCAAAAATAAAAAAAAAATTCAAATTTTCACCTGTGTGGCAAAATAAGAATGAACAGTTTGCGTGTGATTCCTGTAGAATATTTCTCTTAAATAAAATAGTTTCCAATATACCAGGTAAATTAAGCAATAGAAAATGTGAATTCCATTTCAGAAACAAAAATGAGACAGTATGGTTATAGTGAGACCAATATTAAAGGCGAAGGCAGCATATATCATAGCTCAAATGGTAAACAACACAAAACTATGAGTAATAATTCTAAAAACTTTGCTTTTTGTTAAGGAGTCTTTTTATGTACAGGGTGTCTATGGGGTTTTTATTTAAAAATTACAGACTTTACAAGATTCAAATAAAAAATAATAATAATTATTATTATAACATCCTGGACATTTCAATTCAAAACATTTATCTTGAAAATGCCCCTACAGTAGATAAGTTTTACCATCTATCTATTTAAAATAATCACGACACTGATGTTAGGTCTTGACTTGCCAATCTGTTTCACTACTTATTTGGCATTAAATTAAATTAAATTAGACCAATTTTGGTTCAAAATGTTTGATACATAGACTTTAAAACATAGTTTGTGTACTTTGTTACTCTTATTCCATTCATGAAAATATTAGCTTGTTTCAATTCTTTGTTTGGCTTCTGAACCCCATTCTATCATGATTAGTTTAAGAGAGACACATTCAGTGTAAAACCTTAATTTTAAGTGGGCTAGAGATCAACCCTGTGAAATCTTCTGTTTCCAATGAGCACTTATTTATGTGTGGATTCTAACCTAGAACCTCGAAATTTAAAATGCAAATAGCTAAAATATAAACAAGTTTTTATGTGGAAATCAAAAATAAACAATACAATTTGAGCCAAAATCAGTTTAAAAAAAGTCTTCATTTGAGATTAACTTAAATTTTTAGATTTCCGATAGTTTTAATAACTAATTTTGTGTGGAAACATTTTCCCAGACTTTTCCCAGTCTGGCGTTATCCAGACTTTTAAAGAATGAGTAGGAACCCTGTATGTAAATTCAGCCTATTTTAAATATAGTATATGGCTGGAAATATTGAAGTAAAATCCTGCTGGATAAGAAAACTTAATATGAAGCTAGGCACACAAACATTAGTGAAACCAAAGTAAAGCCCTGACTCATTTAGCCTTGTAAGAAAAGAGAAAAAGGATGACACATTTTCCCTTGGTGTAACAACTCCCACGCTCACATAATGTCACCTTAGGATCCTGTTTGCAGTGGAAATGCAAACAAAGATATTACGCATGGAGCTATCTTGATATCCAGGGAGCACCAACCTTCCCATAATCCCCCCCCCCCCCCCCCCCCCCCCACAAAACCTTTGGAACGTTTTAGTCTAAAAGCCGTTATAGACTATCCTATCCTGAACGACCAAAAACTGAGAACAAGGTAAATGTTTAAAAGCTTGCTTTAAACATTTTCATACCTTCAATAGGCCTGGGCACAAAGTGAGATGAGGGCTTAGTTTTCTTGACCCGATTGCCTTTCATGACTTGTCCCTCTTTTGTGAGGCCGAGGAACCATGCTCTGCCCGACTCTTGCTGCCGGTACACAGTGGACGAGTAGATCACGTAGTAGTTTTCAAAAACTGACTCCTTAAATCTGCACTCTGGTGTGAACATCTCCTGCATGAGAAAAAAGACCAAACTAATTACACAGATGCAAAGATCAGAGAGTAATAACTGTGTGAGCTGATGCCTTAAAGAACTGCGTGTGGACGTTGCCAATGTCGGTTCAAAAACGTCATTTGTGTCCACACGCACAATCACAAATGAAAGATAATGAGAATTACGGCACTGTTGGAAAATTAGAGAACAGCAGAAGATTTTTATCTTACAATGTCATGGCACAGCTGCAAGTCAAGGAGGAAAGTGAAAAGGACGCAATAAGGAGAGGTGGCGATGAAAATGGAAAGGACCTGATAATGGAGAAAGTGTCAGAACCAAGTGCTCCGCTAGATCCCAATCGTGACAGTGAAAGAGAGAAAGACACAATGCACTTGAGCCTCTAATCCATCAGTGTTTCAAGATACTGTAAACTGGGTCATTTATATAACTCTAATTAGGGTAATGGTACCATTCCATTTAAACTTTGTATCTTCACCAATTCAAAACAGAATCTATATTCATTGAGGTAAATGTGCTGATTAATGAAAGCGGATTCCCAGCTCCCCATCTTTAGTCCTGGTCCCTGTTCGTACCCCCCTCTCAGTGTCTTCAGAGCGAACGAGGCTGCATCATAAACCAATTCCAATCTGTTTTAAAGGAGGGGAAATGTGTCTGTCGATTATAGAGGCGGCTGATGCACAACAGCTGGTTTAGAGGATGTTGGACCGTCTCAGTTTTGGCAGACTTTGTACTGTGTGTGTGTGTGTGAAAGAGAGAGAGAGAGAGAGTGTGTTTACCCCTGAGCTAGATTTTATTTATTAATATATCCTTCAGGGCTCTGTGCCCTTTCACGGTTGTCTGTTTGACTGACAGCCCAATTCTGCTTCCTGCTGGAGGTGACTGTGCATCTATGATCCAAAGGTTGGGGACACATAAATCTGTTTACTGTCATTTTATCAGGACCAAATTCAAGTCTGTATTTTATATTCTCAAATTTAGGCCAGGTAACCCTCATAAAGACAGAATACAGCCACAGAAATCGGTTTCTTTTTTTCCTCTAGGAATTAAGAAATTAAAAGCTAGGTTACCCTGCCCTGTATCTTATTTTATTCTGAAAGCTCAACCAAACCTCAAATGATCAGTTTAACAGTCAGTCATTTTATTATGAATTAATAATATCAAAAACTGTCTTGATATTTTAAGCGTCCGATTGCATGCTCATTTTCTTTGGCACTGTGCGCAGTGCCTTACAAAGTGTTCAGAGTCCTTGAACTTCAAAATCATGCACCACAATGCACTTTATTGGGGTTTCATGTGACAGAAGAAGAAAGAGCTGAGCCAGAAAGGCAAGCTCTCAACTTACCGATCCGTCTACGTTCCGACCCCCGCCTATGGTCAGGAGCTATGGATCATGACCGAAAGAACGAGATTGCACATGAACTACCTGAACTGCAGATCTCCACACCTCTTCCCAAGTTACCATGGGCCTCTTGACTGCTTCTTTTCCTTAAAGCTCTCCTTGCCTGGCCTGTCAGTTGATGGCCATGTCTTGCTGTGTTTGCTGCTGAGCCTAATGCTTTTTTATGTTCATTTGTTTCATTCTAGGTGGTGTTTAAAGCATGAACAGAATGTGAAGACCTCCATGGGGTATAAACTATTATGCAAGGCACTGCGCTTAAGAGGCAGTCTGAAAAAAAAAAAAAGACAAACCATAGAGTTGTCTGCAGATTGGTTTGATTTGCCCAAAAAGTTAGAACTGCAGCCCAAGTATAAGGTTACAGCTGAAAATGCCACATAGGTGATAAATGAATACTGCCAGACACACGTATTGATGTGCAATACTTAATTAGAAAGCAAAGGTTGTATTTTTTTTCATAAGATCTCAATTTCTGCTCAGTCATACTATTGTAATTTAAAACGAAAACTCAGCAGGTTGTATGTACGTGTCTAATTCTTTTTCCCACACGTTCTTTCAAAAAGTAGCCAGTGTTGTCTCATTAGAGAAAAACAGCAATGCTTAGCAGCACGGGGGGAAGAACTCAGTCACATGGTCGCACGTGTGAAAACGTGGCCCTGGTCAGCAGGTGGGAGGACAAGCTCAGAAAAGACCTGGCGCTTCAGTTAATCAGGACCTGCTGCGAAATGTCTGCTGTCAACCGGCAGGCACTTCGCACGCCGGTGGAGCTTCAGGGGTCACATTGCGCCTGTCTGACCGCACGAGTTAGAGTGTGAACATATGTGTTCAGGCGGGTAGAGGTTTGGCATTGATGCATTACATGGCAGCAAGCAGGTTTTTTTTTTTTTTTTTCCTTCAGCACACACAATCATTAGTAATACTATTGTACCCTTCATATCCAGTCATTTGGATTTGCTGATGAGCTCCAGAATCTGCCACAAAGTTTATACACTGACTGTTCATAAAGGGGTTTAACAGGGCTCGCAGTATTCAAGTACTTTGGTTGAGGATAACTGACTTAAAATATCAAGTATATCAAGTATAGATTGAGAACTAGACTGAAGAGGACAATTTATCCAAATTTTGCACATTGTGTTGTAGCAACTAATACCTATTAGTAATCACACTCAGATGTTTTCACGAGTGACGAGGGAAGAACAAAAAAATAAATAACAATAAGCATAATTAGGGCTGGGCAAGTTAACGCGTTAATTTCGCGTTAATTCATTAGACTATTAATGGCGATATTTACTTTAACGCGCATTAACGCATGTTGCTCACATGCTTTTATTCTGTGAAGGTCTGTTGCTGCGGTGTAGGGTTTTGAATCTGAACAGTAGGTGGCGATAATGCGCCAATAACCTCGCTGTCAGCCCAGCCTCGGATTCAAAGAGGAAGAAAGGTGCTGGCCGGAAAAAAATAAAGCCGACATGGGGAAGGTGGTGTTTCCCGCCGGAATTTGCTTAGGCGAGGCGGTGAGTTGGCGGCTGGAACAAGTTTTGTGCAGAGCGGAGCGGGGTCTGCATCGACGCCGTCGGTGAAGTCGCTTCTCGTTTCAAAGTATCCATGTGTTTTTGCCTGTTTTTTCCCTGCCATTCACTATATGCACGCGAGAAAGCAACAACAAAAAAACGCGTGTTAACGTCAAATAAACATGCAAGCATATCAAGTTAGCAAGCATTTCAGTTTAAAGTTCTTCCAGCATCGAATATGACAGAAACAAGTTAGTTGTAACCACTGCCAAGTTAAACTTTGGTATTGAACATAAAATGGTAATGCTGCTCCCTGCGGTTACCTCAGAAATTGCCTGTTTTTGGTAGATTTTTTCCCCATAAAGAGAATTCCCTGTCAGTGGCAATAAGCTTTAATTTATTATTATTGCTATTTTTTGTTTTACATGTTTAAGTTGAGCTTTACACTAAATATGTGTTACTGATAAGTGCTACAAATGTTACAACACTTTTGTTCATATGGCAGCAGAACATTAAAATAAAAGTGCTCTTTACACTTTTGAATTCATTCTTGGAGTTTGTAAATACAATGCGATTAATCATGATTAATCAGGCAAATTATGCGATTAATCGCGATTAAATATTTTAATCGTTGCCCAGCCCTAAGCATAATATGTATAAATATAACTACTGTTTCAGAATAAATTTCAAATGATTTACACTCTTTTTAACAGAGTATTCCGTTGGCACGAGTGATGTGCTGCTGCTGATGTGATAATTAGGTTGCATATCTTTGCCTAATGCCCATGCACTGAAAAGGTGCTTGGGTGAGCGGCTTTGTTCCAGTTTGAATTTCAGAGGTTCAGTCATGTCAAATGTTGAAGATTTCTTGTTGTTTTCCAATCATCCGTGGTTTTGTTATGGTGAGTTTAATGTGTTTCACAGCTTTAAAGTTCAACTTGATTTTTTATTGAGTTGCTAAAATATGTTAACGTCACGAAAACATCATTTCTACCTTCAAACAAATGGTAAGGTCAGGGTAATTTGAAAAAATTAAAAAAATAAAAAACAAGACACAATCTATCTGAGTCTGTGGCAGTTGTTCGCATTCTGAATCCAGATCCTTCCAAGGAGCAAAGCAGCTTTCTAAGTCTACAGAAAAGAAACAATGTCATAAGGTATCTTCAGATAATTATATGGAAAGGATAGGAAGTAGCTACAGTTAAATAGGGCACTAAACCCTTGTTATATGTGAGGGATTTACCCCATCTGATAATCCCAGACCTAATATTAACCTCCTGGGGATTTTATTATTATCCTTTCCAAGATTCTGATCCAGGATTGTCTGAACATTACTTAATGTCGATTAAAAACTGTATTTTTCACTTCTATCCTCTACCAACCGCTTTCATCTCCATATTTCTTTTTTTTGTCAATTACTTTGAATCAAAGTTTTTCCTGAAAGAAAAAGATAGACTAAAGCTAATTAACCCCATATTGGCGCAGCATAGACATGGCAGTGATGTCACTGTAATATCCTTAGTGCAGCGCAGGGGCTCATTTTAAAACCAGCCATGGAGCAAATGCTGTGCTTTAAATGACTGGAACTGGTGTGTGAGACAAAAAAAAGTCTAGATAGTCACTTGCATTGCTTTTCCTTCTCCATTTATTTTGAAGACCAAGCTATCACGCAGCACAAGAATATAAATCACAGCTTCAGTCAAAACACACAAACAACCCGTTTTTCTTCCGCAGACAGGTGAAGGAAAAAGCGACAAGCCACTTAAAAAATACACATTATCATTAGTCACCACATTCCTTTAATTTCCTTGCTCAGTCCTAACAAAGCCTTGGTTTCAAATGGTAAATGGCCTGTCCTTGTATAGCACTTTATCAAGTCTGACGACCCCAAAGTGCTTTTCACTACAGTCACTCATTCAAACCCTCAAACATAGATAGATAGATAGATAGATAGATAGATAGATAGATAGATAGATAGATAGATAGATAGATAGATAGATAGATAGATAGATAGATAGATAGATAGATAGATAGATAGATAGATAGATAGATAGATAGATAGATAGATAGATAGATAGATAGATAGATAGATAACAGAGGGAAACAGCGAAGGAACAGTGGTTAGTTGCTGCTGTGCAGTAAAGTAGGTCATATTGTGTGTTATAAATAATGGAAGAAAACTCTTTATTGTAGATGCTCAGCCCCCACACACTCCATTGCTAAACACTCTGCATTATCACCCAACTCACCCTCATCTTTCAATGAGCAACAGCCCCAACAGCCAGCTCTGCACTCCAAACACAAAGAAGCGAACCACCCACTAGTTTTACTGTGTGCAACCCATTTAACTGATCGACAACAATTGTATATTGAAGCTTGAGAATTAGTCACATACAAAACACTTAGTTAAAAAAAAAGACTGCAATGTTGCTGGAAATTGCAGCCTAACAGAAAGCATGGAAGCAGTGGAGCCTTTCACATCATTCTGTCAAAACTGCAAAGCACCAGACGAAGCAAAAAATGAAAGGAGGGGAAAGTAGGGAAGGGTTCCCTTTATAATTATTTCCCTGGGGGCAGGAGGGAACGAGGAGAGCTGCACATCAGTGCTTTACAATAGGATAACGAGAAAACAGGAAAACTGCATTAAAAAAAGCAGTGACAAACTTTTTAAGTTTAGACAGAGAAGACAGAGGTCTGGCAACCTTAAAGAAGAGGAAGTAAACCAGCAAGTTTACAGCAGAACAGGTCAAATGAAGAACAAAACAATTAAGGCAGGGACAGATATTAAATGTGAGAAAGTAGGAAGAATTGTAGTGAATGGTGTGGCTGCACCATGAGGGTGCACAAAATGTGTGAATGTGGAGCAGAAGTGCACCTCTTTCCTGTCTTCTCTAGAGACTTTCAATAGTCGCTCATCTGAATATTTCACAGGTAAATAATGGCAATAGCTGAAAAACAGGCAGCTTTTACTCGAGGTTGGCATCATAATTTAGCTTGTTTATTAGCGTGTCGTGCCAGTCTGTGTTTTAAAAGCCTCTAAATGTTCCAGCTTACTACCCACATAATAGATATTAAAGCAAATTATCCCATGCTTTGCATTATTTAGACGCAGGTCTCCATGTGTTTGGCCAAGTGTGGATCAGGCTGGACTGCTACTGCGGAAATGACCTTCTTTTGCAAAGGTGAAAAGTTTGCTTCTCCGTATGAAAAAAATAACAAAATGTACAGCTGATAGCTGCCATTTGACAGTATGGCACGTTGCTGCTTGGAATGACTAATATTCCACTGACTGCGATCCGAATGATGATTTCCTCAAGCAATACGGTGTATTTGGGGGTCTTACAGCATCTCTTAACTGAGAATCATTTCGAGAAATGAGAAATCGCACCATCTAGTTGTGATTAAACTTTAATTAGGCATAGATGGGTGAGTGTTGGGGTTTTATTGTAGGCGTTACAGTGAAGCTGTGAATTGTGGGTAGGTTTATGAGCTTGTAGCTGAGAATGAGTCCATCTACCTGGGTGAGTCATTATAGCATTCGCTGAATGACCTTCCGCGAAATTGCGATTGGCTCATACATCTGTCAGGCGATGCTGGAGGTGTAGAAAGTTAAGAAATGTTGTCATAAATAAATTACTCTAAAGCTGTAAGACATAGCAACCTGAAGAAAAAAAATTACACCACTCATTTCACCTACTTTTGACTTACGTGCCTCAGTGAAGCTTTTCCCTGGTCAATAAATCCATTGAGGCAGCAAGATTGAAAAGAGCTTCACTGTGCCCTTCAAGTATTTATGAAAAGAAAAGGTTTGATAGTTTGCTAAGTCCAACTCTTGCTTTTCATTTATCATGGGTGAGTGGCATTCAGACAACCATCAAACACCTCAGCAGAGGTCTTCAGGTAAGGCAGCCCTCTGTCTTCTTCTCTATTCAGTATTAACATATTCATTTGGATTTAAGACATTACGGGTTCAACAGGTGTGAGCTGAAAATAGGACTGACACAATTCCTTGAACGACTCGAGGAACTTGATTAGTAAAACTCCTCGAGGAAAACGATCTGCCTTGATAGATTCTGTCTAAGTATTCGGTGCACTGTGTACCAGCAGGATGGTTATTTGTGTAGCACAATGCTCTTCCTTCCACTAATGATAGCCTATGCTGCTGATGCATGGATGTCATCAGCTATGGAGGGAAATGGCAAGGGGCAGAAAGAAGCTCAGAGAAAATGACAGAAAGCCTCAAAAGGTGTGAGATCAGTTAACACAGCATATTGTACTGCAAAACTGAATTAGGGTTCCATAATAGCATGTCTTCGACAACGAGGCTGAAACACCTGAGCAGGAAACATCCACTGCCCCTCCACCTCTCCCCTCCCCATGGGATGTACCCCATGGGGAGGGGAGAGGTGGAGGTGGGGGTTAATTATCAACTTGTGCTTTGAAGGCACACCAGAAAGACACATTTTACTGAAGGAACACTTAAATAAACAACAGATTTCTGCAGATAGTGATGTGTTTTGCGTCAAAGATGATGCTTGGTAGTGAATTGGAACAGTAGGCTAACATCTAGTTAAAGCCGGCCCCCAGTTTCTACCCTTCGCTGCTTAGCTCTCAAAGTGCTTCACCCCAGTTGGCCAGCATGGTAGCCATGTGGCCGATCCCTATAGGATCATACCATGTGAAAACAGAAGGGGGGAAGACGCTCCGCTGCAAATGAGGCAGCCGACAACAGAGGCGAGTGTGTGAGTGCGTCATGTCGTTGACAACCAAAAACAAAGAAGCATCTGTCTGCATTTCATAGATGTTCAGAACAATAAAGCACAGTTGCAAAATCTAAATGACTTTAAAGAGTAGATAAACCTCAAATCAACTGTTTTTGCAGATAGACTACATGAATTGGGCCTTAAAGGTGCTATCTTTATGATACTGTGCAAATGTTGATATTTTGATACTTTTTAATTCTCCAATAGTCGAACTAAAACCAAACCAAACGACCTTTTTGGGTTGGAGGGTGGCTACAGCAGTTGATTTTTCCTATTGGTTAGAAACGGTACAGTTTGGTCGATGTCTACACCCCGGCATTCAGGTATAAAACCCTCTCATTCAGACACACGACACCAGTTTAAAACTCAGAAACTGGACCTGTTTTGTTTTTTACTTCTTCGAAGCGTCAGCTTCGGGTATCGCTGAGTCAGCACCTTAAGCCAGCGGCTTGGACTGGTAAGGTTCAAGCTCGCTGGGCTCCACAAAGCCTCCCTAAACCTCTGGAGACAAAAGTTGGGTGAAAAATCTTCACTCTCAAAGACCAACTCATGGTCAAACGACGAGCGTAGCTCTGGTCACTCACCATGGTTTCAATATGTCAAATTAAGCCAGCTGTCACTTTCCCTCGTCCTGACTAGACCCCCGCTGAACCCCCTCCATTAATCTCAACACGTGGTCGTGCCTCTCATTGTGTCTTGGCACTGCCCATTATGGTGGAATTTTTCAAAAATTGTCTGGGAGCGGGTTATGTTTTTACATCGGGGTTAGTTCCACTTTAAGAGCGGCTTTCACCACAAACCCGCACAGACATGTGAGAACTATCCATCTTACAGTGTAGTTAAGACGAGAGGTCAGTGTTGGTTCTGTGGATATGTTTGCATTTTTGTATTAATTTGCGCAATAGAAAAGTTTGAATTTATATTACACCAAAGCCAGAATGGTTTTGTAATAGAATAAATGCACAAAATTTGGTGATAAGGAGCCAACAAATGAATGTCCAGACCCAATACCAGCAACCGCAACATCTGTGCAGGTATGTTTATTTGGCTTTATCTTGCCAGAATGAAAACGTCATCATACAATCCAGGGTTTCCCCCAGGAAATGGACTGACCCTGGCAGTAGGTGTCGTTGTAGGCTCTGTGTAGTGGGAGCTCTACCGTGGAGCTGGGGGTGGGGGGATGTTGCGGCATGCGGCTCGAAGGAGGGGCACAGCGTGGATGTACTGTGCGTCCAGTTAATAACAGCTAGCGTGTTAGCTATTTAGACCGGGATGTTTTCTCCCGGACGGGAACTTTAATGAATGTTTCATGTCGCTCTCAAACATTGACGGATTTAAAATAAACAGACGACGCTTAGCCTGGGGAGGGTTAATGTTGCAACTGAGAACTTAGTTCACACTAACTTGGTGGTGAACTGGGAACTTTATATGAACATTAATTAATTCCTCTTAATCTGGCCAAACTCAATCTAGACCAATTAGGCAAAACTTTTAACTCTTTATGCTGAAGAAATACTCACATTTGAGAGGCACGTATCCAATATAGTCAATGCAGAGCCAAAATTGCATGTATAACAGCATGGCACAAGGGATTTTAGAATCTATTTCTATTTCTGATAAATCTACTCATATTAAAGGTTGGAATTTTATATCTTTTCATTGTGAGATAATTTTATTGCAGTAAAAGATACGTTTTTAAAAGCCTTGATTCCAGGGTGCACCAATAATTATGGGAGATGCTGTGTTTAATGAAGATTTTGCAGTGTCAGAGGAATTTTGAATTGAAACGAATGTTGAAGAAGGCAATAAAGTTTCTATTCATAGCTGCTAATTTAAAATTTTATTAGCAGCCGGTGCAGGAGCAGAGAATCCCTTTCAGGAAGGGAGCGCAAAAGTTAACAGTAAATTAAATGCAAAACATGTGCCGTGCTTCTTCAAAGACAGTGGGGGAGCAGGTGCTGCAGAGCAACAGAAAACCACATCTGAGGAGCTACTGAACTGAGCAGAGATAAAAGGCTTTGAATAAGCTAAGTATTTACAGCAATAGAATAATAAAACAGACAACGGCCAGAACAAAACACGTGTAAGCGAATAATTACGCGTGACAGCGACAGAGAGGTTTGCACAATCCAACGGCCCGACGGAAGCTTACCGAGCTGTAGAGCATGCCCTCGCCATTCATGCCGATGTAGAAGCCGCTCTTCACCCCTTGGATGGCCACCACTCTCAGACCCACGGGAATAAGATTAAACAGGGCTGCAGAGCGCAGCAGATTGAAGACGAGGCAGGGAGGCACAAAGAGGCAGAGACAAAGGAGAAACATCAGATACAAAAGGACAGAACAGGACAATTGAGTTTGCACTTAACTCTTGTAGACTGTACAAAGCTTTGATCTGTGGGGTTTTTGGCTATCTATCAGGATTAAAGTGAAAAGGAGACGGATAACGGGAACACCGCCACACTTCAGGGTGAAGAATTGGCGCTAAAGCAGAAATCTGAAACCGCTATATGATATTAGGGCATCTCAATCACGTAAACATGTGGCTGGCTCGCTTAAACACTTGACAGAGGTTTCAATTTTGGTTTTGAGAGTGCTAGCCGGCTCATGCAAATTGTGCAACTTTGTATGCAAATGTCACACTGAGGGAACGTCACATGGGCTCAATCTGGGTCGCTCAGATTAATTATACAGCGTATCAAATATATTTAATGGTCGAAAAAAATACATTCTAGACAATTACAAATGTGGGTAAATTTGTTTACACCCCAGGAAAAAAATGTGTAACAAGTCTTAGGATAAACTATACTTTTACTGCAGTAGCATAGTTTCACAGTAGAAATTGCATTGAAAATACACTTGACTACATTTATTCTGTGAGGGGGAAAAAAAAATCCCATGTTAATAAATAACACCAGCACCATAACAAACATAAACATGAAGCATTTGCTAAACTCTACTGGGATTTTGGAAGGTACATTTACGCTCCCCTTATGCACGTAAATAAGTAAACCCGTTTCCGAAGTCGTCCAGTGCCGTTGCCCCACATGATGTCAATTTCAATTTAGGCCACTGGATGCAGAAAAAGGTTTCTTACAACAGCAAACACGGTGATGGTGGAGGAAATTTTGATAATGTATATTCTAAGAAAGAGGCCTAAAAAGAGGCACCTCAATAGCCAGAGGGACAGATCCTCTAGAACATATTGTGGCATATTGATGGAAAAAATTTAGTTCCTCCATTTTCCCATTATCTTCATCATCCTCTTCCTTCTTTTCTCTGATCATTACACGGTTTGAACCGCATTAACCCGGCAAATACCTATTGTACTACTCTATTTGTTTGTATACACATTCACAAGCTCCCTGATGATGGACTAAAATAAGATAAAAATGAAGGCAGAAGACAGACAGGAGATTCTGTCAATATGCGTCTCAACGTTGAGCATTATTGGACCGTGACTGGCACTGTATGATTTTGTCAATTGAGACTAATATTGAGATTTATAGCAACAAACACTCCAGGTGAGTTTGCCGTAAAAATGGAGGCTCAATATGTGGAAAAGCACCTCAGCCCAGGCCAGTGTAAAGGATGGTTGAGGAGCTGTGACGCTGTCTGCTTGAATTCTCTGAAATACCAGGACATTTGAAATGAAGATCTCCTGGCGTATGTCAGAAAATGGAAATGGGTTGTCATTGAGTATTTCAACAGGATAATGATAAAAGATATATGGCTATATCAATGTAGGGATGGTTCACCAGACACAAAAGCAACCTTGTACTGTGGCCACCTGGGTCCCTAAACCCTTTAAAGCCTTTAGGCTGGGGTGAAGAGAAGACAGCAAAAGAGAGGAGCCAAAAGAGAGAGAGGAATGGTAAAAGATCCTTCTCTGTCTCCGCTCCAACGTTGTGAAATATTAAAGAAGACCATGTGCAGTACTGTTCCACACTGCATAAATGCCCACAAATTAAAAGTAGGATTTTTCTAAATTTCTCAACGTGAGATAATGCTGCTACAGTGATAAGAGTCACTTATTTTAACAAAACTTTGATACAAGTTCCGTAAACTTTGCTTGCATCAGTTTTATCTAATTAAAGCAGGTAACGTAATTTTGTTACTGTGATGGTTGGGTTTAATTTGATTGTCACCTTGTTTTCACTTAACTGTTGTTGAGAGTTAACTCGTACATTAAGGCTCTGTGTTTTCTGTTTAAAGCAGTACTTCAAAATACCAGCTGGACACATCCGATGGGACAGAATTACGGTGGTTTAAAAACCAAACAGCGCTTCGATGCAGGAGCAGGATGCCGATTGTCATTCTTTCCCTCTATTTAGTCCCCTGTCTGAGCTGTGACTTTGATGGACATTGGCCTGGTGAAGGTGTGGGACACACTTTACCTACAGAGAGCAGGAATGATTGCTCTGCAAGTGCCGATGGGGACTATCAGATAAAACTGGCAGGGAAAAGTAGAGACGTGCCAACACAGGTCAGTCCTTTGAGCTGATTCAATTTCACTCAATAAATATCGACATGCTGCTTTTGCCTGCCAATGGTTTAAACCTGCCCTCAGGCCGCTGGAGCATAGATGCACTCTGGGCATTCATAAAAAGGCTTTAAATAAGCAGAGTGCAGCGTTCAATTCAGTTTCCCAGCTTCCAGATTTTTTTAAATTTCTTCTCTTTATATTTTTCATAACAATTAGTCTTTCTGATGACTGGGAGAGACTGTCAAAGGCGCCAAGCACAACTTATCCTGGCTTGAAAAGACATAAAATATAGGCATGCCGCAGGACTATTCTACTTTAGCTCTAGTTCATTGTTCTTGAACTAATTTGTCATTTAAAAACGTTTATTGAGTTGACAAGAGTTGTCATTTGGCTGCTGCTGAAACGTCCGGCTTTTCTATTTTCAGCCGCTGATGGATTTCGTTATTACAGCAGTAGCGACTCCTGTAAAGAGTATCTGATGACTATCCTGAAGGTGATTCTTCTTCTTTAATACCTTCCCCGGCAAAAGAGAGCGGTCTGAATGGCATGGGAAGAGTTTAAGAGATTGCTGGGGATCTTATGTTATAAAACAAAAACAAAAAAGCAGGCGATAAAACAGGTTGAATCGCATCAGTGAAGTAAAAATCCTTGAAAACGGCGAATCTTCCAGCGGAACGGTAATCTGCAAATCCCGCAGTTAGGCTGAGGAAATTTTATGTGACAAGAAGGCTGCCAGCACAGCAGGAATCACTCATGAAAGTTTTAAAAGGACATCCGGCCAAATGTGAAACATCAAAGGCATATCCTCAAATCCAAAAATGAACTCCAAATCCAAATCTATCTGCAAAATTGTTTACATTCTAGTAGTCCTGTTCCGCTTGTGGTTAATAGATTCTTAATATTTGATTTGTCTGAATACAGCATGTTGGTCTGTGGTCAATGTAACTAAAATTATTTTATATTATTTTTTTAACTACACTGGCCAGAGAAGGTTATATTTTAAATGTTAATATTTACAATATAAATGTTATTATTTGAAAAAAACTAACATAAATGTAACTCAATATATATAAATATCTACTCAATGTGAAATATTTATTCCAGTTTAATGCCATCTTGAGCTAAATCTCCTGTTGAAGACCCACTTCCAGCTAATAAAGGAGAACTTCTACAGTTTTGTGCACAAGCAACCTTGGTGAAGTTTTGAAACTTTGAAAATGACCCTAAACTTTGACATAACCAGCAGAAATGGTGAAATTAGCATTAACATATGACCCTGTCCTCATTACTTTCAAGTGATGAAGGTTTTTGATAGTATGTGTTAAGCTGGTGCACTTAATTACCCTAATTATTCACAAAGTCTGCAAAGCCTGTCCTGCTTTGTGTCTATATGTGAGACTGTGTGGGTCCTATTTGTCACTATACACATTTGTCTGCAAATAAATGATTTTTATTTTATTCGGTAATTTACAACCTTAGTTGTTATGTCAGATTTAAAAAACACAAAACGAACAGAAACCTAATGATAATTATAAAATGGCCAAGTGTACTGTTGAAAATGTTGCTAATTGTGTCGGAAAGGTGTTAAACCTCTCGGTTTTTTACGAGGCTGGTCTGTTAAATGACGGCAGAAGTGAGGCGCCAGGCGTTTTGACAAGCTAGAAACATACTGACAAGCAATAATGATCAAGGTGAAAACACTGGTTGAAGAGTAGTGATAAAAAAATAACTTATGGTTAGGTAAGACCGCTTTAGGGGTTTTTCTATGTTTACACACTCTTCATTTACGAATACAAGGTTTAAATTCGCCCAACCAAACCAAGTGCCTCTGTTACATTCATTTTACTGAGAGTATTTTATAGGCTTGTTTGACTGCTGCTCTGAGACCTGATGTTAAAAGGCTGCTGGGTGTGTTATCTCACTGAAATGTTTTTGGCCGTCAGTGCTAGACAGAGAGTTGAGGGCTAAGACTGCGGGTATCTTATTACCAACTGTATCTTTCAAGAGTCTCAGAGTGGGCAGTTAATTACCGAGTACGATCGACTGATTAATCACTCTTCAAATTTCAACACGGCTGTTCGTCCAATTAATCATGTTTTAGAGCTCTTGCAGTCGGTTTGGTGTAAAGCTTTGCAAGTAAGTCCTACTTTCTCTAAAATGTCGTCGTTTTACTTGATATTCCAGCAGCCAAAACAATCCCAAACAAACTGGAAAGAAGACTCTTCTCATGATGTTTTAGCTGATATTTTAGGTTTCAATACAGGGAAAATAGCATTAGAGCATTTTTCTCCATAAGGACAATCTCCATTTTGTTTTTGCTCTGGCATATGTAAGCAACCAACTTCTCTTTATGGTAAAAAATAAAATTGTTTGCTTGTGACCAGTCACAGTTATTTTCTATTTCTATAAATCCAATTAAATGGAACAAGACTAGTTTCTGCAGTAATGCATTTAAAAACTAACCTATTACAGTGTCTTGCAAAAAAAAATAAAAAAATCATACCCCTTGAACTTTTTCAAAATTTGTCAATCAAACACTTCCATGTATTTTCAGGGGACTTTATGTGAACGACCAACACAAAGTAGCCCATAACAGTCAAGAAGATTATGGAAAAATCTTCCCAGTAATTACAGTATTTGCTTATCCAGAGACTGAAAACGTTTCATATTCCTTGAAGCAAAACAGCTTGAACCCAATTAGACTGCATGGAGAGCCTCTGAGATCACAGATGTTCAGGTTTCGCCACAGATTCTTACTTAGGTTTAGGTTTGGAGTTTAACTAGGCCATTGCAACAAGCATGCTTTGGGCCATGTTATTCCATTCTCACTCTGCCTGTAAGTTTAGGGTCACTGTCCTGCTGGCAGGAAGACCCCCACACCAGTTTCAAATCTGTTGGAGCCTCTCCAAGGTTTTTTTTTTTTTTTTTTAGGATTTCCCTGTTTTTAGCCTCTTCCATCTTCCTATCGACTCTAACCAGCTTCTCTATCCAAGCTGAAGAAAAACAACCCCACACAGCGTGATGCTACAACCACCATGTTTCACTCGGGTGGTGGAATATTTAGGATGCTAGTTTTCATCCACACATAGTTGTCTCCAAACATGTCAGCCTTGGTCTCATCGGACCAGAACAACTTTGTTCATATCTTTGCTGTGTCCTCTGAATTTCTTTCGGTGGATGACTATATCGTAGTGGATTCGCAGTTGGGCCATGCACTTTGCATTTTTGGCTGATGGATTGAACGTTTGTATTATAACCTTACCCTGCTTGAACCACTCCGTTTCACATTTTTGCCTTGCAGTAGATTTGGTTTAGGGATATGAAAGAAAATCTAAATTTCGTATCAATTGCCTTCCACTTTCACTTCATTTATGCACTACTTTGTGATGGTCCATCACAAAAAAATCCCAATACAATCCCCTGAATCTGTGGTTTGAATGCAAAACAGTTCAAAAGGTATGAGTTCTTTTGGAAAGCACTAGTTCAATATATTGCCACTATTTTTTGTTGGGCTTTATGGTTCGATAACGTCCTTTTAGTGGTTCAAAAATAAATACATGGAAAAATAGGTTACATATAATTGGGTTTTCTCAGCTATTCAATCCACAACTACATTGAAAACAGTATCAATTTAAATGTACATATCCGCGTGACATGTACATTAGAAAACATTATCCTCCATCCAACACCTGCCACGCTGGTCATGTTAGCGAGCGAGATTGGTCGGCGGTTTGTTTGTTACGCCAAAGGGTTTGTGCTTTTCTCAGCACAACCGTCCGTAGCAGGAGTACGGCAAATGATCAAAAAGTAAATTGGGTTCAGTCCGAGCTCATGTTGGGCAAAGCACGCTCGCAGCACATGCGTCTCAACTTCATGAGTTTCACCGAGCCTCTGCCTGGAAATAAATGACTGTATTCCATCTGCCAGCGCTGAGGATGCGGCAGGTCAGAAGGTGACGTAGTTCAAGGGTGGGGGGGGGGTAATCTATTATTCTAATAATCCACCCTGGCAATCAATGGTTCACTGCAAAGAGCTGCATACTAAATCTCTCTGCTCCATGTCTAGCTTTCTTACTCACTCTGCTGTGTTTAGCTTTTCTTTTTTTTTGCGTTTGAATATTCTGCTGTAAACGTTTGAAATGTCTCTCGCAACACCTGAGACTTTCTGCTGCTTCTTCTGTGTCTTCCTCCGGACCGTGTCTGAGCTTGAGGCATCTCATGTAGAGAATTATTCATTGGGCACGAATGGAGAAGGTGGTATTTTTAGTTGCTGCGGCTGAATTATTTACCGCATTCCTCCAACCACGGACCAGTGGGACTGCTTAACTAAAGGATTACCTCCAGGTGGGGAAACCCTGCACAAGCCGTGATCTCCGGAACGCAATAGAGAATACCTAAAATAACAGTAAAAAAAGGGCTTCACCTGTACAGATGAAATGCATTATGTCGATTTTGCTCCCTTCTTAGGTAGTGATCTCCTTTGTCCTGAAGATCTTTCTTCTGTGCTGTAAATAGGTTTAACTCGACAAGCTTCCTCATCGTAAAATATAAAGTGACATTTGACGGGGAAAGGTCGTTTTTTTTTTTCACCGCATGACCGCTGCTATCCAGCAGCTTTGGCTCCAGGTTTATTTCAAGATTGGCAGGAGGTTTTCACGAAGAAAGGTCATGATTAGTTTCCCGACTGGCTTCAGTCCAGACTGGTAGTGTCATCATTATCGCTTTGATGACCGTTCTGTGCTGACATATATTTCTTCCCCGGTGCGAGATGGGAAGGTCCTTTCAAAGAAAACGTAAGGGGTCTAGGGTACAAACCAACAAGGTAAACGTACTTTTTTTCCTCGGTTTTTTGCTCCTGTTAAAGCAAACGGGTTGTAAAAGCTTGAGGGTGACCCAGAAGAACTTTTCTTGCATGGTTCATTGTGGAAAGGCATTTGTTCTTGGAACACCGGACAGAGGAGGTTCAGGGAACGATGTTTTGAATCAGAAATAAACGGGTAAAGGTACAACGGCTTCCAAATTCCCATTTAACAATCTGAAATTATTTGAAGCTCAAATAATTAACAGAATGTGACACTTACAATAGTGTCTAAAGCAGATCAGATAAACTGATGAGGAATCGGACAGAATTTTGGAGTAAATCTAAATCAGAATAAAAATAAAACAACAAGAAAAGTATCTTGTTGCCATGATGAAGGGAGAACTCTCAAACCATTGAATAACCATTTGACATATTTTCTTTTCCTGTGATTGCATAACCAGATGCAGGAATGAGGGCATACTGCGCTGTGATAACGACTAAACAATTCCCTTCAAAACAGTGCATTTCAGGGGAGAAAATGGATTTTAGAAGTCTCATAAACTAGTTTTGGGGTGCGTTGAACAGTCCCACATTCATCAGTTGCATAAGAATGATGGTTAAGCACATAAAATGTGGCGAAACGTTACATAACTGGCTGACTCACAACCGTTTAAAACAGTTGGAAGCTGCAGCCCCCGAGCGCTCCACTCACTGTTGTCGCTGTTCTCGTCCTTGCTGCCGTCGATTGTCCCATCCGGCTGCATCTGCAGGTAGAAGCCCTGCTGGCTGAACAGTCGCGTCACGATGCCTTTCAGCTGTGGCTCTGAAACGTACAAACACACGCACGCACACGGGCAACACACACCGCACGCATACACAGCCACCAGCAGCAAAGCCACGGCAGCATCCCCAACAAGAACATGTCAGAACAAGAGTCGCTTGATAATGGGAAACATTTTTTTTTTACTTATAGCACTCCCGCACACAAACATATTTCTGAATTATTTGAAATGCTGAAATCATCACAAATGAATTACAAAGGAGCTATTGCAGTATTACTATCTACAACAGAGTACACTGGCTGTGGAGGATAGAGTGTTCAGGTAAAAGTGATTTAATCAATTTTAAGATATTGTTTTTTTTTATAAGCACCATAGAGCAACTTCACATTATTAGGACTCCTGGTGAAGATATATGCAAAAGCTTTAAAACATGTTGTTTAGGAGACTAGCTGATCCCGAGATGTTGCTCTTTAACAGCATGTTTTTGTTTTTTTATCCTCCTGACCATTCCTGTTATTGTGTTTGGCGTCAAAACCAACCTCCTTCAGTTGGTTTAAACATTTAAATTGCTGCTCCAACTGGGCAACTTTATGCAAGTTGCTTTCATTTAAAATGTAATAATAATAATTATTATTATTATTATTATTATTATTATTATTATTATTATTATTATTATTATTATTATTATTATTATTATTATATGTAAGGAATTATTTAAAATGTAAAATATTAAGTACAAAAATTCTTCAGTTACATTGATGTAGTTAGATTTTTTTTCCACACTGAATAAATGTACCTAAATTAAATGTTAGATTTTATTTTTTGGAATTATATAAAAGATAAATGTCATTATTTCAAATCTTTTCAACACCAGGGGTCAAAAATATTTTGGGTTTTTTTTCCGGAGAAAATGAACAAAAACTTCAAAACTATATTTTATGAAAATTACATTAAATTTTCAAAGCCGGAGAAAGACAAGTAATCACTCCAGGTTTTATCTCCCCTTGAATAAATGACTTGACCTTACAATCCAGCCTCCACAGCTTTCACAATGTAAAAGTAACTTACAGCACTGAACATTTCAGGACATACATTTCAGTCTTACCAGCTGCTGAAAGGTTTAAAGCATCTGCCGCAAAACTTATCATAAAAATATAAATGGTTGCACAGTTGGCAGACTTTTTAAACAAGAGAAAATCAATGAAAATGCATTTATGTTTTCTGTGATTTATTGCAGCTAATGCAGGAAAGTGGCTGTTTTACATCATTCAGTGATGTTTTCAAAATGAAACTTAAAGGAACTGTGGTTATGGAGTAAATGTGGCTGAAATTCAAAAAATAATCCTCTAATTGTCAGATTTTTACAAGTAGGTTAAGAAAGCATTTTTTGTTTCTGTTCACTTTTCTTTTTTAACATTACAATAACCCTGAACCGACCTCTATCTTTGAAGCGTAGGACTTCTGGCAAGCTGTCAGAGTGCTGCTCAGAGCTCCCCATACCCTTGAAGCGAGCAGGTGAAAACTAAAACTAGCTCAGGGCAACAAAAGCCTCAAGGCCCCTAGCTATGCCAGGAAAAAACTACAGTACAGGTGTGGAAAATGATCTTTATCTAGAAGAAAGTGTACAGCCTCCAGCCTGTTTCCTGTCCAAGAGCTTTAGAGTTTTGTGCAAAAGTAAAACATAGAGAGATACAACCAGGAGATTTTGGCTTCTCACAGGGCAGTGTGTTAAAAAATTGTGCTGTTTGTTACATTTTTTAAGAATAGTTGACTGTTGTTGTTGTTGTTTCTGGTATTTTTTTTTATAAATGACAGCCTGAGAGAAATGGACAGCGAGCATATACAGTTCTGATCAGAATGTTTGTGTCTGATTTCTGGGTTTTGACTGACTTGATTTTCTTTAAGAAATGTAAGATATTAGAACAGTATACAAAATAGTTTTCCACTATCCCTTATGATGTGAGTGGTTGTTCATTATTTATACTAAGACCACACGAGAGAAGGTGCGTGGTAGAGGAGTAGCAGTAAGATAGGGTGATCCCTAATATTTTAAAACAAAGACAAAATGATAACAATGCAAGCATCTCATACTGCCTTTGGTATCAAATGTTGGTGATTAGTAAGAGTGATGCAGCGGCACATCGTCAATCTTACTCCACCAAAAGCTGTTTTGCATAGACAGAAAAGATTGGGCTCGACTTTCATGAGCGCAATCAAGGCACGTAAATCTGCTGCTCAAACCACAAATGTATTCCCCTTTCATCTGTACCATTTCCAAGGTTTAAAATTTATGACTAAGAATCATTGCTAGAATAAAAAAAAATTGGACCAAACAGAAATTTCCTGACTTCTTTCTCAAAGTTTACATTGTTTATTATTCCTTTTCCTGGCGTGAATGAAACGAGGATGCGTCTTTGTTTCTGCGTGCACCAACTTGAAGCACTGTCCTTCATGAATCAGAAAAGCCTACGGACTGTGGGTAGTACGGGTACAGCTCCAATAAAGTTGAATATCAAGAAAAAGTTCAGTGTTTGTTTTTTGTCATTCATTTCAGAAAGGGAAACTCACATATTATATAGATTAATTACACAGAGTGAAAAATGTCTCGCCTTTATTTCTTGTAATTTTGATGATTATGGTTTACAGATAATGAAACCCCAAAATTCAGTGTCTCCAACTTTTGATTATTAAATAACAACAATTGAAAAAAATATACTTGAAACAGAAATTCAGGGTTATGAAAAGTCTATTTATTTCTTTGCACTCACTACTTGGTTGGGGCACTTTTTGTATTGATTACTGCACCAAACATGGCATTCAGCATTGCTGAACTGTAGTGGAAACCCAGGACGCTTTCATAACGGCCTTCGGGCACCTGGCCGCACTGCATCTCCATACATTTTATCAGCAGAAGAAAGCATGAAGCGCTCTAAAGTTTACTGGTAGATGGCTGCATTGACTGTGGACTTCTGACCCAGTGGACCAAAACCAGCAGATGACATAGCACCTCAAACCATCAGTGACTGTGGAAACTTCACACTGGCAACGTGGATTCTGTTCCCCTCCGCTCGTCCTCAAGACTCTGGGATGTTGATTTCCAAACGAGATGCAAACTTTATTTTCATCTGAAAAGAGGACTTTGGACCCACTGAGAACAGTCCACTTGGTTTTCTCCCTAGCTCATATGATACATTGTCTCACATTGTCTCTGGTTCAGCAGTGGCTTGACAAGTGGAATGCAACATTTGTAACCCATGCAAAGGATTCATCTGTGCATATGGGACTCTTGATGCGCTGACTACAGCCTTAGTAAACTCCTTGTGATGTTCCTTCAAATTCTTGACCGGATTTTGCTTGATAATCCTCTTGAGGTTCTAATATCTAACTTTTCACAATATACAAATTTTCTGAAAGAATTATCAGTCTTTTATTATTTGTAAACCATGATCACCGAAATTACAAGAAATAAAGCTTTGGAATATTTCCTTTCATGTGTAATGAATCTATATAATAAACAAATTTAATTTCCTGAAATGAATATTTTCTTTTTGACTTTCTCACAAAATACAAAAATATATAAATGAACCTGTAAGTACCTGAGTAATTTTGGTGCTTGGAGTGATTTTTAGAGCATATTATTAGACTTAGGATTGCTCATATAAAGTTCCAAGATACAAAAAATATAGATTTTTAGGTTTCTGATGGGCAAATCACTGGTTAGCGCTGATCAATCTAATCGCCTGACTCCTGTCAAGGGCCCATCACTGGTGTAGAGTTATATTTATCTAAGGATTACTATAAAGAACCACACTGTACATTGTGTCATGTACCTAACACTACGTCACAAAGCCTCTCAACGGTTGCTTTGTCTGAGTGTTTGCTCTGATAAATGAAGAATGTGGGAGGAATTAGCAGCTATGTTGGAGCCAGACTGTCCTCCAAGGTCACAACAAGAGTTGGAGGACATGCAATTAATTTCAGCCTGGCCAGACAAAAAGTATTCGAAATGATTTAGCAAAAAGGAAACAGTTTCAGACTCGCTATCTTGAGAAAGAAAGACAGTTTTACCCCAATCCTAATTCAACAGCAATAACAGATGGGATCTGCTCCAAAGCCGATTGCTCCAATAATTACAAGTGTGTGAGATTTATTCATACCGTAAAAAAAAGGGACAAGTGAATGGAGAGGGAAGCAAGCCGAAAGAGTTAGCCAAGTAGTGACCCAGAGCGAGAGTGAGTTCACGTCTGCTCAGCTTTACATCATCCCTGACCATCAATTCCCAACTCACCTACCCCTGGGTTAGGGCCATCAATTCCTAAGACAGGCACTTCATCATCCATCATGGTTGAGGAGAATGAGAGTGTGTGTGTTTATGCGTGTGCGAAAGCACATGGGAGTGTACACATCAGTAAATCACATGTGATAACTACGCTTCCATAAATTACGGCAACAGCGCAGCCCCTGAGCAATTGCTGACGGCTCATCAGTTCCAGTCATTTAGCAAAGAGCGGGTGTATACTGCACATGTGCGTGTGTCGGTGTGTGTGCAGGTGCAACCGGATTCCTTCCGCTTGTGTTTGTGCGTGAAAAATGACTTTCAATGACAACAAACTTGAGATCATTGTATGAGTGTACGGACCATTAGAACGGCACTAGACTTGCTTCATACCAATACAGAAGGACAAAAACATTCAGGTACACTGACAAATGGCATCATGACCATGGGATGGGGAATGATCAGCTGCTCTAACATCATATTTGACAAGAAAAATAAAAAACACATCATAGTAATGTACACCAATATACACACAATATCAGCCTGTACTGCACTTACACAGTTGTAATCAACACATATTTACAAGACACACGACGAGGGACAAGGATAAAGACTGAGCCGACACTGACTGACGGAGAGGATGAGACTGAAAGGAAATGAGGAGAGGCAGAAAGAGAAGGGGCAAAAGACGACCTGCTGGAGGAGAGCTTGAGCTGATACAGGTTTGGGGATAAGGTACGAAATTAAGCTTAAAAATTTTGAAGAAAAAAAAGCCACACAGAGGGAAGAATGAAGAAGAAGAAGAAAATCAGCGAGGGAGAGGGTCGTCAGCTGTCAGACAGGTGTTTAGGCCCCCAGCCCTTCCATTCCCCATTTGTTTCCTCTCACAAAGACCCAAACCCTAACCACCCACCCCCCTCCCTGGCCGAGGAGATTGTCGACATGGGCGCGAGATGGAGTGGAGACGAGGAAAACACAGCAAACACGGATGGAGGCTGAGCTACTGACCTAGCCTGCAGCCCTTATGGGACACCTGTGGAGGTTTCAAGGGTGCATCTTACGAAGGTGGGGTGGGGAGGGGGAATAAAAGGAAAAACAACAGTCTTTTAAACAGGCAGAATTCATCAGTTCTCCAGTGTATCTGCTATTTATAGGTAAATATATGGCAATGCAACAGTGCAAATGTAATGATAGTCAAACATAAGAGACACAGCATCTTTGCCTTTCCCGCCTATCTAATGTCAGATCAAGAGGAATTACCTACCAGGTAAAGACACCTATAGAAGCTTGATTAATTGGCTTTCTGTGTAGTTGCTAACATATAGGAATTTTGTGGCTTTACTGGCACAGGTTCTGCTTGCCAAGGCTGGTAGACAGCACAGTTTTAGTTCGTCTGGCCATGAAGGGAAAGAGAGGGGTTGACTCCCTCTGTTCTGCCTTAAAAATTGATGTCTGTCCGCCTCATCCATCATCAGTCTGCCTGCGGGACTCTGAGTGGACCGGGCTGTCGCTCATCACACAGCAGAACTATCTGGAGGAAGGGGTGGGGAGCCAGGGTGCAGAAGGGAATGGGAAGAGGAGGCGGCGGTGGCTGGCACGACTGGGATGTTATCTGTGCACCACGCAGGGCAGCACTGGAGGAATCAGAGAGGGAGACGGCTGGCCCTCCTAACTTCTTTGGGGGGGGGGACAGAGGTGACGGGTACGTCAATACGGCTCTCAATGGCAGAGGGCTATTCCTCCCTTCGCTGCAGTAAAACTCCCTCTCTGCAATAAACATTTACCATTAAAAACATTTAATCTCAAAAGAGCCTTGGTGCACTGCGGTGCAGCTTATCTCCCCTCTATCCCTCAGTCTGCATTAATATTGAATTAGGCCATTTAAAGCAGCTTTTTAAAAATATATATTCATTTTGCCTTTGTATTTGGAATGGGAGGGGGGGCGACAGGGGTTGCAAGAGAGTGGGTGGGGGGCTACTGGTCTATATGTCTGAGGTAACAAAAGCTGCTCAGGTCTTGTTTGGAATCTATTGTGTTTAACAGCAATTTTACTCCAAGACAAGTGGTTATTTATGACGGAGTTATGTCACAGTAAATAGTCAAAAGAATAACGTCACAGGAGACAGTATTTGCTTTCCATTCAGACATGCTCCTGTGCTTTATGGACAGATAACAAGCGGAGCTACAATAAAGAAACAGGTGGATTTTTTTTTTACGAAAAAAAAAAAACACATCAACCTTCTCAGATTAAAGCCCCCCTGACTGCAGTATAATGTTTCTGCTGCTCAAAGAGCAAAAGAGGGGCGGTTTGCGCAGGGGGGGGGGGTCTGGATGGAGAGGGGGAGGGGGGTCCCTACATACACACAACACACATCTGTAAGGAAAATAAATAAATAAAGTAAAACAAAAATAAAATGGTCCCCACTGACCTGGTCGCCGCCGAACGGGTCTTTTCTTGCCGCTGCAGAAACGGACTTTGCTGAAAACCCCCAAGAAATGCCTCTCACAGAGAGAGCGGGGGTCCTTGCTGGGGCTGGGGCGACGTTTGGAAGTGGAGACGCGGTCGCTGTTGGACTCCCTCGCCTGGCGTTTCTGCCGGATCAGGGAGCTGGCGATAGCAGCCATCTGCCCGAACCCGAGCTGCAGAAAGAGAGTCTATAGTCGCTGCCCGCCAGAGGTCGGATCTCGATGCGCTCCCTTCTCGTGGTGCACAAGCGCACGGGACCCCCCGAAAAATTATATATATTCAAAAAATAATAATAATAAAAAAGTCGATTCTGGGTTTCGGTCCGCCGAGAGTTTTAACTAAATGGTATCCGGATCAGAGAATCCTGCGAGTCCCGCGCATCGTTGCATGTCATGCACCGTCTTTGAGGAGACAGTTGCATGCAACTGATCTGAGTTACGGTGGCGGCAGCCGACGGGGAAGCTGGAAATCAGCAGTCGCCGACCCTGCAGCGTAAACCTACGAGCAGGGCCGCTGGGGGCCGAGATACGGGTCGGGGAAACATGCAACAGTGTTCGGAGGTCGGTGCAGCTGCGTCGTCATTGGAGAGCCGCAGGTAATTCCCGGTGAACAGCGCTGCGTCCGACGAGCCTGAAATCCTCTTCTGCACGGCGCTCCGTCCTGACACCTCTTTAATTATGCGTGTCCACCTAAAGCCGAATAATGCGCGCCTCTGTGTGCAAAAAAACAAAGAAAAAAGAAAAAAAACAAAGAAGAGAGAAACAAGGCTGTCCTAACTTCCTCTGCGTGTTGTTTCACGTCGTTACCTCCATGCACATTGAACAATGAGACCGTCCGCGTCCGCCGGTTCAGACAGGAGCCCACATATGGGAGCCCACCCCTCTGTTCCGTCGATGGCACCTCTAGACGCAGGCTTGGGGAGGGGGGGGGGGGAATCAAATCGGCAGCAGAGGCTTTACTCCGCAAACATGCTGCAGCGCTGGAAATGAAGCCGGTGGGGAGCGATTTGTGTCTGAAGAGCAACAACTAGTTGAAGCAATGCACAGTGCAGCGCACAAATACTGAAGGGTGGGTTTTCCCCACAAAGCGCAAGAAAGAACGAAAGAACGCAGTCGGTGAGTTACATCGCCGACGACGGGACTGAATGGACCACAGTCTCTCTCTCTCTCTCTCTCTCTCTCTCTCTCTCTCTCTCTCTCTCTCTCTCTCTCTCTCTCTCTCTCTCTCTCTCTCTCTCTCTCTCTAACTGTTAACGCAATCATACGTGATTGAGGTTCGTATAAGGAATCCACAAGGGTTGTACAGATTGATTATCTCCTGATGAAAATGTGGCATTAAAAAGGTCAAATACAAAAAGAATAAGGGTTAAACAGCTATTGGGCGTGTCTATTCAATGAGACAAAAATGGGTTCCTCATCCCTAGAATTTGGGATGATGTCAGATACAAATAAATGTAAAATGACACCGTTGCATCCGTTAGGGAAGCGTTCTGACAATACTTTTCCATCCACATATTCACCTCAGATCTTAATGTATGGAAGAGATTATATAGAACATATATAACAAAAGGTATTCATGGCCAACTGGAGACATTCAAAGACAAAACACTATGGATGGATAATGAATGAACAAATTAAATGAATAAATTAAATGCTCTGGCATATATGAAATCAAAAGGTTACAAATCTCCCCCTGCCCATTTAAACACCTCTCAGTTCATGACGGCACCTCATGATGTATGATTCCGATTCTTTCAAAAGGATCCATACCCCTTAACACTTTTCACACCTACTGCAAACTTCAGTGCATTATTGTGATACGGAAAGGATAGATGGTTTTATTATTAACAAATCATGCATGCGGTGCAATCATATTCAGTGCCACTTACTCTTACATCCCTAAATGAAATCCATTGGAATCAAATGCCTTCAGCAGTCACCTAATTAGTAATCAGAGTCCACTTGCCTGTCATTTAATCTCAGTATCAATGCCGCTGTTCTGTGAAGGGCTCAGAGGTTCGTTACAGAACATCAGTGAACAAGCAACTTCTGAAAGACCTGGGAACAAATCCTCTGCGGGAGGGATAAGGTTGTGAAGTAGTTTCGAGCAAAGTTAGGTTATAAAATTATATTCCGAGCTGAGAACGTCTCACAGTGCACTTTTCAATTTATGTCAAAACTCCAAATTTTGGCTTGGCTGTCTTTCTAAGATAACAGACTGACAAGGAGTAAAGGAGCACAGTGTAAGTTGCAGGATTTTTGCAGAAGTCTGCCCCCTCTGGTGGCAAGTTGAAATTACACCAGTGTTGTGAACATGCATGGGAGAAGAGGAAAAACATCTGCAGCTGCGACTGCACAGGTCTTTTGTCTAGAGGCGTAATGTCTTTTGAGGTAAGAAAGCTATAAATATTGAAGTTAGCCTGCGTTCCCTCGCTAATGCATCCTGTGGACATGCGCTTGGGCACCCAGAAGATTCGGCCTAAATCACTCTCTCATAAACTGACTAATCCAACATATAGAGGCAACTGCGGTAAATATAGGATAACTAATTTTACAGGTTGGGCAATTTTCAGGGCATCTATGGGAAAGAAAATAAATAATGTCTAACTTCAAAATTTTCACTATGCACCTTTAATTTATACTTGATGCATGTAAGTTCCCTGCGGAAATGAAACACACTGAATCAAGCCAAAACAACTTTTGCAGCATTTACACTCCATGACTCTAGGGGGCACTCTAGGCAAATATGCCAATCCTACCACACTACATGTAACAGTAGAAAACACAGTTGTCTCCAACAATTTTAATGCCTTCTCGCATTTTTCAGGAGTGACAGCAATTTCTTTCTAAGAACGGTTCACAATCTGTTGATTGTGGTGATCTTTATGGGTCGAATCATCATCCGAATGGTGAATCTCCACTAGTGGAAGCGTTTGCTTTTCCCCCACATTTTTCCGCACAAGACTTTCTGCATAGTTAGAAATTTTCCTATAGGTACGCGTTTGCCGTTGTCGCAGACACTACGAACCGGGCCCCCGTCCTGCAAAACACTCTTGCTGTCTTTAGGGTTAGGGTGAGGGGACCGGTTTAGGCATATTTTGAAGCTGCAGCCGTAGACCCTTCTCAAAAACTTTGGGGAGCATGGATGGCACACAGAGGGGCGTGGTTGCTAAAATGTCATAATTTGGCCATGTGGACCTCATGGATGCAATAAAGCATAAACCAGCCTTTAATCAGAGAAGCAGCCCAGAGGCTCACAGTAACTCATGAAGAGCTGCAGAGATATACAGCTCAGGTAGAAGATTCAGGTTTACCGGACAACTATCAGTTGTGCCCTTCAGATAGCTAGCTTTTATGGAAGAGAGGGAAGAAGAAAGCGATCGTTGAAATAAACTATAAGAAGTCAACCGACTTGAGACAGGACTACAGCAGGACTACAAGCCTATACAGCTCCAAAGGAAGGAACAAACTCCAACTAAGAATATCAATCTGACTGAGCTTGAGCTATATTTTCAAAGAAAACAAAGTAAAAAATATTTGGTCTTTAGATGTGCAAAGTGGGTAGATAAGACAACAAAAGTGGGTTAAACATTAAATACAAATCACACAATTTTTCTTGTAAATAAATGAATAAATCATGTATCATATTTCTTTCTCTTCACAATTGTAATGTAAAAACATGAAGCGGTTCAATGGATGTTATCGCTTTCACAGAGCACTTGAAATACCCTTTTCTCATGGTGACTCGGTTTTTCATCTAACTGAGCACAAACCCACTAATTAACCAAGGATGCCTCAAAGACAAAACCAAAAAGTCTTCCCATTGGGAATTCCAGATGATTTTCAGTGTGTGCATGTTGCTAAGAGCCCCCGCAGACATGTGCTTGGATGTAAATGCAGGTTTGCGTGCAATAGTGCAGAATACAAATACATTTAAAAACTACGTTGCCAGAGTTGATGCCCATCATCTTGTGTCTGTTGTTGCACGGAAGCAAAAACTGCAGAAGGACAAAAACACAAGGGGTCAGCAAACCTTCCACGTCCCATGATGAAACAGCATGAAACATTTAAAGGCTTTCTCTGCGACTTTGTTTGACATTCTCTATCCAAACCAAATATCTTCCCCCAGCAAGATCAGGGAAACGATTTTTTATTCGCTTACATAACATTTAGAAGACAAAGAATCTGAACAGCTAGAGCCATTTTAGTCTTTTGTCTGTTTTTTTATATGTGAATGACAGTGAGGCAGACAGTTAGACAGAGACAGAGAAAGACACACGATGGATAAACGCTTTCCTTTCCAAGACAAAGATAAACGAGCAAAATGATATTGATTACAAACTGAGCGATTGCCACAGTCACAGACACAGTTTTGTATTAAGTCGAGCTGCAGGTGAGAGGAAGAAATCATTATGCCACTGTGGTTTTAAGGAATATATCAATAATAAAGAGTCTAAACAACATTAACTATTCCCAGCTGTGTGCAACAGCATGATATACAGGGCGCGCAGGCAGGCTGCAGAGTGAGGCACAAAGGGAACATCTGAGAAGTGAGCAGGACCTTGCAGTCTGAGAGCTACAGATGTGGACATATATCTTTGTCAGGAAAAGATAAAGCATTCCCCTTCAGGAATCTGCTTAGCTTCCTCGTTCCACTGCAGACAATTAGTGTTCGTTCTCTGCAGAGATTTACAGCAGAGCAATGAACCAGTTCTACACAAGCTTAATCCAGAAAGAGACATTTTGTAAATGTCAAACAGTTTGTTTTTTTTACATTAACCTCCGTTTTTAACATATCAAGTATAAAATTTTTATATAAAAAAAATGTTTATGAAAATTAGTAGGCGATACTTCAACGTAAAGTAAAATAAAGCTAAGCCTCACAGCATCTGCGGTCCGGTCAGTTAGAACCAACCTCACTTGTTTTTGTCTGCTGCCATCTTGTGGTTAAAGAAACAAACCACAGCACGGCAAGAGGAGGAGGCGATGGGAGGAGTACACGTTCCAACTTCTAAGTTGGTCACTACTGAGTGTCCTTGAAATACCTCACAGATTTGTTGACTCACAATAGCTGGAGTGAGATTTCATAGTGTAATGTCTGCTCGACTTTCTCACTGAGTCCGTAGGAGGCTGAGGAGCAGAAATGTGAGAGAATGAAAGCAATCCCACAGCTCAGACTGCTTGTTCAACACACTTCTACTATCGGCAGAAATCATAACATAAATGCAAGCAGTTTGGGCCATAAAGACCCTCCCTTAATGTAAGGGTGAATCACACATTCAGACTATGGTTTGGGCTACAAAAAGTGAAGCAAAGGCAAAACAACTGTTGTTTAAAAAAAGGCAAACTATTTAAACCAGCATTTTCCCTGTGTTAAAGTCTCTGAGGAAAAACACATTTAGCCAAGTGAAGCCCAGATTTAGATTCACTCATGACAGGAAACAACCCTAACAACAAAAAATCTGTTCAGGCAGAGATGTAACCACATACAAGTGTCATTTATCTTTTTCTCTATTTTGGTGCCCACCAGAAAGCCTCCCCTTCGGCTGAGACTTTCTCTGGAGATTTTCCACAGTGTTGTTTTGCAACCACAAATCATATTGGGGTTTTACATGATAGACTGGCACAAACTAGTATATAATTGTAATGTGT
Source organism: Fundulus diaphanus (assembly GCA_037039145.1). Lineage (NCBI taxonomy): Eukaryota > Metazoa > Chordata > Actinopteri > Cyprinodontiformes > Fundulidae > Fundulus > Fundulus diaphanus. The sequence continues at coordinate 31,918,412 of CM073133.1, read as the reverse complement.
AAGGCCAGAATGTGTTGGAAACAAAATCATAAACATGTGGTAAGGATATCTGTTCACCTCACTTTACTCTGATAACCCTGCATAGAATCTTGAGCAATCAATCGACTTCAACTATTTGGTAAATAGAATCCATCTGTGTGCAATTCATTTCAGTATAAATACAGTGGTCCTACACAGGCTGCTTAGATTTGCTAGAGAATATTAGTTAAAAAAAAGAAAATACAGTACCAATAAGACCAGGGGGAAAAAACAGACGTATCGGAGATAAACTTGTGCAGAAGTTTAAATCAGGGTTGGGTTTTAAATGTATAGTCTAATTCTTGAAAATCTGAGCATTATTCAGTCTATAATCTGAAAATGAAGAGAGCATTACATAACTACTAACCTAACAAGACATGGGTGTCTACATAAACTGAGGCCCAAGATAAGATAAGCTAGGAAAATTCATTATTTTGAGAAATGTTAGTTGTGCACTCCCTGAATCTTGCTTTGAGTGGTAAGGGAAAGCCATTGATAAAAGAAAGCCAAAAAAAAGCCAGTTACCACACCCTATGTAGAGGACACAGCAAACATGTGAGTGAAGGTGCTCTTGTCCCGTCTGATGGGACCAAAATGGAAGGCTTTTGGCCTACACATAAAACCAAAATGTCACATCATCCTGCACTCATCATCACCACCGCCCTGAAACATGGTGGTGACAGCATTATGCTGTGGGGTGATTTCTTCTTCTTCAGCAAGAACAGGGAAGCTGGGTAAAACATGCTATATACTACATAGGAATCTAGGCTCGCCAAGTGGTTCCTCTCCTAGAAGGACAGCGATCCTAAAACATACAGCAAGAGCTACAATTAATTGATTTAGAAAATCCCAGACCTAAATCCAACTAAGAGTCTATGGCAAATCTTAAAAGTTGATGTTCATGTACATTTCTGGCTGAGCTTTATCCATCTCTAGATGCTGGTAAAGACATACCGCAAATATCTTGGAGCTGTAATTACAGCAAAAGGTGGCTGTACAATGTATTGACACAATAGGTTGAACACAGGTACGCTTAACAGTTTCACATTCTTATGTGTTTTCTTTTACCTTGGCATCTACGTTATTGACTACTGGTTTGTTGATCTGTCACATAAATACTCAAATTAATATATTGAAGTTTGTAGCTTTTAACATGAAAAAACATGTTAATGAGCTACGAAGTCTTCTTAATCTGCAGAAAAATGCTAAATTAAATGTCTGAAACACAGAAAACAACCTACTGCCTTTAAATTCTTCAAGATATACTTGAGATAGCAATGTGAAATCTCCAGGTTATGATCCAGGAGCATATCTGACACAAGGAAAAGCTGGTGCAAATTTTTATGCCAACCCCAAAAGTCCATTGAAAAACAAACATTGGGAAGAAAGGTTTGTATACTGACTGAACATAGTGATAAAAGATTAATCTTTTCTTTATGCTCATTATCCACTGAAGAAAGTATGCTAGGGAAGTAAATAATGCAGTGAGAGGTCGGCACGGAAGAACGCTTGTTAAGGAATCTTCTTCCAAACTAGTGTTGTCCTGCTTCATTGTATCAATTATTTACTCAGGAGATGCTTGGTAATCTAACATTTCCCAAATTTTCATGAGGCACCAGAGGGTCAGCAGTTTAACTAGTGCCAGCACAATGCCTAGGTATTTAACTACAGTCTGTCGAGTCCTACTTCTTGGTGGTTGTACCTGTGAATGTCTCTACAAGTTTTAAAAATTCATAAATGCAGTTTAAACATTTTAACTTGAACTTGTGACAAATTTGTGAAAAATGATAGGTTGAGCCTTTGCATCCATTTCTATCAAAACCTTGAGCTGACTACTGAAGACTTGATTGAGGTCACCCGGTTCAGGTAACAGTGAGCTGAGATGCAGGAGAACGACCGCCAGGGCTGTCAGTCGGTGCCCTGCAGATCCCAGTGTGCACGCTGCTTTTGGTCCAAACTACCTCGAAGGAATCAGCTGTGCTTAATGGAGTTTCTAATTGTCTGCCCTGAATTTTTGAGCAATTGAGAGGTGACAGGAGCAGGCAGGAGGAGAAACAATGCACAGTGTTCCCTCTGTAAATACTAGACAGTTTCTTTAATGCCTTTGAAAACAGGAACGGTTATGTCACAAGTGAACAACTGTAGCATTGCAGTCAGCTGCCTCTGAGATGACTAAAGGACACAGCGGTGATCTCAGGCCTTTTGCCAAACACCAGTGTGTGTTTTGTTTGTGTGCACGTGTGTGCGCACGTTCATATAAATGTCAGTTAGTTTTCATATCATTAGGACCAGTATACTATGTTGTGCACATTCAAAAAGTAGGCCCTGTTGAAGAAGAATGTTTCATATCCAAGTTTGGCCTGTTTTGTAATATGCAATAAATAACTCAGGTCAAAGTAAAGCATAGGGATTATTTTTTGTTATTTCAGAGTCCAAATAACATTCACGCAAAAAAAGACCACAGCACTGATTTTTTTTCTACTAAATGAGTGATTTTTCTTTAGCCTTTTGTTGATCAGTTCTGATATAAGCTGTTTAAAACCAACACTGACATGAAAAGTTTGAATCACTGCCCTGGAGTGCGTCTGCTATAGCGCTATCCATGGTGCTGAACGCGTTTCAGCCTATCTGGGGCCCTCTTCCGGCCCCTGAAGTTTAGTGACTTCATCCCTGCATTGTCCTTTTCCATTGCCCTCCTTCGGATAAAGCCCTGCAAATATAGAGCTCGGCTGGGATGAAGTGTGTGGAGCTCTCTGTGTCCTCTCGGTGCCGACCGGCAGCAGCCTTCTGCAGCCGGCGCATACTGCACACAAAACTCGGGACAAACGCGAGGAGCGCAAGGAGAGGGGAGGCTCTCTCTGCTGCAGACTCGGAGGATGTTAAACACTCGAGTGTTTAATGAAACCTTTCCCACTCCTTCCTTCCTCTTTCGCATCATCTCTCCTTTTTTTATATTCACCTTTCTTTTCTCTGTCTCTCACGCTCTCGCGCTCTCTCTCTCTCTCTCTCTCTCTCCCTCTCTGTCACTCAAGAGAGAAAGCATGCAAAGCAAAGGCAGCTGTTGAAGCTATGTTTGTCTCTCACCGTCGGTGATAGTGGTCGACTTCGATCGTTGTCCACAGAAACACTGCAGCATATGCGCTCCTTTCTGAAGGAATGGCCTCAGAATCCTCATTGATTTGGGTTGGTGGGAGCCTTTCCTCAATCCAAACAATCGGACAGCACTATCACAACACAGAAGGGTCAGGCAGCATAGCGTTGCCAGCCAGCCAGCCGCTCTCCGTGGGCTTCACAGCAGCCCCTCAAATCGCTAGAAGGGCACAGTCTGCGGGACAAATTACGCTAAAACGAGGCATCTTGAGTGATCCCCCCCTTCTCTCTCTTTCGGTCTCTCTCTCTCTCTCTCTCTCTCTCTCTCTCTCTATCTATCTATCTATCTTCCCTTTCTCGTCCTATCTCACTCTCCCACAGTCTAGCCACGGTCATTCGCGTCCTCGCACTCCTCTTCCGCCACAGCAAGGCAACGCAAGGACGTTACAGTGTGCTCTTTTTAATTGTGGCTACATCCTCTGCCTCCGCGTCTTTTCCAGCAGCGGACGTAAAAAAGAAAAAAAAAAAGAAAAAGCAGGAACGCGAGATGAGAAGGGAGAGACTGCGCGGAGGAGGGAGGGAGGAGCGGAGGGAGGAGAAGAGGGGAGGGGGGAAAGGGAGTACGCACGCCACAGTTAAACTGCAGGGGTAAAGTGGCAGACCGGACACCGGTGAGGTAATGCGGAGTTGACGGTTTAGATCAGAAAAGCCGCACAGATGTTGGAACCAGAGATCCCCCCCCCCCCCCCCCCCTCAGCACACCCCTCGTTTCTCTCTTTTTGTTTCTCAATAAATCCACGGGGACCAAAACACAGACTTCAGTCGCGGCCAGTTGTCCTAGAGTCTTTCTCGTAATTTGATAGTAGCAGAAAGTGTCCGGCTTTGACGCTGCGTTATGAAAGAGCCAGGAGATACCTCATTACTGCCCTTCAGGTTCACTTAATCATCGCCCATCAATGAAGGAGTTGTGTGCCACAATACCATAACATCCCATCAAGATTTCGTCACTTTTCCACACAGAATATAATTAATAACTGGTGTTGCGCAGTATAAAGACTGCAATATTCACTTTAATCTATTTTGGGGTTATTTTTCTTCCATCAAAACATTTCCCCCACCTCTCTACCTGAGCTGTATGATTTCGGCCACTCAGCTCTATACCCTACGTGATACAGTCCATCCAATATATTAGGAGCAAACAAAGCATATTGCACCCAAGCAATCCTGCAATAGTAAATATTGCAGGATTATATATAAACGTTATATATAAGTATCGTATGAATCACAGCATCATTTATGGATGCTGCGATTACTGAGGTGATCTGAAATACTGTACGGCTCAGCCGAAAATCATATTGAGCAGGTTTTTCAGAAGAAGGTGCCCACCAAAACAAGAATAAAACAGAAACATTGTTGTTTATTAAAAGCTGCTCTTTAAACAGTCCGTGAGCAGACTTGTGCAGTATAATCAGCCTTAGCAATAAACTGGAAAGTAGGAGTTTTTGGCAGTTGGAAAATGGCTATGATTATAAATGCCTGTTTAATGTGTGTTTGGTAAAATCTGTTAGAAAGTGTTAAAGAAATATACAGTTTTAATCAAAAGCCATGACCTAATCCTTAAAGTCCAAGCTCTAGGATGTAGATATGCATTTTGGTCCATGATGACAAGCACTATCCTTTGTTGCAATGGTAAAAGAAAGACATAGCGACACTTTACCACTAGAGGGGGGTATAGCATTAAATGTTTAAAGTTCAGAGACAAAAGATGGATCTAAAGTTGGCCAACATAAGAAATGGACACCAACAGCGAAACCAAAACGAAATGTTTATATCCCAGATGTTGGTGTTAGAGCTCAATTCCCTCTGCAGTATATTTCTGAAACTGCTTTAAATTACTGCATTTTTGTGTAGTGCATTCTTGTTGGTTCTAGTTATCGTGCAACATTGCACTATGCACAAGGACAACAATTTGTCACACAAAATACCTTGGGAAAATGCTGTGGCTGTTCATAATATACAATGTACATCAAAGAACACGTCAGGTCAGCAAAAAGCTTTAACAGCAGTCGTGCAAATAAGAGGTCAGAGAGGAATAAAGAGAAGCTGAGTGCAGAGACCGAGGATAGAGGGGCTGTGGCGAAGGAGGATGTGGGGACTGGTCTTGCACCAGACCCAGAGTCACAGATATGTTGATGTTGCTGTTTGTTCAGATCCCAAACTGTCCCCCTGCAAAGCAACCACTTGCCGGCTTCAGCAGAGAGTGGCTAGCATTGTCTGCATGCATAAAAGTACAAAGGGAATCCTTGATTCATGATCAATCAGTACATTTAATAAAATGTTTTACTGTACACAAATTCTTTATTCAAAGCCGTTGAATGTTTGAACTGTGGGATATTTTGAGAAAAGTTGTAGTTATCAGTCTTCTTTGTCTTCTTATATCCCAAAAATCTGATCAGTATTTGCCTAAATTAACTGATGCAGCCCTGAAATAGATGAGAGGGATCAGTAAGTGAAAAATTGTGTGGTGATAGTTATTTCCTTGTACAAATAATAATAAATCTTCTTAAAAGGTTGACCTGCAGACTAAGTGTCATTGATGACAATTGTCCTGCTCCGTATCTACTCTCAGTATTTTTCCTTTCTTCGAGTAAATTCTTACCCACCATCCTCCAAAAACAAGTGCTATGACTGTACCTCCTTCATGTATTTAAATATAACCAGGCAGATTAATCAGATTTATTTTTCTTTCTTCAGGTGTACATGCAGTGTTGTAGTCGTATTTCACAGAATTACTTTTAAATTATATAAACTCTGTCAAATGTTTTGGGTGTCTGTCCTCAAGCTCCTCCCAATGGTTGCTTGAATTTTGGTCCATTCCTCCTGACAGAACAAGTGTAAAAATTGTTGTTTTTAAGCCACTGTGTAATTCATTCGGTGGTACTTTAAGGTTCACTGTCCATTTGGAGGACCCATTTTAACTTCCTGGCTGATGGTTTGAGATTATGCCTTCTTATTTGAATATATAGTTGTTTTTCCTAATGATACAATTATTTTATGAAGTACACCAGTCTCTGGTCATGATGCCACCACCTGCATACGTCACAGTTGAGTTGGTGTTCTAAGGTATTAAAGCCTTTGTCCCTAACTGCATTTTCAAACTGTAATCTGGCATTTCGTGTCAATCCTCCCAGAGTGGCTTTTCAACCAATATCAGTACAGAATTTGTTTCACAGTAAATGATCCTAGTCTTATACCAACTTCACCCAGCATATTCACAAGATATTTTGCTTTGATCAAGGGGTTGATCCGCACATTTCACATCAAAACACATTTATTTCTAAGACACAAAACTCTTATTCTTGATGAATGGTATGATGGCTGGACATTTCTATTTTGGCTGGACATTTCTAACACATTATATAGGTTAATTACAAAAAGACTGATATTTTCAAGCCTCATCCAAACACACATTCTTATCATTGACTAATACTGCGTTTGTTAATTATTGTTTGAACACATGTACATTGCACCTTTAGACATCTGGACATTGTACCCAAGAATGATCCTTGATGAAAACTTGAGGTCCACAGTTCTTCTCCCTAGGGTCTTGGGTGAATTTCTTTGATGTCACAAGGAAGCAGAATGTTTTTAAAAAATATATAACCCTCTCCCAAATAGTAGAAAGACATAATGATCTTAATATATGTAGAGACTGCCTTACAACTAATCTCTCTTATTATTCAGGCATTTAGCAGACAGAAATAATTTAGGTAATCCAAACTGGACTAAAACAGGGTAAGCCGAGTGTGATTTATTGTCAGACAGAGAAAAAAAGTATGTGTCTTTCTATACAGCATGTATAAATATCTGGTTTCAGCTGTATATAACCTGTCTGCATTAAAGCAAACTCAGGTCTGTCTTGAATGACACTATGGAAAGACGCTAAACAAGCCATTAGTCATTTCACCTTCCAAGATACGTCAGCATCAGGGAGGTTAAAATGTTCACCTTGTAAGGCAATACTGCCTTTGTTTGAAGCATAATCAAAATGAATTTGGTATTGCACTGTAACAAAATATTAAGCATCAGTATAAAAGATTTGCATAGGCGCTTCAGTCTCAAGTGGTATCTTGTTTAATGTTAAACCTATAAACTGAAAATGGTTTTTAGTTTAGTTTTTTTTATATAAAATTGAGCTTGTTTTCCATTAAAAAAGCAACTAGTTGGATAACGAAGCTCTATTGATGTTTTTGAACCATCAGAAGAGATTTTGGGCTTTTAACTAGGAAATATCGGCACTTACATACACGGCACCGTCCAGTGATGTCAAAAGTACCCACATCTATTACTCAAGTAGAAGTATAGATACTAGGGTTTAAAAATACTTCTGTAGAAGTAGACGTATCAACTCAAACCTTTTACTCAAGTAAAGGTATAAAAGTACCGGATATAAAACTACATAAAGTATTAAAGTAGAAGTTATCCCCCGCCACCACCCACCCCCATTATTATAATTGTATAGTATGATGTTAATATTGAAAAAAAATGTTTCACCCACATATGTCAATTGAAAAAGAACCATTTAGTACAATGCAAATATTAAAGGTCAATATAGGTACAATACTGAGCATCAACATGGGTTTCATAGAGCAGAAAATGTGATGCTGGTTGCCTATAAGCATTGGTGCGAAAAGTCAAACTTCAGAGACATATTATCAATAACCTTTTACTTGTTATTATTGGAAATGTAAATTGTAAATGGACATCCAAGCATAGTTACAGGAATTGATGAGGACAACAGATGTAAGATAACACAACTGGACATGAAAATGAGTGCATTACCCTCCTATAACAATTACCCTTATATGTTTTTCTCTATACAGTAGACAGTGTTGTAATAATGAATGATTAATCCTGGCGGTTAATCAAAAAATGAAAAAGAATAAAGAATCCTAAAAGTGCAATGTTCTTCTGAATTTTGTTCTTCCTCTTAAGTTTTTGTTGGACGAACAATTTGGTGCTGTACTGCCTCCAACCACAATCAAAATCACTCTGTTCGGGTAGTGCAATTTATCTGAATATTTCTTTTGTTTTTCTTTTGTTTTTTTATTGACAAGCCAGAACAAAACCAAGCTGAAATAAAATAGAAGTAATTCAAACTCAAATTCAAAATTCAGAAATACTTTATGTGTCGCAGAGGGAAATTAAATGGAAAAGCAGGACTGAAATTTTGAAAAGAAGAAAAAAAATCTCTATCAGAGTAACAGAGCTACTTCAACGTGCTGCCACCCTGAGCGGCGCAATTCTAGAAATGACAGATAATGAGACTATTTTCAAAATGTAGGGAGTAGAAAGTACAGGCCATTGCTTGAAAAGGTAAGGAGTGGAAATAAAAAGTGGGCTAAAAAATAATTACTAAAGTATAAATGGACTGAACTTACATAGCGCTTTTCCAGTCATACCTACCACCCAAAGCGCTGTACACTAGAGCCACATTCACCCAATCGCACTCACATTCATACACCGATACGCAGCTCGGTAGGCAATTGGGGTTAAGTGCCTTGCAAAGGGGCACATCGACATGTGACAAAGGGAAGCTGGAATTTAACTCACAACCTTCCGATTTCAAGACAACTACTCAACCCATCAAGTAACAAGTAAGGTAGCAAAGTATTTTTACTTTGTTACTTGACACCTCTGGCACCGTCTAAACATGGCTAAGTTTACCTTTTTATAAACAGTATTATAAATTCTCTATGAAAGCACTAATGTGCCAAGTTTGCATCCGGTCGGTAGTTGCTAACAACAGAAAAACACTTTATAAATATAACAACTTTATAAATATACTTTATAAATATAATAACATTACATCACAAACAACGCTGGACTCTTCTCAAACAAATAAAAGGTCTTTACAGCAAAAGATTTATAGAATTCTCCCTTTCTTTTAAGTTAGTTATACTACCTAATCACACAATATTTGCTTTGTTTATGACATTAAGTTGCTGCATTGCAAAATAAATAAATAAAAATAAAACAGTACAACCAATCGAGGAGAATATTCAGTTGACAGTACCTCAACAATATAAAATAAAAAAACACCACTTTTCCCTAGTTTACAAAAAAATGCTAATTTAGCTGTTTTGAAATATTTTTGGTGGCACAAAACAAGAACAATCACGTCTTGGAAACTAAAGGAAACCACCCATCACTCTTATTGAAGTAATGCTGTTTTAATAGTGTTTTAAGAATCTTTTATAATGTGTTAGCATGCTACAAGCAGCATGTCTGTTAAACAGTCGACTGCAAGTTCTACCTGAGCAGAGAACTGACAAATTAACCAGCTAATGTAGACTCCCAGTATTACTCTATTTCAATCTGAAAAACTCACAAAGAGAGAAAAGGCAATTAGAAGAATTTATTGACACAATAATTTAAACTTTGGCGCTCAGACCTCGGCAGGAAACATAAACGCTGATTTATACTTTAATGTAGATAAGGAGATGTATGAGAATAGGGATATTTCCCCCAGGCCTGAAACTGGTGGTGGAGTTTAGATAGATGAAGTTGATTAATCCATAGAGGCTGGTTTGCAAGGTAATTGCTTGAGTTAAATGTCAAACTTGGATAAACAAAGTTTGCATGAACTGTCCATGATGAGCAAGCATGAAGCGACTGTGGAGAGAAAAAACTCCCCTTTGGGAAGAAACCTCTGGCAGAACCAGACTCAACATGGCGGACTTCTGGACCGTTTTAAGAGTGACAGGGAACTCCATGAGAGTCCAGAAGGAACTATACTCTGGAAAGGGCGAGGTTGAAGGAGCATCGAGGAAAAGTCAGATGGAGCTTGCTACAATGGTAGAGAAGGGGATGGAGGTGGGTTGAAATGGTCGTCTGAATCGAAATCCGACATTGTTGCGACGGTTCTTGCGTTTGCTGAAAGGCAGGCCGAGAGATGATTTGGAGTTGCTTTTAAGGTGACCTCAGTCAGTCCGGGTCGGACAGAACACCTCTGATGTCATCACCCTCAGCACGGGCTCCCCTCAGGGCTGCGTCCTGAGCCCCCTGCTGTTCACCCTGATGACACACGACTGCGTCCCCAGGTCCACCACCAATCACATCGTGAAGTTTGCAGACGACACAACGGTGGTGGGCCTGATCAGAGACGACAACGACCAGGACTACAGAGAGGAGGTGGAGCAGCTGGTGGGCTGGTGCAGAGACAACAGCCTGATCCTGAACGTGGAGAAGACGAAGGAGATCATCGTCGACTTCAGGAAAAACCGGCCTCACCATGCTCCACTGCTCATCAACAACTCAGCGGTGGAGGTGGTCAGCAGCACCAAGTTCCTGGGGGTGCACATCACGGACAACCTCACCTGGACTGTGAACACCACGTCACTGGTGAAGAGGGCACAAAAGCGACTGTACTTTCTGCGGAGGATGAGGAGAGCCCACCTGCCCCCGCCCATCCTCACGACCTTCTACAGAAGCACCATAGAGAGTATTCTGACCAGCTGTCTCTCTGTGTGGTGTGGAGGCTGCAGTGCCTCCGACTGGAAGAACGTGAGGAGAGTGGTGAGGACAGCAGAAGGGATCATCGGGGCTCCTCTTCCCTCCATTAAAGACATTTCATCGCAGCGCTGTGTGTCTCGAGCCCGTAACATCATCAGGGACCCCTCACACCCCCACCATAGACTATTCTCCCTTCTGCCCTCTGGAAAGAGGTTCCACAGCATCCGCTGCAGGTCCACTAGGTTCTGCAAAAGCTTTTTCCCTGCTGCCATCAGACTGTTGAACTGCTGAACTGCTGAAGTATAAAAACTGTGTACCACACTCGACTCGCTGATTTGCACATTTGCACATTGTATTGTATCCTGCAAAATTGCTGCTGCACCTTACCGGGAAACGTACTGCAAAACTGTGTACAATGCAACTGTCTACTTTTAAATCACTGCTGCACCTTACTGCATATTTGTTTACATTTGCTTTACATTGTTTACATTTCAACTGCCTACTGTTCACTGCTGCACTTTATCCGGAAGTCAATTGAAACGTATCCAGTAAGTGACTGCGATTTATCACTGCACTTTATCCTGTACTGTAATTCACCGCAAGGTATCCTGTAGAGTTACTGCAATCTTTCTGAGCTGTGTGAAAACGAAATTTCGTTCTGTATGCACTCTGTGTATACAAAATGACAATAAAGAAGTCTAAGTCTAAGTCTAAGTCTAAGAACACTGGATGATGATTGGGCTTCGAGGAGGTGTGGCTCGAAGCGGATTGGCTGCATCGGAGGCGGACCAGCCTCCGATTGGATGGAAGTAAGCAAGAGTTTCTTCAGTTGAATTTCCGCCTTTAACTTCATAAAGAGCAGAACAGCACAGAGGTGTATCCTCTGTATATTAAGCATTTACCATAAAGAGATATAATATTTAACATAACTTTGTTGTACAATTTTTGATTGTATCTTCTATTCCCTTTTCTTCTTTAAATTAACAATATATTCTAGCTAAATAAATAAATGTATTGCATTATTTTAGTACCAATCTGAATACTCGTTGCATTTCTGCAACTGATATAAGCAATTAGATCATGTTCTATGTCTTTGTTTAAACATTTTCTGTCATAATAATGAGAGACTTGGAATTTTTGCTCAAAGTAATCACACCTTGAGAAACTGGAACTGAAGTGATTTTACAGAAGGTACATGTTGGATATTTTTAAATAAACCTTTGTTTTATTGTTTATTTTATTGTTATATTGATTCAATCGTCTACCATCTGGAAATCATACTTTAAAATATTTTTTATTAATTGTGCTTAAGTGAAAGTATAATTTTAAAAAATCAGATATGTTTATTTAACAATTCTAATCAGCTCACTATAGTATTAGTGCTGCACAAATTAATTTGCCAGTGATTGAAATTGACCAATTTCCACTTGATCAGCTCTGATCAATTATTTGTAGATCAAACATTAAGAAAAATCGTATCCAATATTTTTTTCACTTTTCATTAAATATATTAAACCCTAAAATGTCCTCTTTTTTCAGTAAATAAGCTATATGTATTTTTATTGACTTTGTTACAAGTTTAATTAAAACAGATAAAAGGTTTGGACTGATGCTGCAGGACTGAGTAGGGTAGGAGGTAGAAAAAGGAGCCTGTATGCTTCCTATCATAGTTCCTTTAACAAAGGGAGCTCGTGATGTCCCTCACTGGTGCTAAGGAGACATAAGAAATCCCACAATCCTTTTGGTGACATGGCATAGAAGCACAGCCCACCTCACAGATATTAACGAAAATGTCCTGAGAGAAGAGATCTGATAAATAGTGTAACAGTGTAACTGCAAAGTTTTAAATCAAAGGAAGAAATTAAATCACCAGCTGTGATGTGACAAAATATAATGTATATATACATATGTTAGGCTTGAAAATCAACCCGATTATTTTTTTTATGTTGTGCAACTTGTTTATGTTGCATATACATTTGTCTATCTTATTTTTCTTATTTTTTGCTTTTTTTTCTGGTAGTTCTTCTTCAGAAGGCTGTAGGCCTGGATTTGATTCGCATCATCCATGTGCATTTCCGTCCCATAATGACGTATGAGTTAAAGGCTGTCCGCAATCGGCACATTTGTCCAAAGCTCCTTTCCTCCCCGCAATAGAGTTCTTACTGTTGACCTCATTAAAAGTCAAGGTACAGGAGCTGGGAGCTATAATTAGAACATTTTGGATGCAGCCATAGTATGCTTTGATGCATAAATGGGGATAACCTTGTAGACTCATCATTTTACGTACCTCTATAATGGAACATGCAGCAGTTTTCTTTGTTATGATCAAGGAGTCTGCAACATTTTTTTTTTAAATCAATCAAAATTTATATAAATGAGTCTCAATGCATTATAGTCCTTAAAAAACAAATTAGGATCACCCACGTTTAAAATGGACAGGTCACACCTTGAGGGAAACTGGAAACCTGTAAAATTCTGATCAGTTCATCGCTCTCTCTAATCATAAGACTGGCGTTTTATATTTTAAGTCTACTTCAATAATATGTCATAGTCAAACTTAGTCATTAAAGAACACAACTTAAACATCTAAAGAAAAGGCCACCTAGAAATTATGGACCTATCAGGTTTTACACTTCAAACTAGGTGGTCAATAAATACAATAAAACTATTTATTAGGCAATCTTAAATGGCAAAAACCGAAATGTATGCATTGGAAACTATTTAAAAGCAAATGAAACCCTCTCTCAAGTAGTCATAGTCCTAAATTAAAATTACAGCATGTAGCGCTAACTATGAAAAATTCAAGTGCATAGATGACTCAGTTGTTTCTAAGTGTTAAGAGCAAACCTGCCCACGGTGGGGCATGCAGGATGAGAAAAACAAATCAACCATTAATATCATCTAGTGCACAAGAGTACTAGAGAACAGAATATTCATACTGCATTGCACAATAACAACAGGTTTAAATCGTAGCGTTTTCAGAAAAGCTGAGCGAAAGTCCAGTTGCCTTCAATTTAAGCCTGTTGTAGGCGCCATGGCCCGGATGGCTGAGAATCTGCACGGGCGTTTTCTGATAACAATAAACCCAGAACATAAATGGGTTTTACAAAGATGATCCTCCGTAAACACGTATATTGCTCTGCTGACGATCTTTGCACAAGAGCACATTTGCTCGCTAATGTTAACTTGCTTCAACTGTTTTGAAAAGAGTCACAGATCAATTAGCCATAACATGCTGTCTTTGCAGTTCCAATTAAGCATGTGTGTACAAAACCTTCAGAAAGGATTCCTCATAAATGAAGAATGGTTTTTACTGTAATTATTCGTCGTTAGTGGTGTAGCAGTGGTGTGGTGTGTACTGTGTTGCGCCCAAGTCTGTCCAACACAGCTGTTGGTTGAGTTTAAGCTGAGCGTGCCCTGAAGACATCGACTGGATCAATGTTGCCTTGCCATTTGGTCCAGATCGAGATTGGAGCATGGACTTCGAGAACTGCTGATCCAAACCGTTTCACTGTAAATTTGACAATCTGGCTGGATGTCTAAAGACTTTTCAAAGCCTCTAACCAGTTTTTTGTCTTTGCTTCTTTCACCTCTGTCCACCTTCTCTGTCTCTGCTGACGAAAAACATCCTCACGGCATGATCCTGACGCCACCGTGAGTCGCGTTGGGGATGGTGGGTTCAGGGATATGCAAAGTGCTGTTTTTCTTCCACACATAAGGTCATGCCGACCAAATTCTATGTTTCATTTTGGCCTCATCCAACAAAGCGCTTCCTGTATGTGTGTCTGTAAATTCAAACAAGACCTCGCCTTCATTCCACAATGGCTATCTTCTTGTCACTTTTCCATAAAAGCCATATTTGTGGAGTGTACTGTCAACGGATCCTCCCACCTGAGCTGTGGCTGTCTCCAGGCCCTCCAGCTGCTTCTCTGAATAACGCTGTCTTTGCCCGGCCTGTCAGTTTAGGTGGACGGGCATGTGTTGGTAGGTTTGCCGCTGTAACACCTCTTTCAGTTTTCAGATGATGGAGTGTTGTCGTACCTAGCCCTGCTTTAAACGTCTCCACAACGTCCTCCCGGTCCTGTGTGGTGTTTTGGTATTCCTGGTGTTATTTAGCGTCCCTAAGCTGATTCTTTACCGGCGCTTTCTACCAAACCTCTGAAGTCTTCACAGAACAGCTGATTGTAAATTAAACACAGGTCTGTGAACCAAACTACGCCAAGATTAATATTTCTTCACAGCTGACATCTCATTTCCACAGTATGGAGAATATAACTGGGTTTAGAGCGCTTAGTTTTGTGGCATTTATACAGTAAATGAGCATATATCTACTGTATAAAATAAGGCTGATTTCACGTCGCTCCTTCTGAAGTGAATGTTGCGAAAAAACAAGTGAAACAAAATGAACAAAAAGGCATTTGTATATAATTATTGGAAAGGCAAATTGGGCTGAATAAATGGTTAGGATAGATGCATGAGGATGATAGAGGCAGTGCATACTTAAAATATCAAGAAAGCTGTACAGCACAATGACTTTTTCTCCGTGGGGTGGAGTGCGATGACGGTCCGATTTACTAACAACACAATATCCAAACCGACAATCAGACAGATGGACTTTCTACAGACTTATTGTAGGAGCAGCAATACTAAGCTTGTGGTAACAAACAAAGATGTAGCATTACACCTTCTAAAACCTACAAGAAACAATACTTCATCCATCATCGCTGTATTGTGGGTAGAAGGGGGGAAAATGAGGAAGAAAGCTGATTAATACTCTGTTCTGCATGCTCGATCTGTCTGTTACCTGAATTTTGAAGAAGGGGTTGCAAAAGGGTTGATTTAACAGCTTCAGCTCATTAGTATCAAATCAAGCAGCATTTTAAAGAGTCCAGTCATCATTGATTAAGAGCAGCTAATCCTTTAATAACATTATTAATATGCTAAAACAAGCACATATAATGATTGTCTTTTCGAAACAAAAAAAATGCATCTTCTTAGATACGTCACATGCATATTGTGAATGTGGTTAAAGTGGTCAGGGTGATTTCACCTACAAATGCACATCTAGACTTCCAATACCTGTTTCTGTCCTGAAACGCTATCGGTGGCTCAAATAAAACATATTGCGTACGTAATAACGTGTCGATGTGTCCGGCAGTCAAAGAACATGAATAACACTGATAGCAGAGCTGAAGTTGAATTCACAACGGCAATCTGTTTAACATCATGACATTCTACAGCCTCACTTAGGCATATTTAGTTTTGTTGATGGAGAACAGGTTAGACCCAAAGGAGGGGAGGAGATATTGTCTAAACAGGTTGTTACTTCAAAGAGAAAGTTTTGACGTCGCTACGCTGCACATCATTATGCCTAAAGGTCTCAGAAGGATGTACAAGATGTGAAATTAGAACAGTTTAATAAAGTTTTATTGCAGTGAGGACATACATGGTGATTAACACAACATTTTAGATATACTTGTTTTCCCGTCTCTTTTCTTCCCAAGTGTGAGTTTAGCATATGGTTTTAATCTGTCTAGCCGTCAGTACTGATACTGAGAGCCACGCCCATTTTATCACACTTTAAAAGTAGGCCAGAAACTGTCACTTTTTATTCTAAATCCCTCTAAGGAAGGGGCTTTAATGTTTCCAAAGCAAGTGTTAATATGCTGCACTTATTGGACTTAGTTTTCAAATATATTTAAAACATCCAACTAAAGAACCGACACGGTACAAGTGGCCACACCCAGCTTTCATGTGATCTAAGAATGAATCTGTGACGAATCATTTCAAATATTGTTCTACGCGTCATGTAGCTTTTATCCTGTACAATTACACTGAAAACCAAATTAATATGGTAAAAGAACAAAACACTTAAATAGTCGCAAAAACTTTGTTAAAGCGTCTTTTGATTCAGTTTCACCATTCAGGCTTCTTTGGTAGAAGTCCATCAACTTCTCATTTCTTGTGTAGAAAACTTTTGCCCACGCCACCTTGCAAAGGTTCTCCGCATCTATCAGAATGTGCCGACATCTCTCATTCACACCCCACAGATTTTCTGTTGAATTTAGTTCTGGACTCATTTACAGGCCATTCCAGAACGTGAACTTTTCTCCCATGAAGTCATTGTTTTAGGGATGGTGTTGAATCTGAAACCCCTCTTTGTATTCAACATTCCTACAAATTGCTGACAGTAATGTGGGATTACTCAACACTTTAGCTATTGTGCTAATTCTGGTATATTTAAATAGCCGTATACTGCGGGAAACAATGTCCACTGTCCTAATCAAATAAATCAATGAATAAAATAAACATCCTAGCAGGACGCTGATGCACCCAGATTTCCCAGAAGGGATGGTGTTCTTTCTGTGATCGGCATTATGTTTGTGCAACTGTTGTCGTAGCTTTTATTCTTTAAATATTATTTCCTCTCGTAAATATGTTTGTTTTTCAATCAAACTGACCATTAAAAACTTTTAATTATGCATGGAAAAAGTCTATTTTATTTGGCAACACTAAACCTGCCGTTTTGAAAGAAGGTGTGTGCATCTGTGAGAGCCACTCTACTTACAGAGAGTACTGGCTGTTTTTTCCAAGTTAATGTGAGATCTGTAATTGCATTATTTAATTAATGATGCATTCTGGATGTTGAAAGTTAATTGCCTCATTGCTCCACCTAATACTTGCTGTTCCAGAGGGATGTGTATTTATGGTCGTGTTCTCTGACTGTTCGAACCTTCGACCTGACAAAGATTCAAGCTGGATCAAAAACGCTGTCTGCTAAATTATTTCAATAGGATTAAATGCGCAGTGTTCTAAATTTTTCTTCACAGAAAGGCTTTGAGGTCCAGCTTTCTACCTTTCATGTGTCCGTAACTTTATATCCTTTTGACATGCAGAAAAATGTTCTTGTGGACATTTAACCTCCGCTCTCAGGACTTCAGTCACGTACCAAAAAAATTAAACAACCACAAAATGTTTAAAATATAAATCAATGGAGTTAAACACGGTTGTGCTCTCAAACAAACTTGACTTGCATACCTTCTGAATCAATAACAGGACGCCCTAACCTTCAAACCCAGCTGAACACGAAGAACACAATTATGGCATGAATATCGTGGTACGTGAGGGCCTTGAAGGGTTTTGTTTTTTTGGTTTTTTTTAGAGAATATCAATTAACAAACAACATAACGAAGACCAAGGAACACAGCAGACAGGTCTGGGATGAAGTTGCGGAGATGTTTGAAGCAGGGTCAGGTTATAAAACAATGTCCCAAGATTTGAACATCTGTTCAGTCCTTCGTCTGAAAATGGACAGAGAATTGCGCAAATGCAAACCTACCAAGACACGGCCGTCAACCTAAACTGACAGTCTGAGCAAGGAGAACATAAATCAGAGAAGCAGTCAAGACTTCAATGGTAACTCTGGAGGAGCTGCCGAGATCCACAGTTCAGGTGGAAGAATCTGTTAAAAAGACAAATATTAGTTGTGC
Organism: Fundulus diaphanus; assembly: GCA_037039145.1. Lineage (NCBI taxonomy): Eukaryota > Metazoa > Chordata > Actinopteri > Cyprinodontiformes > Fundulidae > Fundulus > Fundulus diaphanus. The sequence continues at coordinate 31,900,299 of CM073133.1, read as the reverse complement.
ACTCCTCAACTCTCTCTTATGGCAGAGTGGTAACAGGTATTACAGGGTAAATTAAAGCTAAAATAGGTGCGCGCTGACCAGCTGCTAGTGTCCACCTCTTTAGGGACTTTGTTAATTCAAATAAAAGGACATGGTTACGTGACATCTTTCTACTGCAGGAAAGGGAACTATCAGTGATAATTGCTTCACAGAACCTAGCTTCAAATAATAAAAAAAAAAAAACGTTAACATTTGCTACAAGGGAACGTATTAAACATGAGGAAGAAGGTCCCCCATGTCAGATGAGATACAAGCTGGATTTTGATTTTTGTTTTTCTTTTGTTTTGTTTAAATTGAAAACCTGTGTGTGACAGAAAATAGAAACGCCACAACACCCTCAACACACCATCCCATGGGGGGAGCATCATGGTGTTGGGATGTTTTTCCTCAACAGGGACATATAGGCTGCTCAAAGTTGATGGGAGGCTTGATGGACCTAAATTTCAGGGTACTAGAAGAAAATCGGTTAGGGGGTACCAAAGAATTTCATGGACGATCTCTGATCAAGCTGACCTTAGTCAGCAGCCATTAATTTCCTAAAATATTCCCTAAAAAAAGTGTACAGCTGTAACTAAAGCAAAAAGTGGTTGAACAAAGAATTGACTCAGGTGGACTGAATGAAGGTGCACAACACAAACCTTTCAGTCTTCAGCGTGGGTCCTTTTCCCTCCAGTTCCCATTTAAACCATATTTTGTGTTAGTCTACCAAATAAAATCAAATTTAATTAGACTGATGTTTGTAGTTGTATGGGGACAAAATGTTTAAAAGGTTCACAGGCTCTGACTATCCTCTTCCTTGAAAAGCAATTAAGGAACTTGCACGTGACTGCAAGACAATTCTGCACATTACTTAACGGAAAGAAAACTCATGTTTTGTCAAACATGAAAGAGTTCACACATTTAAAACTATGTAAAAGATGTAAAGAATGAAAAAAAAATCCACTTGCAGTGGGAGCAAGGGCTTTGTACCCCTTTGGGGATTGAGATCAGGAATCTCAAGGTGGACTTAAAGAAGCCAGATTTCCTCTAATATAGCATTGTAAGGGGGAAAATGGAAAGTGAAAAGCACAAAGTCCCCTTTCTCTCCAATGACCTTACTGTAAACCCAGGGTAAAAACAGGACAGAGCAAACGTAAGGGAGTTAGCCTACTTAAACAAGGGCACTCTGTCCGTTACCTAAATATACAAGTGCTGTCAGTGTGTCTGATCTGTGTTTGGACCCCATCTGTTAACTGTAACACAACAAGGCAAACACTGCTACTACTCGTTATATCTTGTGTGACTCCCTACTGCAGCATCTAGTTTTTTTTTTTTTCTAATGCAGCAAACTTTCAATAGGTGCAAAATACTGCTTCTGTAGCCATTACAGGCAGAGTTGAAAAGCTTTGTCAATAACACGCATGCTGATTGCTGGAGCCACCGCGCTGCTCCACTCTGGGAGCAGCAGCAGCAGCAGCAGCGAAAGTGGAGAGGCAGCACTTTTCACCAGATCGGCTGACAGCACTGACAGTCTCAGAAAAAAAAGCAGGGAGCATGGAGACTGAATCGTTTACAAAGGCAGACGCTCTAGGGGGGTAAGAAGTCCACCATAATTGGCACAAAGTGGTCATTTAAATGATTTCCAGCGTGGGGAAATGCACAGCAGTTATAGGCGTTCATGTGACAGACCTGGTGAGTGTGGGTACCTGCTTGGAGGTGGACAGCAGCAGCAGCAGCAGCTCTGCAGCATCCACGAGTCTGCTGATCTAACCGCATGATCTACTCTATATGTTTACATCACAAGTCTTTTTTAGATATTAATTATTGTTGAAGCAGCCCTGAGATGTTGCGTTAACTAAGTAACAAAGTGAAACAGATCGAAAACACAGAGCCGACTGCTTGCTGCAGCCAGACACATCACCAAATTCACTCAAAGTGTGTTCAGAAAGACGAGCGTTTGTCTCCTACCGGCGTTTTTGTCACTCATGGTCCCGCCGTTCGCAAAAAGTTAAAACGCCGCAGGCTCTCTTCTTCTTCTTCCTTCTCCTGTCAGGACAGGCGAGGCCGCTTATTGGCTTGTTTCCTGCGATGTTCGGCCGGATCGCTCTCCTCCGGGACCCCCCTGCTTGTCTCGCTGGAGCGTCACTTGGTGCGGAGCAGCTCTGCGTGAACTCCTGCTTCCCTCTCTGCTGATGTTCCGGAGAGTTTTTGAGGCGGACTGAGGGCTCAGGTAGAGATGTAGAGGGCAGGGGAGGGGCTGTGTGTGTTTGGGGGCCAGCGGATGCAACGTGTGCATGATGTTACAGAACTAATTGCGAGGTCATAAAGTGGGCTGCGTGCTTGATTGTATGTATGATGTTGACCAACGCTCAGTTTACCTTCTCTTGACTCATTGTTGAAGCAGTGGGGGTCTCCGGGTTATCAAAAGGGTTGGGCCAGCAGGAGCATTGGAAGCCTGGTTTTAGAAAACTTTGAAGCCACCAGGAATTGTGGCCCCTTGTTGACACCAAAATCAATCTGCTGCTTTTATTGAAAGCAATAGATAGATAGATAGATAGATAGATAGATAGATAGATAGATAGATAGATAGATAGATAGATAGATAGATAGATAGATAGATAGATAGATAGATAGATAGATAGATAGATAGTAGATAGATAGATAGATAGATAGATAGATAGATAGATAGATAGATAGATAGATAGATAGATAGATAGACAGACAGACAGACAGACAGACAGACAGACAGACAGACAGACAGACAGACAGACAGACAGACAGACAGACAGACAGACAGACAGACAGACAGATAGATAGTAGATAGATAGATAGATAGATAGATAGATAGATAGATAGATAGATAGATAGATAGATAGATAGATAGATAGATAGATAGATAGATAGATAGATAGATAGATAGATAGATAGATAGATAGATAGATAGATAGATAGATAGATAGATAGATAGATCTATTTTTGTTCTTTTGATTTTGAGAAAATATCCTCAGCTAAAACATAGACTGAACACCCATTAAATAAATATTTTAAGAGTCTGTTGGTCACAATATTATATCTTTTGTTGACACCAAAATCAATCTGCTGCTTTCATTGAAAGTAATATATATATATATATATATATATATATATATATATATATATATATATATATATATACACACACACACACTCCGACTTCCTCCCACAGTCCAAAAACATGACTGTTAAATTAATTGGCCTCTCTAACTTCTCCTTTGCTGCTGTGTGTGTGTGTGCGACAATTGTTGTTTGTCCTGTTTATCTCTGTTTTGCCCTGCCATAGACTGGTGACCTGTCCAGGGTGTACTCCGCCTCTCGCCCATTGAATGCTGGAGATAGGCACCAGCACCCCTCTCGACCCCACAAGGGATAGACGTGTTAGAAAATGGATGGATGGATATTTTTTTTTTTTTTTTTTTTTTTTTTGATTTTGAGAAAATGTCCTCAGCTTAAACATAGACTCAGCACCCATTAAATTAATATGTTAAGAGTCTGTTGGTCACAATATTATATCTTTTGTTTGAAATGTTGTTAAATAAATATGCAGCTAATCAACTGTGGTTTTAAATCTTAATTAGCTCAACGAGGGTGATGGGTTTCCACACCACAAAGGTTTGGGGGGTTTTTTGCAACCAAAATAATTTCCAACAGGCCAAATTAGTCTTCCCAGCAAGCCGGAGAGCTGACCAGCAGTGTGCAGCCACAGATAGGGGAGGGGCAGGCCTGCATTGTAAATTATCAACATTGCTGGCCTCACGAACAGCCTCTTGCAATAAAAACAACCGTGCAGACCGTATCTGGAAGGGCCGTGTTCTGCCGTCGGGGCATGCAAATCACAACTTCTGAAACATTCTCTCCGCAGCAATGGCACTCACCAATTAGAAAAACATCATGCAGTGGTGCCAGTAACTGTGTACCGTTTGTTTTTTTTCTTCATCTCCAGACATTGATTCAAAAGAATAAAGGTATAGAAAAAGCAGAAATTCTTGATGTGTACATTTTAAAAAGCTCATTAGGCCTCGTATTCTTGAGAGTTGAAAAGCTTTCATCACTATTAAATTTAATAAGCACATTTGAGTATTTTTGATCATTTATTAGGCAATGATGTACCAGACGCCCTCAACAAGTGCAGTGAAAAACAGTCACAAGCGCTGACAACACGATCTATCAAGCTTTTTTAGCAAAGAAATATAATATTTTGCTGAGGGACATCAATATTTAATACGTGAATCAGATCAATAGTGTGTTCTGGGCATTTGATGCTGCGTTGTTCCTGTTATTTGATTATGCTGCAGTGGAACTCAGATGCATATTATGTGCCATATACAAAGTGGGTGTACATTGAAAATAAGTGTTCTGTACCTGTGTAATCGGTTTGTTCAGAAACCTCTCGGGACCTTGCTTGTGTTGCATAATCAAGCCGTGTCAACAAAGGCACACGGCATGTTTATAAGAGTGTGCTCTTTTCACACTCATCTCAAGTACTCCTCTTGTTTCACAATGCCTCTTTTTTTTCCCTTTTTTTAAATCAAAAATCACCACGTCAACGCCACCTTTGTAAAGCTGCAAATCTATTAGAAAAGCGCTTTTGTCTGTATTCACGTTCATAGCAAACATCAAGCGTGAGATCTCCCGGCGACATCTGTCCAAAGAAAATCCCAATCATGCGTCGCTTACCGCGATGCATGCAGGGTAAAACAGAAAGGAAGCTTAGTATTATCGCACAGGCCCATTGATCAGCGTCTTAGAAACTGCAATTGTCAGCACACTAATGGGACGCTATGACAACAGCTAGAGTTTCCTCCAATGGTATAAAAAGAGCATGCTGCTGGTATAAGATGTTTCCAGACCTTGCGCTGAAATAGAAGACTCAAGGCCAAATGGACGTCAGCCTCATTAGTCTGAGGATCTAAATCTTAGAGCAAATTCAAGAAGAGAGTGTTTGAGCTGGCTTTTTGTATTTAATCCACATGGATATAGATATCTAACACGACAGACAAGTTTTTTTTTTTTTCTCATTGCAGGCATCATACTTCCTGTCACATGGACAATGGTGTGCCTCCTCCTTCCTTGTTCTGGGCACAGGCCGGCGTCGGTTCACAGTGAATCGATGACAGTACCTGAAAGAAGACACCTCTGCGGGGTAAAATGTGAACTTCATTGATTGAAAAAAAAAAGGATGCTCAAAGGTCCCAGAGATTTATGAGTGTTTTTTTTTTTTTGTCAAAGCTGAGACGGTAATATCATTTTGATATGCCTCCAATTAAGCCACATCTTCACCCTTTCTTATCTGTTACCGCTGGCCTTCCCACCTCAACCTGACCTGTCCCGTGCTCACTTCTCTCACTCCCTCAGCTCTGCTCATCCATCCAGCCTCTCCTCTCCCACATATCTGTGTCCTCCCCTTGCCCCAGACCTGCACCCACAGGATATCATCTGACTTCGCGGCATGTCCTTGGTCCATACAGTGGCAAAGGCATATTGCTCTCCTTTCTTTGTACTCTGGATCTTTGCCCTGAAACTGCAACGCCCCCACCTTTTTTTTATTTATATATTTTTTTATTTTTTTGACTGTATAATTTGCCGTTTAGCCATGAAAATTAGATTGCATTCAAATGCGTGTGCAGGATGTGTTGTCTAATTCAGTTAAGATGAATTGCTCCTACTGTTTTATTCTTCTCCACCGCTGTCACCGCAGTTCTCGAAACAATACTGTGGGGAGCAAAAGCAATACGGCTATGCAGAATTTGCATTGGAGGAAAGCCCTGCTCTGCAGACACTGCAGTGCAGCCTGCTCTCTGCAAATTCTACCCCTTTCTTACCTATTTCTGGAGTCAGTGGGCAAGTAAGCAAGAAGTTTGTGGAAGTTGTCCAAATGTCAATAGCAACACCCAGTGCCATCAATACTGTACACTTACTTCTCACAACGGCTACCATTCTGAAAGGTGCAAGAACAGCTCTGCAGAAGAGAAACGATAAAGTACTATTAGTTACATTTTTTGCTGCTATCGCGTGTCAGATTGGGGTGTTTATCGTTTTGTGTTGTTGCATTCAACATAGGTAAGATTTGAATGTAGCAACTAGGTTGCATTTGCATGAAAGGAAAACCGTGAAATCACTTAGAATTTGTTTGGCAACGCTAAACAATATGAACAACTAGTCATGTTTGTCAGTCTTTTATCTGCTGAAAAGTCTGGCTGAAAGATAAATGATCATTATCAGTTAGTTATCTTATCACTATTTGAACAATTGCAAAAAAACTATCAAATGTTTAAAGTTCGTCAAAAGTTGATTTACTTACCGGATAATTAATTAAAAGCTGTCAAGGGTTAGGGTTAATCATCCTAAAACTTACAGTGGTTTATTAAAGGGAACATGTCACACTTTTTAAATCTTACTTTTCACACGGAAATCAGCCAGTTGTGGTCTAGATAAAGTGGAACTATTAATACTTTGGTCTGAAATCCTCATTAATTTACCCCCACGTTCCTCTTCATGAGTTTGCCTTGGGAAAACAGAGTGTCTTCAGTCAGAGGCTTCTTCAAATTTGCTGTATACACTCTGAAATACACTCTGAACCGAAGTAGCTCCGGACCTTACCTCTTGGTGGAGAAACTTGACTAAGGGTGTGTCTCAATTCAGGGACTGCATCCTTCGAAGTACATATTTGTACGCAGATTATGTCACCGCACAGCGACAAAGCGACAAATCCTTCAAATGGGGCTGACGAATGTGTCCGAGAAATGTGACTAATACATCATTCATGGAGAGGAGCGATTGTTTATAGGGAATGTTACTTCCATCCCAGGTGACAAATCAGAATGATTTAAGTTGATTTTACAGTAAATATCTTACTTATTGATCCTTTAATCCTTACAGCACATTAAAGTCTTTCTAGGAGAATATTGTGATCAACTGTATAAAATGCAACACTGCGATCTAACAGGACAAATACTGACTCAAGTCAATTATATGAGGCCATGAGAATGTCATTTGTGATTTTCACCAGTGCTGTTTCAGTGCTATGATGAGCTCTGAACCCTGACTTAAACTCTTCAGACATTTCTGTGTAAATGCTCGCACACTTGATTAGCAACTATTTTCTCAATAAGTTTAGACACGAAAGGAAATTAGAGCTAGTTTTGTAATTTATCAAGTAATTTTGATCAAGAGAAGGTGTCTTAAGTTAAGGTTTAATTACAGCTATTTTGAAAGCCAGTGTCACATCCATTTAGTAATAATAGATTGATCATATCTAAAATAGGAGGAATAGCTACTTGAGTCTAATTGGGTATAACATCCAAGTTGAAGGTTTAGATGAAGCCAATAAGTTTGTTAACTCTTATAACTTAACTAGATCAAAAAAGTCTAAGCAGAGATCAGGTTCTACAGATACATCCAATGCTGCCTCACTTGCTGAGGTTGAAGTAGTCATGTTGGATGGAGGATACCAACGATCTTATTTTTAATAGAATTAGTTTTTTTATATAAAGAATCCCATAACTGGTCATACTGCTGAGAGCTCAGGGAATGACTGGCTCAACAGAGCTATATATCTGTACTATTTGTCGCTGCGCTGCAGATGAAACCAATATTCACCCTGCTGGCAATAGGTTTAAAATAATCTAACTATACAGTAGTCAACCCATTCAAATCCAAGGCGGGATGTATCGGAGGATGTTTTTGTTTTTACGACCGCCCGTGAATGCAACATCAGCTTGAGTCTGACAGTGGGAGGGGCTTCGAGCAGGAGGTCACAACAGTCATGGCGTGCAGAGGATTTATTATGAAATGGAGCAAAGCAGAGTTCGTTAGATCGCCAAACGCTGTGTCGCGGTGCTCAAGGTGAGCAGTAAAAACGGCGCTCAGTTTTCTGTGTGCGTCTAAACGAGAACAAGCCTGGCAGGAGGCGTGTTGGTCCGTGCGTCCAGGTTTTCCTCTCGGCTCGTAATGTGAAGTTACCTAACCGTTCCGCCACTGTAGATGGATAACTTTGTTTAGTGAGGGAGGAAAACCTGTGCTGTCAGTGGGATTCCTTCACGGTCGCCTTTATACGCTCGTGTTGAATGTGCTGAATGGACGACGGCACACACGCTGCATTTTCTATAAGCCACATCCAATTAGTCGTCATTACGCGGTTGTTATAACACAAGGAGGGTGAAATGTCTGCCGTTTGGTTGCTGCTTCTGTTTGTTTCTGCACATAAACAATGATGATGTTGTGCGGAGTCCGCGGATGGAAACAGAACTCGACGTAGCGCTAGCTGTGCTTAGGGACCGTCAACAAATGGTCATTAACTGGACAAACAATTTTTATTTTGTTTGTTTTTAGAAATAATGCTCTGGTGACAGTCTTGTTGCCAAAATGAAAATATTTATCGACACCAACACCTAATATATATATATATATATATATTTTTTTTTATGTGATTTCACCCATATAAAATAATTTTATATATATTTTTTTTTTCTTTTTTTACCTTTCTATATATTTTTATACCTATCTCATTGATTATACAGTAAAAAAGTGTAATCAGCAATTATCACCTTGAAAGATCTGCACATTGCACGCTCCTTAATTTTACATAATTGAAACTTTAGTTGTGTAAAACTTCCCCTGGCCATATAAAGGTGATAGGGACAGACCTGCTCCACAAAATCATGGTCACCCAACATTTTCTCTTGCATCTTATCAGGATTTCAAACTGTAGGAATGTTCGGGAGGAAAAATCTGTAGCAGCTTTGAAAACCTACCTTCGGTATTGCATAATATTGGTATCAGCCCTAGAACTGGGCAATATATAGAGATTTTAAAAATATTGAGATTTAAAAAAAAAGAGAGAGATAAGTTGAGACGATATAGTTTATATCGAGATGGTCTATGTTGCTTTATAATTATATTTCCATGTATCCAAGTAAGTTGTTTTTCCAGCTGTTTCTCACATTTATTTACAGCTGTTTGTTAAAAAAAATGTGTCTGTGAGATATTTGGGATAAAGCTTTGATTCAGAGATGTCTTTATTTAATTACTTTATGAAAAGAACAACATATTGAGATAAATATCGTGTATTGGCAGTCGGCCTAAAATTATTGAGGTGTTATTTTTTTGGTCCATATCGCCCAGCCCTAATCCGCCCATGCCTATATATTAGGTACAATTTTTTTTATTTTATTTTTTTTCGACAGACTCAACCAGTACCAGCAACAGAGGTGCGGTTTCCGCCGGGAAGCTAAGAGGACAGATACCAAAACGGGAAATGTCACACAGCAACAAACCAAAGCGTCACCGCCTGAGGCGGGCACGCCGGGACCCCCGCCTCCTCCCAAAGTCCGACGGCCAACGCTCTTCAGACCACTGATGTTCACAGTAGGGGTATGCTGATTTTTCTGCATTATAACAGAATCTGAGAAAGCAGATCTTTTTTTTTTATATCTCTTAAAACCCAACTATTGGCGACAGTCAAACAAACTCTGCGTCGCCGAGCGGCTGAATAGGGGAATTCTTGTTGACGCGCTCGCTATTCAAAACTTCAGTCCAAGCTGCGGTTAAGATCCTTTTATTGTTGTTGAATGAATCCACAGGTTCAAGCCATGATCAAGGGCAAAAAATGCAAAAAGGTATACAATGCTTAAAGCGGTCAGCAAAAAGTAGACATCCCCCATCACCCACTCACTGACAACTACTCAGGTGAGCAAAACAGGTGATCTTACAATCACTGCTGACACCACGTGATCAATACCACACCCATCCACCACATTCCGGCCCCTAATTATTACATCATTACACAGTAATAATTACACATCCAACACCATATACATTATATCAGAACACTGAATGAGACATTACACATTGAAATAGTCCATAAACGTCATTTCCTTTTTTCTTCTTTTGTCCATATGTGGTCAGTCAGTCATAGGCCAGAGGTTACCAGCACTTAGCCTAATATAGTCAGTCTGCGATGTACATCTAGTAGTATTAAAGTCAAGTCAAAGAGTCGTGTCAAACCAGGTCGAAAAAGTGTTGTCTTTATTGGTCGGATCTCTCCTGAAGAAGGCATATCTTTGTGATGGGTCTGCATAAATGGCTGGTTGGAGTCTTAACCCAGACCTGGCGTACAAGCCCCCTTTTGTCTGGTACAGTTTCTGTGATTTTGCCGATGATCCAGGAACCACGAGGTGCAGAGTCATCCACTATAAGGACCACGTCTCCAGGAACAAAGTTGCGTTTAATTTTCATCCATTTTTGGCGCTGTTGAAGCAGTGGCAAATATTCTTTAATCCATCGTTTCCAAAACAGATCAGATATGTATTGGACCTGTCTCCATCGTTTGCGTGCGTAAAGGTCACTTTTCTGGAACAAACCAGGTGGTAAGCACGGGTTAGACTTGAGCAGAAGGAGGTGGTTTGGTGTTAGAGCTTCCAGATCATTTGGATTGGTAGATTCCAATGTAATAGGTCTACCGTTGAGGATTGACTCCACTTCACAGAGAGCAGTTTGAAGTCCTTCTTCGTCCAAATGCTGTGTCTGCAGGGTGGAATTAAGGACCTTTCTGATGGAACGAATCAATCTCTCCCATGCTCCGCCATGGTGCGATCCAGCTGGAGGATTGAAGATCCATTTCACTCCCTTCAACAACAGCGTATCAGTGATCTTTTCCTGATTCCACTCTTCTATGGCTTGTCTCAGCTCACGCTCCGCACCCACAAAGTTGGTTCCATTATCAGACCGCAGCTCTTGAACTTGGCCTCTCCTTGCAATAAAACGGCGTAAGGCATTAATGAAGGAGTCTGTGTCAAGAGATGAGGCGACCTCAATATGCACAGCTCTAATTGCTAAACACGTGAAGAGAACTCCATACTTCTTCACAAGACTTCTCCCACGCTTGACTTCAAATGGACCAAAATAATCAACTCCAACAAAACTAAAAGGGGGTTTCTCAGGAGTCACTCTGCTTTCAGGCAAGTCAGCCATTTGCTGCTGGCCTGTAGCTCCATGAAGCCGTCTGCAGGTCACACACCTCGACAGGATGTTTCTAATCAAGGCTCCAGCACCAGGAATCCAATATTTCTGATGCAGCTTTGAGAGCATGTAGTTCCTACCACCATGACCCACACTTTTATGGATATGCTGAAGAATGAGATCAGCAACGTAAAAGTCCTTAGGAATTATGATAGGATGTTTGGAATCTTCAGACATGACAGCCTTGCTGAGACGTCCTCCAACGCGCAGCACATTATCCTCTAGAACAGGATTCAACTTGTATATGTAACTGCTTCGCTTCACGCTCTTTCCCTTTTGGAGACAGGAGATCTCTTCAGCATATCTTTTCCTCTGACAAAACTGGATTATCTGCATCTCAGCATCCTCAATCTCTCCCAATGAGAGAAAGTCATTACAGAACTCAACCCTAGGATGAGCACATTTAGACAGAGCTGTATTAGATGCAGGCTGGAAATGTGTCTTGTTCTTCTTGCGATGTAAGAGCAATGTTTTGAATCTCAAAATCCAACTCATCACCCTGACAAGACGAGTCCAGGATGAGGTACGATGAATCAAGGAATCCAATGGATGGTCATGATCATGTGTGGGTGAGACAACCACAGAGGCACACATCTTGACTTCACGGTCTTCAGGTGAAAGTTCCTGCAAGTTCTCTGGGTTAACAGGCCATTCTGTCTCTGGCTGTGTAAGGAATGCAGGACCAGATAACCATTTAGTGTCACGCAGAAAAGATTCTGCCTTCATACCTCTGGAGGCAAGGTCTGCAGGGTTATGCGTTGTATTCACATACCTCCACTGTGATATTTCAGAAGACGTGAGAATCTCAGACACTCGGTTCACCACAAAAACACGAAACCTCGTAGTTTTGTTATTGATGTATTTCAACACTGAGGTGCTGTCTGTCCAAAACATTGAGTCCAAAAGAGGTAGCCTCAGCTCTCTTCTCCAAAGTCTGTCCATGCGAACTGCTAGCACAGCCGCTGTCAATTCCATACGGGGAATTGTGACTGGTTTTAAAGGTGCCACCCTGGACTTCCCCATTATGAAGGAACTGTGTGCCTGTAAGAGACTGTTGTGCAGCAGCAAATAGGTAACAACACCATACCCCTTCTCACTCGCATCTGCAAAGTGGTGCAACTGAGCGGTAGTTTTTTCTCCAAATTCAGTTGGTTTTAAAGATCGTTTGATGCTGATGTTGTCCAACAGGTGCAGTTCTTCCACCCACCTTCGCCACTCTTGAGCAACATCTGATGGAATAGCATCATCCCATCCAATCCCCCTCTGACACAGATCTTGAAGTATCCTTTTAGCTGTGAAAATGACAGGAGCAAGGAATCCCAGAGGGTCGTAGAAGGAGCTGACCATAGAAAGAATTCCTCTCCGGGTCAATGGCCTGTTTGGGATGGAAATGGAGAACTTAAACGCATCTGACTGTAAACACCACCAAACTCCTAATGCTCGCTCAATAGGCAATAGGTCACAATCCAAATCTAGATTTTTAACTTCCTTAGCTCTCTCCTCCTCAGGTATTACTGCCAGGACCCTGCGGCTATTACTTATCCACTTTGTTAAGTGGAAGCCTCCCTTGGCGCAGATGAGTCTGAGGTCTGTGTAAAGAGAGCTTGCTTCCTCTTCAGTGCCTACTGAAGCAAGGCAGTCATCCACGTAGAAATTATGTAGAATGGTGTCAATCACCTGCTGGTTGAAGTGTGCTTTGTTGTCTTCCGCACATTTCCGCAGAGCATAGTTAGCACAACTCGGAGAGGACGTTGCTCCAAACAAATGAACGCCCATCCTATACTCCTGCATGCTCTGATTGAAGTCACCTCCCGGCCACCAGAGAAATCTCAATAGGTCAGCGTCTTCCTCTGGTACGTACACCTGATGGAACATGGCTTCAATATCAGACATCAAAACAACAGGCTCTTTTCGGAACCTAGTCAGCACACCAACCAAATTATTTGTCAAATCAGGACCACTTAGGAGCTGTGCATTAAGAGAAATGCCCTGGAATGATGCCGCACAGTCAAATACGACCCGAATCTTCCCTTTGGTAGGATGATAAACCCCGTGATGAGGGATATACCAAACCTTCCCATCATGTCGCTCCAAGTCTGCAATTGGCACTCCTTTTGCATAACCTCTGGATATAAGATCTTTCATGAACACAGTGTAGTCTTTGTGGAAGTCTTTATCTCTGATGAACCTTTTCTTCAAGCTTAAGGCACGTTGTTCAGCAATTACACGGTTATCAGGCATTCTTATGTCTCTGTCTTTCAAAGGCAGGGCAATGCTGTAGTGTCCATCCTTGAAGGTCACGGTCTTATTAGCCAACTCCAGAAACCTAGAGTCTTCCTTTGACAGCCCCACATGCTCATCATAGCTGCTCTCAGGGAAGTCCATCTTGAACTGTTGTTTCCATAACTTGTCCAATGTAACAGCAGATATCCTGTTGGTAGTGACTGTTAATGGACAATTTGGTTTTCCACAGCATTCTTGTTCAAGTGGCCCATTCACTGTCCAACCGAGCATCGTTTTAATGGCAAAAGGTCCGTCACCTTCACTTCTGATGACCTCCAAAGGTTCTAGAGCTCTGGGCATGTTCATGCCAATCAGAAGCTCCACCTGTGCTTTTATCTCTGGTAAATGAACATCCTTCAAATGTGGCCATTTATCCAGGTCGCGTTGCTTTGGGATGTTACTCAGGTCTACAGGCATTCTGTGCTGAGTGAAGAGGTCAGGCATGTCACTATACATATCGCTGTGCAATCCAGCAATTTCCAGTTCAGGCACAATAAAGCTATCCATCACTTTCTCTTGTCCCATGGTGCGCAAAAGAATCTTTGTTTTTCTCCCAGTGAGATTCAGCTTGTCCATAAGACCCACTGTACAAAAGGATGCTGAACTCCCTTGGTCTAGAAAGGCATATGTTTCCACTGTTCTTTGACCTTTCTTTGATTTTACTTTGTCTGGCACAATGGAAAGCTTACAGTCTTGTTCCCCGGCCCCAGTAAGACCACTAGTCTGGACTGTGACAGGAGTGTTATCTGCTTCAGTGTCAAGTTTAACCTTGTTCTTCTTGTGATGGATATGAAGTATGCTTGCATGTCTGAAACCACAGATTTTACATAAAAGGCGATTTCTGCATTCTTTGCTGATGTGCCCTGTGCACAGGCAACCAAAACACACATTATTCTTCCTAAGAAATAAAATCTTCTCATTATGAGGTTTCTTATCAAACACAGAACATAAATCCAGTTTGTGTCCACCTTTACAAAACAGACAAATCTTCACAGCAGTCTGATGTTCTTGAGCCTCTGAAGAGTTATTTCTCTCTACGGCAGAGATGGTTGTGCCAAAGCTACTTCCTCTAGTTCTTGGACGAGGACAACATTTCTCTCCATCACCTTTTTTGACTGTTGATGTTGCGTCACATAGATTTCCAAAAACAGGATCTGTAGTAATTTTAACTTGACGCTCAAGGAAGAAAACGATGTCAATAAATGTAGCTCTGCGATGCTGCTTCTCCTGGATGTCACATGCTGCTGTTCGCCATTTATCTTTCAACTTATAAGGCAATCTTCTAATCACAGCAAGCATATTGGCAGGTGTATTTAATTCAGAAAGATCATAAACCTCCTCCATCGCATTGCAACATGCACGTAGAAACAAACAGTATGCCTGAAGAGCTTTTCCATCTTCTGATTTAATCAAAGGCCATGAGTGAATTTTATTCAGATAAGCAGATGCAATAATATGCACATTTCCAAAGTGCTCATACAACATAGTCTTTGCTTTTACATATCCAGCACCATCAGGCATATGTTGACAGCTTTTGACAAGTTCGAAAGGCTGACCCCTAGTGTACTGTGCAAGATAATGCAGACAATCATCTGGATCGTCTGTCTTTCCTTCAATGACCTGCTCAAACGAACGCATAAAGGCCTGGAAATGAAGAGGATCGCCATCAAAGGGTTGAATTTCTCTTCTAGGCAGCGAAGAAAGACCTTGCTGACGTACCAACATACAAGTTAACTCGTTTTGTTTCTCCATGATGGACAACAGGGTTTCATTGGCTACTGGTTGAGCTGCTTCCTGCAGAGGCATATATGAAGCTGTCCTGGTTAGAGGATCAGGCCCCATAAGAAGAGGTGCAGGTTTTTCCCTTGTCGCATTCTGTTGCATTGTCTTTACTTGTAGCTCTGCATTTCCAAAATCTTTACTTCTCCTGGGAAGTGTCTGTGAAACAAAAGTCTTTGAATCTGCTTTAAGGAGCTCAAGAGCATTTCCTTCTGTTTTGAAATAGGATTCCATTCCGTTGGATTTCCGTGAAGCTGTGCTTTGCACTGCAGATCCAGTTTTCAGCACTTTTACTTTTGCAGCAGTTGCAGCTATTTCTGCTTCAAGCTGAAGCTGTTCTTTCCTTTTCCTCAGTTGCTCCTCTTGTTCTTCCAGAGCGTGTTTTTCTTTGAGCATATTTTGACGCGTGAGCAAGGCGGCCATTTCAGCTTCTGCCCTGAGACGTGCAGATGAAGTTGATGATACTTTAGAGCTTGACCTGCTCCCTTGATTTGAAACACTATCAGATGGCAACACATCCTCGTGGTTGTCATGCTGGGGATTAACAGACAACTCAGGTTCCATATGCTGTTGAACCTCCGCCTTTCCTTCTACTGGGGTTTCCTCTGACTGTAACATGCCGGAGGATGGCCTGCTTGAGCATTTATTGTTTTCAGAAAGCCATATTTCAACATCTTCAATAAACCCCTTGTTGTATTTAGTGATGCTTGAGAACCATGTGTTTTGCTTATGCTTCTCATCAAGTGGAATTAAAGTCAGCAGCGAGTCATGCAATGCATTGGCATCCTTGGAGAGGTGTCTTAACTCATCCAACTGTAACATTACTTGTGAATAATTTTCATCATCTTTCATTAGATCTTTAAGAGACACAATTACACCTTTCATTTTATTTACATGCCTTTTCCGCTCTGTTTGGATCGTTTCAATTTTATTTGCGAGAGCTTTCTCAGTAAGAACGATAGTTCTTTTATCCTTTTCAGGTTTTTCACCAACAGATGCAGCAGATGATCCACTCATTTTATGTCATTTGCCAAAATCCAAATGAAAGGAAACTTCAAAGCATCAGCTTGCTGAACTCATGCAGAGCCACGCACACCAAAATCCCGCAGCCACAGTCCAACAGCAAAACGTAGCGGGGGGCGGGGTGTCACAACAACAGCTTCACCTGGCGGAACCAAGCTGGGTTTAATGGCACAAAAACGCGCCGGTTACATACCCCCGTTGTCTTCTCAAGTGATCTGCTTTCGTAGGTGTAGGATGGCGAGGTTGTGCGGGCTCGTGTCGCAGTTCCTGATGAGCGAGAAGCTTGCCGTCGATCCTTTTTTTGCTGACAAATATTGGCGACAGTCAAACAAACTCTGCGTCGCCGAGCGGCTGAATAGGGGAATTCTTGTTGACGCGCTCGCTATTCAAAACTTCAGTCCAAGCTGCGGTTAAGATCCTTTTATTGTTGTTGAATGAATCCACAGGTTCAAGCCATGATCAAGGGCAAAAAATGCAAAAAGGTATACAATGCTTAAAGCGGTCAGCAAAAAGTAGACATCCCCCATCACCCACTCACTGACAACTACTCAGGTGAGCAAAACAGGTGATCTTACAATCACTGCTGACACCACGTGATCAATACCACACCCATCCACCACACCAACAGATCTTGTCCCTATTAACGACACAGGGGGCCTACAGATTACCTGTGGTCGTTCCCTAAAGTGGGCAGGGAACTTAGTGAAAGAAATCAGATGATTGTGACTTTTAAGGGCAGCTATAGATCGTAGCTGGTTTTCTGACTCCGTGGCAGTTTGCAGGGTGCTCCTTTGGCGGCGCGGCCATTCTGCAGTATGAGACCCTGAAAGCCAGAGTTCAGACTGCAAAAGATGGGGAGGAATTAGAGAAACTCATGATGGTAAGGATTTTACTAAACTGTCCCCTCCACTATTAACTCCTACCACCTGCTTAGTTCACAGTCAACTCACAGTGAGTCCGTTCTCCGCCGTTGTGTCAACAAGGGCTCCCAGGATATGGCGTACTGGCACGACTGGTGGAACCAACTGTCCAGCTTCCAGCGGCAGCTGCTCCTCCTCGTGTCCATAGTAGACGACTTCTGGAGCAGCCTCACAGAGGGACAGAGGACTGCTACTGGTAGTTTTAACAGGCGGCCTATTTTTGGGTCTCACAAATTGTGACACATGTTTGCAAATGTTCATTAATCCTGCAATTTCTTCTTAACATCTCCCAGGTATTATAGCAATAAACGTTGCGGTTCTGTGTTGCTGGAGGGTCCCTTCGATGCAAAGAACTATGATAAAGTACTTCACAGCCAACCCTGCCTCCAGTGAGTACGGCTGTTTGTTGTGGGAAATCAAAAGACGCAACATAATAACCACTGGATGACGCTGATTTTCTTTCTCTGTTGTGTAAGCGTCTGCGTTATTTCCTTCTTCTTGTTTTTTTTTTTTTCCTCTCTTCCCACCCAGAAACACGGTGCCTTCCCATGGTTCTGTCTTCCTTCAGCCACTACTCCATTATCCACATGGTGGCCAACATGTACGTCCTATGGACGTTTTCCTCCGGTATCGTCTCCCTCTTAGGCAAAGAGCAGTTTCTTGCAGTCTATCTCTCTGCTGGTAAGTGGAGGAAAGGCAATGAGGGGTTCAGACGGCATTGATACAGTCTGAAATTGCTGAAATTGCTCAAGTGTCGAAACAGTGGAGCAGATTTATTTTTCTTTCTTATTTCAAGTGACATTATTTTTGTAGTGTTCCAAAAATCCTGAGCACCACAAATTGTCATCCACTTGTATTTTTAAAAGGGAATTCTAGTATTTTATTTTACAGAAACGAAAAGAAAGAAGAAAATTATTATGTTTTAACAGGTTTGTGATTAAACTGAAGTCAGAGGTCTTTATAAGTACGGTTGATTTAGATTAGGCTCTTTGTGCTTCTGCAGTTTTAAGACTTGACAAACCAAACATGCGTCTGGAGTTGGCCTTTCACATTTTTCATCTGTTTTTTTTTTTGCCATGTTACTATTCCAGCCACTGTGTGCTGCATTTAGACAGCAGCAATCTGCTGTCTAGCCACTAGATGCCACAAAAGTGTAAATGTTGCCTTTTAATATCCAGTGTTTAAAATGGGACAATGTCGAGGGACAAAAATGGTTATATGTACAAATCCATTTGCGGAATTTGCCTTTAAATTACTTTTCATCAACTTTCGCTTGGAAACATGTCGAAATTCGAAATGTTTCCTGTAATCATTTTTGAGAAAGTTGTAATCATTTGAGTTGAAATGTTTATACACATGCAGTGCAGGATTTAATCTGCAGTTCCAGTCATAAGTTTACATACACTTACTCTCATCTATGTATGCCATAAAAAAATTTTTTAGTCCTGGACATTTGGACAATTTAGGGTTTTTGTTCCTGGGTGGCCTTATAATACAACAAAGAAGAACAGTGTGTACAAGTTTTAATTTACTATGGATGTTCTCTAAACAACATATGGATAAAGTTATAACTATGCATTCAGTTATGTACACCCAACCCTTCACCCAATTTTTAACTAGTGAAATGTCCCATAGCCAGTTGAGGGGAAAATCCACACTTTTTGTGGGCATCAACAAGCGTCTTATATAATTTAATCTTTATTTTGAGTAAAAGTACAATTACAAGCAGAACCCAAACATTAGGATGTAAAAGCACATTTAAGCAGTTATTTCCAGTATGGTCATTGGGGGGATATTTGACCACTTTTTTTATCAGATCATGTGGAGCTCATTTAAACTGGCTGGTTTTGCTGAAAGGGACCTGTGCCCGTGTTCACAAAGATCCCTAAAACTAAAAGTAGCTCTTTGTGACGTCATTTTAGGAAAAATCTCATAATTTCCAGAATTCTAAGATTATTCTTAGAATTTTACCTTGGTAAGATAAAAGTTATTCCCAAACCACCCCTTTAGGAAAGCTCCTAAAGTGAAAAAATGTTACGAGAGGTGAGGAGGACTTTTAGCGAGCCTAAAAGCGTCTTAAGGAGAGCAGATGGGGGGGAAACAAAGAGAGCTGCTCGGCTGATCCACCGCCTAAACGTGGAGGAACTTCATACAAAATCATAGAATTATTAAGATGCACATAAGATCAACTTTATCATGCCCATAGTGGGAAATTAATTTGTTTCGTCATTTTATGGAGGATAAATAAACAATAAAAAAAACTTTCGGATGATCGTGAATAAAACGTGGAGAAATTTACAAAGAATATGTATGAATGGTCCTCTAGGTTTGCTTTTGTGATGTCATCTACTCACTTTATTCGCTGCACGGAGCGCTCACTTTCTAGGCTGGTGCGTAAAGCACCAAGATGTACAGAGAAAAAGGCGCATTGATCTGTGGCAATACGCCTTTTATATACTCTGTATTTGTGCGGTGATCAAGGGACCAATTTACCTTTCAGCACTGCTTTTCCTCCCAGAAATGGACAGGTGCGCTGCTGTTCGGTAATCCTTTTCTTTCTCCATTTCACGTCGATCATTTTGCCAAATACGACCGCTTTATACAAGCAGGCAATCCCTGTAAAATGCTGACATCAAATAGATGAGGTAATTAAATGACTGGCGAGTCATAACAAGCAAATCAAAATAATTAGGATCTAAATAAGGTGCTCTAAAACATTTTGATCCGGTGTAAAAAAATAAGTTTTGCTAGTTTTCACCATTATGGCAAACATTTCTTAATGCGGTCTAATTTCTCTCCTGGCATTACTAGGAGCGCATTTGTGTTGTTTTTTTCTTCTTGTATTATCAACCAATCACAGCTCTTAAAAGAAGTGTCACACCTAGCAACAGGGTCAACCACATCTCTAAGATTAAAATTTCTGTTGTTTCCTTACTCAGTCGCTCTCAGCAGCGATCTGAAGCACTCTTAAGCTAAGACTCCTACATAGGAATTCTTAGGCTAAGATAGGAGCTCCCTGAGAGGACTCTGAGAATCTTTGTGAATACGGGCACTGGCTTTTAGCCACTGTCCATACATGTTTAGGTTTGGGCCATTCCAGAAGCCTATCGTTAGCCTGGTCTATCAACTTAAAAACCTTTTTAAGCTGAGTTTTGGGTCGTTGTCCTGTTTTAAAACCCTAGCTGTTGATTTAAGGTAGACCTACATTTTTGTTACTCCATCAACATCCACCTTTTCCCATCAAATTAGACTCTTAGCATAATACTACCACTATTGTGCTTTACACTTGGTACATTCCTCTTAGGCTCCAGTCGTTCACTTTTCCCACTTCTTAAGACATTTTTCTCGTCTCTGTGACCAAATAGCTCAATCTGTTTCTCATCTTGTCCCTGTGGCAAGCAGCAAATTTTAGTCAAACTTGATAGTTTCAATTTCTGAACGGAGGCTTCTTTCTTTGTCTGCACCCTCTCAGTTTTTGGTAATGTTAAACTCTCAGCATCTTGCAGTTTATCCCAGGTCGGAGCCTCGGGGGTAACCGGATTGCTCTTCAGCGTCCTTCTCCCATTTATTTTCCTGAGGGGGACAGTTTGTGTCACGGGGTCAAAACTTGGGCACTCTTGGGTTTTCCAACAATTACACATTTCAAGATTGGTCCTTGAATGAGTGAATGATGCTAATATTAGGCTTCTAGAATGACCTCCCCCAACACACAAACACCATTGTGTTGAAAATTAGCTGACTGTGCTAAAACGCTTAGTCAGAAAAGCAACC
The DNA here is from genome assembly GCA_037039145.1 of Fundulus diaphanus. NCBI lineage: Eukaryota > Metazoa > Chordata > Actinopteri > Cyprinodontiformes > Fundulidae > Fundulus > Fundulus diaphanus. Next base: position 31,879,450 of record CM073133.1, on the reverse strand, counting down.
TGTTGACATAAACTCTACCTTTCCTGATTTTAAAAAAGAGAGTGGTCAAATATCCAGCTGGCATTGTGTCAGAAGTTTTTTCTTTTTTTTGTCCTCACAAAGCAGACGACTTCTCTACAACTTACTAAGGGTGATCTAGTTAAATATGAGTTGAGGTGCAGGTTTGAATTTGAGCCTAATAAATAGTTGTTTTTAAAAATGTAATGCTGTGTAGTCATTCCACCTCAAACGCACCATTAAAGTCCTCAAACTAAAATAGCACTCATATCCAAATGGGACTTCAAGTAAATTCCTGACTGGAAGTGCATCTCTGGTGATGGGGGGGAGAAGAGTAATCTTTTGTTTGTTTGCGATTTAAGGTGTGATATCCACTATGGTCAGTTACGTTTGTAAAACAGCCACCGGGCGTTTCTATCCATCACTAGGGGCGGTAAGTCTTTTTGTTTTTTGTAACTATCAATATTTGAATGTGAATAATAAAAAAGATTGTGATCTACGACTCTGGTTTATTCCCAGTCAGGTGCTGTCATGGCGGTACTTGCTGCAGTCTGTACAAAAGTACCAGAGGCCAAGCTAGGCATTATCTTCCTTCCTGTGCTCACGTTCACTGCCGGAAATGTACGTGTTTGACACTTTCCATAGGTATCCAAGTCGGTGCGTGTCATTGAGATGCTGGGGATGTTTGCCATCTCTTACACATGAAATGTGTTCTCATTCCTATATTGTGTTTTTGCTGCAGGCAAAAGATCTGTGCATGAACAAAGCAAACAAGTGCATGAATGTGTGAATGTGTAAGTGTGCCTGACTGGATGCACGGCAGAGAGGTTGTTGCGTTGGTGCACTTCGGTACATCGGTCATGATTTCAACTTCCTGGTGTTCATGTGTCTTCAGGCTCTCAAAGCTCTTGTGGCCATAGATACGGCAGGGCTCATGTTGGGATGGCGGCTGTTTGATCATGCTGCTCACCTTGGCGGGGCTCTCTTTGGAGTGTGAGTCCCCAATTCCTAACTTTTAGACTTCACTCAAAGTTATGTCCAGGTAAAGTGACCAAAAAAATACCACTTCGGTGGCCGGAAAGGATTAAATGAGCTCATTGAATGCAAATTCCTTTTTAAAGGGACATGCACCCCAGCAGTCTCATTTAAACTATGTTTTGTCTTACAGCTGGTACGTGGCATATGGCAACAAGCTAATCTGGAGAAGGAGGGAGCCTCTCGTGAAGCTGTGGCATGATTTTCGCTCTCCCGGTGGCAGAGGATCAAGGCCCGGTGGTGGAGGACCTGGGCACCAGTAATCCCACCTAAAGATCCCTGAAATCCAACGCCAACAGGATTCCTCTCATCTCTGAAAAGACCCGGATTTTTCTAATCTGTTGAAGGGGCTCTCAGTTTTCCTGAATAAATATAGAGGTATATTAAAATAAAATGTTGTATTCGATGTGAACGAAACAGTGAGTTAGCTCACCTAATGATATTCAGAGACTTCAAATTTAATGAGGCCATATTGGCATTTTGGGGCGCTTCCTTCCTATGGTGTGGTACCACTTGTTTCCTTCTAAGGCTTTCATATCGCAGCATAAAAAAGTGAATACATTTGATCTCAGATGAACAATAGCAAATAAAGAGACCATTTTTTTATCAGTTTGATTTGTTTCTAGAATACCAAACATGGTGATGCTCAGTACTGGGAAACATCTGTGATTTAGATCTGCTTGCACAGATGAGCGTCTTTGGATCTGTTCTGCCATGTTTACTATTGGAGGCTGTATTTGTTCCTGGTTTTTCTAATTATACCATCATTTACCATCATGTAAACAGAACAAAAGGGTTGATTTTAGGTAAACTACTGTCAAACTAGATGATTTAACCTTTTTCCACCTACTGTTGTATTTTCTCTTGCTATAAAGTGATTATATATATCTTGGATCATTTGTCAGAGGTGGTGTTTGCCCAAATCTAAGCCCTAGTTGGGACACCACATACGTTGCAATATTTTGGCAGGTAAAACCTAAGAATATGAAGAAGATGGACTTAACCATCACTCCATGCAGACATTTTCTTTGATATTAGAGAACATCTAGGCAAATAAACCAAAAGTTTCTCTTTTGCAATTTTTTTAACCATTTATCTCCATCGCCACAACATACAAGCCATATCTTCCTAATGTGTCTTTTTGACGTGGTTAGGATGGTTGTAAACATTTTTAACATAACACGACTATTTGCTAAATGCAGATAATATAAAGATATTTTAATTCTGCCAACATGTTTCTCCTGACTGGAGGTAATATGCATGTTTGTGGATGAGAGTGGCATGGTCAAAGTCCTCACCTTAGTCTTTGAGACAATCTGTGGACGGAGCTCAAGATTAGAAAGGAAGCCTTCCTACTTCAAAAACCCGTGCCCTTATTCACAAAGAATCTTCAGACTAAAAGTAGCTCTTAGTGACGTCACTTCAGGACAAATCTTATAATTTCCCAAATAATACGATTTTTCATTGAATTTTACGTCGATAAGATAAAGGTTATTCATAAAGCATCTTAGACCTTAAGAGAGCTCCTAAAGTGAAAAAATGTTGGCATGGCAGATGGAGGAAACAGAGAGCTGATTGGCTGATCCACCAACTATACAGTGGAAGAAATGAGCACAAACATCTTTAACACTCATATAATTATTAATATGTAGATATGATTAACTTTACATCGACTTGGGGAGAAATTAATTAGTTTCAGCGGCCGACAGGTTAAAGGTGCGGCTCTTTAACCTGCCGGGTTTTATATTATTCAATAAATAAATAGGATCAATAAATAATAGGGAAAAATATTGAATAACCAGGAGTAAAAATTGGATAATTGTACAAAGAATATGATACAGGAGCATATATATTACATAACTGCTCTCAATAATAAACATTTTAAAAGAAAAGGAAAAAGTTGCAGAAAAATATACATATAAATACACTCTAGACAATATAAAAGAGGTAAGAAGGTATTTTCCGTATAATATGATGGCCGTAGGCTAAATGGTCATTTGAAGTTTGCTTGTGTGATGATTTCTCCTCTCTGGCGTTTGATTGCTGCACGGAGTGCTTCACACTTTCCAGGCTGGTATGTAAAAACACCAAGACACGCAGAGAAAAAGGCGCATTGATCTGTGCTTCAAAGTCCGTCAATTTGTGCCATGCACCAAGCTGGCTGAATGACTTAAAATGATTTTATTCTCAATCTGCCATGGGTAAGGGCTTAACCCCCTGTATAAAGACATAATACGTGGTTTTTGACAACAGTATCTGTGACACTAACTGATTAAAGGCAGATAAGTTATTATTTTACTATTTCTGTAACTGTCTTACACGAAAATAAATTACCCAGAGGACTGGACTGAGTCCTTAAATTGGCAAAATCAGGAAATTTTAAAATTAATACAAGCAAACTTTGAACCACGTTCTTTAAACCCGTAATGAGCTCTTAAGATCTGGGTTTCTTAGGATCTCGACTTTCATTCCTATTTTCGGACTTCATTTGTATATGCATAATTTAGAAATCAGTCACTATTTGTGTTAAGGAAAAGATCATTTTTAATTTAACCAATTTACATCTGATTACAAAAATTACTATACAAATGATTGTCTAAGCATGCATCGGATTTCTTAGAAGAAAAAAAAGCACATAATACCATAAATAATTCTGTTAGATTTTTAGACTCTGTTGTTTCCAGTTGATTGCAATCCACTAGAAGACCTTATCAAAGATGGATTTTTACATCCAGCTAGGCTGCGTTCCCATCACTGCCCTGCGATGGAAACTGCCTTCAGGTCACACAGGTCTAAAAGCATCAGCTGATTGGCATCTTAAGTGTTTCCAGCCTAACAAGCCAACCAAACTCCTCATGAGTCTTTTACTTTTACCCAAAACGACGACGTGTAACTTCTTCATCCCCTACTCTTGTGATTGGCATAGCTTGGGAAACCAAACTGGGAGACCATGAGGTTGGAGAAGCAGAGCGGCATGAAGCCGTAAATCTGCGTCAGCCGGTTCAGACAGTACGATCTCTGGAGAAGGTGCTCAGGACGATGCCACATTCCCTGATATCCACTGCTGGCATCTTTCTCGAGGTTGCGAAGGTCCACGGGCTTGACAAAAATCCCAGAAGGTCTGTCGGCTGTGCTCGACTTTGAGTGTTTTCTTAAAAACAGAGCAACAGCAAAGTTCACGGCTATATCGTCACAGTTCTGGGTTTCGTCGACTAAGGCGTGAACTTCTTTTGGCTGATCCTGGAACAGCTGGAGGTAGCGGCGATGGAAGAAGGCAGCGCCAATTAGAACCATGGAGTACCTGCAGAGAGAATTGAAAGAAATGAGAGCAAGCTAAACAAAGAGGCAACAACGGCACAAATGTGAGGTCGAATTACATGTCGCCTCCGGCCGCTTCTGGATTCTGCAGCTCAAAGCTGCCGTAACTGTAAACCCCTCCAGCGGTCGAGACGTGTTTCCGTGGGACAAATCCAACTATTTGGTCTGGAAATTGCTATAAAATAAATGTTGATTATGTGACCAACATGGTGCAGTTTAGACACCATGCAACGCCACAGTGACAAAGGTGAAAATACCATTTGAATATGTAATTGACTATGAAACGTATTACCTTCCAGACAGAAAAGGCAAAAGTGATGTCAGGAACACTGACAAGAGTGTCATCATCCAGCATCAGGACCGCTACAGTAAATGGTTGAGAAAAAAAATAAATAAATCAGAGGTGATCCAAAGAGCAAGAAAAGTCACTGAAATACCAGTAAACGTTGTTGACATAAAAATATTAGAATAGAGATGCACCAACCAGGCTTTTTCTCACAGATTCTCACGGATTTCTTTTTAAAAGGACTACAACATAAAAAGAAAACAATGCGCAGTTTTCGGTTGGATCGTAAGTACTACTTCTTTGATAGAAGCAGTAGTTTACAATCCAACTGAAAAGTAAGAAATCACAAGAATGCACCCATTTATGCATGAAAGTGTATGACCTTAACCCTTCATCTGAAGAAAAACATGCATCAAAGTACGCGCTGTTGGTTGTTGCATTTATATTGCAAAAGCGGTGGGACTTTTGAAGCATTTAATAAAGTATCTGATTTACGGTATTTGTCCTGTCGTTCACCTATTAGGACCCGATCAAGCAAATATTGTCCGACTACATTGTCCGGCCTATTGATTGGTACATCTCTAGCAAAAAGATCTCTGAATATTTGACACATTGAGAGCAGAGCAAAATAAAAATGCACCGACCATCGGTGGCAATCTCGGGGAAGGGTTGCAGTCTGTTTCGCATTTGGTTGCTCGTCTGTTCTTTGAAGATGACCTGCACTGGATGAGGACCCAAGGATTCCCAGAGCTTCACCGGCGTCTGCTCCCTGACGTTGTTCCAAACTATGATGATCATCTGCAGATGAGGCACCGCCTGGTAATGGTTCAGGAGCTTGAGTAAAATGTCTGTGCGGTTGTACGTTTGGATGATGACGGTAAACTTCCTCTCCTCTGAGGTGTCTGCAAGTTGACCCTGAGCAGGGCGCCCCTTTTGCGGCGCCTCCCTGCGCAGCACTCCCAGGACCCCAACCACGCCTCCATGCTCTTCGGCAGGGGGCAACAGAGCTGTCAAGGCGGCTCCGACCAAGAGGATCAGCAGGAGGGGAAAGATGATACACTTTCGACGAATCCCAAAGCAGCAACGCAGGACCCTGCAAAGCAGCCAAGTTAAGCGCAATATTCCAATTGGTACAAAGGTTTTATGTTGAAGGAAACCCGGCCGATGGCACTGAATCACTGACTTTGCAGCATTCACTCCTCGATGAGCATGCAGCAACAGCGGGCAGTCGATTGCACTGAGTTGTTTACTTTGCAGCAATCCCTCATACTGAGCATGCATGCATGTGGCAACAAAGGCATTCTCCCCTTAGCAGAAGCTGGCTCTGTGTGCATTGGCGATCTCCCAAATATTGGAGAAGACAGTGCAGACACACAAAAAGATACAGAAACACTAGTCTAAAAGTGAAGGAAAGCAATAGCCCCCCTTAGATAATGTATTTAGACTATGTTTATTTGCTGTATTTTAGGAAATAAACACACTCCAGATATTTTTTTTAGCATAGGGGAGTGATGGTTTATATTATGAACGAGTCAAAGCAATAATAAAATGAGCCTTGGCGAATACCGTGTGTTGTTTACAATGTTTGTGTGTCTCCCTTGTTCAGGGGTCGCCACAGCTATAATATCAACTTGGATGCTCTTCCTGACGCAACTGGGATTCGAACCGGGCCCCTGTTTCAGAGACGCGGACTTTACCGCTACAATAATAATAATAATAACAACTTCTCCTTCTCTCGTTTGTTTATGAGAGGGTGGTCAGGTATCTCTGCTGCAGACTTTGCTTTTTACCGATCAGCTCAGTTGCTTCACATTTTACCACAGAGTCGCTCTCACTCGGGTTTTGCTTTCTTGCTTACAACTCACCTCATTGTGTTTGCACAGCAATCATCTCTTTCGCGTTACTTTGTCGCCATGTTGGTTGCGCAGCTATGACGTCAGCAGCCCGAGTCTTGGGGCCAGACATGTGGAAAAGAGGGCTGGGCTACCGGTTGGAGCGCAAACCTGATTGGACAGAATAAGTGCCGTCTGAGTTTTTTTTTTGTGTGTGTGTGTTCCGAGAACTCCTGATGTGAATCTGCAGCTGAGATTTGAAGTGGAAGGATCTGTTTCGGGTGAGTTAGGATCCAGTATTTAAAATAGCAATGAATATATTCAATGGCGGAACGGGACACATTTGTCTTTTTAACATAAGTGTAAAGATTTTTTGGGGTTTTTTTCATATGCAGGGTTGTTTACCAGTGTCTAGCAGAGAAGCATGCCTTTACTGCCAGCCCTCAGCTGTCCCACAGTCCAACTATCCAACGGTCTGGAAATCCCAATACTTGGATTAGGTCTGTATTACCTTTAGAATGCCACCATTCCAGTTACAATAATGTGGGGAAAACGTCTAAATGGGTTTAATTATACTGTTAAAAGTAAAATATAGGCTGTTTGGGGGAAAAAAACCCAATAATAGCAATAAAGCTTGGCGCAAAACAATTCATCAGGCTTCGTACTCCAAAAGAATTGTGATTTTTAAGCTTTTACATTCAGATTATGTTACTGATGTTTGGAGACACGACTGAGGGTGTCTACCTAAACAGTGGAAGATCAGCCAATCAGCTCTTTCTGTTTCCATCTTCCCTGCTTAAGACACTTTTAGGCTTGCTAAAGGTCCTCTTCAATTCAATTCAATTCAATTTTATTTATATAGCGCCAATTCATGAAACATGTCATCTCGAGGCACTTTACAAAGTCAAAATCAATCATATTATACAGATTGGTCAAAAATGTCCTATATAAGGGAACCAGTTGATTGCTTGAAAGTCCCGACAAGCAGCATTCACTCCTGGAGAAGTGTAGAGCTACAGGGAGAGTCGTCTGCATTGTACATGGCTTTGCAGCAATCCCTCATACTGAGCAAGCATGAAGCGACAGTGGAAAGAAAAACCACCCATTAACGGGAAGGAAAAACCTCCAGCAGAACCGGGCTCAGTATGAACGGTCATCTGCCTCGACCAACTGGGGGTTACAGAAGACAGAGCAGAGACACAACAAGACAGACAAAAAAGCACAGAAGCACACATTGATCCAGTAATCTGTTCTATATTAGATGGTAATAGTGGGTGAGCTGTCTTCTGTGGATGATGTCACAGTTAACAGAACGTCAGACCAGATGTACCTACTATGAAGAAAAAAAGAGAGAGAACAAAAACTTATAAGCAGAAATGATGACAAGCAATACATAATTGAAGAACAGTAGAACTCTATAGAGTGAGAAAAATAGATCCTGAGGTCCTCCAGTAGCCTAAGCCCATAGAAGCATACTACTCCTTATTTTATTTTATCCTTTTCATTTTAGGAGCTCTCTTAAGGCCTGTGGTGCTTTGTGAATAACTTTTATCTTAGTGAGATAAAAAGAGATAAAAAGTGAGATAAAATTCTTTTTAATGTAATATTTGCTTTCGTCTGTCAGGTACATCTCATATTGGCGGATATTCTCATGATGCCATTGTGTATGCGCTCACTGAGTGTGGCATTCGCCACCTCGACACAGCAAAGCACTACGGCTGCGAGGAGAAGCTGGGAGAAGCCATCAAAGAGAGCGGGCTCCTACGAGGCGATCTGTGGCTCACCAACAAACTCTGGCCTGGAGACTATGGATACAAAGCTGCGAAAAAGGCCTGCCTGGATTCCTGCATGGCAATGGGGGTTGACTATTTTGGTATGAGGTGAAATATTAAAACTGTGTGGAACAAATCTCACAGGGTCAAAATGTCACAATCCCACAGCGCCTCTCTGAAAACCAAAATTTTCAAATGAAAGGTTGCTTCCTTTATAATCTTCATCTTTTACCTTTGAATAAATCTTCTTCTCTTTTGCGTCCTTTCTCAGATCTGTACCTGATGCACTGGCCCGAAGCATTAAAACCCGGTTGTTCTAATAGAGCCATCAGAGCTGAGACGTGGAGAGCTCTGGAGGATCTTTATAAAGAAGGTAAAAGGCTTCAATGCAAAAGTAAACATTACATCACAGGGGCGTCATGTTGCAGGAACCATGCTTGTATTGTTTCTCTTTGGACCTTCCTGAGATTCCCCATCACTTTAAAATGTGGAACCTTTTCCAACTCAGGCTTGAACGGTGTGCCGCTTCAGTGATCTGTGTTCGTTATTTAAGGCACTTTTTAACGAGTGGTGCAATGAGTGACTATCTCATAGAAAGCCGTTTACACGGAGGACCAGCCGACTTTGTTTTCTCAAGCCTGAATTCAAGTTGGTGTCCAAATCCCAGCCTAGTTGAAGAGCAGCTGCTAACACACCAAATTTAATGAGTTCTGGAGATTATGACCTCACTTCTTTCTCAGCCGGCTCTTCCGTCTCCATCTGGATGTCTGCGAGCATTTTTGTAACTTATGTTTTTTTTTTTTTTTTTCATGTTTTAGTTTAGACTGAATTTAAATGGTTGTGGTTGCAAAGCAATCATACCGCAACAGACTTTAATGCTTTCTTTTATCTTTTGGAAGTTGTATCTGTCGAGCTGGAACCCAACCCAGATTTCTCCCAACATTAACACCTGAAATCTGAGCGTCGTTTCAGCCGATTTTAAGCGCCTTATAAATAAAGTCGGTATGGTATGCTATCATTGCAGGGATTTGTCGAGCTATTGGGGTGAGCAATTTTCTGGTCCGCCACCTGGAGCAGCTGAAGGAGGACTGCAGTGTGGTGCCACATGTCAACCAGGTCATTTCCCTGAGCTTTCAGTTCATTTAAATGCCTTTATTCTTGAAGAAGTTTAGACCAAGCCTAGGAAGGAAAGCAAAGTTCATCCCAGCGATGATCTAGTTGCGATGTAAAATAGGAAAACAATCATTCTGGATGTCTAAAATGCCCTTCTACCGACTAGTTTTCCTCAAATGTTTGAAACATTGTGTTAAAAATGGCTATTTATGAGATGTATTGATATTTTTTTTTAAACTGCAATAATAATAGAGGTTCTTTTTCTCGTATTTTCCTGCCTGATATACAATTTAATGGCACACACAGTAATCAGCAATTATTGCTCTTATCATTCAGGATTAGTGAAAAGTTAAAAAAAAAAAAAATTTCCCCCACCACCAATAATTATTTTTTTTTTGCTTTAAACCATTGCTGTGCTCGTTTGACTTTGTCAGATGGAGTATCATCCTTTCCAACAGCCCAACTGGCTGCTGGAGTACTGCCGCAAGGACGGGATCGTGTTTGAAGGCTACAGTCCCTTGGCGAAGGGTCAAGTCCTCAGCAGTCCCGTTGTGCAACAGATTTCAAAAAAGCACGGCCGAACGACAGCTCAGATCTGCATCCGCTGGAGTATTCAGGTAGGCGCGCACATGCGTCTCACGGCTGCTATGGTTGGTGGGTTTCTGCATGGTATTAGCCAGTTTTATTTTGTCTTTTTTTCCTTCTCAGAACGGAGTTGTCACTATACCAAAGTCCGTCACAAAGAGCAGGATACAGGAAAACTGTCAAGTGAGTTATGAGCTCGTTAATTCTAGGCTTTTATCTTCCAAGCGATGCTTTAAAATGATTGAATCTGAACAGCACATAGCTACGCGACACAGATTTCACACAAAACCTTTTCTCTGACACCAAAATCACACTAAATATTTCCAATTTTAGGCCATTTAGGATTGTCAAAATCATTTCAATTTTCAGAATAGTGACAAATACATTCTGCGGCTTTGTTTGTTTGTCGTGTTTTACCCTCTGCCATCTCTCACACAGGTGTTTGGGTTCCAGCTAGACGAGGAAGACATGGCCGCTCTAGGAAACTTGCATGATGGACGCCACGTAACTTGGGATCCCACGAATGTGGATTAATATTTCAAGAGAATCAAAAGGAAAACAAAATCCTGGAAATGGCATTGCAAGTGATTGGCTGGCTGTGTGAAGTTTTTTTGGGGTGAATATTTAAAATTGATCATTATACTTTAGCAAAACTTTTGAATAAATGTTACTGTGCTAAAATATGTTAGGATGTGATGCTTAATTTTCAATCATATCCATAATTTAAATAATTTGATTTGACATTATGGACAATTTACCAGATCTTTTTTGCTGAAAGAATTAATAAACTAGTCTTCAAAGCCCGAAAATCAAGACAATGATAACTTAGCGGGGAGAAAACACTTTTCTCTGCATTATTTGGAATATGATCGTTCTGCAAATGGCTGCATTTCAATTGATCTGACTTGGAAGTGGGCGTGAAGCAATTGAATAAAAAAAATATAAATATTAAGTCCAACAGTAAAGTTTTATGTTTCTGCAGAAATGCAGGAAAAATTCACCTTCATGGTGTGTGACTAGTTAAATGATCTAGAATCAGGTGTATGCTGTAAAAGGTTTTAAACCCAACATAAGTATTAAACACAGAAATAATACCAATATCAGAAATGCACAGAAATTGTCAGTATGGAAGGATTTATGGCCAACTCCAAGTTGCATGGTCCAGAAAACCGGAACTATGGTTATTGGCAGTCAGAGATTCTCCAACGTAGCTCTTAAACTGAAACTTTGCGTTTTAAGTGGACAGAAAAATGAGAAAAACCCTCAGTTAGCAATATCATTTAATCTTTCCCCCTGGGCTTAGAATCACTGTTGCACATAAGTTACATTTTGTTTTCTCAATTTCACAGGTTCTTTTTCCTTTCTTCAAACTTCCAGTTTGAGCTCCCTCTCGTATCAAATAAACAACAAAAAAAAAGAAAGCAGATTGTATTATACAAAAATGCAAACCAATTTTCACACAGTGAATTCTCTTACAAAGTCATAAAATGGCGTATTAATGGCTACATCCACATTGGAGGAAGATAATTCTAGACATTCCTTAATGGAGTATAATATACATATAAAAACCTTTTTTTTTCTTGCTGAAATCAAACTTGTACCTTAATTTAAGAGATATTTTACAAGGGAATAATATTTTTTAAAAAAAAAAATCAATTTTGTGAATTTCCTCAGAAAGTCTGAGAATAAAATGTGAGCCTTGAACAGCAGTAACAGAGGGTCAAGGGTGTGGGTGGTTGTTTCACCATCTGTAGGCAGCAGTTTCACTCAAAACAAAAACACACAAGATTGAAATAATCATCTTTGCCATTTACTATAAAGTAAACTCCCCCATACAATCACTGCACAGTCGCGCTGCTAAGCTAGATGCTTTTAGGCTCATTCAGACCTGAAGTGGCCCATCCAGCAGAACGAGCTTTTTGGTAGTTTTGGCTGACTCTTAATTTAGAGCTCATTGGTATGACTCTAAATCCCGACGTGGTCATTTTTCAGATCTAACGCTCCTTAAACAAATAATATAAAAAGAGCATTACAGAGGAAATGAAAAGCTAAACTGCCAGAAGAAACTTCCTGGGGCTTCTGACTGGAGCAGTGGTGTGGGGCGGAGGCGGAGGGGGAGGGGGAGGGACCCAAACCCTGTTCTAAGATCTCAACACGACTACCAGGTACAGCACAATTAAAGGGGAGCAACCCAAAACAAACAGAAAAATGAGGGTACGTTTCCTACAATACGATCTAGCACACACAGAAAACATCTCCATATAAATTTTTCGAAAGTTACAGATTTTTGTCTTCTTCGGAAGCATATTCTATAAAGAACAACTTTGTTTGAACACAAAAGATTAAGTGAACACACATCAATGCACACAGAGGTCCTTCGTCTGGGAAAGGATAAAGTCTGTGTTGGCAACCAGTGGACAGAAAAACAAGAAAACAAAAAAACCGAAACAAAAACATTTAGCTGATTCTAAGTAGAGATCATTTAATATAAATGCTGAGCAAGTAGAGTAAGAGGTGGCACATTAATAGTGCTTTAGTATATTAATGTATGTATACATACTCATATGTATAAGTGAGCTGTGTACCTAAACAATAAATGGAGCAAGGAGCAGCCTTAGGCTTTAAGTGTGGATGGAAACAGAGAAAATTGCTATCCTGGCGCTGACAAACCGAAGGCTTCGTCCTACGATACCTGATGAAGGCACAAGACGTGTTGATGTCTTGGGCTCATCAGCAACCAGGGGTTTGTCAAAGTGTCGGTTTTTAAGCAAAACGAGGGCCCGGAATAGACCGTCTCTTATCTTCTTTTCTTTTTTTAACCGTTCAAGCACATGAACTCATGCTAAGCTTGTTTACAGAAGGCAGAGAGCTCCGTGTTGAGAATCAGCGGTAAACAGTCCGTCTGTTGAAGGAAGAGCTATAGCGGTAATGGTGGTGACGAGGACGGCACGCGGCGGTGAAAGAAAAAAAAAACAACAACTAAATAACAACAACATCAAAGCGCCTTTTTTTTTTTGGTCAGTTGTCAGAAATGCACCTGAGGACAGACGGTCTGGGAGAAGCAGGCTTCTCTCTCAGCAACCGACGCTGCTGCTCTTCGAGCCGTAAACAGTGTTCTGCATTCTGTTGTCGCGCTGCTGCAGCGGCGGCAAGCTCTGCCGGGATTAGCAGAAAATGCAACTGGCCTAAAGACGCGCTCAGCGGGTACGCTGCACCACCCAAAATTGTAACAATGTAAAGCAAACAGTCAAAATTAACCTAAAAGAACAAAACAACAGACACAAGGGAAGGCAACTTCATAGAAGTTATGAGAACAAATGACAAGATGATCCCAATGGGGAGGCCTCTGTGTGGCCAGAGGAGAAGCTCTGGTGAGGGAAATACTTTAACCTTAATATCAGGAAAATTAACTTACACTTATAGTTTGTATCTTCTGACGTAGAAGGATGTTCTCCAGGCCAAGTAACGTGCGCTTACTCAAAAACACTTTTGAGGATAGCATCATATTCCCTGATTGTGCTCAGAAAGCCAGGCGAGAAGCGGCCGAGTTCAACGGCCTGCATGTCCACACGGCGCACGCCGCCGCCAGGAGCAGCACCTCACATTCCCTTATTGAAAATGAATCTCATTATCAACAGAACTGCAATCCTTAAAACAGAATGCTTTCATTTAATAGATGCTGCTTTCAAGTATGAAACAGAAATTACGTCGTTCATAAAATATAATTTAAAAAAACGACCCTACTTCCTGAAGAAATGCATTTCTAAAAAGCACCTGATGTGCGCGTTTTGGCTGAATACACGCGAGACTTGATTCTGCGTTTCCCTCCTCAGAGATCCACATCCGGCCAACCTGTCGTTACGATTTTGGGGGGGGGGGGTGGCGAGCACTGAGCCGCGCGTTAGCTCTTTCCTATATTACTGTCACATTTCAAGACGCCGAGGCAAAAGCTCCTCAGAATGCGCGCCATGTGGAAGTGCGTCCTAACTCGTGCACCTCTGAATTTAACCGTTACGACTTCGAGGACGAACCTCGGGTTAAAAAAACAACAACAAAAAACCCCAAAAAAACAACAAAGCTGTTTCTGGGGCGGGGCAAGCAATCAGCTTCCAATGTTGCTTTTTAAATGCGTCGCATCCATTTCAAATAAATATGCAAATGCGGTCATCGTCACCACCATTTGTTCTTGTTGACGTATGAATTTTGAGCCTTGTTAATCAAATACCAGTACAAAAAAAAAAAAAGAAACAACACACAAGAAATGTTATTATATGCTCTGGTTTCCAGGCAAGGAAAGTCATAAAAAAGCTCATTCACAGAACAAAAAGAAAGAAAATTCGTCACGGCAGATACTGCTCATCTTCTAAATAGAATGGGTTTATGTGTGCCTGTGCATGCTTTTCAAAATGAGCATCTGGTTTGTGTGTCGGGGTGTGTGCGTGCGTGTACATAAGCGTGTACTTCCTAAGAGCAGGAATGGACGACGCCATTTTTCTGCATCTCTGAACCAGTGACGACTGGGTCTGAACACAGGCTCATTGCCGCCGTCTTACTGCTCAGCGACAGCATGGACCCACCCACCGCATTTTCCTGCAGCCCGCCCGAGCCGTTGGACACCTCGCTGCAGCAGAAGTGGAGAAAGAGAACCGTATGAGTGCATATAGGAATAACATTTAAAAAAAAATGCAATACATCACATTCAATGAACGCATTTGAATCAGGGAGGTTATAAAAGACACCTTTTTGAAGGGGGTTTAAGCTACTCGCGTATTTGCAGGGGTCCCTTTATTTTTCCAAAAACTGACTGTGCCCGTTTAACAGAAGGAAACTGCAGCGACTGAACAAAACTGTGTAGAATTGGGCTGTAGAATAAAACTAAGGCGTTTAAATTTGTTTTATAAAAGGATGTTTATACCTACCCGAGAGCCAGAGAGATGTCTTCAAGCTGGGTCTCGTGCTCTGGCTGTCCATTCTCTGCAGGCTGCATTTTATACTGCTGAACATCATGCGTTACCTGGTTTTCCTGCAACGGGAGGAAAAGAAAACACAAAGAAATTAGGTTAATTGTTTTCACAACTCCTAGGTATATTAAACCGCCTTGACTGTTCATACACAGAAACAGAGAGCCCCCTACCAAAGCCATCTCTCGGGTCCTCTTGCCAATTTCTCTCTCCACCTGGTGGAGCTCCAAGCTTAACTGCTCATTGGAGACGGCTGACACGCTTGCACCCCCTGCTGGCCACTTGGCCTGAGGTTGCTGAGGAACCGCTGCTGCCTGGCCCTGGCTGGGCTGCACAGGGTGGCCGACCAATGCGCCAGCCTCCCTCTGCAGTAGCAAAGAGTTACTGGCAGCCTGCGGCATAAAGACAAAGTCAACCACATGAAAACAGGGCAAAAATGAAAAAAAAAAAAAAAAAAAACTTAAAACATATACATGTGAATATTCTGATAACTTGACTTCTTAAGAATTCATAAGCTTTTAATTCTTCAACATCACTTTGAATAAAAGTGAAAATTTAGTGCCAAAGAGCTTAAAATTATCTTTTACTTTTCAAAAATTAAAACTTCTTTGTTTATGAAATGCTTAAAAAAAAAACGATTGCTTTGGTGTCTCAGCTTCAGATACATCCTTACATACCTCTATGTTGTGCATCTGAGTCTGTTGGGTGATCTGCTGATTGACTTGCTGCAGCTCGATCTTTAACTGCTCTCTGTCTGGGGTTGTCATGGGAAGGCTGGGAAAATAAGGGGAAGTGAAACTGGTCTCAAACTTGCTTCACAATTGCATTCGTTTACTAACTAATATAAATTACAGTAATATGAAAAAAAATACAAATCTACAGAAAGCGAAAAATAAGGACTCACCGCTCAAAGTGTCCCTGAGAGGAGGAGGAGGGAGTGTGGTGGGTGGGGTATGAAGCCCCGCCCCATCCTCCATGATTTCCATAAGAGTAATCTGCAGCAGCAATGATGGTACAGTAAAACATATATTGATTTTCACGAGAAACCGAGACAGCATAACAGCATCCAGCTGGATGATGTGACACGAAGCAGGCAGCAGGCAGTTTATCTGGTTGAAATAAAAAGACTCAAAGATCTAAGAAACTTTGGGGCTGGGTGGCGTTTTGCTGTAGAGCGCAGCTCTAATGAGAAAACAGTGAGATAGCTGATGTTAATAACTGCTGTTATGGACAATATTTACCCATCTTATACACATTTCCCCACCCAGTTTCTCTGCTTCAGTTTAACACTCCCAATCCTGCGCTGCATCGCCATCATTGTCACATGACCAAATCGACGCCACAGGGCTACATTTACTTCTGGGACCCATACGGATATATAAAAAGACAAAAACAATTCTAACGTCAGCCAGTACCGATGCCAACGGCGACATATCATACATCCGGAATGAGAATAATGTCCAATTCCAAGATGAAAAGGAAGGTTCAGACGTGGGGACGACACCGCGTCAGAGACGTGGGGTCAGCTTCCCAGACTGGATCTGAGATTTACTGAGCAACAGATGCTGATAGTGCAATTACTTCAAATAAAAAATAATCAGTTATAAACAAAATTATTGACTTCTGGAGTGTCAGTGATTTACTGAGTAAATCCTCTTTTTAATGCCATATTTCAAAGAAAGGAAGGACTACAAGTCCCAACCACGAGCGCTCTTCAGTCACGGGTTCTTACCTGGCATGCTCATGTGTTTAGCGTTGGGGTTCTGGGAAGAGGAGGCCATGGCCTGCACTGGGCCAGTGGTCTGGTAGCCGGTCTTTGAAGTGCGGGAGATGGCACCAAAGCGCGACACAGTGGGCTGGGGGCCAAAAGGTATAATGGGGTCGTCGTCTTTCACTTCCGCTCCCCTACGAGGAGCCTCCAAAGATGGTTCCCTCGGACCTTTATCCTCCACATTCTGGCAAAAACAAACGGGGAGAACACAGGAAGAGAGATCGTGAGATCCAGGTAGACAGATGAGGCAGAGGAACTGAAAAGCCACGGGGCCAAACTAAGTCTATTAACATGAGATTGTGCGTTGACATAAGAGTTCATTACTGTGCTCTAAATCAACGAGTCAAAAACCTTTCCACCCCGTCACCCACAGCAGAAACAACCAGGAGTCGCCTGTCTGAACTTACCATCATCTCCATGGTACCAGGGACCATAACATTTTTGGGCTTGGCATCCTTCGAGTTAATATACGAGCCGATGGTTTCGCAGGACCAGGGGGAGTACTGCCCAGCGTAGTCGGAGTCTCTGCACTTCGCTATCGTTTTGGAGCTCTCGTCGCCATACTGCACACGGGAAAAAGGAAAGCCATTAAACAGAATCTGCGCTGGCCACCAACGGACTCTCTCCAGCGTTACTACTGAATATATATATATAAAAAAAAAAAAGACGGCTTTTCGGCAAAAAACGTATAAAATGCGCGTTGTGCTAACCTCGGGGGGGTAGTCGCTGGGGAAGGGATGTGAAAGAGTGGGGGAGGCGGCAAACGGCGGAGGGGAGATCACCTTCCTTTCCGCCAGCTGAGATAACAGCTCCTGCCGTCGTCGATGGAGATAGTCCAGGCTGGGCTGGGAACCGCTGTATGGTGACCCCTGACAAACCAACAGGTTCAGAAATAACTTTAAAGTCTCATCAGCCTCTATCCAACAACAAACGAAGAAAGCGGACCTACCCTGACATACGTCCTCATGGGTGGCGGCTGGGAACCCGGCGGATAGTAACCATCAGGTGCGTACCGGTCCCGGGAACTGGGCTCCTGATGGTAGAGCGAGTTGGCCTGCCCCGCTGAGGGCGGCGGGACGTCGAGGGGAGCCGGATTCATTTTGACAAGGGGATCCCTTTGAGATGGATAAGGCTGAGGGGGAGGAGGCGGGGCCCCGTAGGCGCCGTGGTGACCCCGGTCATAGTGAGACGGGTGGGTATAGGTGAAAGGTGGGCCGGAGTGCTGGGAAGGGTAGGGGCGCTCCGGAGCACTGTAGCCTATGTAAGGGTCGTGGTAAGGGGGCCCTGACTCACTCGGCGGAGGGGGGTTACGCAGGTATTCGCGGGGAACATACTGTGTTGGCTGTTGGTAGGGATAACCTGGGAAACACACAACGTTAAAACAAAATAGGTCAATAACTAAGTAGAAATAAGACACTTGGACAACATGCAGCTTTCTGCCGTCCTGTTTTAGGCACACACACACACACACAAAAAAAAAAAAAAAAAACACCATGCAGAGAAATTTATTTCAGCTTGCAGACTTTCAATAGGTTTGTGTTTTTAGAATATACCAGAATAAGGCAGATAGCTTTATAGCATTATTAGCTGAAATACTCATTTCAAAGCGGTAAATGAGGATATAAGGCTCCGTCTAATCGCTGCGCTTCACTCCAAGAATATTTCAATGCCGCTCTAAATTTCCAGATGGTCTTTTCAAGGAGAAAAAAACAACATTTTCCTTTGATAACATTATTTAAATGACTTTATCCTTACCTGCCGGGTACTGTGGCGGCTCATACTGAGAGGCGGGTGGGGGACGAATGTCGTATACATCACGGGGTTGAGGTTGAGAATAAACCGGTGAACCTCTGGTGACCCCGGGCATATGCTTGTTAACCCCTGAGAGGTGATCTGCTGGCATCCTGGGATGACCCATCGCATGGGGCGGCAGTGCTATACCGGTTTTGGGCATGGCATCCAGGCTAAAGACAACGAGGCGTTTTAAATACATTTACCCAACAAATACGTGAAATGCCATGTCCTCACCCGGTAAATACTAACTATTGTGTAATCAAATGGTGTCTATTAGTATGTGAGTTCTAGGGGGGAGAAGTGCACTCACCCGTCAGGTGGTGACCCCGGGACGCTTGGGTTTCCTCCGTCCATCTTGACGGGTTTAGGCAGCAGCTCATACTGGACCGCGTCGGTGCCGCGGGCGACTAACTGGGGCAGGCTTGGCCCGCCGTTGGTGATCGGCGAAAGCTTCCGGGTCATCGCTACGTCAGGCGTGAGGCCGTCTTCTGAAAAAACCACCCCGACTCCCGAGCGAGCGGCCAGACGCTTGTTCATCTTACGGTACCTGGCGAGCAGAAAGAGGTGTTACAAAAGATCCGGAGATGAAGAAAATAAAGCTTCGACCTGTCAAACTCACTTCTCTAGCTCTTCCTGAGAGTGGGCAAAGGTACAGCTGGCTCCACGGGGACAGCCTCCTTTCTGCTTCATGTCACGGCACATGTATGTTTTGTATTTGCTGTGCTGGGGAGGCTGAAGGGAAACGGAGAAAATGACCTTTACGTTCATGTGTTAAAGCCCTTTTAACGCATGAGAATAGGGCTGGGCCTTTATCGTATCGTTTTATCGTTATCGTGAAAAACGTCTTGAAACTATTTGGGTTTAGCTTGACAACGAGAAATTCTAATTAGTGGTGTCATTTTAGCCGTTTTTCCACTGTTGGTTTCTTCAGAGCATCAATAAATGTCAATACAATCAAAAACATAATTACTGCTAAATCTTGTTATTGTGTGCAGTGTGATGATAAAAAAAAAAAAAAAATAATCGCATTTCTTTATGCAAATTGTGTCCTGATGAAACATACTTAGAATGCTTTTAAAATATATGTTACATTATTAAGTGTGTTTTAAAGGTCAGTATTTGTATTCCTGGGGCTTCATATGTCATGAAGTCACAGCCACAAAGTTCCCTAAAAAGACCACAAGAAGCTGGTAAGAGTCTTTTATTGTAGCTTTTATCATTAACACGATAGCGCCACAATACGGCGTGATAAAACTTTAAGGCCATGTCGCCCGCCTCTACATGACAGTTGCCCATCGTGCAATAATACCAACAGCGCAACAGGAGACCGCTAACCGACGAGCAGCAGAATTAAGACAGACCACAGAGGATAATTTATCACAATAGTTACCGAAGGACTTAGATTTAACTGATATCGGCATCGTTTTCTTTTCATGGTTATTAAAGGCTTCAAACGTTCTTAAAAGCACTCACCTGTTGAGGATCAGCTCCTTTCTTGCTGTGGTGTTGAATGAAGTCAACCAGGCCGTGCACCACCGTTTTCACCGCTACCAGCCCCTTCTCAAGCTGCTCCCACGTCGGAGGAGGAGCGTCTAAACAAGGGGGGGGGGGGGGGGGACCCAAATAATGAGGAAACGACTAAATGCATCATTTAGGTCAAGGCTCATCGTTGCGCGTTTGTGAAGAAACTCAAAGAATTCGGCCGAGTTTTCAGCTTGATGGGCCCCGAGTTATGATCCGCCGGTTGAAAGATCAGAACTTAAAACTTTGTTTGACCCGATCAGGAACCCCACAGCAACTAAAACCCGTCAGAGCGCTGGAACAATGCTCTTCAGTGTGGCTGCTGTTACTGACGGGTCACAGTTAGCCATTTTTAAGATCATTGACGGAGCGTTTTAGGAGGTAACAACATGGCTAACGGAGTACTGCACAGTTAAACGCTTGCATCGTTATAACAGCCAGGCTGCTGGGGTTCGCTTGCGTCTCACCAGGACTGGGGTCGATGTTTGCCAGCAGTTCTAAGTGGGGTCGCAGGATGTTGAGGTTGGCTGGGTCTCCGGTCCTTTGCAGCGCAATGGTCAGCTCCTGCACGCTTTGAGCAAAGGATGCTGGGGTCTGCAGCTAAATTGGAAGGGGAAAAAGGGAGATTCATAAAAACCATCAGAGATCTGTGGAGAAACGGGCTTCTCAGGCATCACGCAGATGAGCCATCCTCCATCAGCCGTGTGAACGGAGGAGAAACGTTGCTCCTCCACATACCTTATCTATGATAGACTGCATATGTGACTTGTGAGACTGATCCCCATACAAGAGAGAGGACCACTGGTCAGGTGCGATGCGTAAGCCACCTTCCATGGCAATCTGGACAATCTGAGAGTCGTGCTCCCGCCGCAGAGCCTCGTAGGTACGAAACTCCTCTTTCAGCTGCATGAGGGAGGAGTCTTCATCCCGCTTGGTGACCTAAAGGCGCAGAAGAGGGAGGGGCTATCTTAATGCCCAATTCGACGCAGGTCAAATGTTAGCCGTGTCGTCATTGATTATTAAAAACTCCTATTTCTGCAGAGACGATGTTACAGATTTGTGGAGCCAACGAATCCCAAAGTTGAGCAGCACCAGATCGAGTCTTGCTGACTTAATCTGGTTTAAAACATCAAAGGCTGATGGGCAGAGACGTACCTTGAAGCAGGAAGCCCGATAAAGGAGCTGTACCACATGGCCAATACTGGTTTTGGAGGCCTGGGGGAAGCGCGGTTCAAGCCGTTGGACAACAAAGAGAACCAGCACTTTCCTGGACAAAGCGGAACCATCTTCCAAAGCCAGAAGGACCAACTTCAGGGCTTCCTCCTGCATCGCTGGTGTAGAAGACAGCGATTACCGTTTTGAGCAACAGCAGACTGAACGAGAACAATTTTCTGCCCGCGTGATGTCATTCATTTCCGCGTGACCGACACCTACCTGGGCCCAGAAACTGACAGCCCCGCGCACGAACAGCAGCCCACAGATTAGAGGAGAGCTGCTGCGGGTTCTGGTGCTGCAGGATGAGTTCGGTGACGGTTCGCTCGCCAAGAGAGCGGGCGGCTCTCATGGCTCTGACACGCCCCTCCTCCTCCACCAGCTGGCAGTGGACCAAAGTTACCAGCTTCCTCTGCATGGGTCGACTCAGCATGCTTTGGGCTGTGCTGCTCAGACCCACACCTGGACAGATGTTTAAAGGGACATTCCTTACTAGCTACTGCATCACGTTTAGTTCACGCCAGGCAAAACATCCCACAGGACAACGTATATGCTGTAAATTTCTCTCAATGGGCTAGAAAAAAAAAATGTTTTAGATGTTGCCTCTTTCACAAAGTTCCCTCATTCGTGCATGTTTCATAATTTCTGCCGAGTAATGACGTCGCCCGTAAGTTCTCAAGCTTTATAACTGCTGTCATACAAAAAGCAGATAAATAATTCAATTATACGTGTTGCTTTGACTCATTTTCTTTACTCAAGCAATAATATCAGGTTATGATGCCAATTTTGGTTTTGATCCAAAGAGCGGCGTTTTTTTTTGTTGCAAGTGTGTCCATTCGCCCAATGTGCGACCATCTATCACACATTAACTGAGCTACTGTCTCAGAGTGAGTCGTCAGTTTTGGGATAAAAACAATATCTTGAGGCTCACGTAAAAACGCCAATTAAACCTTTTTAGCACCCGCTAAAGATGTTATTTATCCAAACTGTTGGTAGCCATTAAATCTTGAGATATACCCACACATCTACCATTATAAGGCAAATGAGTCTTAAAGTGTACAGCTACCATAAATATATGCACAATGTTTTACAGAAAAACAAGATTTTGCTTTTTGACGGCTCTTTATACAGTTCCCTGCTAATTTAAGTTCGCATTTTGAATAACCTGTTATTTTAAACAGAAAACACCTCAAAGCTCATATTTAGGTCTATGGTAGCTGATTAACTAGCCAAACATTTACAATTTTGACCCAAAAACCACTTCTGTTGAACGTAGGCATCCGGTGACAGGTGAAGTACCTCGGGTGTTGCTGAGGGGTTTGAGGTAGAGGGCCAGCTCCTCCACACACTGTCTAGCCACCTCATAGTTCTGAGTGTCCTCTGGACTTGTAATCAAGGCCACCGGCTGAGCCTTGGGAACCTGGTGAGGGGAAACAAAAGAGGCACGTTTTAGCACATCGTCCAGAACTTATTTGGCCACAACAAAGCGCATCTGTGTGTTGCCCACGTTTTGGTCCAGAACCGACGCCGAGCAGCGTTTCCCCCACTGTATCATAAGCCGGGCGAGCCGCCAAGCTAAGCACCGTCCGTTTATTTTAAATACGATTTTTTTAAATACAGCAATAACAGTGATACCAAAGACGGTGTATAGTACAGTTGTTAAAATAATTAATGTTTTTTGAGCAACATA
The DNA here is from genome assembly GCA_037039145.1 of Fundulus diaphanus. NCBI lineage: Eukaryota > Metazoa > Chordata > Actinopteri > Cyprinodontiformes > Fundulidae > Fundulus > Fundulus diaphanus. The sequence continues at coordinate 31,856,563 of CM073133.1, read as the reverse complement.
AAAAGGTCATCACAGCTCCTGTATCTGCGACTGTTTCGTAGTAAACCTCCTGGACACCACGAGCTAACGCTAGCTGCGATTAGCTTGACGGACACAGCCCAATCAGGTGTAATCATGACTAAAGACTAATAGAGAAACGTGTGACTTTAACTCTCCATCTCTAGTAAACCACAGTCCAGTTTGGGAAGCATGCTATTAATTAGCCGCCATAATGCAACCCCCTACCCCAGGGCCGGGATCCTAAAGCCCGTGGATTGAGGAGCGACTTACTAAAGGTCTTAACACTCGTCTGTAGCCCAGGTCGCCAAACACTTTCAAACCAAGCCTTTTTTCCCCCCCCATACCGGTGTCATATGTGACGAGAACAAAGCAGCGAGGTGGTCAGAAGTTGAGCCGCTGCTGCCGTGTCCAGCAACAGAGGCAGAGCCAGAGTTAAGCTGACGGGTAGATGTGAAGTCGTTGTCACTGCGCTACATCAGCAAAGACCTCAAATGTCTTTGTTTGCCATGTGTGAACAACCAAAGCAGAATAAAGCTGGCTTCACAAACATGTCTACCTCCCCCCCCCCCGGTAAGTCAACAAGTGCAAGATGAAAGGCCTGTAACCAGCGAGGATCACAGGAGAGTCCAGAGGCAAACGTAGGGCATCCAGCATGTGTCTTGGGGACTTCCCGCGCGGTGAAGCGACTTCTTGAACTGCTGAGAAATCCCGCATGGCACCAAAGCAGCGTGGGTAATTCCAGCTTCCGGTATGACAGAGGACCAGGGAGATGGTGAGGGAGGCGGGGCATTGTGCCTCATACAGTGACAAACCAGCACCGTCTTTACATGAAGACTGTACAGACCCTGGACTGCATTATAACGTGAGATTAACGGCTTAGTGGTTTATGCTGACGCCCCATTTATCTGAGAAAGGAGAATCAAAGCACCACCCTTTTAAATACAACATATCCAGTAAGGGGTTTGCAATGTTTTTTGTTTCTTTTTTATTTCTACAATATCTTTGTTTGATAAATAACAACACGGAGAGGTGTGGTGTTGTACATTTGGGGTTGGATTTAAATGATTTTATAGCTGGTGGAGACCAGAAAATATAAATAATAAAAAGATAAAAGCCCAGAACTTCCTTTTTAATTATTAACATGACATCAAGATAAAGTTGTGGTCATCCCCAGAGGAGGTTATGAGATTGTTTAGTGCAGATTGTAATAAGCAGACCAGATTAAAAAAACAAAACAAAAAAACCCTCTCCTGCAAACTCCAGACAAAACAGTCAGACTGAAACAACATTTAAACGTCATCAGACAGACGGGCATTCGATGCTGGGACTCTGTACTGCATTTAGACATAAATAAAAAAAAAAAAAAATCTATTCACAAAATATCCAATGGCATTTCTTTTTACTTTGGCTACAGTACAAAGCTGGGCATAGCTCATCACTTTCCCATCAGAGCTATTAATAAGTATAACTAAGTTTAGTTATAATCGCTTAATAAAATACTGCCTCATCAACAAGTGCATTCGGTGATGGTCAAGGTGGTTGTTTGTAAGTGAAAGAAGCAAAACACGTAAAAATATAAAAAACTTTACCCTGGTTAAACATCTCTTATGTTGCAACACAAGATCGAGGAAGCTTGAGGGGAATGAAAGCTAACAAAGCCAAATTTAGTTTGTCGGTTTTATCAGTTCAGGTAGCATGTCCAGTGAAGGAAGAAACGCAGGTTTGTTGAACTGGCTTCATAGGTCACATTTAAGGAAGATGTACTGGTTTATTCAAAGGAACTGCAGCTTAACTGGAAATCCTCGGTTGAATTCAACCATGGAATAATTGCTCCTGTTTGGATAAATACTTTTGTGTTTTTAAGGCCAGCACTGATACTGCGGGGGAGGAGGTAAGTTTAATCCATCTGTGTTGTGTGACAACTGCTTAAACGTGAGAATACAGACTGTTTCACTGCCCCCCATATTTTTATCATTTGATTAAATAAATAAATAAATAAATAAATAAATATATATATATATATATATATATATATATATATATATATATATATATATATATATATATATATATATTTATTTATTTATTTTTTTAGTACTGTTAAATTGTAATTGCTTTGTAAATGGTGTGTAAATGAGTAGCTGTTATATCTCATGAGGTAATGTGTAATTAAAATGAAAGTAGGTCAAAAAAGGGAAAGACATTTCAAACCAGACAACAAGAAAGTCTGGCACAATTTCTGGCTCTCAAGTTGATTCATCTTAATTTGGTTTTTGTTGTTGGTTCAGGTGGGTGTAATCAGATTATTTTTAACCAATCCATCATGTTTATATAGTTGTAAAAAGACAAAACGGTGACTGAGACTGGCATTTTATTATCTGTGCGTTCTTAATCACGACACAGACATAAGTTGGACAACAACCGTGTCTAATAGAGCATACGATAATATATTTCACTATGGGAACTTGGTCTCTTTTATGAATATATTGTACTTTTGAACAATGTCGTACACAAATATTGCATATCTGTGTACAAACAATAGAGAAAATGAAGCCAAATGAGGTTTGTATTTTGTTTTAGAAAACAGAATCATCACTTGGCCTCTTTCTTTGCAGAATGTACATGGTCTAAGCAGAGAGTTCCAGACATTCACATGAACTTCATGTTCAGACATGCTACCATTATTAATTTGGAATCTATTTCCGCAATAATCAAAAAGGTTATAGAATCGATTGCTTCATCCTGAGGTAATACAAAACACCGGCTGCTATTATCAAAATAGAATTACTGCAGGTTTTAAATGAATTCATGTTATTACATATTCATTAACTTGATGGGAAAGGCAAAGGAAATGTACCAGGGGATATTACTCTGTCGGTCTGCTATCATATGGCGTAGTATTAGCACAAAGCATAACTGAGGAGAATGCACAGCCATGACTACAGATGACAAATCTTGGTTTAATGGACGACGCGCTGAGGGTTTCCATTACGGCACACTCTACCAACATCAGCTGTGCCTCACCCTGGTCAAACATTGCCTCATAGAAACACGGCTTCACCCATTGTTCCAGCACTGAGTGAACCAATAAAAATCTATTTCATAGCCTAATGAGTGCTGTGTGATGCATTAACGGAAACCCCATGCTATGAACCTCGTGTAAAATTGCATCTTAAGACGTTCCGCAACCCCGACACAGCCCTCAGCTGCACACCTTAGCAGGATATTTGCCGGCGCAAAGTGAACTGCTACACTTGTTTGGTGACCGGCGACAAATCCACACAGACCCGACGTCTTACCTGGCCTCCCACCAGCTGCAGCAGGGCTGTGTTGACAGGCAACTGCTCGATGTCCGTGCTGATGGCCGTCTGGTCGAAGGGACAGGCCTTGCGGTGCAACTTGTTCAGGCACATCTTGCACACAGTGTGTCCACAGCCCAAGCTGATGGGCCGGCGAACAGTCTCTTCAAACGTCTGCGTGCAGATCGGGCACAGCAGAAATTCTGTCCATTGTGGCGCTTGCACAGGCATGGTTATATGTTGGTGCGATTGGTGTATATATAAATGTAAGAATTAACACAAGGGGGAAAAAATATAATAATTATATATATAGATATATGGAAGATTCCACTGGAATCAAGATTTGGGTTTTTTTTCCGAACTAAATCGTTCTTAAATGTCCTCACACATTGTGGATGGTGGATCACATCTCGTGATGAATTCTGTGAAAGGGAAACAAAACAGAGGGAAAACCGTAAGGATCATTGGCGAATCAAACTCTTTTACAAACATGTCAAAAACGCTGTTGCAACCGTTTCCAGGTGTCGAAATAAAAACACTGCTATGTTGTGCATTTTACTGCTGCCCCTTGCCCAGGTGTACGCTGTAAATGAGAACTAGTTCTCAATTCCCTTACCAGGTAAAATGACAATAAAATGAAGATTATAGTAAGTCTGTTACTATTACTGAGTCTGCAGCTGCTGTCTGTAGTCCAAGCTGGTAATCACAATAAAGTCTATGCAGGTAACTTAAGAAACTGATTTTTAATTGGTGTTGTGGGTTGCAGTTTCCAGAATCCCCATTTTTATACCCACAGCATTTTTTTTCCTTTTTTTTGAAATCCCCATTCATCACATAGTCAAGGCTTATTGGTGAAAATTTGTTCTGTGAGTAGGATTTTTTTTTAACCAACCAAATAATGTAATAGTTAATATTCAGTACCTGTATTTAAAAGAACAACAACAATCCAAATGTTTAATGAGCACACAAGATCCAATTTGTATCAAAAATAAATAAAGACATTTTCAAAAACTGAGAATTTATTCATCTTGTAAACCAAATACTTTTTTTAAAATTCTACAGCAGATTATTGTCTGGTGCTGTTTGTGTGTTTCGTGTTTATTCTGACCATTTAAATGGCTAGACATCCAACAAAGAGTACTGGTCGAATGTTTCATGGGATGTCTAAAAAACTTCTGTTTTAGACCGTGGGCCACAATTTGTTGGCGCGAGTAAACGTCGAGGGGCAAATTAGAAAGGGGTCCTTTTAATGTCATGTTATTGCTCTTAAAGGTGAAGTCACTTATTTGAACAAAAATGCTTTTGAACAATTTGCTATACCGGATCCTAACAACCACAATCTGGACAAGTGGGTGATAAAGTTCGCAGCTTGTATGTTGTGGTTACAAGAAAAAAAAATTTCTCTGGCCTGCACAACTCAATCGTGACAAATAAAATGTCAAATACGAAGAGATCATGTTTTAAATGCACCCCTGAAATGATCGAGAAAAACAACAGCTGCGGGGCCTGCAAACAGGAGCCTGTAACTACTATGACTATGGACAAAGGATGCCGAGCTAGCCAACCCCGGCGAAGGCAAACCTCTCTTTTACGAACTAGCGACATTATAGATGCCTAAACGTCGAGAGGTCGCTTGGTTCCGTCGTCGAGTGTGACCCGCTGAGTTCTGGCGTTTAGCTCTAAACGAATTCGCGTATGTGACACATTAAGCGAGGGGTTAGCTAACTGTTAGCAAAGTAGGCTATGGGAGGCTAGTTGGCTAGCTTAGCTGAAAAAGTAAACGTCGTTGGCTCACAACAATCGATCTAACATTTTTTTTGCGCACTTTTTTATTCGGCTATAACGTAGTTATTAATCTCGGCGCCGTCGTGGATTTCAAGCCCACAATCTGTTTAGAACTGTAGCTGCAATGTATAAATTTGGTCAAGAAAACGGTAAGTGGCAGACGAGCCACTGAATGCCGTTTGACTTGCAGTGATATTATGTAACGCTAGCATCTGGTGCTAACAAACAAATACTTCATAAATGTATCTGCGTTGATTAGGAGCGCGTTTTCGATGCTGTAATATTTAGACATCTAAAGTTGGCACTGTTAAAATGCGTTAGTATGGTCCGAGAGCGGCTTTCTCAAAGGTTAGAAGTAACACCGAGGAGCTAACAGGCTAACGAACAAATGTTAGCAACTACTCCCTTCAGTTGGTGCTAAATATCTTTATGTCAGCTACTAACCATACGGGTCATTAACGTGACACAAACTAATAATCGAGCTACTAATGTTACTTTCCCTCGTGATAGTAAAAATATGTGTATCGTTCCTACTCACTTATTCCAAATGATTTGGAAGTATTTCATCCCTCTTTACAAAACTGTTGCGATATTTTCCAGCCATGTCGACTCTGCAGCTTCGCTGCTGCCGAGGTTTTCGGGGAGGTGTCAACAGTCCTGCTAGCCGGTTAGAGCTAGCTGGGCCCGGCCGGACGTGTTTACGTGCGCGTGCTTGTGCGCGCGCAACCTCATGTCGGATAGCGCCATCTGTTGACGTTGGACGGTATGGCCAGCACAGGTGCCTGCCAGAGCTTGGTGTCAGCTGGGTTTGTGGCAACAGACCCCCACAGATTGATTCTCAGACCTACGTACCAGGGGTGGCTGTTATGACGGGAAAAACAATAGAATATGCAGTAGTACAGTGTAAAATAAGAAATGTTTAATGAAAGAAAATATATTAAAATGTGAAGTGTTAGTTGAAACTCAGCTGAAGTGCTTTAAGGAAGTGATAAATAAAAAATATTGGAAATGAAAACAGGCCTTTGCAGTACTTGCAGTGTTCGGATCCACTGAAGACAAATAGGCTAGGAAAGTGTAGAGGATTTTGTGAGAATGGAGAGAGGGCAGCTATGAGGACAATATCACTTTTGTTATTTTTGTTTGTTGGATTTTCATGTGGGCTGTATAACCAATATGCAACCTAGGGATGGGTATTTATTGTATCGTTTTAGTGAATACATTTATTATGATGGTAAGGATTTAGGATTTATCTTGACAGTGATATGTTCCAATTAATAATGCCTGAATACCGCGAAAACAGCCAGTATTGTCAGAGTTGTTATCTTTGCCATTTTACCAGGGGCCCGTATCCTTTGAAATTCAGCCCTGCGAGTACCTCTGGATGCTGGAGGTATATGGTTATTGAGCAGGGAAATTTTTAACAAGATTATTAACACAATCATTATAAGCGATAAAATGCCGGGGGAGGGGGGACGAACAAGTGCATTGGTGCTAGTTTTAAAGAACAAAGGCGATTTGTAGAAGAATAAAGTTGTTTTGCCATGGCATTTGCGAAGGAGTTGCTGTGAAAAGAGGTGGCAGTCTGTGATCAGGTAGAGGTGGTAGCAGACCCAGATTGCAGCTGGACCGAGGCAGACGCATGATGAAGAAATATCATAGTGATGAAACTAAGAAACTCACAGGACACGAGGAAATACATACAAACCAGGGAGAACAGTGAAATCCAAAGGGGATGAAACAGAAGCCAGGAAGTCAAATACCACAGGAGATGTGATGAACATGGAAACCAGGTGAGTGCAATCAATGCAAAGCAGCTGCAGAAGAATCTAAGCGGGGCACTGAGGAAGGTAGAGTAAAAGATCAAAACACAAGTAAGACATTTTTTATACATTTTTCCATCTGCAAAGACCAGTATATTTTCTTTGGATTCCATGTGGCCGACACATCATGCATCACTGTTAGGTAGAGAGCAGCTGATTCATGGCTTTTAACTGTTTGGGATTTCTGTTCTGTTTTGTTGTTTTATTACAAACAGAAATCTGAGAAGCGTTATTTATATTCAGCAACCCTGATTCAACACTTTGTAAAATCTGTTTCCACTGTAATCACAACTGCAAATCTTTAGACTGAGTTTTTTGTTCTCATTCATGCAACAAGTAGAAGTGAGTAAAACAGCAATGTTCAAGTCCTGATATAGATTCTAAATTGAATTTAGATCTGGACATTGTAACATTTGTGTGTGTGTGTGTCCTTTGATCCAAACCATTCCATTGGCTGTATGCGTGTGATTGTGTCCTGCTGGTAAACCTCTGCTCCCGTCCCTCCCAGAGTCTTTTGCAACCACTAATAGGTTTTCCTCCAGCATTGCCCTGTGTTTAGCTTCGCCCCTCTGCTCAACACTCCCAACGTCTACATTGCTTTTGCTGAAAACAAGAATATCCCCACAGCATGGCACTACCACCACCATGTCTAATGATGGGAATGGTGTCATTGGGGTGATGAACAGTGCTCATGTTTTTTTAAACGTTGAGTTTTGTATGAAACCCAAGGTGTAGAATTTTGGTCTTTTCTGACCAGAGCAACTTCTTTCACGTGACTGTTGTCTCTAACAGAGATTGTGGCGAATCCGCTGGTGGCGCAGCAGGTAGCGCGACCCATGTACGGAAGCATTAGTCTTCTACGCGGTTGACCCGGGTTCGACTCCGACCCACGGTCCTTTGCCACACGTTTCTCCCCCTCTTCCGCCCCCTTCCTGTCAGCGTACTGTGTTTAAAAGTGAACCACTAGAGCCGGAAAAAAATCTCAAAAAAAAAAAGATTGTGGTGAACCCAAAACAGGAGATCGCCGTGCTTTTTTCAGCAATAGTTTTCTCATATTTGTGGAGTGCATGGTTAAAAGTTGTCCTGTAAACATGTTCCCCTACCTGAGCTGTCGACCTCCAACCCTTTCTCCAGAAATACATTTGACCTTTTGGCTGCTTCTCCAATTTAACGCTCTCCTTGCCAGTTTAGGTAGACAACCATTTTGTTAATGGGGAAATATCATGCAAAATTCATTTTTTAGCCCTTAACTACATTTTGTAGTGTACCTGGAGTCTGTAACTATGGAGAAAAGTTCAATTTAGTCTCCACAGGAGCTGCATAGATATCTTTATAATCTGTTTGGGTCATATTTTTCAACCTGTTCAGTTTTTTTCTGTTCTTTACGTTTTTGATCAACTACGTCACCGTATTTGCTGCAGAACTGCTAGTAGTCCAAGCTCAAGGAAGCTGAGGCTACAAGTGTGTGAATAAAAATATTCAGTTGCGTATTATAGTGCGTTCCATTTGTCCTCGATGGTCGGAACTCTCAACCTAGAAAATTTAACTGGAACGCCCCCTAAAGTCGTAATTACGAGTCGGAAACTCGGTGGAACAGGATGATACCCGACTTCTGTATTCATGATGGCCGCTACTCGCAGCAGCATTGAGTAAAACCTCATAATTTGCCTGTTTGCAGCAGCTCTCTATTATTTATGTAACATTTAGTCAGTCGTACAGGTGCTACCTTCTAGTGTTCATCAGACAGGATGTTTCAGCTCTGTTTATTTGAATAAAATACCGCTTAGAACAGCGTGATTGTCATTGTTATTGTTTTAACAACAGTGCAAGTGTCCATGTTTTTTTTCCTACTGTCCGACAAGGGAAACCGGAACGCAAAAAGGCAAAGATGACGTAATCTGCTATTCGTTTGTCCCGACCTCCGAGGCAAAAGGAACGCACCATCAACCCACACAATTCATTACACCGTCCCCAAGCATCCTACAAGAAATGGCTGAACGGGTGGAGTGGAACACTCTGCGACCTGGAGGGAGGGCTTTATGTGAAGTTCCCATTTCCATTTAAAGAGACAGTCCCAAAACTAGTTGCTCTCAGACGCAGCTCAGGGCAGGAGCAAAAGAGGAGCTGTGGGGCAACGATAACGAGGAATTCAGACCAAAGCACTGCAGTTTCACTTTATATAAACCACAAATGCATGATTTCCATGTGAAAAGGAAGGCATTAAAAAACATATGTCCCCTTTAATGGTGTGCAGTTATTCCACAAGCTTCCCATTTTCAGACGAAGCATTAAAAAGTGCTCTGTGATATTTTCAAAGCTTGGGAGACATTTTGTAACTTCAGCAAGGCTTTCAACTTCTCTACAAGTTTATATCTGACCTGTCTGTTGGGTTTCTTGGTTGTCACAATACTGTTTGTTCACAGTTTGCTTTTGAACCCCTGAGGCATTCACATCTATATCTCTACTCAAACTGAATTAGATATACTGACTCTGTTTAATAATCAGGCTACTTCCATAGGCAAGACATTGGCGAGGTGTGTGGTGGGACTTACAGATGGGTTCCGTGTAGAGGTGGGATTACATCAGGCATCAGCTCTGAACCCCATTTCAGTTTGTGGTGGTGATGGACATGTTGACAGATGGGGTCAGAAAGGAGGCCCCATGGACTTTCATCTTTTCAGAGCACCCTGTCATCTGCAGTTAGTCGGGGACAGGCAGAAGAGAGCCCAAAGAGGTAGAGATGTACACTGGAGAGAAGAGGAATGAAAGTTAGTAGAAGCAAGAAAGAATACATGTGGATGAATGAGAGGGAGACGCGTGAAGAGCAGCGAAGCTCCAAGGATAGTGCTATTAAACATGGATGAGTTGAAGTCGACAGAATCGACCACCCAAAGGAATGGACAGAGGTGGAGATGGAAGAGAGTGCTGGCGAGGCGAAGTGGGCAGACACAGGTGTCAGGGGTGATTTGTGACAGAAGGATGGCTGCAAGAGTTAAAGGTTAGGTTTACAAGATGGCAGTGAGATCCACTATGATGTATAATTTGAAGGAGCATGACACAAACGAAAAGTCACAAGGCAGAGTTGGAAGTGACAGAGCTGGAGATGGTAAATTTTTTATTAGGAGTAACCCAAAAAAGACAGGATTAGATGTGAGCACGTCAGAGGGACAGCTTAAGTTGAAAGGTTTGGAGACAAAGTTAGAGAGGCGAGGAGATGGCTTAGACGCTCTTTTGCCCAAATAATGTTCAATAAGGAGCTGCAAGCAAGAATGAAGGGAGAAAGAATGCAGCGAAGGTTTATAGATTTAGAGAAGGAGGATAGGCAGAGGGTTGGCAAAGCACAGAGGGAAACAGCAGGGACTTAGTGAGATGGAGTCAAATGATGCAACTCCTGAGGGGAGCAATCGAAAGAACAAGAATGAAAGGATAAGACGATATAATTGCAATTAATATCCTGGAGAGGTGAATAAATCGCAAATAATTAAAAAAAAGTAAAAGCAAGTACAAAGGCATGAAAAGCACAAAATCTCATCCAAACCTAATTGAGACATGCCTTATTATCCAAATTCAAATGCAGCATAATGTCCACAATGAAATGTGTTTTCTTTTAGTAAGATTTGAATATTAAGAATTGGAGAGTTTGAGTATGAGTCACACACGCACGCACGCACACACACATACACGCATTCACAGGATAATCAGTGGCCCCCTTCTGGCTCCTCTGTTTCAGAACTTTCTTGTTTCGTCCTTGAATCTGCTCTTGAAATAGTTAAATCTCAGAAGACAAAGAAATCAGATGCAAAATTCAACCTCACTTTTTTTTCTGAAACAAGAACGATTATGTGGAAGCAAATAAATACTGATACCATCATAATACAAGAAAAGGAAAGACTACACATTGAAAGACAGCATAGAGATATTTTATGAACGAAATATAACAAGAAATACCCATATTTGAGAAAAATAATTCAAAATCATGGAAAAAAGGAAACCCTGAATTGCTCTTAAAGAGTTTATTTTGTTGTTTTCCATGTCTGAGCTCAGGTCTGTTGTCTTGTAGTCAAGCGTAATTCAGGCTGATTTACTCGCCAGGCAGAGGGGTGGGATAAAATTAGACAGGATGGATCAGCTGTATCTAATAAACAGTAAGAATCATCTGAGGGTTGTTTACAGAAACCAAAATCTGACTTGCATTCTGTCTCAATATCGGATCCAATCTGGAGTCGGGAAACTGACAATATAAGGATTTTCTTTAAACTTTCCCCCTATTCATTGGGGTATTATTGCATCGTGGGAATAATATGTGCACCGCGCTTACGCAACAGAGAGCGTCACTCGGCAGAGGGTTTGCGGGGCAAGGACGAAATTAAAGCGAGCATTTTTGAATTCCATTTTTGTTAATCCCACTGGTTTTCTGAAGGGATTAGCGGACCGAGCATGATAGAGGCACCACCGGCTCGCCTGGCACCGCTCGGATCGGCAGCTGCAGACGGTAAGTGCAACAAAACCTTGGATCCAGAGATGCGCCGAGAAATCTTTTTGGTATCCTTTCCCTTTTTTTATATAGAATCTTTTTTTTTTGGATCCGCCGCGGATACATTGCTGTCGTTTAAGCCTTTATTTTCTTGGGTTAATACCTGGTTCAGGTGCGCTGACGTTTTCGCCACCTTGTTTCGGCGCAAGTTTTGTTGAGATGCGCTTTAATTTGTGATGTTGCGCAAGAAATTATGGGAACTTCCTCGGGGTGATTTTAGATGACGGAACCGAATTTAGGTTTTAAGACATCATCTTAACTAAATATCCAGGTATGCTCATTTGTGTTAATGTTTTACATTATATTTAACTTACAAGGACCCGTTTTATTTTTATCATATTTAGATTAAATAACGTTGACATAAGTCACGGTTCTAAAATACTTCGTCTTTAAAGCATATAAAGCTTCAAGTCTGGAAAGATTAAGCAGCATTTACCTTTTCCTTGTTTTGACTGAATGACACAAACAGAGAAGTTATTCAGTGTTTAATGCCGCCCCTGTTCAACAAAATAAAATAAAACATCTTATGCTGCTTAGGCTTGTCAGGTCTCAGTAGCAGACAGCAGTTGCTTATTCTCATTCTAAAGGATTATCCTGTGCCCTGCAAAGTAATCACTGGATAATGCAACGTGACTGAATCCACAATAAAGATCTCCTCCCACGAGAGAACGAGGAACCAGCAATCTAGAATGTAAGAGAAATGTCTCCATTTTTCTTCTGACAGTTTCCGAATCTTTGATTTTTCCCTCCCCTTCAGGATATTTCAGAGCATAAACCCTGTTTGTGCATCACCCACACCATGGAGAAGGAGAAATCGGAAGGCAATGTTCTTCCTAAATCCACTTGCCCTGTACCCGCTGGCATACCCATCAACTGGGGACTCATCACGGGCCCTGTTCCAGAGCCTGTTCTCCCACCGTCTTCTTTGAAGACCCAGCTGCCTCCTCCGCACAGTTTAGCCTCGCATGCACTTCAGACCAAAGTGAAGTCGTTGACTCAGAGAAGAATGAGAGGCAGAGAAAGGGAGAAGGACAGAGAGAAGTTGGACGTAGGTGAGGTGCGCACGAGTGGCCCGCCCGGGCAGATCTCATCTGAAGTGCTTCTCAGGCAGAGGCCAAGAGCCAAAGGCCAGCTGTTTGTGCCGTCCCCCTCCTGGCGGTCAGGCGCCGCAAAGGACTTGAGCAGCAGCGATGAAGATGAGGAAGTAGAAGTTCAGGTTAGATTGGAGATTCACAGTCCTCCTGTAGACCTACAAACAGAGCCGACAGAAGAAAGTGAAGAGAAGAAGTCAGAACAAAACGAGGACCAGGCCAGCCCCGGGGGGCTCGGGGAGGGCACGAGTCTGGAAAGTCTTCTCTCAGATAACTCGAGTAGTAGCAAGGATGACCCGTCGCCTCCTCCTCCTCCTCCTCTGCCTGTCCTCTCCTCCGCTAGTTCTACCACGTCTGCTTCCACCTCATCTTCTTGTTCAGCAAGACACTGGGCACCTCCAAAGGGCTTCTGGAGAGTAGCACGGCCAGAAACCTTGCTTCTCAATGGGGTTGGCCCTCACAACATGCCCCCAACATTACCTTTAAAGGACTACACTCAGATAGAGACGCCGGTGGAACCGCAGTGCAAGTCCAAACCTTCTGAAGCTGTCAACAGGAGTGAGGCAGAAAGTGTGGTTGAGGACACCGAAGCGGCATCAGTGTTCAAACATTCGGATAGCGTTGAATTTTACCTGGACAGGTGTGAGCAAAGGGAGGCAGATGAGGTTGATCTGGCCAAAGGCTTGTGCAGTTCGGACAGCTGGGAAAGCATGCCTGCTCAAAGTGGAGTGCTGCGTGCCGATCTGAAGCTAAGGGTGAAGGAGAGGGCCTACGCAAAGCTGAGGGAAAGACAACAAAACTGCAAAGACGTCCGAGATCGCCGTGGAGGGGAAAGCGTCGACTATTATGGGGACATAACATACAGAGTAGATTATAAAGGTAAGCGTCGTGACGGGAAGCAGTTTTACTTCAAGTCAGATGGAGAAATGTGTAATCAATGCTTCAAGCACTCAATCTACATGAAGGTGCTCGGATTCAATTTAAAGAATGCACTTCCTTTCTTCAAGATGGAAACAAGTGGATTGTGTCGCATAGATTATGCATTAGAGATTTAGAAATCCTCTGACATTAAATTTAACTAAATCTCTAAGGTTTTTCTAAATAAAAGTAATTAAATCAAATAATTAAATAATTTAAATAATTAAAAGTATTGCTTTTTTTAATTTACGTAGTTTAGTTTTTAAACTTGATAAGAGTTTATACAGACTATTATTATCAGTGACTTCATGTTTCCTTCGGGTATAAATATGACAGCAGAGTCCTATTTCTTTTAGCTGCTGTTCAAAATGGGAAAGTGCCTTGACTAGCTTACCTTCTTGTGGTTTCTCATTAGGTCTGCTGCTTATGTTTTAATTGGATAGCATTATTGGCTAAAACCAGCCTTTGGTGGTCGGGCACTAGGTGTCGCTTCACCCAGTGGCCGTCAGCTTGCAAAGTTCTGCTGAATGTCCCTCCTTTCCCCAAACAGATTTGATGGGAGCAGCCCCAGACTGACGATGTGCAGAATGGAAAGTGCTACACATTATCAGTCGGACTGGCCAGGTTGCAATATTTGAAATGTTTAAAATAACTTGAGCTGTGACAAACATGGCTAGATGAGGAGCTAAGTTTTTCCTGCTACGATGCGCAGTGGCACTTCTCCAAACGGTAAGAGAAGTGGAGTAGGGAGTGGGATCCTGGGACCGGCAAGTCCTGAACATACCAGTAGACCAGCTGGGTAAACACTACTGGAGCGTTACCTAAAATGTGTAATATGAGAATAAAACCACAGCTTTTAGAACAAATGTTCTTGGTGGGTCTGTAAAGTAAAGCATGAATATTTGGGAAAGGTTTTCACTTTCACTACTAAGGATGGTGGAGGATCTGTGAGGCTGGGGCTCTGCTTTGCTTTCAAAGGCCCTGGAAACCTTGTTCGAATGATGGCATCGTGAAGTCCTCCATGGCCATGTCAGTTCCCAGAGCTCAACTCTGTTGAAAATCCGCGGGTCAGCAGTCTGACCATAAATCCATCTTTCTGTATGCTCCAACCTTGTGAAACTATATAGGTGTCCTAGTAGTAAAAGGGGGTATGGCAAATAAATATCTGTAGGGATACTAATAAATGTGGCACTGCTTTAATGAAAACAAAAACAACACATGAAATCTTACTCCCCAATGAATACATGGAATCAATGTAAAGGTTGTTTTTTTCCCTCAAATTTTACACGTTTCAATTATGCTGCTACATTTTTAAAAATAATTACTTATTTTAAGTCAAGGATACCAGTTGGTATTGAAGCATTTCACAAGTAGACAGATGCTTTTGTTTTGCATCATACCATCTAAAACCTTACAGACTTCATCTGTTAGTCTGCTTTGTTTTCCATTTAACTGTTTCAGTCAGTGCCATTCAAGAGCAGCTGCAACGTCTGCTTAGGATGCTATGTTAAAATGCAGTATGTAACCTGGCTGGTTCCCAGCTCTGAACAGATGTCAGATGTGCAGATGTGCATGAGGCTGTTGCTATTATTAGCAGCCAGCGCAGTGGGGGAAGTGTCCCTGTGTTGGTATCTCAGTTTGAGCCATGCTGGATGTCTTTGTATGCTTGAGGATGAGAGATTATGTATCCTCCCCATGATGTTTATATTTAAAATTGTACATCTGCTCTCTGACTGTTGATGTAGGAAAGTCGATTAAAAACATGTAGATGTAATATTTATGAAAACATACTTGTTTATTTCCTTCAGTGGCAACATAGTTTAGGTTTTCTGTTTTAGGTGATATTACTGATTTTGTTAATATCTTTGTGATCTTTGCTGAAATGTATGCCATCCAGTATTAAAAACAACATAATAAATAAACAAAAATCAGATAAATTCAGTTCTCAGGTCCCCAGGTTTTAACATGCATGACTACTTTGTTGGCTGTTGTGTGTGGCCCCAAGTAAGATATACATGAGAACTGAACCTTAGTTAAGTACCCTATGCTGTACCATGTTCCAGGAATGAAAAGGTTACCAAAGACGAGCTGTTCTTATTTTAGAAACCCAAACTTTTATAATCGCTTCTTCCAAAAAGTTACAATTGAATTACAGCTTATTTTCCATTTTCCACATCTACTCAGATTTGTTCTCTTTCTTCCCGGTTAATGCCAGTAACAGGGGACCAGGATGTTATAGAAAGCACAGACACTGCACTTCTTGCAAAGGAACTTGAACCATATTTAAGGTAAGCTTTAAAAATTCTTTTATGTGATCTCTATTGTGTGTGGCGAAATATAACCTAAATACAATATTCTTCTTAATATCAACTTATAAATTGCGCCTTTAAACAAATACAATATTCTTCTTAATATCAACTTATAAATTGCGCCTTTAAACAAATACAATATTCTTCTTAATATCAACTTATAAATTGCGCCTTTAAACATTATGACTGTGACATAGAGGGGCCTTGTCATGTATTTTGACCTTAAAAAAAACATATAGTCATCTTCATAGAAAACGACGTACGGCAAGCGTTCATCCTCCTAATGTTTACTTAGTCCCTTTTGATCCTGAACCGAACTTTGTACCGGGCGCCATCAGCAGACATGAACATTGTTGTGCCATCTGCCCGTGTACCATAGAACTATCAGAAAGCAAGATGGCGATGATTGATGATGACCAACCAGATCAACAGGGTTAGGGTTACTTAACCTTTTTCTTTTCGCACCTCCATTGGGCGTCACTGAATCTCTCGGCTCCATCGTGTCTCCTTGTTTACTTAATGCGTGTATGCGTAATATTGTACTTGTGTACCCTGTTATCACAAACAGAGCAAAAACGAAGTGTAAACAAAATATAACCAGCCAACAGGGTGCACTAATTTAACCTGAAAACCTTTGTATGCAACCAGAGTGAGCTACTGGCATAGAACTAGTATGTGCCTAGGCCCGTTTAATGAGAAGCGTCTTGCCATTAAACTACTCGTTGATGGGTTCAATTCCAGCTTCCTCCTGTCACATGTCAATGGGCAAGGCACTTAACGTCAAGTTGCCTACCAAGTGCCTACAGACACCTGTCTGTGTGTCAAATTGTGCAGTTTAGTGAGTGCAATTGGGTGATTGGGTGATTGTAGCTATGGTGTAAATCACTTTGAGTGGTCAGCTTGACTAGAACAGCACTGTATGATTTCAGTCCATTTACATCCATGTGTAAAAAACCTAGATGGTCAATGACACCTTTTACAAGAAAAGAAACCAATCAAAAGTCATGGCCAAAGAAGCTAGCTCCTTACAGGGGGGTTGTATTCAAGCATACTGGAAAGGTCAATAGAAGGAAAAGGTGTGTCAGAAAAAGCAGTAGGGATAACTGGAACCATGAGAAGATTGCAAAACAAAGTCCTGTCAAGAGTTCGAGTGGGATACAAAAGATGTGGACTGTAGTCTGAGCTTCAATGAGCCTCGATGCACAGGGCTACAACAGTTGCATTCCTTGTATTAAGCCTCTCTTGTGCCAGAGGACATCTCATAAGTGCCTTATCTGGGTTAGGGAGAATAAATCCTCTTTTCACATGAAAGTAAATTTAATTTTTTCATTTGGAAATCCAGGGCCCAGAGTCTGGAGAAAGAGACTGAAGATCAGATTTAAAGTTTCTTGAGGTCCAGTGTAAAGTTTCCAGAGTCAGTGATGATCATCTGCAGGTGTCGGTGTACTTTTGTTTGGTCAAGTCCAAAGTCAGTCCAGATGTTTACCAGGAAATATTAGAGCACTGAATGCTTCCTTCTGCTGACAAGCTTTATGGAGCTGCTGATTTACGCCAAAACTACCAAAGGTACCTTGTTTAATGACCATGGCATTGATGTGCTTGACTGAGCAGCAATCTCACCTGACCTGAACTCCATGGAGAATTTATGGGGTATTGACAAGAGGAAGATGAGAGTCACTAGACCGAGCAATGCCGACAAGGTGAAGACAGCAATCAAAGCAATTTAGGTCACTTCAGCCACTGGGTGATCACCTCCATACCACACCGCATTGGTACCTTAACATTTGCAAAAGTAGCTCGGAACATGGGCAAACTTGTCAGTACTAATCTTTTATTTTTATTTTTAATTGGTTTTATGTACGTAATATTCTAATTGTCCAAGGAATAACATTTTGGGTTTCTTTAGCTGTAAAGTGTAATGGTAAACATTACTACCGTAAAGCACTTTAAATAGTCTTTTTGCTGAAATTTGCTATACAACCAAACTTATTTTGCCTTGCCTACTGGAAATAAAAGAGAAATATGTCACTCTGTGTGCAATTAATCAATATAATCGGAGAGTTTCACTTTTGGGACTAAATTACTAAAATAAACTAACTCTTTGATGATATTACAAAAACCTCTAATCAGAAAACAGACAGCAGGCTGCTATTTTCCTGGTAGTTGTAACTGATTAGATGAACCAAGGTGACAAACTGTAATCTACTAAAGCCCACTGAGATCTCATCTTGACACTCAGGAGAGAATGAATCACACCCAGTCCATTCTAATGATAATCCACATGGCTGGTGTATCAGGCTATCTTTATCACTGGGCGAGGGGATAAACAAGTACAGACGATGAAGCACAATGCAGAACAGCTTAGCTGCTGGGTGTGAGGATAGATGGATGGATGACGTTTCCTTGTGCTGCTTACCGTTGGGGCCACGCCCCAGTCTTTTTATCTTACATTGCATATGACAACTTAGGAAGATTCAGCTCGATTCACTTAATGTTAAGTTAATCTTTGTAAAGTATAGTGCTGGAAATGTATCAGTACAAGCCGAGCTGTGCATGCCACAACACTTCAGCAGGTATTAGAGGTACTTAAACAAATGCAGGTCTATTTTAGTCTAATAACGCTTAAATTTATCATTCCCCTGCTGTGTTAATCACCAACATGATATGTTTTGCTGCTAATCTCCATTTGTGTTTTGATCATCAGATCACTTCTCGTGATAAGCGATGAGCTACCTTTAAGCCCAAGACATGAGCAAGCCAAGCGTCTTCTGGAGCGGGCCAGGCTCAAGGCTCGGTCCAACCACTTCAAAGATGCCCGCCCCAGACGCTCTCAGTCTGATCAGAGGTCCACAGTGTAAGCTGGTGTTAGTTTATTTTATGTATTTCCCTTCTGATTTTCATTTATGCATATCTCTTTATTATCCATCAAACTGCTCTTTGTCTGGTTTAGCGGGTTACATAACAGAAAGCTTTGAAACCTGACCGCACTTTCTAATTACAAGGCTAAAACTGACAATGCCGTGAAAATCTTTTCTTTTTTTCTGTTTATGTAACACTGTGAGCATCACTGAGATGCAGTTGTTCTAAAATACTTTAATGTAACCAGGAAGCATTTGGTTAATGTGGGATTTCGAGTTCATGACATGACAACAACAAGCAGCAGGGATTGGGGATCACTACTTCTACACTGTTGAAAAATCTGTGCTCATCATGTAATCTGAGATGGGACATCGCTGTTGATGAATTAGTTGTGGTTCTGCATTTGCTCTGATGCCGACAACTATAAATAACTTTCTCCATATTGTTACCTTATTACTTTTTAACATTAGAAGTGCACATCGACTCATGAATGGTATGAATGTCTTGTTTAAGGGGGCTTTTAATGCATTTAAACTACACTTTTTCAGGGTGAATTTATGACGCATTATACGACTGCAATGAATTTTGAAAACAGGACTTAGGTCTACATCTTGAGATTTTTAAAGCAGCAGTGTGTAAATTCTTTAGCCACTAGGGGTGCTAGACCTGCAACTTCCAGGTTTAGTGGTCATGAACGTCACTGGCAACACTGCACTGTCGCAAAATTAAACAGTTTCCCTCTGTGATTTGGAATCTGATAGATGACCAGTTTGGACCAGCAGATTGAGTATTTTTTAAGTATTTTTTGCACTTTAAGTCGCTCTGGAATATAAGTCGCATCAGTCAAAAAATATGTCATAAAAAGGAAAAAAAAAACATATATGTCACATTTATTCAGAAATTTATTTCCCAAAATCCAAGACTAAAAACTGACATTTAATCTGGCAATGCAATTTATTCAATTACACAGTTGCATCCACAACAGGCTGAATAACATGGAACACAGCTTGGGGGTTGAATGGGGTAAATTAGAATAACAAGCCAGCAACTCCAACTAACAAGTTCTTGCCAGTGCATTTCAGCTGAATGGGCCATTAAGCTAAAAGTTCTGAAAAGTACAGTGAAATTAGACCGTGAGCGTAACAGTGCTACGTGCTAAGCTAACAGTACGACACGGATTTTTGAGAGCAACATAGAAAGGTACCTAAAACTCTTGAATGTGCATCATTGAGGTTGTAAACTGCCCCGACAAGATAAGCTAATGGTAGCTTTTATTAGCTTCACGGACAGCCCAATGTCAGGGTTCTGTTGCGGCCTGGGCTCCCCCTTTGAGTTGCACCATGCAACACTGAGCTAGTTAAAGCGCTATACAAGTACAAGCCATTTACCATTTAAGTGGTACAGGAGCAGCATATAGTTTTCACAAGCCTAGAGCACCCTCTTGCGGCTATAGATAGTAATGTTTACTTGTTGGTTCATGTTGGTCAATATGAATTACCATTTAAAAACATGTTACATATTTGATATACGTCGCACCTGACTATAAGTCGCAGGATTAGCCAAACTATGAAAGAAAGTGCGACTTAATAGACAAGGCCACATTCCCCCCCTTTTGATTTGTTCCTACATCAAGAACCAAGAATACTGTATGTCTGATCAGGTAAGTGTCATATCTGTTTTGTTGTTACGTAACTTAGAATGAGTCATGTGACCTAGAACTTTAGGTTTAGGGCTTTAGGTCACATGACCTATTCAGCGACGGATCTGACCCTCTCAAGTTACATTGGTGAGTTTTTGAGAAGGGCAGCCTGCATGGGGCGTGGATACACGGCAAGTGCTGTATAACTGTACCTGAAAAATAATTTAATAAAATTCAAATCAAGCTAGGTCTTAGGTCAAAACTTACACAGTGCTGCTTTAATTTTATCTCCGATCTACACATTTTTAGAATTTTACATACAAGCTAGATTTGTGGCAGGCTTGAAAAAAGTGTAAAACTATCTTTCTGGTTTCATTTCATAATCATGAACGACTGCGAGGCACTGTTGCGACAGTCTTCTGTGGTTTGATACTGACAAATGCCTCTAAATTATGTCCTCTCTATTGTCACCTACTGCTTTCATTTTGTTTTACTATAAAGAAAACTGTTGCAAACATTTATATATGTAATGCTGTAAAATGCCATTGATAATTATACACTTTCTAATTTATGCAGGAAAAATCAGCAAGTTGAATCTCCCAATCACAAACCAGTGCCGAAAGCTGTTCAAACCAAAGAAGATCCTCCATCTCAAGCCTCGTCTGGTCCTCTTCTGGTTCCCTCGCAAAGGGACACTTCTCCGAGTGAGCAACCAGGTCGACCCAAACGGTATGGCTGTTCCCCCACACGTGTGCGTTTTGAGGATGAATCCGAGAAAGAAGCCGAGTCCCGCTATTTGGACCGAATGAGACAACGCGGCAGACCTGGAATGCCCAAGTCCAGGTCCAAGGGATGTAATACAGACTCCAGCAGTAGTGGCTCAGAGAAGAGCAGAGGCCACAGGAGTATCTCTTTGCCACCTACCCAGAACCAAGAAGATCTTGTGACAAATGACGAAACAACTGTTATTAAGGAGATAATAGTACTGGTGAAGAAATGCGAAGCGTGTGGCTCTGTAGTCAGGGAACCTCAGCCGGCCTCCTCACCATCTGACCTGCAGAACAGCGAGCCACAGCAGACTGCTGTCCCCGAGGACCCACGGGGGAAACCAACTTCTGTCTTGGTGCCTCCAAACAAACCAGATACGAGCACTCGCCCCAAGGCTCCACTCACTGTCACATTTGCTGGAGCTTATGTGCTGGGGGAAAATAAAGAAAGCAGCACCGTGTGGAAGTCATCCGGCTTTGGAAAACTCAGGAGACGCAGCAGAAAGGGAGAAAATCGTTTGGAGTCTGGCCATGGTCCTTACGGACCATCGTGGGCTCAGCGACGAAACTCCAATCCACGGAATAGGGTCAACTTGACCAGAGCTGTAACGTTTGCCCCCGGCAGCCCCGTTACCTTAGAGCCACATTTACTGGAGGCATCTGGAGGTCTTAGAGAGTCGCCTGCCCCGTCGCTGCCCATAAAGTCCGCCTTGAAGTCGAGCTCAAGAAATCGCTCAGCTGCTGGTCAGTCCGCAGTTCAGTTCCAGGGGTCCTCAAGTCAGGGAGGAGACAGCGGATCCCAATCCCCGGATCCCCCAGAGACAAGAAGGGAATCTCCTGTGTCTTCAAACCAAGGATCGCCAGCAGCAAGCAGCCCAGTACCCTGTATCAGGCCTTCCACTCTTCGATACTCCCCAGCCAGAATCCCCACAGATCTGCCTTCTGCTGAGATCTGGGATGCCACTTCAGATGGAGCAGGTAAGTGAAGACAAGCTTGCCACTGTAGAGATGTTAAAACCTATAGTTCCCGCTGTTAATTTCAAGCAGTAAATCCAACTCTTATATAAGTAGATAAAATGTATTAATCCTCCTATCCTCTTGTAAATTTACTATGTATTGTATAATATATGAAACCTGGGCTTAAAATTCTCTATAAGGATGATTTCAAAATTCTGATCATTACGTTGAAATTTCTTTTCAATTAGATGGAGCTATTTATTTATTTAGTTGCAGATTGACATAGGTATTCATCTGTATTCTGATTGGTGTAACTGTTGCTGCTGTGTTTGATCAGGTCTAAACGGAGAGACTGGTTCGGGTTCGGATTTCCGAGCTCTGCGAGGCATGGGTATGTCTCGGGCTGAGGACCTTAGAGCGGAGCTGCTGAGAGCGGAACATCTGAAAGCTGAGGCTTTGTGGGAGGAAAATTCTGATGGTTCCAGGTTCGCATTTCATAACCTTACCCACAGAAATCCTCCCACCCTGCAACTAACCCCGCAACAACTGTGCGTGCAGCTGGTCCAGTAGGGAGATTAAAACTAAAACTCCAACAAAAACAGTGCCTTTGATGTGACTGCTGGAAACATTGCGTGAATACTGCAACAACTCTGCCCTCTATTGGACAGGAAATGCAACTACTCTTTGGGATGTTACATAAAATTGTTTGGAAAGTAAAATACAAAGCTAAAGGGGGTAATTTATAAAGCAGTCGCCAACATACGGTACTCAAGTGAAAGTTGACTAAAGCGCTCCTAAAAGTACATAATCCTCAAAAAGTTACTCAAAGGTTATTGCCCACCTCTGTATATATGATGTTTGTTAAAGCAACCTCATTCTGAACGGTCATGTCATATTTTATCTGAAGGGTGATAGAATAGGGGTTTTGCAGCAGAGGAGGCAGGAAGTGGTGAGATTAATTGGAAACAACTGAGTACACAAGGATAGCAGACACTGATGATGGAGCTGATCACAGTTTTGTTGGCTCTGAGTATATAGCTTTGGAGCTGAAACACAAGCTGGCATTTACAACATCCATATACCTCTGTAATCACAGCGTGCCACGGTTGATGTGATATCTTCTTTTGCACAGGCCATACTCATCACTAAAGGGGCCATAAACTATTCACACTGAAGTCTGATGGTAATCGCATTAAAATATTGATGTGAACAACCAAACAAAAATAACTGTATCTCAGCAAAAATCTGAATTTAGTGTTAGGACCCTCAGTATGAGCTTCTGCTGAGTGATGCTGCAAAATTCATAAAAAAAAATATATAAAAAATCAGTGGAAACATTATGTCTTGTTGTGTCTGTGTGTTTATGTGTGCATCCTGAGCCGCTGGCTGTCTCATCAGAATTTCATTATGGTAACGCATAATGACAATAAAGATTCTTGATTCTTAAAATGGTGAAAGGCAGTGGAGTGATACATCCGCTTAACTGATTAATTCAGAGATAAAAATGTGTATTAAAAAAAAGTAATGACTGAAGTTCTAAATGTAAAAGATTTTAAAATGACAACATGTATCCAATACAAACACCTTTATTATCTCACAATAAAAAATAAACATCTTGTTAATGCCACTTAAGGGATAAAAAAAAGGAGGTATGGTTCATATCTTTGATTTATCTTTGATAATGACGGCTCCTCCTTAAAGTGTTAATGCTGTGTTCATTTAACTCTTTGTCAACCTTTACAGGCTGGACAACATGCTTTTAATAACAATTTAAACTGTTTATTTCACTGAAAAAAAAACTGTCTCACTTGAAAATGGGATGAAATCAACTTTCTGTAAAGCCAGCAACGCAGCAGGTCACTGTTTCCCTTTTTATTTTTCCAAGCAAAAACTACCACCAGCTTTCAGCAGGTGGTGTTTCTTTTTTATACAGCTTGCATAGTGCACACTGTTGTGGTACATCAGCACACATAAACACGGATGTCCTTTCCTCTAAATGCATTCAGAAGTCCTCTTTTAAAATTGGGCAACCTATCAGTGCAGAGAGATGTGTCTGCTTGGGGAGGCGACTTTTGGAGCCGGTCTGCCTTTGCCTCTAGTTTATAGAATTAGAAAAACGCTAAAACTCAGATTTACACACATTTAAGACCCACAACTAGCTTGGTGAATTTGACGTGTAAGTAAGACCAGTTGTGTATTGGTTAGAAGATTGTTACTGGCTGAATCTGTTTTTACTATTACCATTCATTTCTCTTTTTGCAGAAAATTTGATGGAAGGCCAAAGCTTTTCCTGCGTCGCTTCTTCTCCTCTATCGGACTGAACAGCGTCGGCAGGCTTGTGAAAGGGGGTCGCTCCAGCAGCATGGAACATCTCAGTCTCCCCGCCGTCCAACGGGCGAGCTCAGCCTCGCCGAGCCCCACACGGAGACCGCAGCCTGCCATTCGCATACAGAGGACGCCCTCGCTGCAGACCCTGCACACAGTGAGCAAGAACAGCAAGCCTTCTTATATGACATTTTATTGATCCCCAATCAAAAATGTACTCGATTTGTCGCACAAGTCTACCTGACCTCCCGTGAGATCATCAGTTGCAAACCGATTTTGGAAGAACATTAATTGTGTATTAGTCCTGACCTGCTCTTTCTGACCTCATGATGTATTAAACAGAATCAAGCAAACTTCTGCTCCAACCAATCACAGTGTCTTTTGGGACATATCTGTATTTTACATTTGTCATAAAGGCCAAACTCTTTCATAAGCCGTTCTGTTGAGTTCTGTAAATGCAACACTTGTTACAATTCCACTTGCTTGCCACTAGGTGCTCCCATTGGCCCAGCTGCGTAAAGCCTCCTCTGTGCAGAGTTTAGAGAGAAGAACTGAGCGCTCAACAATACTGGGAGAGGTCCAGATACCGTTAGGCTTGGCACCCAGGTAGGCCAAAAAAAAAAAAACAACAACAGAAAAATCAGAAAGAGAAGGAACTGTGTATAGTATAAATAATTATTTTTTTTGTCTTCAGCCCTGACAGCCCCCAGATTGAGATCCACAGGGCCATAAGCGTTGAAGACATAGTTGCTGCCAGAATGGTTCATCCTATGGGCCGGGTCACCCAAGCTTTACCTGATGGGACTATCCTGCTGGAGCTCATCAAACCCCCAAGCGGCCCCTTTGGTTTTGTTATTTCAAGGGGGAAAGGTCGACCAGATACAGGTGACATCTCTTTACTTTTGTAATTATTTTAAAGTTTCATGGTCAATTGAATGCCTCAGATTACTGTAGTACCCCTCTACCCTGGTCCTCAGTGCCAACTCTCCTGCATGTTAGGGCTTTAACTTAACCGCCTCGAGTGACCTGTTCACAGGATTCTGCAAAAGTTGATGACATGTTGAGGAGGCAATTAAATCCGTTTGCGAACCACCTCCATCGATAAGCAGCTCTAGAAGGGAGCGAGAACAGAAGAGAATTAGCATTAATCAAAGCTCACATCCTTCATTGTCTGTTACTGACAGGTGTATACGTCGAGAAGGTCGGCGACGGCGGTGTGGAGGGCCTACTGGGCGTTGGCGATGAAATTCTACAGGTTAACGGGGAGGCGGTGGCAGGACTCAGTTTGGACCAGGTCACGCGCCTCATGACTCGGGAGAGCACCGCCACGCTCCGGATCTTGCCTGCCCGACGCAATCTGCGCTGACTGGGCAGGATAGGAATGGCACGCGGCCTGTTCCCTTCGGATTAACCGCCAACCCGGGCACTGCCAAATGGCTGGAACACCTTGCAGACGTGACCACAATGCAGTTTGACGTTACTCTATATGAATGGACGAGGTAGAGTTTGTTCCCTTTAGAGCGAACAAATCCAGTTGCACAGAAAAATTAAAGATGGAGATTATTGTGTATTGTGATATAGGGTAGGATCTTAAACCTAACACCATTTTATGACCTAACATGAAGTGTCATCTGCTTGGCAGGACAAGCACTGCAAGTAATTTATAGAAATATCTAATCACATCAACCCAATCGCACGGGCAGACTTAAATTTAACTGCAGGCATTCCAGTTTGATCCTATTTATGACACAACACAATCAAAAGTAGTTTATAAGGCCCACTGGAAAACACTTTTCCATCTCAGGAAGTCGAGCCGATTGTCTGGAGTCATTCACTTTGCTGCGATCCTCCCTCCAGAGCAAGCACGTGATGGCATAATTAAATCAAAGTCCGGATTAGCTTTAAAAGCCGTGTTTGTGCACACAAACAACACATGTGACTTCAGTTCCACTTTGCTCTCAGTGAAGACATTTTAAGTTTAAATGTTTAAAAAAGGGGAACATTTTTATTTGTTACCATGTATATGTTCTGTGTTTTTACAAAGAGGAAGACATGATTGGACTGATGCACATGTGCACGGTGTTGATGTGGGTACTCTGTTAGGCGTTCATCAGGGAGAAAAAAGGGGGAAGAAACTGTCTATGGCAGCTGGTTTGGGTAAATAGCGCTCTGTAGCGGCGACCTGAAGGTAAAAGTTTAAACAGTTTGTGTGCAGGGCGTGTGGGGTCTGTAGAGATGTTAGCTGCCCTTTTCCTGACCCTGGACCTGTACAAGTCCTGGATGAAGGGAAGGTCAGCCACGGTTATCCTCTCTGCAGGCCTAATTGTGTTTTTTTCTTGGTTTGGACCTATCTTGTTTTGTAGATGAGCCAACTGCAAAGTGATGGATGTGCACAAAACAGACTGAAACGGAAATACACCGATATTCACTGGACTGGACTGAAAAAATCCACACGTTCTCTTTCAAACCTATTCATACCTCTTGACCATTTTCACATTTTGTTACAGTAAAACTACTAACTACAATGTATTGCACAGAGAAGTGGGTATAGTCAGTGAATGGATGGATGGACGGATTGGGATTATATGTGATCGAAAAGCTGTAGAAAGAGGAACAAAAAGAGATGGGTTTGATTTTTTGTTTTACAAATGAAAATCTGAAAGTTGTGCTGTGCATTTGTTTCTAGCCTCCACCGAGTCAAATGTTTGTAGAACCCTGTTTCCCTTTAAGCTCAGCTGCAAATCTTTTGGGGTGTGTTTCTGCCAGCTTTGACTCGAACCTTCACCTGTTTGTTTTTGCAAAATAACTTGGATGGAAAGGTTTTGTAAACATCGATTTTTCAAATCTGGACATTTATTGGGCCATACCACACTAATATGCTTTGATCTAAAGCCTAAACCATTAAATAAGTGGAGTTTATATGGCTGTATGTTTAGGCTCACTGTCTGGCTGCAAGGTGAAGCTTTGTCCCAGTCTCAAGTCCTCTGGAGCCTCTGACAGATTTTCTTCCATCCGCTATATAGATCCAGACAATTTTTCAGTACCTGCTTACAAAAAGCAAGATGTTCACCCCTCCCCGTTTCAATGTTTGTCAATGAGTTAGAGGGTTCAGGGCGATTTGCAACTATGGTCTCTTTATGACATTTTCTATAAGCTAAAAGTTCAATTTTGGTCTCACCTGATCAGACCACTTTTCGCCAAAGGTTTACTGTCTTCCTTGCATTGTAGCAAGTTTAAATAGGGCTCCTTCCAGCTTTCTTTCACTCGTCTGTAAAGGCAAGATTTGTGAAGAGCAGGATTCCTAGTTTTCCTCCAGACAGCGTTTCCCACCTGAGCTGTGGATCTTTGCTGCCCCTCCAGAGTTACCCTGTGCCTCCTTGCTGTCTTTCTGATTTACACTCTCCTTACCGTAGTGAAAGTCTTTGTCCCCGTGGTAATTTGCAGCTGTGCCATATACTCCTTTTCAGATGATAGACTGAACAGTGCTCCAGGAGATATTCAAGGCTTGGGATATTAATCATACCCAACCCAGCTTTAAACCTTTCTACAGCTTTGGCCCTGACCTGTAGCTCTAAAGTTCTTCAAAAGAACCTCTCAAGCCTTCACCCAGCCGTTGTATTCATACTACTCAAATCAAACACAGGCACGCTTTATGATTCGGGTGACTTGATGTCACCACATTTTACTTATGGATATCAGACTAAAGGTGGCTGACAACAGATGCACATCATGTATTCCAGGTTTTTATTCGAAAAATATCTTGAAAATCATACAAAAAGTTTCCTTCAACCAAATCCTAATAAAACACATTTGGTTGTGGAATGGGTTCAGATTGATAATAGACTCCCGGGGAATCCAATTTAATGTTTTACATGTTGTATAACAAGGCTTAAATATTTGTCACATTTGAAGCTGTCTGATAGATTTCTGTTTTTTCTTTCTTTCAGAACAGTGACTAGATATTGTTCAATGTTGCTAAATCCAAAGACAAGACTAAAACCTGTTAAAAGCCAAAAAAACTAACAAACATATAAACGTGTTGATCTCCTTTTTTTATTGAACACATGATCGTCCTTGTGTGGAGCACTTGATCTCCATTGTCACTTTTAATGGATGAACTGTCATTTAATGTTTGTTTGTTTTTGGTTTATTGCTTGTAAAATAAAATCTTTGGTCAAAGATTATGTTTGATTGCCATGCATCTCTTACCTTGGCACATTTGTTAACAAAACCACCAATCCACAAAAATAAATGAATAAATAAATAAAGGTAGAAAAATAAAATGAAATAAATATATAGGCTGACAAGATTTTGGATTTTAGGTTAGAATAAAAAAAAAGAAATAAACAGTAAATAAAATATGCACACAATTGAGATGCAAAGATGTGATTTATTGAGTGATGGAGATCATTTTTATTTTATTTATTCTTATTATGAATTGGACCAGTTTTGTTATGTGCCGGACTCGCAGGGATCATTCCACAGAAAGCTGCTGTGATCACAGGAAGCAGGGTGATGGTCGTGACTGCTGTTTCCACAGGTGCTATCTATCTATCTATCTATCTATCTATCTATCTATCTATCTATCTATCTATCTATCTATCTATCTATCTATCTATCTATCTATCTATCTATCTATCTATCTATCTATCTATCTATCTATCTATCTATCTATCTATCTATCTATCTATCTATCTATCTATCTATCAGCGGTGAAACAGTCTCGTCTCCATGTTAGTAATTAATAATCGGAGTTGTGAGGACAGAAGCGGGCGGAAAATCTGTTATTATGATGTACATTCTACCATTAAGGCTTGTCCTGAATGTGCGCTGATAGCATGTCAGCAGTTGATGCTCTGCTCTTTTTATCTGATGCCTCCAGAGACCGATCCGCTTTTATCTCCCCCAGCCATGACTGCCACCACCACCACCGCCACCCCCGTGCGTGGACCTCGGGGAACCGCCGGCCACGGAGAACCAACCCCGTATCTTCCGGGACGGGACAAAAACACAAGCACAAACGTTTATTTATTGAATGTTTTATTTATTTATTTATTTGTTTGAGTAAATGCCCAACCATGGGTCCAGTTAAAGCAGTTGGTCTTTCAGATGAGCGTCCTCGAGGCACGAAATGTAGATGAATCGAGATATTCCGCTCTTCCTAAGATCTAATAAACAGTTTTTATTGCTAGATAAATGAGTTTATAGAAGAATTTTTTTTTTTGCTAAGAATATAAAGTTGCCCAAGGCTTAACCTGAGCTTTTGTTTCTTTCCTTATTTTTTTTTTTTTTTTTTTTTATAAAATAATGCACCTAAGGAGCGCAGCCGGTACAGTCTGCCATATACCTCACGTTGTTACAGACCGTTGCGCTGTGCCTGTTTGCTTTTTTTTTTTTTTAATGCCTTGCCCTCCACAAGACTATATAGCCCCAACGACAGCCAAATAATAATGAATCATTTCATAAATAATGGGTTTAGGGGCTTATCGGGAATGAAGAGGCCGCTGCCGTGCGCTTATCTCGCCCGGCCACATTGCGGCCTGTGTTCCGCTCCCCATACAGAGAAGGGGAGCGCGCTGGATGCGGCGGGGAATAACTCACACACACACACACACACACACACACACACACACACACACACACACACACACACACACACACACACACACACACACACACACACACACACACACACACACACACACCACTGTAAGATGATTATCTCTGGCAGGCTGCTCATGGTCATATGGTCTAATGCAGAGAAACAGAGGATAATGTGAACTGCTGCTACTCAATTTAACCCTGAGTCGAGGATCTGACAGCCGCCTCAGCGTCTGCCCGTCTTACTTTGTATCTCTGCCTCAGTTCAGCCTGATAATGTTATCGCTTCCAAAGCGCTCCGATAAGAGTAACGAGCGGCATATTTAGTCTATGTTTTCTGGACTTGTCCGACCGGGCTGAGACTGTGAGGGGGAAAAAAACGGATGCGAGGCCTGTGGGAGAATTCCCAAGAATAAGAAGGAAAGAAAAAGCGCGTTTGTTATATCTACAGTCTGCTGTTGGATTTTCATATTTGCGGGGCTTTGCTCCGTTAGATTACACCTAAAAGCACCTTACGCCGTTTATGACGTGGACATATTATAAGACCAACCCATAACGATCCCTAGTAGCAATAATAGCATCGTGGCCTTCCCACCGAATAGAGACAAATCTATGTGCAAATCCTTTCTCACTTCTAGAAAACGATCCGATCCGAGCTGCGTCGCTTTATGTCAGAACTAATTAGGAGAGAAAAAAGGATCTAAATATTTTATTTTTCGACGCAGAAATAGCCAACAAGCTGGCTTGGAGAGCCTGGTGTTTGCGTTACGTAGGAGAGGTGATCGCTTCTTCCACAAAAAAAAGAGTAGTAAAAACGCTATTTAATTTACAAAACTCGAATTACACTTAAACGTATTTTCATCGCTTAAAAAACGAAAACGAAGCGTTTTCTATTAAGGACTGCATTGCCGCGAATCGGGCATTAAATTAGAAAGCATGACTGAAGCCTCAGCCTTTAGCCGAAATACTCGAGTCTACAAAAAAAGACAGTGAGGAATTTTACCATCAAGGTGAACGATGTTAAACCTGAAGACAATTTATTTTTATTTGCCACAACGTGATTATTCGGTGACACTATTTAAATAAAAAACACATGTTAAGATACATTTTCCTGTTGAGAAAGCCCGTCCCAGGTTTTCAATTGTTTTTTTTAAAAGAGAGGGAAAAAAAATTATAAGCTAAAAATAAAACAAATATATATGTATGTATTTAATTCTAACAATTTTTAAAACGTTCGATTCATATTTCACATGCACCCAAACCTATTGAAATTTGCAATTGATAATAATTGCTGGTTAATTATCATAGACGAATTCTGTACCATTCCAATTCACTTTTATTTAAGATTTTTCAAGGACGGCAATTGCTTAGAGTGTGAGAAATGTTGCTGTGATAATAGATTAATCGAGCACGTTTTCATCTAGGACATTGTGGGGCTGTAAAAGGGGTCACGGTTCGAAAATGATGGAAAAACGGGAGCAGGAGCTTTGTCCTGGAAGTCCCGACGCAGGATCCGGTCCTGGAAAGCAAGAAGACTCGGCCATCATCTCCAGACACAACGGATACGATGAGGACGAGGAGCCGCGGAGAGAAAGGGGGGAGGATGGCAACGAGGGGGTGAAGGAGGAGGAGGAGGAGGAGGAGGAGGAGGCAGATGAGAAGGAGAGGGGAGGGAGCTTCAAAGGGGCTGAGGAGACGGATGACGTTCCGCTGCAGAACTCGAGCAACGGGACCAGCATCAGCATCATCATCAACGGCGTTGCCAGGGAAACTGCCTCTCTTAACGCCCTTGACCTGAAAAGGGAAGTGCCGGTGATCGAGCTCTCCAGGAGGGACGCTATAAAAGCGCTGGAGCAGAGGACGGAGAGCCATTTGGTGCCGATCACGGAACTTCGCAGACCCCCACCGCTGCCGCTTCCGCCGCCGCACCGAGACAACGCTCGAATGGTCCAGCTGAGCCCAAACGCGTTCCCTGTCCCGGCCCGGGCGATGCTCTACAACCTGGCGCAGCCTCTCGCCGCCATCAACAGGTACCAGTAAAGTCAGAAAGAGCAAGTGTTTTATCTGCACGCACTGTCTTTGAGTTTAGGGTGGAAAGTTGGTAAGACAGATGGTTGTTATTTTTGCCCCGCGTTATTTATTTAATTTTTTACCAGATATATAAAAAATCTTGAGATGTAATTGAGTTCATATTTCGGATATATTGTTGAGGCTTTGTGTATCCTTGCATCAAGGTAATACAACTTTTGAAGTGATGCTACGACGTTTTTCACAATATATTTTCATTTTTGTTTTTCACCTCACCACACTGACCTGTGCATCGTTTTTGCCTGTTTTCTTGTCTCTGTAGTCTTGGAGGAGAGTCAGAGCAGTACAGCATGTACCCCAGCAACAGGGTAAAGCGCCGCCCGGCGCCTTATGAGGTTGAACTCGACGAGGGTAGGCGCATTTTAGATCTTTATAAGTATGGTAAGATGCACTTCTGCTGTGTGCTCCTTCTGCCAGTACAGTCCCCGAACCCCCACCCCCCAGTGTCCCTCCCTCATCTCCATTGCCATTCATCCACTGACATGGATGTATCAGAGTGTTGCAGACGATGCGTTGCAAAGAGGAAGGGGAAAAAGAGCAGTTCAACCAGTGAGAAATCTTAATTCACAGAGCAAATTACTCTACATGTACCTGCATATCATTAAAATAACCCATTCTTAGGCAAATATGGAGTACATTTTATTTGAGACATCTTCTCCATTGCTGCCCACTCACTGTCATATAAGGGAGGAGAATTGGGGGGGGGGGGGGGGGGGGGTGCTGCTGCCTCCATGCCAAGGTTTTACTGCAGAGTGGGCTGAAGGATTAAGATAGGCTGGGTGTGTTCCAAGAGCAACAATAACCAAAAAGACACTTCTGCTGGGGGTAGAATAATACGGCTACCTGCAGAGAAGCGTTTAGTTGTGTTAAGGAAAGCACAAAATATCTATCTATATATAGATGTACTACAGAATGGGGTGAACGCACCATTCCAAACACCCTTTCTTGACATTTGGCAAGAAAAATCTTTCCTTGTATTCTAAAAGAAAAATCCACGTTTACACTAATGACAGTTTGGCAACTTGATGGTTGAAGTGCGAAGCTTTCAAGTTAATCTAAAAAAACATACAACAATTTATACCTGCAGTCAGAAGAAGTGGGTCATTTTATCCCTAAACTCCACAGTACAGAGAGCAGTGTTTTATTCGCTATATGATAACTGAAGTTGGATGTTTTAGTTTTCATCTTTACCTACAGTGAAGCTTTTTAGCGTGTAAAATAAAAGGGAAGAAAAAAATATTTCAGTAAAGGGTTAACACACCCTCCCATACACACTTTTGAGGTGTGGCTACAATAATAAAGTGTGTTTTATATCCTAATAAATCATAGCTGCCATGAGGAAATTTTTGCAACTTCTAAGTGATATTTGAAGTGGGGGGGTTGCGGATTATTTTATTTTTTAACACCCATCTTCAAAGAAGCCTTTCAGTGTTTCTGAATAAATAAAGAAACAATAACAGATTGCAGAAGAGAGATAACTCAACAACCCAGACATATTTTGCTCTTGAGATTTGCGCACGCATCATCGGAGATTTCTCGTATTCTGGAAACTCCACAGTTGAACTGAGGATAGTGTTGGAACTGCTACGCAATCGGTCAAATCGGATGTTTTAGATCATGTTTTATTTACCCATTCTTAGAGAAGCCTTGCAGCGAGTCTAAACAAATACCAACTCTTTAGATTGCAGCGTTAACTCTGCCCCATCCTCACAAATTCCCTTTATTCTTGAGTTTTGGCACACAAAATTCAGAATTTCTTGTATTCCTAAAAGAGGGACACTTGTCCGACTTCAATGCGAATGTTTCAGATAATGTGATTCTTTGTAAACCTATCTGTAACACTATGTCTAAATACACAAATAGTCATTGATTTCATTATAGGGCGAGTGCACCCAACCAAATGCCATTTATTCTTGAGTTTGTTGCGCTAGATCATTTATGTCTTGTATATCAAAAAATCCACGGCTTTATTGGGGACAGATTTGCAAGCGTTGGGTGTTACGGTTTGTTTTTGTTTTTTTCTTCTTCTAAATGTTGTATATCTTTCTCTGCTGCTGCAATTCTTTTCGGATCTTTTTGCCCTTTTAAAAACCCATAGCTTTTGGTAACGATCGCCTGCTCTTTGTTTCGCCGCCGTGCTACCTAATACCCTTCATGTCAGTCTTTTTCTCTCTTTTCCCCCTCTCCGCCGACAGCTGGCCAGCCGAAGATTGTGCGTCGCATCTTCACCAACAGCCGCGAGCGTTGGCGGCAGCAGAATGTAAACGGTGCATTTGCGGAGCTTCGCAAACTCATCCCCACCCACCCGCCGGACAAGAAGCTGAGCAAGAACGAGATCCTCAGACTTGCTATGAAGTACATCAGCTTCCTCTCCAACCTCCTGGAGGACCAGGACGGAGGGCGGAACGTTGGCGGCGGGACTGACGGGGACACTGGGCTGCTGGTTGGCGTTCCAACCCACGAGGGAGGCCCTCAGGGCGCGCCACACCAGGAAACTGTAGTGGGCCTGGCAAGGGATGATCTTCTGGAGACAATGTCACCAGGTTCCAGCTGTGGCAGCCTCCCCGATGGCGATGCTGAAGGGAGTCCCGAGAGCTTCATGGAGGACCAGGACTCACCTCCAGCTACGAGGACTCTAACAGCCTCCCGCGGACCCTCACTGCACCTAGCGGCCAGGGATCTGAGGCGCAACGGACGTCCATTAGATGGTTCCACTCGACGATGATGCTGGCACCAGGGGAACACCGATGTGGCGTCAATGGACTAAATAAAAGCAAACACAGATCATTTGAAAAGTGGATGTCTTCAAAACCCTTCATCTTGGAGTTCTCATTTTAGGAAGAATGATCTCACACGTAGGGAGAGGGCGACCCTGCAACCTGAGACAATACACCTAAATATTGTGGTCGAATTTGATGCAGCGAAAGACTTGTAAATTCTGCATGCGCCCTGCTCCTGACCAACCTGCAGACCATAAGTTTCTACATGTTGAAAGCTCCGAAGACGCTCTGTGAAATGAAACCGGAGGGGGTGGGGGGGTGGGGGGGGGGACGAAAGCATCTCAAATCAAACGCTCATCACTTAGAGGATTTTCAGTGTCAGGAGTCCATTTAGTGCTAAACCTACAATCACCATTGATCACACAGTGGTGCAGTTAGTATGGATCCGCTTGGCTTTAACAGTTCTGCAGGGGACCTGATCTAAAATGCCAAGAAATAAACCATAAGATTTAAAACGGAAGGGGTTTCATGCGATAGAATAATAATAATAAAGCAAACGCTTGCTGGAGGCTGTTAAACACAGTGAACGGACGGGACTTTGACGCAGTTACGTATGTATTGTAAATAGTATTATATTTCCACTGCACAGCTTAATAACAGGGACTT
This sequence comes from Fundulus diaphanus, assembly GCA_037039145.1. NCBI lineage: Eukaryota > Metazoa > Chordata > Actinopteri > Cyprinodontiformes > Fundulidae > Fundulus > Fundulus diaphanus. The sequence goes on along the minus strand of CM073133.1, from coordinate 31,821,185 downwards.
TCTAAGTCCTGAGGTTTCAGATGTACCATAGCGTGCTTGTCCGTGGGTTTACCATCAAAACCTCTCTGTAAACAGACAGGATTTGAGAAGAGGGAATAAAAGTAATTCAACTCTAAGTGTAACACTATACCAAGTGAACATGTGGATGAAAGTGCATTAAATGTGGTACCACTTCAGTCACACTCGGTGATTCGAAAATTCTGCCAAATATTTCATTGGGCGCTCAAACAATTACACTGTGTGTGATGCAAAGCACATGTGTTTGAAATTGTTGTGGAGGTACAATATGAACAGTGCTCTTAAAGTGTACAAAACATGAGTCAGATGAAGTCTTGAGACGACTCATGAAGTCCTTTTGATATGAATGTTTTAATGTTTTTTTTTTAAACTATAATGCAAATGTAGTTTAGCAAGGTACACAAATAAGTCCCTTTGTTTCCGCATTAGGCGTGTAAATGCACACTCCCACCACAGCTACCCCACCACCACCACCACCACCATCTCTTTGCAGTATGGATGTTATAAGAACACCAGCAGTTTTCTGGAAGTTAAGTATTAATCACTCTTGTTGGTTATTCTGCTTTTGTAGCAGAACCTGGTAGCTTATCTTGGTACCTTTGGTATTTTATGAATTACAGTAAAGGGACATTGTACGTTTGGTAATGACATATTTGTTGTATGATAGCTGTATCTATAAATATATACAATGTTAAAGGGATGGATTTTATACAAAAAAACAGAATAAAATATGCAGCGGAAAAGTTGATTTCTCTGTGGTTTATCTTAGCATTTTTCATTCCTCTTACTGTTTTATTCTGTTTGATTTGATTTGACATCGGTTCAGTTTGGTTCATTTCCATTCTTTTGAGTTCAGACGAATTGAGTTCATTTCAGGTGGCTTCAACTCAATTAATTAATATTTTAATTTGATTCAATGCGATTCAGTGCAATTCAGTGTGATTACATTCAGTTTGGGTTAATTCAGTCCAGCTCAGTACATTCCAGTGAGTAAAACTCAGTTTAGTCTAACTTAGCTGAGCTCATGTCAAGTAAGGTCAGTTCAGTTCAGTTAAGTTCAACTCAGTTCAGTTCTCTACTTAGTTCAGTCATGAGAACTGTGGGAAAAAAGGCTGATTCTAATGAGACTGTATTTCTTCCATATTAAACTCAAATGTATTACATTCATTTCAGTTCATTATACTCAATATATAATTCAATACTATTCAATTTAACTCCATTCCTGTAACCGCAATTACTTTCACTTTATTTTACAGTTGAATCCAACTTAATTCAATTCAGTCTTAATTAAATTAGTTCGATTAATTGTAACTTAACTTATCTTAGTTCCGTTCGGTTGAATTAAACTCATTTAAATTCTAATCAGTTCACTTCAGTTCAACTCTGGTCACATCCGTTCAGATCATCTGTTCAAAATCTATTAGGTTTGTTTTTTCATGCAAGCAAGCTTTGTCGTTTTTTTTTCTTCTTTCCTTAGTTATTTCACGGCTGTGAATCATAAATAATTTATCTAAACAGGCAGACGATGTGATGCCATGTAATTATTTCCCACCTTTTCTGGACGCAGTGCAAAGCTCAAAACCACAACCTCCTCAGAGAAACTCCCTTAGTGGCCGCTACAATCCTCACTTCCACCCCCAACAAGTGACAACTTCCTGTGGAGGTTACCATGGCTTGCTGACCTGCAGGATATCCTGCCTTTGTGAAAGTGGTTTTTACAGCCTCCACTGCACTCGTTTGCCCATTGTTGTGTCTGTGCATTTTGTTCGAACAGGCGTTCCAATCATGTATTCACTGGTCGTAAATAAGTCTTTAGAGCCTTGGAAAAGTAACTGTGGGTTCACTAACTTGTGCTTCATTAAGAAAATTTCATAATCCGAAAAAAAAAAAACAACAGTATAATTTTTGGGAAGTTTACTTTAACTTTGTGCGACAGGCTATGCCACAAGTTCCATTACCCCAACACTGAGCACTCAGACATTTCCAAAGGCTGTAATTGCTTCCAGAGAGCATCAGAGACATCCAGGTGTTTGGAGACCTCTCCTGTGCTCCTCTCTGGCTTAGCCGCAGCTCCACCGAGGGGCTCTCCAGGTTAATGCCTGCCAAACGTTCACCTGCTTCAGTTTTCCTGACTCTCAGAAAAGACGCAGGCTCACAAAAGGGAAGGATAGAGGGAGTATATGAGGGATTGAAAGCCAGGGAGTCAAAGGATATGTATGTGTGTGAGTGCGTGTTTATGTGTTTTCATGTGTCTGCGAGAGCTGGCTGGTGTGTGCGGGGCCTGCATTTCATGGATCTGTTGGTGCGAGGTGTGTACATCAGTGTGTATGTGTGTACGTTTATCAGCTCTGTGCAGATGGGTGGCAGAGTGGCTCTTGCAGCCAAATGATTCAGTATGCTAATGAGTTGTTATCTGCGGTGCTGCAGGAACAATATACTGTCTTTCTCACAGTGGGAATCCAGCCTGCCGGGAACAGATTACACTGCACACACACACACCGCCAAGGTAGGTATTTATATTTTCACATCGAGGAGTTGGAAATACATAAATGTACAAACACACTTAGACACTTGCACACATTTTGTGCCTGTGTGTGTGTGTGTGTGTGTGTGTGTGTGTGTGCATAAACAAACAAGCAAAATAACGTTCCAAAAAGCTGGCACAAACACATCGCCATCACCACTAGCAGCAGCAAGAATAAGATGGAAATTTGACAAACACTTTGGGTCCTTCGGCAGCGGATGGAGATGTCACGGGGCCTTCCTCTTTAAAAGGTATCATTGTTGTTTCTGTCTTTTTTCCCGTACAGGTCTACAATAACCTTAATTGTGGAGACCTCCTAATTAATTCAGAATGCTCCTCGTAAGATTACTTGGAAACACAAAAGCAATATTTTTTGTGTAAATTCCGTCTTGGTAAGTTAGATGAATCTTTGTGTCAAAATTAACTTATTTAGCTACTGTTTGATTGAAATTTATCTAACTGTACAAAACGAGTTTGCATTAAGATTATCAATTAATTTCTCCTCACTGATCTTTATTCCTGTCGATCCGCAGAGCGTGGGCATTGGTGTCCTATGCATCTTATTTATACATTTAGATATATATATGAAGCATATGAAGCTCATTTTTATGGTGTTCATACAGACTCGATTTTAAACAGCATCCCCTTCTTCCTAACATGTCATCTTACAGTCATTTTGTAATTGTGTATACATGTACTGCGCTCCACAATCATAGTTACACCCTTAAAAATTAGATGCCATCTGAAAAACAGAGGAAACATGAAGAAAATAAAGCTTTTATTCAGGTAATTTATGAATTTCCGCAAAGTGCAGCATTGCTGTCAACAATATTGGTTCAGCAGAGGCAGGAAAATATCAATGTTGCAGCTTGCTGATAATTCAGAATGGTAAATTTGTGAAATTATTCAAGAACAATATTTTACAAAAGGGGTTATATTTTTAAAAGAGTCGATAAAAGACAAGGTTCTGTTTGCATTGTCCGTGTGCATTCAGTTTTATTTCCGAGGCACTCCCTTCGGGCCAGTAGAGACACTAGCGCTCATATTTTGTATTTCACTCATCAACCAGTGGAATTTGTCAATGTTTTATAATCAAAAAGACGGCTAAGGAAAAAACAAGCAAACAAACCAAAAAAAACTACAAAAAAATGTAGCCAAATGTTTAATTAGCTACTATAATCTGCAAGTATCTCTCTCTTGTTCTTTATCATTTTCTTCTAATGAGATACAGATTCATAATTACCAAATAATTCTCCTTTGGTAACCTGTAATTTTGAGTGAAGGTGCATGCAGGCAAGTACTTTAATACCATGTTTTGTGTTTGATCCCCAACTGTAACACTATCCTGTGGAAAAGCCTTTGAAAGCCAGAAAAACCACCGTCAGTGCTTACACGATTAAACCCTATAACACCCACACCCACACTAAATACGTTTTAATTTCTCAAAAGAGTGTGTTAAAAGGAGATTGTGTTTTCTATATATATATATATATATATATATATATATATATATATATATATATATATATATATATATATATATATATATATATATATATATATATGCCATATATTATTTGAAAATATATACTTTTTTTAATTATTTTTTGCAGTGCACTTAAGGAGTATTCAGTGCAACACTGTGTGAGCTGCAGGACGCTGTTCTTCCTATACAATTAGCTGGCTTGACAGTAATGGTGTGCAATGTAGCTTCTTTTTTTAATCAGTTTTTTTTTTAACACTGGTAGTTACGAGGAGAAATAGCAAGCAGTATATTATTAAAACGTATATTTCCAATTAATTCAGGCAAAGGTAATTAGACTGAACTAGTGTGAGAGTGTGGGGAGAGCAGGTCTTTGAGAACCCAGGAAACACAAATAACATGTCCAGTGTCCCATCGATTTCTTTGAATAGCATTACGACTGGAGTATTGACCTCCTATTTGCAGACAGTCAGTGACCTAATTTTTTTACATCAATTTTCATTGTTTTGAGTAGCTAGACAGCAGTCTGCTGTCAAAGGCATAATGTGTTTCTAGCCTCTGCCTGCAACCTATTTTGCTCTTTTAAAAAAAATACAAGCGCCATGCAACCTTATCGTCTCCAGTAATTCTTCTGCAAAATTTGAGCATAGTATGCCCTCTAGTGGTAATCAGGTTTATGTTTCACCTTAATCCTCAAGAAATTATGAGATTTTCTTACTGAAATTTCAAATCTGTTAGGAATTTAATGCTGGCTCTCTCAGAAAAATGAAAATCCAAACGTAAGATGTTTTTCAAGTAGTGTAATTTTAATGCATTTCTACCAAGTAAATAAAAACATTGCTCTCTCAATGTCCTAATGCAGAAAAGCATGCAAAGTTCTTGGTTTGATCAGCATGACTAAAAAAAAAAAAAAAAAGGAATTATAAGCAGCGACATTTTTACAGACACATGAAATAATGTGAGAGTTTAGCATCTTCAAGCACAGTAGTTGGAAAGGAAGCAAGCAAAAAAAAAACCTAGAAGTTGCATTCAAATGTTTTTCATAGAGTTTGCTTTCATAGTTAAGTCTGGGTAAATCAGGTAGCCAGAGAAGGTGCTGTCATCCTCGCTGCTGGAGTAAACCCCGTTCCAGTCTCTCAGGGTCTCCAGCCACACCTGGTCGCCCTCGCTGAGCTGCATCAGCACCAGGTTGGAAGCCTGATCGATGTCCTGGCCGTAAAGGGAGTCCCGGGTCCTCACTTTACGCACCCCATTGACCACCAGGGCAACCCGCAAGGGCCGGTTGCGCACAGTGATGTGATATGTGAGTAAGTAGACTCCTGAGTGTGTGACGTTGAACTTGTGGAGCGCTGTGTCCCAGTGCCCATCCCCATTGTAAAAGACCTTATCAAACTTCACAGGCAGCCCAGGTGGAGGAAATGACCGGCTTGGGAACAAGCCCACGCTAAAAGCAGAGCGAGCCGGCTGCAAACTCTCACCTGGATCTCCTTTTGGCCCCCGAGGACCACGTATGCCTTTAGCTCCCCTTTCCCCCCTCAATCCCGCCACTCCTCTTGCACCTGGGGGACCTCTTGTGCCAGGGTCCCCCTTCTCTCCCGGTGGCCCCGCTTCTCCTTTGGAACCATCAGTCCCGTTTGCTCCTGGAGGGCCCATCTCACCCTTGAGACCAGGGGGACCAGGATCCCCGAGATCACCTTTCTGTCCTGTCTCACCAACTAAACATTCTCCCAAACGTCCCTGTTCACCTTTCTGACCCTTTGTCCCAGCTGTCCCTGGGGGACCCACGGGACCAATGGTGCCCTTAGTCCCGTTGTGGCCAGGCTCTCCTTTTGCTCCTGGGTCTCCTTTCAGTCCATTGATCCCTTTTTCACCTTTCTCTCCTTTGGGGCCCAAATCACCTACAGTGTGTGAAGAGTTTATGTTAAAAAAGGAGAGAAATTATCACTTGTTTAATATCATCAGATGTAGTTTAACTGTTTACAGGCATGTTTGTCCATTTTCATTTGAAGCACTGTGGGGAAAACAAGTAGTGAACATGTCACTGTTTTTATACGTGCATTTCTCGTGGGGCTATTAACATGAAATTCACACCATGTTGAAAACAACCCAAGGTATCCATACATACAAAGGATTAAAATATTCAGATCATAAATTGTGTGTAATGAATGCAATGAAACACCGGTCTTCACTAAAGATGAGAAGAAAGCCAAGGCAAGCTCATGTAGATAGATATATAGTGCCCTTCACACACAAGGTGATCCAAACAGCTTTACGGGAAATCAATAAAATGCATTAAAATAACAAAGACCTTTACAGTTGGCTTAAAATAAAGCTCAACGTGTCAAATTCTTAATAGCTTTATATATATACTGCTCAAAAATTAAAGGAACGATTAAAAAAGCACATTAGATCTCATTTCAAATAGAAATCCTGCTTGATACTCATACTGATATGGAATGAATAATGTGTTACGAACAAAAGGATGCACCCATCAGTTGATGAAAATGATCAACAAACGTAATCCAACACACACGTAGCTGCTGCTATCACGTCAGAGTCTACGATTTCTTCTTTGAAAGAAGAACAGCCAGAAGTGCCTTGACTAGCTTACCTTCTTGTGGTTTCTCATAACGTCTGCTGGCATGACATTTTCATTTGATACCTTGATTGGCTGAAACCAACCTTTGGTAGGCGGGCACTGGGTGTCGCTTTACCCAATCAGCTTGGAAAGTTCTGGTGATTGTCCCTTCTTTCCTAGAATGGGTTTGATGGGTGCACACCAACATTGATAATATGCAGAACTAAACTCTGAGTTTAGTTCTGCATACTTCCAGGTTATGTGCTTGTATGCATGTCTGACAATGTAAGGGCATGCTCATTGTGAGATATGAGATGATGTCCTGGACACCCTCTAAGGTTCTGACCAGAGCATCTCTGAGCTCCTAGACAGTCCAAGGTGCAACCTGGTGGTGTCGGATGGATCTAAACATGATGTCCCAGAGATATTCTGTTGGATTCATGTCAGGGGAGCGTAATAACAATGTCAGGGGTCTAAGGCTTTCATCTTGATACCTGATGGCACTCAGGGTGCCATTGTTGAGCATGTCTGTGCCTCTCACCATGGATATGCCTCACCAGACCAACACTTACCCACCATCACACCGTTGCTGAGCAAAATAGCAGGCAGCGTAACATTAACTGCAGCTTCTCCGGACCCTTTCACGTCTGTCACATGAGCTCAGAGTGAAGCTGCTCTCATCTGTGAAAAGAACAAGGTGCCAGGACTGACCCTGGCAATTCTAGTGTTCCCTGGCTAATGCCAGCCAAGCTCCACGGGGTCGGGTAGTGAGGACAGAGTATACAAGAGGATGTATGGACGCCTGGTATTAACTATTTGGTTAAAAACGTTTGCACCGGTGGCATGCATAAGGTCACTTTGAAGGGCTTTGGCAGTACTAATCTAACCTGACAAAAGCCAGCTGTATGTCGCTCCGCCTAGCTCCACTCACATACATCTGGGACACATACATCTGGGACATCAGAGTGATTTCTCCAACCAAATTTATGGTCTGGCCAATCAGGACGCAGGGCTGGAGTTTCATAGATGTGACGAAGTGGAGACGCGACCATGACGTGAGACTGTTTTGATAGCAATGGCGGCTCGTCGAGGAAGCAAGCGTTAACATTGATGCTGCTATTTCTTCCGTGTTGTCCAATCTACCTAATATTGTTTCATTAAAAGAACATCAGAGAACGCCTTGAAGGCTTTTGTCAGTGGAAACGATGTTTTCGCCCTTCTGCCGACCGGATTTGGCAAGTTTTGTTTTCCGGGGCGCGTCCGCGTCTGCAGCGGACGCGCCCCGGAGCGGTTAGCGGTTAGCGCTAACTATGTTAGGAGGCCTTTAGTCCTCAACGCGGTCGGCCCGGAATCGACTCCGACCCGCGGCGCTTTGCCGCCTGTCTTCCCCCCTCTTCCTGTCAGCTCACTGTCAATAAAATGCATGCCACTAGAGCCGTAAACACATTATTATTATTATTATTTTTTTTTTCCTGCGTCGCTATCATCAGCGTCACGGGTTAGCTCCGGTGTGAGTGGTTGAAATAGCACGTCAATAAAGATGACAGACAAGTGGCTTATCCAATCATATGCAAGAATTTTTGATAAGGCCCAGCCTTCTGTAAAGGCAATTCCTATGGCGGTGTCCCAGATGTATGTGAGTGGAGCTAGGCGGAGCGACATACAGCTGGCTTTTGTCAGGTTAGTACTAATCCTGTTCCTCCTTGCAAAAATGTGCAGATACCTGTCCTGCTGACGGGTTAAGGAACTCAAACAGCTCTGTCCAGCTCTCCTACAGCAACTGTGTGTCTCATGGAATCTCCAACATGCCCTTGACTGGGACTGCCTGTCCAACCTCTGTGGGGTCCAGGTATTGGCTCATGCTACCAGTAGTGAAAAAACAGGAATGGCCTCCACCTGAAAAACCATTCCGGTTTTTGTGGTTGTTTTCAGACCACCTGTTGTTCATTTCATTAACACCAAAACAGCAGATACCAATTAACAACCCTTTCCACTACTGAGCCGACTGGATCAATGTTCCAGGAGTTTAACTGACTTGATATTATACTTAGATTAAAAAGCGTTCTTTTAATTTATTTTTATTTTGATCAGTGCATAAAAAGAGATGATTTTAAAGCAGCCAAACAGTTCCTGCACATCTCAGGTTTTCAGGGAGTTTGTTCCAGAGTTGAGTGGCACAGACACTAAACGTTGCCTTGCCTGGTTTTCTTCTGGTTCTGGGAACATGGAGTAAACCCGACTCTGTTGACTTGAGGTGTCTACTTGACAAGCAATTTAGAAATAATGCTTCCGTCAAAGATCATTCAGTGATTTCTGGTCCAATGGCAACCTTTTAAATTTATTCTTTTACAAACAGGCAAGAAGTGCTGGGTTTTAAGAACTGGTGTAATATGGCCTATTTTCCTGGTATTGTTCAGGCAGCTGCATGTTTGATGAGTTTGGTCTGTAAAGCCAACATTGTAGTTGTCCAACTTAATAAAAACACCAATTTTTTTGTGCCGTGTTTTGACAGGAAACAATTTAACATCAGGTAATACAAAATGCTGTAGAGAGCTAAGAAAATAGTTGACGTGTTTTGGTTTTCAAAAACCAATCCTAGCACATTTAATTGGAAGTCATCAACTGATACAACTGATGGTCTGTAATAAGGCTTTTCATTGCCAATGGTTTGCATAAGAAGCAGGTCATCATGAGCGAGGAAAGAAACTTATTGTTGCGAAATCTGCTGATGGCATACAGTATTTCTCAACTTTAGGATGTTCCAGTGAGCACTGTTAAAGCCATAAACCTGAAGTCGGAAGAACATCATTTCATCATAAACCAGGCATAACCAGTCGCTCCTTCTAAGATTTTTGATGGAGGAGTCAAAAATAATCGGCAGAGTTGTTCAATGGCCAAGGAACGCACTCAGAAAGTTCCAAAGAGATCCAGCAGGCAACGTTCTCCGTAAAAATAATAACTGTTAGCCGTTCATTGTAGTGTTTATACAGAATATGCAGAACATATTGTCAAGCTGAACGAGTGTCGTGTGGTCAGATGAGACCAGGAATGTCATTGCTCACACCATGTTTCCCACCACACAAACAGGGGTGTTTAGGGGTGGAAACTTCATGGAGTGGCGCTTGGTGAGTTTTTTTTTTAAAGCAAAACTTACTGGCAGACATAATGCAACTAGAGGAAGGATGAATGGAGAATTTTAGCGAGACATTCTTAATATGAATCTGAAAAAAGAAAAATAAATAGTCCAGTCATTTACTTGACTCATATCCAATTAAAAAAATGTAACAACGGAAATTCAGAGAGCATAGGAGAGACCCCCACAACCTTTAAGATCAGCAGGCAGACTGTGTGAAGGAATGGGTCAGAAATGCACCCAAGCGATGCGTATCCACCATTTCTTCATAAAGAAGAAATCTTCAAGACATCATTGTCAACAAAGGGCTTTCTGAGCACTTATTAGAATTCCTTAAGCATGTTTAATGCTTACTGCCTGTGTTATTCTCCTCTTCTATACATCATTTATGGACCAAATTTCATTGATTTCTTTGTATGTTGGGGGTTTTTGGGATTTTAATGACATGGGAGTCAATTGCATGACAACGGCCTCACTAGAAATGTTTTAATTGAGAAAAACAACTTATTTCGAAAGGTGTTCCGACTCTGGCTCTTGAAAGAAGTCACACACCTTTTTCTCCAGCTTTCCCTGAGATTCCAGATGAACCTGGTTGACCCGCTGGTCCTTGATCGCCTTTTACACCTGTGAAGGTTTGGGTGAAAAGAAAACACAAGAACACATTTTATGCGCTGACCAAGATTTTGTGACAAGTGAACAACATAAATAACTAAGAGACCATCAGTAAGTCTCCGTTTATTCCTGTTGTACCTTTCTCGCCATTTAATCCACTGAGTCCAGGTAGTCCGGCTCGTCCAGGAGACCCCTGGGGTCCAGTCTCTCCCTTTTCTCCTGGCAACCCTAAAACCCCCCAAAAAGGATTATGTTTGGCCTCCAGAAATTGATTTTCTTAAAATGAACATTCAGTCTTACCCGGAGGGCCCCGTTCCCCTGGTGGCCCTGGAGGCCCTCTCTCGCCAGTTGGTCCTTTGGGACCTTTTTCTGGAGGGCAGCACTCACAAACGTTGAAGAAGCATTCATTGTAGTCAAAAGTGTAATTGCCATGGGTTTTTCCAGGGGGGGCGATTGCATCAATGTGGTAGTCGGTTACGTAGGTGTCACCGTTGAAGGGGCTGCTGTCTGTTGGGGGCAGGGAGTATGCATCCGTCATAATCCCTGTAGTGTCTTCTGTGTAGAGGCTGTTGGAAGGAGAGGGGGTTTTCGTAGGAATCTGTCCATACCGCCCTCCCCCACCCAGGCCACTGGTCCCAGTTTTAGGAGGCTTGTTGGCGTTTTGAGGTTTGGGCCAATATGTGGCACCAGAAGTCAGTGAAATAATGAAGGCCAGAGAGATGGTGGTCACCAGGATGAGATCAGCGGATGGCATTCTAAACGATCAGGTGGAAGGTAGAAGGTGCGTTACTTACTGGTCATTTATTTTATGGATTTACAATATAAAACTCCCATTTAAAAAAAAAAAAAGCAGTAATGTTTTCTAAAGTCAGTCACATCTCTCTACCAGATTTCTGCCTCTTCGATAGAAAATAGTCGGCTGCTGAACAGATCTTAGATCTGGACTTTAACTGGACCATTGGAGCGCAACAATCTCTTTTGATCTAAACCATTCTGCTGTAGCTCCAACTGTATATTTTGTGCTAGAAAGTGAACCTACAGTACAGTCTCAATTGTCTTTTCCCTGAATTGATCTCCATCCATCTTTCAATCAACTCTAATCGGTTTCCCGTTCCCAGCTAAAGAAGCCATGTTGTTTTCAGGGTGTTTGCACCATCTTCCACATGTTTTCCATGTGCCCTGCACTTTGGAGATATGAGTACTTCTGCAAAGCAAAGTACAGTCAGTAAGCAGAGGTTAATGACTTAAAAAATGGAGGATGTCTTTGGTAGAAGCCATAAGGCCAGATACCGCAGTGAAACTCAAAGGTCACAAGCAGTGAACACACACACAACTCAGTTCTCTTTCTTGGCCGCAGTAGAGTTTTGGAAAACACAGCCTGCAGCCGCTTCTAAAAAAATGTTGTCTGAAACTGTAGTAGAAGAGGAAGTCATACATAGAGCAGAAACTCCAAAATTCTCTCTGCCGAAGTCATCTCAGTTTAAAATAAAAATGTTAGATACATGGGCTGTCATAGGAGAACTCTAGGATGCTGCCTGCTTTTAATGAAAAGTGGAGATAGGTATTAAAAAGGAGATAGCCGGCATCTGTGATAGTAGTAACCGGAGTGCATCAGTGTGACTGGCCTGGAAGACTTGGGTATGAATGAGATACCATCGCCACGTTCAAGAAACAAGAAACATACCAGCAAAAAACATATTCATGTGACCAAATAACTCAAAAGTGTAAATAAAGGGAAATGTGGTGCATAATTCTAGCTCACATGTGTTGCTAACATTAAAATGTGTATTCTTAATATTTTCCTTCACCAATGCTTTTCAGTTAATACCCTGAATAACCAGCCCCTCCTCCTCCGTCAACATGTGTGCTGATTCAAAGTGATTTTAAAAATGGTGGTTCTGGATTTATTTGAAAGTTTGATTTCAAGATTCTTTCAGGAAATAATATCTGCAGCAAAAGAAATAAATAAAACATCAAAAAGCAAAATATATTTTACCTGGTGATGTAGACTATGATGATCCCTCATTCCATCCCAACCAAGCAGGGACTGACGGTGTTTACAGCCCCCCTTTTTATTGCCCATGTTGCCCAGCTTCATCACCTTTAAACCAATAAAAAAAAAAAAACACAGGGGGTTCTCAGGAGGTAGGAAGGCTGGACTGAACAGATTATGTGACTCTCTATGGATATGTAACAAAGCGGGTTGTGTACAAAGAAGGACTTTCTTCTTTGCAAATAGGATATGAATACAGTGCCCCAGGAGTATATAAACTATTCAAGACTTATCTACAAACATTCACACACTACAATTTTACAAAAAGGTTCTGTGAGCATTAGGCGTTTTGTTTAGACATGCAGGCTCAAACACGGTCTGAAGTGTAAAGCATCTCATAACAAAGTACCTATGTGTAAATGGTAGAGATCACATCGTCTGGCGGTACCTCAAAGCAGATCGATGGATCACTGTACACCCCACGGGAAGAGGACCAGCGTCTTGAAAGAGGCGGCAAGGCAACACCGAGCCAACCATTTACCTCCTTGATCTAGCACAAGCAAAGATCTGCCCAGAAAACCCGAGAAGCTTAATGGAAACCGATGAACTGATCTGTGCGTCAGAATGTCTGACATTAACTTCAGGCTTCCACAGACAAACCTTTGAAATGCCCTCTGGGGTTTGCTCTTTGCGTCGACGAGCTATTCAGCTTCTGTTTAAAACGTTTAAAACAGAGTTCCAAGCACATGCTTGGCCTCCCAGTACTAGGTATACTCAGTCTTAATTAAGTCTGGACTTTTACTGAGCTATTTCAACACAAGAATACGCTTCGATCCTATCTGTATTCAACCTCCGCTTCAATCTGAAGGATTTCATGGCTACTAACAGGTTTTTTTTTTCAGGTTTGCCCCTGTATTTAGCTCAGTCCATCTTCTCGAAAACACTGGAGCTTCTTCAATGAATTGGTTGAAGTAAAGAAACCCCACCGCGTGATGGTGCCACAAACGAGACTTTTATCTTTCTTTCAACAATGGCTTTTGGTCACTCTTTCATAAAAGCAATATTTGTAGAGTGCACCACTAATAGTTGTCTTGTGCACAAAATCTAAAACTTGAGCTTCCACTCTCTGCAGCTCCTCGGACAGGGGTCGTCTAGAGAGAAATGACCCGACTTTAAAAAGGAGATGCCAGCAACTGATTGCGGTTGTGACTATGTGGGTTCCTGGTTTTGGAGAAATATACTGAGGGCGCTTTTGCTTATTTCTGTCTCTATGCTGCATAGGTTTAGTCTTTCCAGTAATCTGCAGAAATCTTAGAGCTATGTTAAGGGCAAGCCTATGCTTGAAAGCTGTGATTCTGGGATGTCAGATTGCTCAAACAGCACTGCATCAACAACTTTCATTCGTCAGAACGTGAGATAACATTATCACGCAGTCGGCTTTGAAAGCCATCGCTAAATGCTGTAACGCAAAAAATTTAGACATTGAGATCCCCCGTGTAGTCCTGTATTTCATTCTTGCAAACAGAAATTCTGGCAAGCAGGGACGGTTCCTACCTTTATTTAAATGTGTTTCAAAACTACACGGTAACAAATTGAATTTTTATGGCCCAAAATGTAAGCCAAAATATATACTGAATCATATTTTGCGCAATTAACTAAAAGTCATAATTAAAGTCTTGCAAGGGCACAATTCGCCTTACTGTCAAAGACCGAGGGAGAAATGAAAATGGACAATTCAACAGGCACTTTACTTGTATGCTACATGTTTTACAGTCAATTTATCATTTTCTTTAAGAGATGGATGTTTTGTAAACATTGTATTTCTTAAGTTTCTAAAGAAAACTGATCAGGCAATTTCACTGTGAGGTATGTGGATTTGTTGGAATTTTGTAAAGATGTCCAACTCACTTTTTAAAAAAAAAAGATATCAGAGACATAAACCTCATTCTGAACCCCAAGCATGTAACCAATGCTAGCTTTTAGTTTGCTACAAGCCGCCATGTTTGTTTTTTGGTGCCTTTTACTGTCTGCCACATATAGGCATGGCCTAATTAGAATATTTTGGAAAAAACCCTATTTTCCTGTGCAAAAGGCCTAAAATTATTACTTTTGGAAAGCAATCAAATTGGTGTTATTATTGAAGATCATTTCTTTGCTGTAACAATGCTTACTGTCCAACAAATCTTATAATGATGTTTGAAAGCCTGTTTATTTCCCATTTAATGGTGTCACACCTGTTAGGAAAATGGATCGGTGGACGTGATCCACCAAAGGCTGTTCACCATTGGCAGAAAGAATTTGGATTTGGATTGTTTTCCTTGGGCGGAACCACATATACAGGAAATAAATATATGACCGATGAAGTTCCTTACATGTTGTGGTAATTGGTTTTAATTTGCATGCATGAAACAAATTTTGTGTGGGAATAGGGTACCAAAAACAACTTTAGCCCTGGAACGCAAATCACCCTAAATCTGGCGCTGCCTGATCCAGTTTGCTTCTCTACGCATTCATGCCCAAATTATTTGTATGTTAGGCCCCCTGCAATGAGCTCTAAATATTGACTTTTGCTTCCTTGGGCAAAATGATAGGAAAGCTTTGTGTGACATTCGTGCTATGTAGTTCTTGGTGCATTTTCTTTTTGTTAAAAAAGGTAAATAAAGGCTATCTATTTTATTCCACTCCATTCACATGTGTAACTAAAATGAGCAACGTAAACAAGTGGTGTTGGTTGACCGCTTGTAAATAAAAGTACATCTTGGATTTTTATTTTGCCATGTTGCTTAATTTATAACTTTATTTGACTTTGTCTTTATTTAATTCAGTCGATTTCTGATATATAGCATCTCCCCCCGTCCTAATCATTGTAACAACAACAGCTCTGTCTCAGTAATAAATACATTGTTACTCATGAAGAAAGGTTGTAACGGTGAATTCATGTCATCTATTTTAAAAAAACAGTCCAGCTGATCTGTGGCTGCTTCCCATTCCTAACCTGCTGGATGACGTCACTGTATGTTTTAAATCCGCAGTGTTTCTCTTGGGTTTGCGGCTGCGCACACTTGCGAGCCCGCACTATGTGGACTTTTAGGGTCACTTCGCCCTTTGCAGAAAGCATTTCCTCTGTAGACTTTCAGAATAAAGGTTTCTCCCTCAAAGCTTTGCCTGCACCCATTGCTTCTCTGTCGCGTTTTTGCTTTATTGGGATAGACAAGCCACTTCCGGTCTTGCGCCCATTGTCATCTGTTTTTGTGACAACTCTCAAGAATCGAGGCGTGTGTGTGTGTGTGTGTGACAAAAAATAAATATATATATATATATTGATGTAGACATTGAATACACAATTAAGAAAGGGATCAAGAGCGGAAAAAAGGAGGACACCTCCAGGTCGCAGCGTGGAGACTAATAAATGTCGCTCTCCGTTGCCGGTTTAACTGCAGAGCTCGGCCATTCAGCGATGGGATGTGGGAGATCGGCTCAGCCCCCTTGCAGCTGTTCAGGGGGCCTAGGATAGGACCAGGACATCGGGCAGATTCGTTGGTTCTCCGCCCGGCGTCTGGCTGCCAAGCGATCAGTGCGCGAATGCGCTCGGAGACGCTGGAGACGGCAGCCCACGGAGGAGCGTCTTTAAGGCCCAAAGTCCGCTTTTGCCCGTCGTCGCGGTAGCAGATCGATCTTCTTACAGCTCCGCGAAGCGGATGGAGTGAAACCGTGCCAAAAGAGGAGGGGGTAGTCAAGACTGCAGCTCGGTTGCGTGTGATGATAGGAGACACAATGACGCTCCTGTCTCTTCTGGGTCGGATCATGCGCTATTTTCTCCTCAGGCCGGAGACGTTGTTCCTGCTGTGCATCAGTCTGGCGCTGTGGAGCTACTTCTTTCACACCGACGAGGTGAAAACCATCGTCAAGTCCAGCCGGGATGCCGTGAAGATGGTGAAGGGGAAAGTGGCGGAGATGATGCAGAACGACCGCCTGGGAGGCCTCAGCGTCCTGGATGCGGAGTTCTCCAAGACGTGGGAGTTCAAGAACAACAACGTGGCCGTGTACTCCATCCAGGGCAGGAGGGATCACATGGAGGACCGCTTCGAGGTGCTCACCGACATCGCCAACAAGAGCCACCCGTCCATATTCGGGATATTCGACGGTCACGGCGGGGAGGTTGGTACTGCGTGGCCCGGGCCCATTTTCTTACAGCTGCTGCATTGAGCTCACATGTGGTTAGTCCTCTTATTGCGTTAGTTGCCAGTTGCAAACGGATCAGGAACAGTTGGGGGGGGGACAGGTCGTTTTTTTTTTAAAAGGAAAGCAACTCTCCTTATTTCATCATATTATTACACATTTAACATTTTTGTGCGTGTAAGGGAGATAATTCTGAATTTCAAACCTTCATTCTAACAAGACCTCGTTTTCTTTGACTAGAACAGGCTTTGTCATATTGTTTTCAAGCGAAACATTTGTTCCCCCTTTTTTTTTATTCATTGTGGTATTCTTTTGTATTAACACCCTCACAACCCCCCTGGCGCTCAGACGGGGTTGACTTGAGGCTAATAACAATGAGCTTTGTGTGTGGTAGTGTGTGTTTCAGGGTGCATATGTGAGAGTGTGGATTTCGTCCCTCATTCACTCCCTCCTCTACCAGGGGTCAGTGTTTTCTCATGGTGTGCCTGAAGACCTCTTGTTGCAGGCACCATCGGTCACCGAGACGCTGCAGCTTGAGACTTCTCTGCCCATCCTGCCCTGAGACCAGATTTGCCGAGAACTGGCGACGGTTCAGTTCAATAAACTGAATTGACTTAGATCAGATAGCGCTAGCACCGCCTGGCTTTGCAGCAAATCAAACAAATGTCCCAGAACCCTATCTGGACAAACCTCCTCGATGGGCACTTTCGTCAAATCAAAATAGTACAAAGTTAAGCTTGTACAGTGGTTGGTTCCATGTTGTTGTTTTCGCCAATAGTGGTCATGCATGCAACCACACAACGATCAAAGGTGTCTGGCCGGAACTGTTTGTCCGACAGGTGGACTACAAGAAAAATATTTGCATTACTTTGTCTACAGAAAATGATACTATGATCTGTTTATTAAGATTTATTATATTAAAAGTGGTGGCGGAAATTCTATAAAGGTATTTTAGAGGGTAGAGATGCACCGATCAGAGTTTTGTGGCTGATTTCTGATCTGCTGTTTTTTTAAAAGCTTCAGCATTTTTCTTAAAGTGTTTTAATAATTGGCATCGAAATTGTATTTTTTCTTGACTTTATGCTACGTTTGACCAATATTCATAACAGGAGAAGAGGAGCTACTTTAAAACAAAGGCAAAATGATTACTAGCTGATTTATATTAGCAATTAGCATAGTTAGTGTTACACATTCTCCTGTGTGTGTGTTCCTCTGTGCTAATTATGGCTTGCTAGACCATTTATACTTCTTCTGGTTTCACCTTTAAACACCTGATACTGAAAATAGCTCAAGTTGAGTCTTCTTCGCTCAGCAACAACTTCCCCACTGAAGAGCGTTGTAGGTTAGCATAACCTGTTACTGCGTTGATATGATGCATCAACCAATTTAAAAGTAAGGTTGGGTTGAGTTTCCCACTAGACCAGGGGTCTGCAACCTTTACAATCCACAGAGAAATGTTTGCCTTCAGTCTAGCTAAATAAAACTAATTTAGAGGTGCAAATGTTGCCTGACCCGTTGAAATAAGACAACCCAAAAAAAGATGGATAAACGTTTTTCTTTGGGGTGTTGATATTTGTGGAAAAGTATGTAAAACAGGCACATAGTTTCCAAGCAAATGACAAGAAAAATAGATCTAAAAAAATATTACTGGTCCTATGTTGTTTGAATTCAATGCAATTATTCTATGAAAACACAGAAGAAAGACAACTAAAACTTGCCTTTATTAGAAAAAAAAAAATATATATATAATTATTATTAATTACTTCTTTGTCATTTTTAGCCAAAGTTATTAAGAGCCATTATGGAGGGTCCAGAGAGCCACTTGCGGCTCTTGAGCCGCAGGTTGCAGATTTTTTGTGCAACTTAAAAAAATAAGTTACGCATATTTAGAATCCAAGACTTTTACAGTCTTTTGTTTTGGCTTACAGGAAATTGAGATGTCAGATTAGAAGCACCAGCCCTACACACTATACGACAACAGACCAAGGGTAATTGGTGTGTACCCATGTGGACCTTTTAAAAATTAATATTTGTTGCTCTTATCAGGCCGATCACCGCCGCCACCCCCTTCCCCTATGGCCATATTCCACCACCCCAGCTGTTTTATGTCTTGCTGCTGTCTGTTGTTTAATTAGCATTTTTGAATGCCTATCCCCATATGTTTTAGTTGTTTGTTCCTTTGTTTTTCCATGTATTCTTTCCACTTACCTTCTCTTCGACATGGATGCATTATTCTGCTCTGGGTTTACAGTTGTGAATCCAGAGACCGCAATAAATGAAGCGATGCTGCCGCCGAGCCATATATGGACAAACAGCCCTGTGCATTTTGTCCCAGTCCTAAAAATATGCATATGCGTATGCAATATATAAGCCGCTGCTGCTCTCAGAACTTGATTTACGCAGGCCAATGCTGTGGAAACAGACTCACCCATTTACAACTTTGCTCTATCCAGTTCAGATTTATGGCCATCTGCTGAGCGAGGGCCAAAGACGTTTTGATATAACGGTGATGTCAGCAAGAAACCCTGCCTACACATCAGCCCACCTTTAATACCGCGGCTCCCATATTTTACATTCGCTAATTAAATACGCCCTGCAGTAAAAATCTTTTGGCAACTGTAGAGGCTCGCAGCTGCATTAATCCTGCCGTTTCTTGTTGTTTTTTTTCCGCTGTTTGCTGCAAATGGAAACCTGCTCTCAAAGCTCTTTTCCTTATCCAGTCTCAAAGCACACCACTCTATCCAATTAAATAATGCACAAGTTCTCTTCCAGCAGCAAGGGAGGCAAGTAGAGGGACGGCAGAGTGATGACTTTTCTCCCATGTTAAGTAGGATTAGTTTTATCTACAATTTCATCATCTTTGGCAAATACCTCCCCCCACGGTTCACCAACTTTGCTGCAGTGGATCCAAACCCCGCATTCTTCACGCTAAACAGTGTTTGTGTAGAATTGGCGTTTTTGTGCAGAAAGGGGATCTATGTTCAGAAATAAACACGTTGCATTGAGGAAAGTATGCTGTCTGGCTAATGAAATAAATGCAGACAGGGTGTATTGATGGTTAACTTCACGTTGTAACTTTGCTGCATCATTGTGACTGCTTTGCTGCTGTGCTGTGCACAGCCAAGTCCCTGCCAAGAGAGGCTTTAACTCTGAAAGTGGGAATTAAGACAAAATAAACTTTAGATGAGGGGGCCATTCTTGCTGGAACTAGCTTAAGTACAACGTCAGAAAGGAGCACTATGGATAATGTGAACTTATTTTAATGATACATTTTTTGAAGTGTAAGAAACATCTGTACTGTGTAAACAGAGTGGTATCAATTATGATCTTTTTGGTCTAAAAGAAAGTCTAGCGGCGCAAATGAAGAAAGAAGGAGGTAAGTAGATGTTTGTGAAGGACGAGGATGGTTAAAATAAAATCTGGCAAAACAGTGTTGAAGTTAAGCAAACCTTGTTCCTCTTTGTATATATTTCAGACATGTGGCATTCCTGAGCTCACTGAAAGCATCCATGCAAAGTATAACTCCGCTTCCTTATTTTATCCGTCTAATCGCCACTGTGGGTCTGTTTTTGTCCCTCTGGCTTCCTGTCTGGCCCAGGCTGCAGCTGACTATGTGAAGGCCCACCTGCCCGAGTCTCTGAGGCAGCAGCTGCAGACCTTTGAGAGGGAGAAGAGGGAGAGCGCTGTCTCTTACGCCAGCATTCTGGAGCAGCGCATCCTGGCTGTGGATCGGGAGATGCTGGACAAGCTCTCCACCAACCACGATGAAGCAGGTCGGGAGGGGCAGTGGACAAATGAACATGAACCGCATCAGGCCAATGGCGCGAGAAAGGAGCCCTCTGAAAACATGTAGCGTTAATAATGATCGAGAGCTTATTCCACCCAACGTTATTTATAGGACACGTCTTATACCGTCTAGGGTAACATAAAGTGCTTTGCAGAGGTTATTTAATTTTAATTTAAGCTTTCTTCTTCTCCAACTGAAATCCTAAATATGCAAACACTTCTGTTTTGCTTTCTTACTTATGACATGATGTCCTTGGAGCAGGAATTGTGCTCCAGCAACAATATTTCTTTAGTGCAGTTGTATAACACCATCAAAGAAGCAGATTCATTCATTTTAGTTTAATTTATTTATTAAACCTTCTCATTTTTTTCACATTAAAAACACTTTAAGATAAGAATTACTGAGCTTATATGCAGCTTTTATGTAGTTCGCCTGAAAACCAACTGAGAAACCTGAGATCACCAAATGGCACTACTGTGTAACATTATGCTGCTGCACGTTCACTTATTTATGATTCAGAGAAATAGTTTAGATAGATCAGTTTAAAATACCTTAACTTCTTCTGCTTCAAAAATACTAGGTTATAATAGTATAAGTGACGACAGAACGGGCAAGGTTACTCACTGCAAAAGCCCTATAGCTCTTATCAAAGTATTCTTTTCTATCACAATTCAAATGTTATGCTGTTCTTTATCACATTTGAATCTAAAAACGTGATCTGTTAGTTTCAGGCTTTATGGTACCCTGCCAAAGTATTCATGTCCTTAAAACTATTTCCCACGTTTTCTCCTCGAAGCCACAATGGATTTTAGTGGGATTGCATAGGTATGAAGTGGAGGAGCAAAATATCTCTAAATGTTTTGCAATTTAAAACATCGGGCTGCTCTGTGAGACCTCAGAGGTTTATTAAAGCATATTAGTTAAAAAACAACAACATCATGAACGGTCAGGGATACATTTGTGGAGACGTTTAAAGCAGGTTTAGGAAATCCAATAATATCCCGAGCTTTGAACATCACACTGAGCACTGCTCCGTTTGGAATTGGTAAACGGGGAAGGGAACGTCACAAGTGCAAACTTACCCAGACACGTCCTTCCACTTAAACCGACTGGCTGGGCAAGAAGAACATTAATAGGAGAAACTGTCAGGAGGCTTATAGTATCTCTGGAGGAGCTGCAGAGATCCACAGCTCAGCTGAAAGAAACCGTAGACAACTGTAAGTGACACAGTCAACTAATTTCTAAATGAAAGACTAGCAAGATAAAAACCATTGTTGGGAAAAAAAAGACCATAGGAAGTCTCAGCTTTCCACATGCCATGTGTGTCACGGCAAACGTGGAAGAAGGTGAGACCAGAATGGATCTTTTATGGCTCACATGCAAAACACTGTGTGTAGGAAAACCAGCTCCCACATCATCTGAAACACACCGTACAGGGCAGGTTTTGACAAAGAAAAAACAAATTCAGGTCTCTCTATTCAGATTTTGATTTGTTAAAAAAGGGAAATCATTGCATTCTTTTCCTTCTACTTCACAGTTATGCACTACGTTGTGTCGGTCTACTTCAGTTTACGGTTGATACATGAAAAATATGAAAAGTTATACGGGGTATGACAGATTTTTTTAAGCCACCATATTTCACTAGAGAAAAACAAAAGATCAACTGAAGACTTTGATTATTAAACCTTAGGTATATTAGCTAAAGCTATTTACATTACATAACATTTACTCTCAGTGACAATAATCTTTTCAAGGGTGTGCACTCTTGGCAATTAAAAAACAAACAAACACTGGAACTTCTACTATTTAGTAGATAAAAATAAGTAAATGAAAAAAATGTGAACAGGTTAGGACAGATGAGACGTTTTTCAACAGACTGCTTTCCGCTGTTCCATTCAGGTACAACATGCCTGATGGCGCTGCTGACAGACAGAGAGCTCACAGTGGCCAACGTTGGAGACTCTCGCGGGGTGTTGTGTGACAAAGATGGGAATGCTGTGGCGCTGTCGCACGATCACAAGCCATATCAACTTAAAGAGCGCAAGAGGATCAAGAGGGCAGGTACATGCTGAGACAGTACCGCATTGCATCCAAGATAATCAGCTGCACCAAACCTTCCCCCTGATTTTTAGGGTTCTTTGCTGCCACCCGTAGGCCCAGTCCAAAATAGCATGCTGTCAAAATACACTGCATCAAGAAAAACCCCACAGTGATAGCTCAGTGAACTCTGTGTTGTCATTTTGTGATAACACTTTAGTTGCTTGCATACCAGTCTTTTCCAATCTTTTATCAAAATATTTCTGAGCTAATATCTCCTAGAAGGTCAGTTCATGTATGAAATGAGATCTCTCATGTTTCTAAAAGAACGTTTTTCCAGTTTAACCTGGTTTAAGTTGTCTATTTCAGTGGTGCTGTAGCACCTAAGCTTTTTGGTGACATTTTTTCCCCTCTCAACTTGTCAAATCATCTTTTTATTTTATTGTAATGTTTTTCAAAACATAATCACAAGATCCAGATCCTTTTTAACAGCTATCTCACAATACCAGATTTACAGATTCTTTGGATAACTTTGCATAAACCTTTGCTTGCAGGAGGTTTCATCAGTTTTAACGGATCCTGGAGAGTTCAGGGTATCCTGGCTATGTCTCGTTCCCTGGGGGACTACCCCCTCAAGAACCTCAACGTGGTCATCCCTGACCCAGATATAATGACCTTTGACCTGGACAAACTGCAGCCGGAATTCATGATCCTAGCATCTGACGGTCTCTGGGACGCCTTTAGTAACGAGGAGGCGGTGCGCTTCGTCCGCGAGCGCCTGGACGAGCCTCACTTCGGTGCCAAGAGCATCGTCCTCCAGTCGTTCTATCGCGGCTGCCCCGACAACATCACAGTCATGGTGGTGAAGTTTAAAAGCGGAGCTGGGGGAAGTAGCAAGGGCGGTGAGTAGGTCGGTGGAGGGGTTTAGGGCTCACACAGAATGACTGTTTTCCCCCTCATGTGGATGCAGCAGGAAGAAACAGGAAAGCTGAGGAGTATCACACATTTCCTCACATGTAAAAATAAAGCTATTTTTTTGTGTCAGTTGATTCAGAAAAGGACGTTTAAACTTACTATAACTAACCTCTATATGAATGATCACTTCTTTAAAAAAAAAAAAAAAAAAAAAAGCAATTACAGAACTACTACAGATGGGGGGGATTTTTTATTAACCAGCACATACCAGATTGTGACTGCTTTACTCCTGTTTACTTTAACTTGCACATGGACGGCACAGCTCCACTGGAAGTTTTAAGGAAAATCTGTGTTACTATGGGAAGGTGCTAAAAATGCAACGGAAAAAAACAAAACACCATCTAGCTTCTGGCAATATGATGATGCTCTGTATTGTTGTATGTATGTATTTATTTTTTTCCTTGAACAGAAGTCTTTTGTCACATACAACAAGGCTGCAGTGGATCCAATATTTTTAATTAACTTGAAGCAATGCTCTACACGGATCTAACCTTTGAGTATACGTAACTTGCCCCCTGCATACTTGAATGGTTCCTGTTTAGTGTTGAAAGTCTCAACCCTAGCATGCATTCAGCATTAATGCATTCTGAACTGCATGGATTCTATAAGTAAGCTATAAACACATCTAATAGGGTGTTGGACTACACAATGCACTGGCTGTGTGGGCCCGTCTTCACTTATTGAACTCTTAAGAAGCACATGTTTCTACATCTGTAAACTGTCTTCCAAAATGTAGAGTCAAAAAAAAGTGTAAATGAGGAAACTGAAGCCTCTTCGTTGAGAATTGTGGTTCATTGTATTTTTTTTAAAAGATAATTTGTAATTGGTTATTTTAATAATCTTAAGTCTTTCCTCCTGTTATGTAATGCAAACTTTGACCAAACTTGTACAACAGTTCTGCTATTGTGTGTCGAATGTGTTTCAAAGGCATACATAGACAGAGAAATAATCCTCTGGCATCCTCTTGTGCTATACAGCTGAGTGGAAAAGATACATTCTGATCTCCAATTAAACCAGGCGGCCATGGGCTTTATGTAGATGTAAAAAAACAAAAAACAAAAAAAAACTGGTACTAGCCTTGCAGCCTTGATATGCTATGGAATCAATGCAAGTGCTGCTAAAATGCCGCAGGAATGACCCGATGATAACGTCTCAAGATACAATATGCAGACGCTCTGTCTGTGCTGATGAAGATTTGCTCACCTCGAATGAATCCTTCAAGTGCAATCTAATTAATTAGACTAAAACATATTCTACCACTTGATGGCACTTGTGGAACATTTATACAGAATTGTGCTTTCATTCTTAGATGGACATGAAAAACATGAAAAAAGTGAGGATGCCATTAAACAAAATGGGGGTGAATCAAGGAACACGCATACTACATACATGTGACAAGACTTGACTTTTTTCTAAGATACACTGAATTACTACATGTCCAGAGCCACATAAAATGCATCTTTAGATGCACATACATACAGTATGCAACAGGATAGGAAAAATGTCACAGAAACTTTAGATTACCCTGAATGTCCAACATTAAGTCTTGACCCAATGTTAAAAAATGAAAATGTTGGTTGTTTTGTGCCAGTACATGCACGTTTGGGCTGTTGCTTCTAGCTAATGTTCATGTTGCTGATTTTCCTGGAAGCGACCACTAAATTGCATTAGAAGCGGAGCTGAGATCATCATTGTAAATGGGTTTTTCTGTGAACACGCTTTTAAAGGTTACCGTAGATTGTTCTCTCTGTTATTTTCCTTTCAACAATGACCCCTACATGAAAATAACATTTGCTTTTACAAAATGGTTGGTTTTAGCTTTTTTATCTTAAAGCTATCTTTCAAGTCTGCAGAAGGTGGGTGGTACTCAAAGAGAAATTATGGACGAAATGCCAAGTTAATTTACGAAACAGATATGCACACAAAAGCTGGGGAAACAAAGCGCTATTTCAAAGTGCTCATGATATCAAACCAGTAATTCTGACATATCGGTCAATAGTAAAACTATCCTTAATAGTATTAAATGGTTTTGATGTTTGTAAAATCTGTTTTAGTACCTGAAATTTACATCTTTTCAAGGTTATGGCGCTAATGAAAGTGGACTTTTTTTGTCATCATCTGCAGCAGGGCATGTGCTTTGGCTTGTTAATGAACAAAGTACTGTACTTTAGATGTTTATCACAGGGCGCTGGTTTTGAGCGGATAAGCGCACGAGACTTTAAAACAAATGAGAAGATGACTCATCGTGAACTCTTTGCCTCAGAAGGGAATGCTGCTGGTAATAAGTCCGAGATGATCTCGAAGCAATACTTCATGGGCAGCAGGCACACGTCGGAGAATGTTCCGGTAAAGCACGCTTGATTTACTACTGATTTCAGTTCAGCTGTTACCACTGTGTACTATGACCACGTCATCAGCTGGGGGCAACAATGAGAACTTTTTTTTTCCAAAAACGATTATTTACCACTTTACCTGATGCCTTATTTATTGAGTTTTGGGATGTCTCTGACAGATCGCCCAGATCAGCATACTGTATGTTTAATCTCTGTCCTTCTGTACTTCAGCAGAAGTTTACAATAAAAACATTTTACTCTGAAAAGTTGGGACTCTGAGTATTAAAACCACACTCTTTGATATAAAATGCACATTGTTTTAGCATTTGTGTCATACCAGAAGCCTGACAAATCCTTTATAACAACTCTATCATATGTGCTTATATATATATTTTTTTATCTTGCACGTAGCTAAGTTTGACACCCTCCCCAGAGTTTATTTTGAATAATTTGCACAATAGCACATCAAATATGGAAATATAGGCAGTTGTTATGAGATAAAGCTGTCACATTTTCGTCACCTGTTCTGGAATTTGAATCAGCTGTGTTCTCATTGCAGGGCCGCTGGGTCTAAATAAACATGTTGTTGTAAATCGGCCAGTTTACTGTGGCTACTCCATGAGTCACTAATTGTGCGCTAAAGTTGGGAAATACGCAATCTTGTCGGACTGCACCCGGTATGCTCCTGTCAGGCCTGAAATAGCTCCTTGTCCGTGCCGTGCCTGCAAGGCAACACACCCTGCTGTGGCGCCCTGAAAGGAGAGCACACAACTCCTGAAACAGATGGTGGGCAGCACTAATTCATTTGTGTGAGGCATCAAAAAGCAAAAGCCGTCACAGAATTTCTGGAGTTGTATTAGGTCTGGTAAAACAAAAAGTATTTTCTAAACAAATACTCTAATAAATGTCGGCATATGTTACAGGTATGTATATACCACAAATAAGCAGATTTTTTTGGTTTTGACTTTGACGGGGGCAGATAAAACGTAACACATGAGCATGCTTTTAAACCAGGGATCAGCAAACTTTGTAATCCTTTGTAATTCTTCTTAGTAGAGCCGTAAAAATCTGTCCATTTGAAAGAAGCAAGCATGACGAGTTTTATGAACAGCCTTTGTATAAATAGTTTATGTTTTATAGTTTAATTAAAGAGCTAAGAACAATTTTAGGTTTCAGAACAAAGTACAATTTCTAACTTTCATGAAAAGACATTAAAACAATTTTCTTGAGGAAAATGGCTCAGAGCTAAAGAGAATGAAGAAAGAACTAAACAAAAAAATAATACTACCTTGTATCATTAATGGGATTCTTTTGTAGACAATTGTACATGAGTACCCCACTGCAGTCGCAGGGTGCTGCCATTTTTACAATCATTGCCGGAAGTTCACACCCAGAAGTCTAACGAAATCGGCAGAAGTCCCCAAGTATATCCTTCTTGAAGTCGCTGTGAGTTTTGGGCCGGGAAAAATCATCCCAACAACATGATGCTACCACCACCAAGACTCACCGAGCAGATGGAGTGCTCAGGCTGAGGTGCCGTGTTGATTTGCACCTAACATCGTGTATGAAGGCCAAAAAGTTCAGTTCTGGTCTCATCTGACCAGAAGCCCTGATTAATGCTCCCCTTGGAGACGTCCATGTCTTCATGGGTTTAAGGCCATGCAGCGTAATTTCTCTTTAACGATATCTGTGAGGTATTCAAAGCTTTGGATGTATTTTTAAACCCATCTGTACTTTAAACACCTCCAAAACTTTATCCCTGAGTTGTCGGGTGTGTTTCGTGTTCTTCGTGATCTGGCTTGTTCACTAATGTTCTCATAACAAACTTCTGAGGCTTCACAGAGCAGCTGGAGTCATACTGGGATCAAATTACATGCAGGAGGACTTTGTTTGCTGACGGGTGACTGCCGAAGATGCTGGATTTTATTTAGGGCATCAGATTTGTATTTTATTTTAATGGACAAACTTTGAAAAAACGTTTAGAGATATGCATGCTTTTGGATGGCCCCCCTTTTTTAAAGTTTGCTTGCATAGTAGCTACTATGCCGCTGTCATATATTAGGGAGTTGGGATACGATAAAGTGGCGGCGGACTAAAGTAGGTGAAAGACATTTAAAAATAGTATTTTTTTTAATCTCCTAAATTCAAAATATAACACGTAGAAGACTTTGTGGCCAAACTGGCACCCCTGAGCCAAGGTCAGAGACGGCGTGCAGCAGGTGGACAGGCTTAATATAGGTCCAACATGAGCTGATTGCAATGTCCACGCCCCCTGCCCCCCCCCCTCCACATTGGTGCCTAATGACCCTAAAACCAAATGCGTCACACTTCATTCTTACGGGAACAGTTTACTCTGCTGTGTACCTGGCATATATAAGTGAAATAACAGGAGTATAGTGACCACAGAGGAATAGTGCCAGCTAACGTTTGCTTCATTTTGGGTGCGGTCAAGAAGTCACTTGAGTTTTCAACCGACATGGGACACCACGGCTCCAAATCCTCAGTTGAAGCCCGCGTTATTTTCCAGCCTTCTTGTCCAGAGGACATGAGCCTAAAAGCGCAACCATTCTCCACCCCATCCTCGACTCCGTCCTCCGTTGTGCGCATTCAGAGGAAGGTGCCCTCTCCGGCAACCTGTATTCACCGTTCTGCCCGGACCGCAGAGAAATCCTCACCCCACTCCTGGCCCCTGAGACGCCGTGACCCAGAGGGACTGGTGTACGTTATGGATAACCCAACTGGCGGCGTGTGGGTGAAACAGAGAGAAAAATGGACCAGATCCTGATGAGAAGAGAAATCTTCCCTTTGGAATGCAGAGGATTTTACCGGAAGAATCAGTCGAGCTTTGACTGAACAATAACTTTCTATGCAGGTGCCTTTAATTCAGGTTCCCTAAAGCTGATGTTCAGCTACACCGCACCGCGTGGAGCTTGGGGAGAGCATGAAGGCCTGCTTGACTCTGGGGAGCAAGTTGTGCACCGATCATTGCAGTTCTTGAAGTAAACCTGTGTGTTTATTGTTTATAATACCAGGTTATGGAGAAGATGGTCACACGAAAGCCAAACACTGGACATTGAGAGACTTTAATTTAGAAACTCTGTGTCACACGTGTTGATACAGAAATGTGTTGTTTATCTGTAAAGCAGTGATCCACTAGATTTAGCAATGGATTACATGCAACAATTTGAGTAAAATATTCAATGTTTTATATATCTAAAAAAATTACTTTAAAACAATTAGAGAAGTCTGGATCAAGTCAGTTAAAGTGCTGGATCCACTTTGAATCTGACTTGAGCTTTATTTATTTTTCTCTCTATTTGTTTATTTATTGATATTCTTTGCTAGAACACTGAAAAGAAAAAAACATTGAAACCGTTTTTTATTCATTACGTTTTTATATTTAAGTTTGAATGTAATGACTTGAGAATTGGTACTGACTCACGCTTATTAAACTCAGACCATGTGTTTTTTTAATTTAATTGTTATCATAGTGTATATTTAAAATTTTTTGCAAAAAGATGTGGACTGCCAGACACCAGTGTTTACATTTGTCACCAATTGTTTGCACTACAATGACTCAGCGTTTCTTACTTAATTTGTGATGTTTTAACTGCCTAACTTGATTTATTACTTCAGCAGGGAAAGGTGTAAACATTTGCATTCTTGTATTGTAATGGGTACCTACTGTCTACATGAAAAATATGTCATCATCAAATGGATATTTGACTGAACCAGTGTTGAGAGTGGATTTCCTTAGTTTATTGTTGTCTTATCTCTCCATGGTCACATGTTAATGAAAGTTTCTGACATGGGAGTTATGGCTTACTGCTCAGGGAGCCTTTCCATCAAAGGGCAGCTCATGTACTTGGAAAAAAGACTAAAGGGCTGTTTAATCTGATTGAACACCAATAGGTGTTGGAATTGCTGAAGTTGGTGTTCAATATACAGGTTCTCATTTGGCAGCTAAATTAAAGGACTGTTTTACTATTTTTAAAGGAATTTGGACTAGGTTTTTAAACAACAGCTGTTAAACATATGCAATATTTAAATTGATCATACCTTAAGTGGATTATTCTCCACTACACGATTTCAAACATAGTTTGAGATTTATGAAACATTAACCCGATTTTGTATAAAATAAACACCCAAAAGGAGCGTGT
Source organism: Fundulus diaphanus (assembly GCA_037039145.1). Classification (NCBI taxonomy): domain Eukaryota; kingdom Metazoa; phylum Chordata; class Actinopteri; order Cyprinodontiformes; family Fundulidae; genus Fundulus; species Fundulus diaphanus. The sequence goes on along the minus strand of CM073133.1, from coordinate 31,791,373 downwards.
TCAGTTGTTTATATTAGTATTAGGACCACATTAGATAGAGACAAGTTGGAAAACACTCAAACCTGAAATGATTGCTGATTGTTAAAATTATTTTCGATTTGTGAAGTTCAATATTATTCTGTGTAATCAGAAAAGAACAAGAAAAGAGAGTCTAACACAGTGCCATTTATTCAACACCCGTCACTGCCTGTTAGGCAAATACCACCTCGAAAGTTCCCATGAAAATGTGCTGCTTATATTGTATTGAATCATATCTTCATCAGTAGGCTGTATGTGAGATAAAGGATTACATGTGGAAGGATTGTCAAGAGTGATTTTTCATTCTGGTTGGTGGAAACGTTGTAGGACTCTGAATAAAGGTGAGATCGAAACTTTGCCCCAGTCTCATCGCGCCTTATCAGTGTACAGTGAATCATAGCCAGCATGGATATAATGGCTTATCTATTAAACTCCGGGCAACACACTGTGCAAACACATTGCATCCCTCATACGAATACAGCGTCTGCGTGAATCCACAGCGCCATGGGCCACCTGATGTCCAGACAACCACAAGTTCAGGTCCTTCTCCTCGGTCTGGACAACGCCGGCAAATCCACCCTCCTCTACAAACTGAAGCACAACGTGAGCGTGTCCACCGTCCCGACCATCGGCTTTAACGTGGAGACGCTGGACGCCAGGAAGAACAGGAAGAACATCGCCGTGACCATGTGGGACGTCGGCGGTCAGGGGAAGATGCGCGGTCACTGGAAGGAGTATTACCAAAGCGCAGCGGCCGTCGTGTTCGTGGTGGACGCGTCCGACGTGGCGCGCTTAGAGGAAGCGCGCAGCGAGCTGGAGAAGGCGCTGCGGAGCGAGCACCTGCGGGGCTGTCCGCTCATTCTGCTGGCCAACAAGCAGGACGTGAGCGGCGCGCTGACCGTCACGGAGATGAAGGACAAGTTCGACATGAGGAAGATGTGCGCGGGTCGGGACTGGTTCGTTCAGCCCTGCTCCGGCTCGACGGGGTTTGGAGTGGAGGAGGCTTTCAGGCGAGTGGTCCAGATGGTCAAACTCCCCTCTGAGCCTGGAGCTGTCAAGGAAAATATCAAAGACACGGTGCACTACCTGCGATCTAATAGCAAACACTAGGTTTCGTGATCTGCGAGCTGTCGTTTTTAACTTATTTGCGCCAACAGCAAACTCAGCTGTCAAATAGCCTGCAAATCATTGTTCAGAGCATTTCATTGGGTATACACTGTAAAAAAAAAAAGAGAAGAGTTAAATACATTTTCAAATAAGCAGATTACATGATGCACAGTGGTCCAATCTAATTACATAAACCACTTTGGTTTGGGTACAAATGTTATCCTGAACTTTTTGATTGTATTCAACAGAATAATGTGAACCAACGTCATTGTCAGCTTCACAGAAGTGGAAACCATTGGTTCTCTGTTGCCTAAAACAATTATGGGAATAAATAATCATTGTTCCATAAAACATTTTTTTAAGCCAGTCGTTCCTAAGGTATGAACTTGAGTACAAAATTAGCGTTTGGGTTTACGACACTTGATTCCTGGAAGAACCTTCAACCTGCACTGCATCTGCAAAAACATTTCGTCCCTGAATGAAATTAAAAGCTCTAGAGTCCAGGCTAAAGTGCTTCCAGGTAAACCTGCATGAAATGTACTACTTTTTTGTAAGATCTTATTGAACAATATACTACTGCTATCTTTAACAGGTGTGTAAACGAGATCACAATGGGACAAAATGTGGATAAAATAATGTTATTCTTATTTGTCATGTCCATCAGAGAACAGTCATGCTGATATGTTTGTTTGTAATAAAATAAATGAGATGTTTTTAGCAACTGACTCTGGTACTGTGTTGTCCAGGTTATTGACAGATTTTGAAACGGTGGTTCACAGTATTTTACTTTCCCTCTTTTGGAGCTTGGGGGTAAGAAGAGGGGGTGGGGTGAAGCAGTGGCACAGCCCAAAACTGGTTTGGGTCCTACTTAGCAGAACATACTTTCTGTTTCTGCCTTTGTGACCATGTGCATCCTTCTGGTCCTTTCTTCTGTGGGATCCCATTGGGCTCAGTTCTAGGCACCCTCCTGTTTACGCTGTTCCCGCTCCCTCTTGGCTCTATTTCTTTATTTTTTTTAAGAATTAAGGGGTCAGCTTTTATTGTTACATAGATGACGCTGACAAATATGTCCTGCTAAGGATAAAGGACTCCAACTCTCTGTGCTCACTGATTTCATGTCAAGATGACATAAAAGCCTAGATGGCTTAGATGGCAATAAGAAAAACACTGAGGTGATGGTCTTTAGAAGCACCACGGCGGCTCCCTATTTAGATGTTAGTTCCTTGGCCCAGAAAATCAGACCACCTGTTACAAACCAAAGGGTCAAAGTGCATGCTGGACATAAGTTCAAAAATCTAATCAGAGCTGCTGTTAAATCCAGTTTTTACCTTTAAGGCAGCTGTCTAAACAAAGCCAGTTCTTTCTGGCTTTGTATTAGTATTTATAGACTAATACTTATGTTAGTCTATAAATCCCCGAATGGCTTAGCACCTAAATACATCACAGACTTGTTATCAGTTTATCAACCCTCCAGATCACTAAGGTCTTCTGGCTCCAGCCTACTCTGCATACCTAGAACCAGAACTAAACATGGAGAAGCAGCATTTAGTTCCTATGCTCCACTTATCTGGAACAAACTCCCAGAAAACTGTAAAAGTGCTGAAAGCCTGAGTTCCTTTAAATCAAGAGTAAAAACACATTTGTTTAGGATTGCCTTCGACTGTTCTAATTAAACTGTTTTGTTTTGTTTTTGGTTGTTTTTTAGTCCAACTGTTTCTTAATGTTTGCTTTTAGTTTCTATTTTATTTTATCTTATTCCAACTTGCTTTTATTCTGTTTTATTTTCCTATATTTTAATCATGTAAAGCACTTTGAATTGTCTCTGTACTGAAATGTGTTATACAAATAAATTTGCCTTGCCTTTCTCAGTGGAGTTTCAAAACCGTAATCCACCACTTTTATTACCACTCGACTGGATTACAGCAACAGACTTTATAAAGGAATCAATGATTTGTATCTCTCAGCTTCAGAGGATACAGAATTTTGCATCGTGTCATTTAACTGAAACACAAAGGTTTTATGACTTTTCCCCCATTTAACCTCACTGCACTGGCTGCCTACATTAATTTAAAAATTCTTTAATTTACTTTTGAATCTCAATGGCTTTACCCTGCCCTACTTATCTTAGCTGCTCACCCTCCTTTCCCTCAGGTTAGCTGATCAGCGGCTTCTGTGTGTGCTGGACACCAAGCATGAGCTCTGAGGAGTGCTTTTGCGGCATCAGCTCCTAAATTATGGAATTACCTTCCCTTGGACATCAAAAAGGCCTCTCCCCTGTTTGCTTTTAAATCCCATCTCTTCTCCCTGGCCTTTGACAAAATCAAATGTTGACTTCTAACTTTCTTTTGATACATTTTAATTTATTTCATTCTGAGCTGAAGTATGATTGTTTTATTATATTTACACAGGGCTGTTGTATTCATTTTTAGGTCATATTAATTTTATTATTGGTTCATTAATGTATTATGTGACTGCTCTTTCATTTCTTGTGTGTACAGCACTTTGGTCCTGTAGATGTTTTAAGTACTATACTATAATAAAGCCGGTATGGTAGTTAAAAACTCCTAGATTTGTGGTTGAGAAGGTCTCTGCTTTGGAGGAAGAATGTAAGTTTGTATAAAGCTTTGATTAGTTAAATGAAAGGGCTGATGCTAAAAATCAAACTCTTGTTTTACAAGTCAAGCCAGTACAGATAATTATTTGCCACCTTATTAGAATACACATAACATGTATTACTAGTTCAACATTGTTTCACTGTAATGAGAAACCCATTTTGTTTGCTTCTTTTTAACGTGGAGGGCAGACCACGTGGTCCACCTGATAATAGTTTAAATTGGAATAATTTAGTAAAGCAAATGGTTGATAATTCACTTACAGCAAGTTTCCTAATTGTAGAAACGCAATATTGAAATAGAGTAAAATTCACCCAAAGCAAATATACCTAACCAGTTTTGTTGAAATTCCAACAGCTTGTTTTATTAGTGTGTGGAACTTATGTAAAGTTCAAAGTTAAGAGTTAGGCATAGCTAGAAATACTGAAATTCACTGCTTTAACCACTATTCTCCTGGTTTGGACCGGTGAATCTTTTCTTTTTTCTCAATCCACGGGATTGAGCAACAAATGAGTGTTCCCCGTAATTTTCCAACAAAAGCCACGTGGAGGAAAGATATGCAACAACGTAAAATTAAGACATTTGCTTCAGTGGTGAGATAGAAACATCGATTGAAATACACACCCTAAATACTGACGTCTTAAAGTTCAGTCTCTTCAAATGACGGTCTCGCCATTCTTCGCGGAGGGACCCGCTCGCCCTCGGCTTCTACCAGTCATCGTCTCCTCATAGGTCGGGAGATCTCTGCATTCATCATATGTGGGCAGTTTGGCAGCAGGAGCACAAGCTGGAGGTAGGTCGGCCAGGGTGTCCCGCGAACAGCTCTCCATGAGCATCTCCTGTGACGTGGTGACCCGCGGCAGTCCGTTCTGCGGCGGGCTGTGCTGCCTGGACCGGGAGCACAGCATCCTCTGGATAAAGTAGCCCAACGCGAAGAGCAGCAGCAGGATGAGCACCCCGGAAAGTTTCCGGGTGACCATGGCGATGTTGTAATAAGTCTGATCCATAGAGGGGCTGCAACAGGGGGCGGACGGGGTGTTTTCACAGCAGATCTCGTCGTCCCTGCAGATGTCGGGGCCACATCTTCGGATCGAGGAAACAAGTGTGCGAGTGAGGAGGCAAACGCTGAAAACAATCAGCGTTCCGCATCTGCTAGAAAACATACCCGTTGGGACAGGAACCGCAAAGAAGTAAGAAAAAAAAACAAACATCAAGCTTCAAAAATGTATGCAAGGGTGGATGGTTAGAGCCATTACAGAGTAACCACATGCCCCGAGGGGGAATAAAAGCGTGGAAGAGAGACTAGTTCCCAAGTTTGCAATTATAAATTCCCAGCAAGTGGAGGGTAATTAGCTTATTCTGGAAAGTCCGCCTTATTCATTGGGCTTTGAGTGCGTCAGCAAGACGTAAACCCGATCGTACGCAAACCTATCTTCTTTCTCACAGAAGCAAGCAGGCGCGCAAAAACAAAAGAAGAAAAAAAGAAGAAAAAAAAAATCGACGAGTCGACTGGTAAGAAAAAGAAGTGGTCTCCGAATCCAAAACAGTGGAGATGATGAGTCAATAAAGCCCAGAGTAGCTGCGGGGTTGTTTCTGAACCACGGGAGGGGTTTAAAAACGCCCTCCCAGAAGAAAAGTAACGGGGCGCGGACAGCGTCGGCGCTGTCCGAGGTCCTGACGCACTTAACTCCAAACAGCTTAAAACTCCTCTCTGGCAAGAGCACAAGGAGGATCCATTTGCAGTTCGGCTTCGTGTTTACTCACGACTCAAGCTGAGTCAGCGCAATGTGTTGGTCCATTTAGAATGTTCCATCGATACAAAGCAGTGTCAACAACAGCAAAACGGAGTAATCGGCAACATTCAATGGAAAGTTTGTGTAGGCTGCTGGAGAACAATAACACCGTACTTGTGCTTTTGTGATTATGACCAGCAATGAGCACAAAAAGAGCTGGAGCTGTGAGGGATCGTTTTACTGGCAGACTTGAAGCCAACATTTTGTGTTACATCATAGTCTTAGCAAAGATAATCGATAAAGTGACTGCATGATTAGTTTGTGGGTTTTAATGGCAGGAAGTGGCCCCTAAAAGCATGCCTGAATGTCTCCTAAATTGACAAGAGCCAGTATCATGTTACTGCAGATGAATCTTTGCTCTTGTCTGAGGGATGCATAGTTTGTTTGCATTACAGATGCAAACAAAGCATTCTTTTGATATCCACTTCTGTGGTTTGACAGTCTCAAGATGAAATTCAATGCTAAATAAATTGCTGTAACCATTTAGATCAACGACCATAAACTGTCAGCAGGTTAGTGTTACATTCTAGATCTGTACAAGGTGACGAGAAAACAAAAAAGTGACAAATGTTGGACCAACATATATCTGGATTTTTTTCAGTGTTGTAGCACATATTAGTGCACCTAAATTATACAATGGTATAATTGATTAGTACATCAGTCTCATTTTTTACTATTAATCTCAACTGGATTTTTTTCCCTTTCCCATTGAACACTGAAAAAGGCCCAGATTCTATTCTTTCTCAGCAACTTATTTTCAATGAGACATGACGTCAAATTAATCAAAGTGTAAATTGTTTAATTTACAGAGCATAAATATAAAAAAATTGATAATTTAACATTTTATAGAAATTCTACAAACCATAGAACATATTTTTGATTGCAATCTGTAAGAAAAAGGGGTAAAGGAAAGAAGGTACATTAATTCTTGCTGTTTTACAGCCATTGTTATCCAGAGGAAGAGAGCAACAGATTAATCCCACAATAGGTTCATGGAAACATCTATGACCTCACAGGTCTCATGCTTGCATCTAGCAGATGGATGGCTGTCAAAACATTTCCTCTCTAGCATAGGGGGTTTGGAGGAGATCAGGCGAGTCTGTCCCACAGACTAAGATGTTCAGATGGAATGGCTCTTCTGGATATGACCCCATCTCAGCATAATGGCTGACAAGAGGTTACCTACCCCATTGTGATCACAGCAGGTTCCCAGATAAGGGACGGGTACACAGTCTAGCTGGAAGCTGTACAGTTTCAGAAAGGACTGTAGTAAAACTTAGACGGCACGAGAACAGTCTAAAAAATGACAATGTTAACACCTAGGAATATCAGTCACAGGCTAACAAACTTCAACTTCTCTTTGAGAACAATCTTTAGACATGTCGCTTGTGCCACTTCTTTCCCTTTTTGTTGTTGCCTTAAGCCAATGTGTTATTGAGGTCTCTGGCTTTTTAAAAGTCCTCTGAACCTGGGCTGACCTGGGCTCCATTCCAAAAAGCAGGGTCAGTGGACATCCAGAGTAAGTTCTGGGGTAAATTCCTGAATGCACTAGGTTCTCCATTTCAGAAAGCAAGTAAGCCTTTACCCTGAGTCAAATTAGGACTAATTACTCCGTGAAACCCCCTGCTCAGTAGCAGGGTTGTTAGGACTAACCCTCGAAGTTTCCTTGTTTTTAAGCCGAGATCTGCACAAGTGTAGGAAAAGGAAAGTCCTAGCCTGCAGATGCTGCAGTACAAATCCCTGTTGAAAGGATGATCACACCACGTTTTAAATGTCTTATTTCCCAATAAATATAGTTTCAACCACTACTGTTTTTTCTACCGCAGTCAGTAATTTCTATTATTCTCAGCCTGCATATCACTCACAATGAGGGTTGCTCTAAATTCTTAATATTTATGCTGCTCTTGGTTTTAATGCCAACAGCAGCTTTTTATACAACTTAATTGATGCAGAAAGTCTTTCAGAAGCAACTGTATGTTGCGTTGTAAGGAATGTTACCGTTTGATCCAGTTACTGTACAGTTTATGGCATCCTAGTCAGAATAATAAATGAACTATATACACAATTGCAGACATCAGTGAAAGCAATTTATTCAGTAAATTTTCAATCCAAGCAATAATTTTCTATTCATGGACATTAGGTTTACTAGGAATATTTGGCTGCATAGATGGCAATTACATTCACTGCTACTTTCCAAAATGAAATTATGTGAATAAGAAGTTTTATAGCATTAATGTGGTGGTAGGCCCAAATGCCCTTAAGAATTACAAATAGCTTTCTACTCAGGGTAGGTCAGCCAGTCTTTCTGAAAAGGGGCCCTGATGCATTTCAGGAAACGCGCCTTATGAAGCTGCATGGATGCCAGATTTTCATGCTAGTTAATGCTCAAATAAGGTTTTATTTTCCAAGCTGGACTTGGAAACTGCACACAAGTGACCTGGAGAGAAAAGTGAAACAATTCAATGGTAACTGAATGACATCGCTCCCAATATAGCCAGGGTGATTAATCCTCATTGGGTTTATGCGAGAGTGGGGTTAATCTACACTTTAAGCACTGCTTCTTGCTTTGAAGATTCCTTGTTGAAAATGTAGACCAAGGCTCCATCCGAATACCCTAAATAGCCTGTAGCTCCTGTTCCTTGACCTTTCATAGGGTCAACCATAAGAACTATCGTGGGGAGGAAAGGAGCTTTAGACTGCTGTGCCTAAAGCTCCTAAATTTGGACAGCCTATAACGACGACATTACGTGACGGAAACGCACATGGAGGATGAGAGACAAATCCAGGCCTACAGCCTTTCGAAAATGTACTACAAAGTATACGCTCTCCGGACATTTTTGTTGATTTACACGAGGGGGCTGTGCTGAATCGTCATGTCACGCAAATGATTGTGGGATACCTTAATGGTTCTTAGCACTGGTAAGGGACGTCGTAGGTTTCCTAGGTAAAACCAGCTATGGGAGGAAGCTTACATGTTCCTTTTCCTACCATCTTTTTTACCGACTACACTATTGGGACATCACTTATGGCAACAGCTGACGCACTTTCGCTTTGGCTAAAGAATCCTTGCTCCATAAGGGTATTCTGATTGAGCCCTAGTTGCTTCCTGCTTCCACACTTCTGCAGATTAAAGCCTTTTGTATAATAAACTTGGCGGTCTTTACCCCTGACAGAAACAGTAGCTCAGGTGACCATCTTATGAGGGTTTGGGGTTCCAACTGAGAAGGTGTAATGGAAACTCAGAACTGTTTCCTTAGTTTGTCATGCATGACTGGTCTGAGCTATGTCAGCTTTCTTGTACCGAATTTGAAGCATCGCAACAGAAATGTTTAAATATTTTCTTTTCCACATTTGTCAATTTACGACCAGTCCTCAAATCAGGTTTCAAGAATGATATTTTAGATATGTGGTTCTGTCAATTGTCAAAACAGTATGAATGGGTTGAACAAGTGTTTAGAGTTGATGGACAAAGCTCAAAAGGAGAACTTTATTATATTTTATAAGTCATTTAAGGGACGATAAATATCATTTGTACATTTATCGTAGTTCAAAAAGTCATTTCATTCACACTTCCTCACACTCCAGTAAGGTACCACCAGTCTCATCTGTTCCTGTCAGATTGTTGATGTACCTCTTCAGAATCTAATGATTCCCTGGATGGCAGAACAAACAGAGGTCCCAGATGGGCAGATTTGTCTGAAATCAAATAGGGTTGTTATTGAAATGATTCCTATTGGATTTACCAATAGATTTAAAGCAGTAAATGACCAACATTTGCCAAGTAAGGATATTCATATGGCTGTCTTTGTCAGATGTTTACTGTACTTACATTCTTCATAGTCCACATTTCTCGTTTGCCTCTTGTACATTGTTGGACGGAAACTGAAGAAATTGGCTGGATGATATTCAGCTTTACTCTGGAATAAACTTTCCGATGAAGTCATGGTGGGTCTTGATTTGGTGCTGGTTTTAGGTGGTACTGTGGTTTGAGGTTGCTCAAAACGTTGAGAGACATCACAGCTTCTACATGCCTGGTCAGTTCCATCCACTGACATCCATCTGGAGAACAAAGATTTCTCTGAAGTATTTATAAATGCAACTCATGCATGAAATGGAGATTAAACACTGGTAATTTACTTCAAGTATTTCTTACTAAAGGGGAAGAAAAGACTCAAAATATCAACTGCATCCCCCTTCCATTTAACAGTAATTGTGTATTGTAGAAAAAGAAAAGCTGTTAAATTACCGGTTTCCAACTAAAGAGCATGCCCGGTTTTTAGCGTTAACAGCCAGCACAACAGGGACAGCTTTCACAGAGCAGGTTATGTAAATCTGTGGAAGAGAAGTGGCTGCATGAAAAAAAAATATCAGAAATCAACCCTGTTCAAAACTGCTAATGGGCAAACTCTGCTCATAACATACTGAAACTCTCCCAACTAATTTCATGTAAAACAATCAAATTAGCATCTACCATAAAGCTTGTCAGCAGGCAGTGCAGCTGTGGATGAGAGTTTCCCCTAATCATGGATTGTCAAATTTACCCATCTGACAAAGACTTCACTCCACTGAGCAACACTAATCCCTTTTCTTAGTCCAGCCTACAGCCTTCCACAAAAAAGTATAAAGTGCTCTTTCCAGAGAATTTCATTAAAGCTATACTTGGTAATGTGTACACAAAAAGGCAAAAAAAATTCTGTGGGAGCTGCAGGCTTTTAAAAACCAACCAATCTCTGCCCCTCAGTCCAAAGAGCAGGGATTTGACTGTTTTGTTCCTGCTTTCATTCCTCTATCCCTCAGGTTCCAGGGGTATCGCCCCATCTATTGGTTGTCCCCACTGAGCTATATAATACACTGGAGTGCTGATTTTGCCGAAAAACTGAAGTCACTGGCCGCCATCTTGCTACTCCCTACTCTCACAGAATCCCATAGGATTTGGTTGCAACAACAAGCAGTTTTCTGGCTGTGTGAAAACGTTTCACAGGTAATTCTACAGTAGTGGATGTACTAACACTATCAACTACTAGGAAATTAGGTGCTGAAATATTTTACATGTTATTCATATTAAATATACATATATGTATACATAAATATTTGTACATGTATATATATTAAATAAATATTTGTACATGTATATATGTATACATATATGTAAATATATGTTTTTGTATACTGTTATTTATATATTTATAAATGTTATATATGTATATTTAAATGAATAAAATGCAAAATATTTCAGCACATGACTCTCAGTACTTGATAGTTTTAGAACATAACATAAGTATATGGCATTTGACATTTTAAAAAAGTTTTAAGCCCCCCCTAAACATGAGAAAATCCTCATTATTCGATGCTGTAGCGCACATATTCCCTAGTTACTTGGGGAAAATAGGGAGTACCAATATGGCGGCTGGTGGCTTCAAAGCGACTCGTTCTAACAGCGGGCGATTAGCACTCCAGTGTATAATATAGCTCAGTGGTTGTCCCGTCTGCCAGACATTCTGATGCGCTCACGTAACGCCAATGTTTGTCGTTCCACCATAGTTTTCGTTTATATATATATATCCGGTTAGGTTCTCAGCTTGGTTAGCCATTCATTATAGCTACGCTGCTCTCACCGTAGACTTTGAACATGACTGAGAGTCACAAGAAGTGAACTGCCTTCATGTCTATGAGAAGAGGAAGGAAGACCAGAGAGGATTTGGGAGATTTTTAAGACGTGAACCCCCTGAAGAGCGAGGTAAACCGGTCTTGCGCATGTGCAGTTATTCAAAAAGGGACTTGGGGAAACTTCTGGGGGGAAAAAAAAAAAAAAAAAAAAAGATGCGAGGGGAAGCATACAGGCTCCTTTTCCCACCTCATTACTTACCGACTGTCCTTTAGTTTTGCAGATATCACCAATTTGTGTGTGTAGCAAACCTTGCACCCACCAACCTGGTTACTGGGTTCCTGGTAGAACCTGAAGGCCACCAGCTGGAACCTCAGCTTATGCTCCTCAACTCTTGGCAAGAAATGCGAGTTGGAGTTCGTCAGGTAAGCATCAACAAGACATCTGTAGAGCCAGAAATAAATAAAAAAAAAAAAAAAAAAAAAAAAAAAAAAAAAAATATATATATATATATATATATATATATATATATATATATATATATATATATATATATATATATATATATATCTTTTTTCTTTTTGTGCTGAAGCATCAGATTTTGTGCCACCGCTCACCCGTAATGGTCAATGAAGTCATATCTTAAAGCTGCTTTGGCGTCAGGAGTTGCCGTGGCAACACAGTGGTCTACATAAACTCGAAGAGGCATGTGATGACCCATCACAACAGACACTTCAAAGTGAATGGGATCACCCACAAAAAATGTGTGAGACCCCCTCTCAAACTGCCAGTCATCTGCAAAGACGGTAAAAATCAAATCATGTTCTCTACAAGTGTTTAGCAGTAGTCCATAATATAAAAATACAATCAATACCAGACATAATCTGCAGGTTGAAGTGTATCTGGTCATCTACAGCATCTATGGAGATGAAAGGAACCCAGGTGGGTTCCAAGGAGATGCCATCCACAGAATATCTCCTGAAACAATAAATTAAAAAAAAGAAAGTAAGCTCTAAAAAATAAAATGGGCTTAAAGCAAACTTTATGGTTTCTGCAACACATGTGCCAACCATATTGAATATGCAGGGCTCACCGTCCATAATGACATTCAACTGGTATAGCTGCTCCATCCAGTCTGAGCAATCCATCTACTGAAGGTGTGGGCGAGTAGGTCAGGACATTGGAATAGATTATCTTCTCTTCTGTAGACTGAGGAATGACAATAAAATGTGCATTTGGTGCAAGAAGCAGTGGCGTTTTCTGACATGGGCGTCATTCTGTGCTAAATTAAAGAGCCCTTTCACTTAAAAGGAAAAAATGAAGGCTAACTTTGTTTGATCTTTCATTCACTAATTTTTATATTACACACATACATCTTGGTATGAGCATTATTTTTTTTACATTAAAATACATAGATGGATCAAATTTGGACATAATTACCTTACATTGAACACTTTTTTGAAAGTCATTTAGAATATTTCTTATTACCACCCTCCCCCAAAACAGAAACAGCACTGCTTCAAGGTCCTCATTTTCAATAGGAACTCCTCAAAGTGTAGAGCTGCCGCGGTGCTTACAGAGAGTTTGGTCCCGCAGTCAGTCAGCCGGGCCACAATAGTGAACTCCTCTCCTGACTGGACCGCCCCGCATTCGGTCCCTTCGCTTGGAGAGTTTGGGCCCAGCTGAAGATGTGCGCCGTCCACCTTTACGCCCATGTCGAACATGTCTGCCTGCACCACAACCTCCATGGAATCCGGGTGGCACTTCACCACTATTACCGGCCGAGGCCGAACACTGAGCATCGCGCTTTGCTGCTGCTGCTGCTGCTGCTGCTTCATGGCCGACAGCTGAGGCTGGGCTCCTCCGTACCTTCTGACCGAAGCGTGTGGGCTTGTTGCTCCTGGGCCCCGGCCGTAGTCCAGCCGACCTTCTGTGACAGTGGGAAGCCAGTAAAAGACGATGAGCCACCAGGACACGATTCGGCGCAGGTTGCGGTCCATTCTCAGACACGTTTGGAAGAGACTGTGGCCCCAGGCCTCTGAAGATATGGCCGCAGCTGCGGGTGATTAAGGCTCCTCAGACACACCTGGCGAGGAGCGTTTCTGACCGCTTTGCGCCGAGTTAAAGTTCTTGGTGGATTTTGTTTTTATTATTTATTTATTATTTATTTATTTTATTTTATTATTTTTTTGCTTATTTTGCATGTAATTCTTATTTTTGTTGGGATGTAGTCACCCTTATTACTAGTCATAAATGCTGCATGTCTAATCGGCCACTAGATGGAAACAAAGCTACGCAACCTCATTTCTTGATCTGCTACAATAACCTTTACTATGGCAGTAAATACTAATTGAAGGTAACGAAAACGTTTGTAACCAACATTATTTAGCTTCTGACTTTGACGTTTATTCAGCAGAAAAAGTAATGACATGCATGATGCCTGGTTGATTGGATCTTTGTTTGCTAAAGTTTCTTTGCAATCAATCTTCTGTTGGAAAGCTGGTCTGCTTTCCTCCCACATGGGGCCCCCTTTGTAAGGAAAATTCCTTTTTTTAATTAAGTGTGCAGGGACACCAAACCATCTCTAACAGCTTATTTGACTATTGATTCTTGTTTGTTGTTGTCATTCAGATTGAACGGTTAAAGTCTGGAGAAACCAGGAACTGGTGGTAATTTAACAAGTGATTCACACATAAAAACAGCAGGGCCCCAGTAGAGCATTGGGGAACTGGACATAGCCACTATACTGTATTTAAAAGCACTGCCGCGGGCAAAAAAGCCTCACTAATGCAAAGAGTGGCTGCCACAGGAAATCATTCCTGCCTGTGGTCAGCAATCTCTGCAACGCCTCTCTCAGTGTCAGACACACCCCCTTTGTAATTCTGACTCAAAATTATTGACATTTATTCATTCCTTTGCACTCTTCTGCCCATTATCATTATCGCTATTTTTTAGATCTGTATATATATATATATATATATATATATATATATATATATATATATATATATATATATATATATATATATATATATATATGTTGTTTGTATATCTGGAGCATGTAATGAAAATAATTTCCCCCTGGGATTATTAAAGTATTTCTGATTCTGATTAATCAATTTATTCCCTATTTTTAGTAGCTTTTATGAATTGATTTTTTTTTATTTTTTTGGCATTTTGAGGTTTGAATTGTTGGGCGAGCCAAGCAAGTGAAGGAGCTACTTTGGATCTGAGAAACTTTGATAGATCTTTTTTTCTCTATTTCCAGAAGGAATTTGTGTAAGAACAGGAGTTGTGATTGACATGATAAAATCCAACTTCTTGTTTGGTTGAGGGAGGTATGTGTAGGTCAAATGAATCAAGTCTGAATTGTCATGAATATGCGTTACAGTCCTGGTCGAGTTGCAGGTCCTCTGTGGTTTGAGCTTGGATTCAAACATTTAGACTGAAAAGTGAAAAATCCACTTTTGTCAAAGAGTCACTTCTTTGTTAGTTTTTTTAATTTCTCAAGCAAACAGAACAGATACAGACCCTGATACATAAATGTTTTCATTTTGCCCATAAAAAGTTTAAAATATTAAACTAGTAACTTCAGTGAAGGAAAGTATTATTGTTAATTGCAATATTACAATATTTCATTGTCATTTAATATTGGAATTATTAAGGTAAACCATTTCCTTTCCCTCTTTCTTTTGGTGGTTTTATAAAAGATATTTCATCAGAATATGACAGTGAGATGGAAAAATACTCTTCAATAAGCAGATTGTAGAAATATCCTTTTTACCTCAATAAAATTAAAGTGTAGGCAATTTATTACAAATATGTTGCATATTTTAGAAAAACATAATGTCATGCTGATAAAGATTTATAAAATACCATCTTTATGTGTTTCATTACAGCAAGTGAAAATGAACACTTGAGTAGGTTAAAAAAACACATTCCTGTTTAACAATTAAATTACAAGAGAATTAAAATATATTCCCCACATTTATATATTAATCGTTTAAGATATTTTATTAGAGGAACAGAAAAAAACAATTTTCTATTGTTATTATAATTTGTGTATATCATTCAGATATAACTTTATTTAACTTTAATATTTTTGGTTTCTGCCCTAGAAATATCCTAAATAAGTAATTTATAACATGTAATGGGATGAGTTCATTCACATTAATAATAATAAATTCTTTTAGTTTTTCTGCTCTTGGTTTTTATTTTTCCTTTTGTCGTGTTCTTTGAGATTACATCATAGGTCTCTCTCAACCTCAGAAACCACAAATATCAGTTGTGTTTGTTCACCCGACAAGGAAACAATATAAACTGAAACTTAGTTCAAAACCAACTATTTACTTTCACTACTCTTTTATTGAATAACAGGTTGCAGATTACCTGCACATTTGAAACATCGCCTTACATAACTAATCTTAGTCACTTCCAGGGCTTGAACATCATGGGATGTGTGTAAAAGATTCCCATGAATGGGATTTTGGAGCGTCATGGCGCCACACTTATTATTTTCCAGTAAAGAAGAAAGTTGCCAGCTGGCATACAATGGAGGCTGGGAATATAAAGTAAGAATACAGGATAAGAGGAACCAAAAGAGTTTTTTTTGTTTGTTTGTTTTATTATAGTAGTGCTATTAAAACCTCAACACCTTGTACAGTTATGGTTAGGTCTATCTGTCTGTAAGACACTGGACTTTCCAAAGGTGACGTACAAAAACACAAGTCTGACTTAAACAATCAGGAAAATACTTTTACTAATCTGCAATCTTGTCTTTTTCTGGCAACCGAATCTGCAACTGAGTTGGAACTGACCAGCGGCTAAAACAAATAAAGGTCTTCTGGTAGTACCTGGGCCGTGTTTGTGAAAAGCAATTTTAAAATCCGAAATGAATTGGTAAATTGTTGTTGTAACTGCCTGTTTTTATTGATATTTTAATCATCTTATTTAATACTATGAGTGGGATAAAAGAAAAAAGTAAATGCAGGAAAAATGTTAGCTTTAGATTCAGATGACTAACATCTAAATACTTCTCAGAAAATTAACTTTGTGGGAATTGTATACATTTACATTTATTGTAAAAGTAGATTTCTAAAGATCATTTGGGTATGGAATATAAAATTTATCCTCTTGTAAAGTTAATAACAAGGGACCATTTCATAATTGGCAGTTTAGTCTATTTTAGCCCTAAATCTAAAAGTAATCATTAAATAATAATAAAACATGATGACCTAATTCTTTAAGAAGGAAATTAATTTACAGGTCACTGATAGTATTAGAAAATGTTTAAAGGACATTAAAGAAATAATATTAGCAGTTTTCTGATGTTGAGCTTTAAGAGACTTTAAGAGACAACTTTTGTTACATTTATTCAAGAAATAGTATCGGTAACTACAGTATTTAGAGTCATATTTTATGACACAAAAACAAACCTTCCACAAGGAATCTCAGTAACAAACATAATTTTTGCAAGATAAATATTGATGTAAATGTTTTGTAAAAGCAAAATCTTTACAAAACATCTTTTATTGGTAACAAAAAATGCAAGACAATAAAATACAACCAAATGTAATGTTTTAAATGTTAAACTCTTGAAGAAGTTGTGATTGCTTTAACTTCTTATTTCTCGACAACACTAGCACTACTCTGATCATTTAGAAGGGATCCCTTTGATCAGGAAAACAGTTAAGTTACGTAGTGTGACATTAAGCATATATCCTGAGGCATAGGAAAACCTTTATTACATTTAAAGAGCTGATGTTTGCTGTATATTTAAGTTCTTTCAGTACTGTCCTTTGTGTAATAAAATGTATGTTGTTGGTGTGTCAGTGAATGCATATGGACATCGGATCTATCTATCTATCTATCTATCTATCTATCTATCTATCTATCTATCTATCTATCTATCTATCTATCTATCTATCTATCTATCTATCTATCTATCTATCTATCTATCTATATGTATTCCTTGAAACATCAGACCCGTAAGTATTTTTGTATTAATTATTCTCAGCTTGGGTAGGCTATCATTTGTGACAATTGTTGTAAGAAGTTGTTGAGCCTTCAACAACAGCTTCACTAATGATTGATCGGTGAAGCTTTAAATAGGAACAACTAATAGAAAAAAAAAGCAACATAAATATTGATGTGTTAAAAAAAAGTAGTGTTTTCAGTTCTGACGTATAGAGCAACATTCACACACACACATGATTCTATATACAACTAAATCTATCTATATATCTATCTATCTATCTATCTATATATATATATATATATATATATATATATATATATATATATATATATATATATATATATATATATATATATATATATATATATATATATGAAGCCTTCAACAACAGCTTCACTAATGACTGATTGGTGAAGCTTTAAATAGGAACAATTAATAGAAAAAAAAAGTTAGAAACATTTCATCCTGTTCAGGATGCAGGGGGTTGGAGTCTGCTTCCTGTGTCCAGCAGTCTACCTACTAGTGAAAAATATGCTTTTGTATTTATGTTTTTTAATCCAATTGAATTTTTAAGATGATTTCTTCTCACAGCTTCACGGCCCGTTGAGTCACAAATAATAAAAACCCAAGCAGGCTTTAACAAATTAGAAACCTTTGAGTTTTTGTGGTGTGTTTAAATGGTTTCTAAACAGAGAGCCTGCCTCAGTTTCATTCATGAACATGGTCAGATATTTCTCTACAGGAGTGCAGTGTCTGCCGCCTTCTCTGAGGTTATAACTTCATAGGTCTTTCTCAGCCTGGGTAGCCACAAAGAAACCAAACATTTACTTTCGGTACATTTTTTTCAGCAACAGGCAGTAGCTTACCTGCTCTTTCGTAACATGTTCCACTCAACTAAGCTACAGCCGTGGGTGACAGGTCACAGTGTTCATTTAGGGAGGCTGTTAAGGATTCCTATGATTGGGCTTGTGGGAGGATCAGAATCAGAATCAGAATCAGAATCAGATATACTTTAATAATCCCAGAGGGAAATTGCTGTTTCAGTACCATCACCATTACATAAACATCACAAACATTTCAGGGGGGAGACGGTTCACTGAGGCCGTGCTGCCAAGGACAATACTGTTCACAAGGTGCTGCCCTTATCTGTTGAAGGAAGATTACAACAACATGGGGGAAGGGGAGGGAGAAAAAAAAAAGACAGATGCTTGACAATTTATGCTCTCACAAATAAAGAGTCAAACAACCGACAAAAAAATCCCTGCACGAAAAGAACAAATAACACAAGACACATATATGCAGAAGGTAAACATTTGAGACCCGTCGCATGTACGTAAAGTTCATCAGTTTTATGAGCATCAGTTATGTGTGAACTGTTTGGGTGAAAGTGTTTATATCGTGAACACTCTCCAGAGGCCATTGTCCTTGATGTTATCAGCCGGCCTACAGTTTAGACAAAGCATCTACAGGTGTCCGCAGGGAAGGGGGGTAGCCGGGAGCTTTTCTGAGCACTCTCCGCCATAACAATCCAGGAGAAGAGATAGGGAGGGCCAGAGCCATGGAGAGAAAGAGTCACGACACTCCCATTGGACTCCGTTGTACGCTGTTTACCACCTACTTCTGGGGTATGCAGCCTCGCGTAGTTCCAAAAAGCCGTTCTATGGCGTTGGACATCATTCACTTCCATTGCTGACTGTCGAGTAACTTCTGAGGTAAGTTGATTAAATAGCTACCTGTTTTGAATTGTCAACTGTATACTGTATCATAGGCCATTTATGATGCATATACTGATCTTTTGTTGTATGTACACAGCCTAATTATATATATACTTTTTATCTTGGTAGACGACCGACTGCCTGCTAGTTTGTTAGCTTGACTTGCCTTTTGTGAAGGTAATGTTATATCCAGGGGTAAATTGATTAAATAGCTACCTATTTTGAACTGTCAACTGTCTATATTTTATCAGAGGTCCTTTATGATGCATATACTGATCTTTATTTGTATGTACACAGCGTAATTATATATATGTTTTATCTTGGTAAACCACCGATTGCATGCTAGTTTGTTAGCTTGACTTCGCCCTCTGTAAAGGTAGCACTAACGTTATATCCAGGCGTAAATGGATTAAATAGCTACCTCTTTTTAAATTGTCAACTCTGTATATTATATAAATATGCCCTTTATGGTGCATATGCTTATATTTATTTGTATGTGCACAGTGCAATTTATATATATATTTATATATATATTCTTAACTTGGTAGACAACCGATTTTCAGTCATTGCCTGCTACTTAGTTATCTTGATTTTGCCAGCTGTGAAGAAGGTATCGCTACACCAGAAATTACGAAGTTCATTAGTGAATCTCTGACATCTTTTATTAAGTAAGTTATTGATGTTAGATTACTAGGATCATTAAGGTTGACTAGGACGTTTTTTTTAGGTTGTATCTGCTGAACCTGGCGGTGTTAGCCAGTCAGCTGAGTACTGTGTATCTGATGCTAGTAGAAATAAGGTTTGTTTAATTACACCCTTGAAAGGGCTGTTTAGTTGGTTTGCATGTAGGAACACAAATTACCACACAAAAAATTATCATAAGCCATAATGAGCTTTAAAATGTTTATTACTCAGACAGTAGTGTGACTAATTTGTTCCCCAAACACTGCTGCTGCTGCAGGCGGCTGCTGCTGGAGGCGATGACTGCTTGAGCTGGCTGATGTTGGCGAAGGATGGTGATGGCGGCTGGTGCTGGCTGGTGCTGGCCATGGCTGCTTGTGGTGTCTGCAGGTAGTGGCTGCTGGTGGCGACTGCTGACTGCTGGAATAAGAGGAGACTGGAGGCTGTGGAGACTGCGGACAAAGACAAAGGACTTCCACATTGCTCTATTGGGGCTCCCCATGTCTGTGGTGATGTTAAGCACATGAAGCCCTACAGATACTGCCGCTTCAACAATGCTGACTATGATGGGCCGGTAAACTGCACCATTGGTGGAATTGCCGCTGTAGTGGTAAGCCACGGCTTGTATCCACCGGGTTGTAGCTCCAGCCAGCATAAACACCAGTGCATGCGTCGCTTGTCCTTGGTGGTCAGGCAGCGTGATGTTGCCAAATAGCCTCCCCGTTCCCAGATGGAGCTCCACGCCTGGAGTAATGGACATTTCATCTAAGGAAAGCACACACTCTCTCTCCATTTCACTCATGCCACTTGCCTTCAGCCTCAGCATCTCAAACACTTCCCCCAAAACTCCCGGCTCCAGCTTTACATGTTGCATCCTCCTTTGCAGCGTGCGGATATTAGGCAGTGGAATTTGCATTTGCTGGAGGGTTCTATAACCGGTGGTGCCAGCAGTAAATCTTATTTTTATAGCTTTTTTAATTGTCTCCTTTCCCCACCGTATTCCTCTCTTCTTTTCCTGTCTTTCCATTTTTAAGTTGCCTTATTAGGTCCTCCACAATTGCACTATTAGACCCTGGCAGTCCCCCCCCCCCCCCCCAAAAAAAAATGGTTCTTAACGCCTGTTTACACATTTGTTGTTCTTGTTTACACATACTGTACGTATGTTTGTTGATATTATTCATGCTTGTTCCCATTTTTTTTGTTCCACACTGTTGATTTTTATCTTATGCCAGGTACCTTTAATATTAATGTTGTCCTTCCTTTCAGCCCTGATGCACTCTGAAGCCTGATGTATG
Source organism: Fundulus diaphanus (assembly GCA_037039145.1). Classification (NCBI taxonomy): domain Eukaryota; kingdom Metazoa; phylum Chordata; class Actinopteri; order Cyprinodontiformes; family Fundulidae; genus Fundulus; species Fundulus diaphanus. The sequence continues at coordinate 31,770,570 of CM073133.1, read as the reverse complement.
TGGAGGATTTTTTTTTAAATGTATTAATCACTTATAATATTCCTCCCTGTTCCTTCACTTTGTTCTTGTTTTTCCAGTTAGATACACACATTTACACACACACACACACATCTTGTTGTCTCACTCAGTATTTTTTATTAAACAATATTTGATTCATTCATCCAAGCTTAATGAGTTGTTATTCTTTAATATATTTGATTCTTTGTGCATAGCTTAGTATTAAAATTATCATTGTTGTGTGGTCAACTCCTGACTCAAAGTGGGTGTAAATGCTGAATGGACTGTTCTTTCTCAAAAAAGCAAAAAGCAACAACGGAGTCCAATGGGAGTGTTGCCTGTCACTGTTCTCTATCACTCTCTCTGCAGCTAACCTTACTCTTACTCTGTGCATTAACCCAGAGACGTAGAGAAAAATCTTAATAGCTCTGCACTTACCTATAGACCCAAACATATCAGCATAATGCTTTTGATAATATGTGAATGGCTTAATCTTAAAATTATATTATTAGTCTTAACATGATCATGTTTCACGTTGTGGTCTGGGGGTGACCACTTATCAGAAGTGAGCTAGCTGCTAGACGAATGCTGAATGGACCACGGCAGACCTAACGCTACCACGAAGGTAAGCTAATGGCTGAATCGGAATTTATAAGCAAAATCACGGTAATCAATAATACAGCCCAGTCGCCATAAAATGAAAATCATGAGACATCTGTCATCACATGAATGATATGGAAAAGAAAACTTAAGTTAGAGCCGTTCTTGCCTGTACTCCTGTCCATACGAACATGAACATAAGCTTTTCTCTCCCTAAATGTAAAACGTATCTAAGTAATATACAGCTTTTCGTTGTCACCCTGCCTCTCAAAATGGAAAACTGACATTAACAAATATGTAATCATGCAATAACAGCTGAAAAAGTAGTAGGGTGTATGTTTATATATATATTTACCGTTAAATAACGCAATCGCTGCTGTCTGTCCCATAGAAGAACATGACAGCCAGCGTATGTTTTGGAACTATAGCGGTTTACACGAACCTCGTGACTGCCCTGGCGGTGACATCAAAGAGTGTCGCGACTCTTTCTCTCCATGGCTCTGGGGAGGGCATAATCCAAATATGTTATTTGTTATGTGGGCAAGCTGCACTGCCTTTCCTGTCAGCTTTAAGTTTTTTGCTGGCTCCAAATGGTAAATCCAATTTTCCGTATTGTTGGGCTTTTCCGCGCTTCACTTCCATATTTTATCCCATCACCCCCTTGAGTTCAACCACCAAAGCCAGTCTGCGTTCCAGCACAGCCAGCTTTCGGCTTTGCTCCTTCACCTTCCAGGTTTGTCCGTTCACTGCCTTAGTGAGCGCGTCATTTGCAGCCGGCAGCCAGATCAAGGCCAAAGGGCTACCGACATCCGCTGTATTTGCTGATACTTCAAAAATCCACAAAAACCAATAAGTAGAGATCCAAGTATCCTTAATCCAATGTAAAAGTTTCAAACGTCCAGGAATGACAAAGTCGAAAGACACACCGTTTTCCATCCAGGAATTTAGGGTGTATCCCACAAAATGAGTCAAATCAGGACCGGACGGGTCCCCCTTTCGTTGCCTACCCGTCGAAAAAAATGTATCAATAGTATTGAGAGACCAGCTTACCAGATCCATGTTTTTCAGAGTTCGGTTGATATGGAGAAAGTGCTCAGAAAGACAAGACATAGAAAAGCAGGAGAGGGGTGGGGAGGGGGGGGTGAAAGCTGCAGAGGAGAGAAAAGACACGACCGACCTCGAAGAGAGACAGAACAGAAAGGATGTCGCTCTGTTCTGAGAAACTGATACCTGGTGTGTACCTCCATCCAAAACACTTCACCCTAAACACATCATCTCCATTGTGTGTCGTGGTGGTGTCAGCATCACACTGTGGGGGTGCTCAATCCAGGACAACCCTGGACGAGAACTTGTTGGAGGCTGTGAAAGGCTTGACACCGGAGCGGAGGTTCTCCTTCCAGCAGGACAACGACCCTAAACGTAACGACCAGAGTCGCAATGGAATGGCCCAGATCAGAAAGTGTTAATGTGTTGGAACGGCCCAGTTAAAGTCCAGACCTAAATCATTATTAAAGATTTCTGGCAAGGACTTAAAAAAACAACAACTCTGTTTACATGTGCTTTCCATTCAATCCTACTGAGCTAGCGCTACTTAGCAAAGAACAATAGGTACAAATTTTAGTCTGTGTGCAAAATCTTGCAGCAGTAATTACAAACTATTCAGATAACAAACTATTTGTTAAAAAAATGCCTGAAAATCATGTGGCATTTACCTTTCACATCACAACTCCGCTTTGCATTTAGGCTTGTGGTTGGAATCGGACAAAATATAACAAAATGTGAAAACCTTCAAGGGGAATGAACACTTTTGCAAGGTGCCACAGAGTTTCTGAAATCCAGTAACTTAAATGAATCACTAGGGTTTAACTGTCACTGTCACTGTCACTGCTTCCTATTTAAATTATCCTGTCTTTTTAACCTTAAGTAGAAAAAGGTGAGAATGAATGATAGAAAAAAAGACAAAACAGCAGGTATCATGCAGGATTTTTTTTTATTTTTGTCAGTTTTAGAACCAAGTAGAACACATCACCATAAATAGTTAAAAATAAATAGTCCAGAATAAACACACATCGTGTAAATATCACGTTCCATAAATATGTATACTTTATAAAAGTACATGTTCACATGTAATCTGGATGTTAAATAAAAGCATCACAGTCTTACAAAGATAATAAATATGTTCCATCATGAAACATAGAATTGAGTGTTTCTCTTAGAGCTCGATTTGTTTTAAATGTACATGGTGCACTATTTTTGTTTGAGACTGGTTCCTTGTTGCCTGTTTCTTGGAGGTCGGCGAGGATTTAGCTAGTGTGTTCACCGAGGTTCATGTAGCCGATGGCTCGGTTGATTGTGACGGTGCGGACGTGGAAGCCTTTCATGACTTTGCAAAGGCTCAGTCTTTCGTTGAAGGTAACTGCACGCTCCACCAGAGCCTTGAAGAAACACAGAAGCATCGTCAAGGTTTTATGGAAACAGCCCATCTGGTAAATTTGTGCTTGGATTTATCAGAGATATATTTCCTTTTCCATTTTTTGAGGGAAAAGCTAAGGCATCTTACCTCTTTTGAGTTGAAATCTGTGGGCAGAGACGACCTAAAGCAGTTCTGTTGATCACCAAAATAAATAAATAAATATATCACTTTAGTCTTTTGGTAACATTTTTACAATTTATACTGCTCAAAAAAAAACAAAGGGAACAGTTTGAGTTACATTGTGTTGTTTAAGTGTTCCCTTTAGTTTTTTGTGTGTAGTAAACAATATAAAAACAATAACAATTTTAGATTCCACTTTTTATTGCGTGACACAGTCATGAAGCGTACAAAGCAGCAGGTACCCGCTGAGAAAGACTAACCTCCATGAGCTCTCTGAGGCTGTAGAGAACGGAAGAACCAATTAAGTTGTCAGGATCCGGCTGAGCGGAGAGAAACTTGTAGTAGTGGCTCAGATCCTTTCCGATGTCCGTAAGACATGAGTCCTGCACAAGAAAAACCGTGAGCATAATCATCAGGCACAGGATAAGTGACGAGAGACAGTCTTTGTCGTGTAGATAACATAAAGCTGCCTACCTGATCAAAAGCTGATGTAGTTATCCCAGAACATGTTGAGCCCTGTGGAACAAAGTTTTTTTTAAATAACAATATATAATACCACTGTTGTATGTATTAAAAAAGTTTTCCCCCACTTTGAATAAAAACTTTGAATTTAAAAATACTGCCATGAAACGGGAATATTTTTGCCTGTACCTGAGGTGAACACACAGTCGGCGTTCTGCTCTCCAAGTTCAGCTCCATGTTCTGCCTTGTGCAGTTGATCCCACTGAACAACCTCGCCTGTGGAGAGGAGAGAGATTTAACACCCAAACACAGCGGCGACAACACAGAACCCCACCTTCACCGGGTTGCCTACCTGCGTAAGAGCATCTGTGATGTTTTCTAGAAGAGCCCGCGCATAAAAAACACAGGAGTCGTCCATCCGTCCTTTGCTGGTAACCGGCAGTGAGTGGCTGACCTCCCAGAAGGGACAGCTGAGCGCCAGGAGCAGCAGTGCAGGAGTGAAGTCTGGCAATGAAAAGAGTAACGCAGAACAATGTTTATAAAACTCTCATCTTCTAATTATTTGTCTTGCTAAGATGCGCAGGGAAGTTACAGGATACTCACAGAGCTTCCTGAGTGTCATTCTGAAGTTGAGTCAAGTTCTCTGAGTGGATCTGTCTCAACTCAGGCATCCTCAAGTGTTTTATACTCTAAGTGATGAAGGGGTTTTTTTTTTGCTTCACATTTGTTGACATCCTGTAAACTGGATGTGGTCTGCATAAAGGCTGAATGAAACTGGAAATAACACTGGCAGTGAACAAAACGCCTGTGTTGTGGTTACCTTTGTGGTAATGACTATTGCTGACATTTCTATACAAGGTAGAGTGAAAGTATTATTTTCTACGCTATTTTCACCTTGCACAGTCATGTTGCTTGTCAAATACCGGCTCCTTCCAATATTCTTAAGAGAAAAAATGAATGTACTTTATTTTCTTTAAGAATGAAAAATAAAGTTCTGAAAAAAAAGAGTACAAAGATGTGTGAAACTCTTTTTGTACTTTTTTTACATTAAAATACATTTTCAGTATTTCTATGTTACTTGTTTACAAGAGAACATTTGTTGTAGGATGGGGGGGTCATTTTATTTTCACTGAAGTCATCTGAGCAGACCTTGCCAAAAAAATAATATGAGGCCCCAATCGAAATGTAATTTAGGCCCCCAAATTCATGGTCATTTTATTAAATAAAAAAGCAATAAAATAAACTTTGAAGATATCTGACTTATTTGATGAGGCAATAATGTCCTGATTACAATACTTTTGTGCAGACTCACATGAGTATTAAGGAAGAGGCAACTACCACCTGTTTATTTATTACTGTTGTACATTTTGGTTGTACACACAATATTCTAGTCAATGTAGAATATTCCAGCCCAGGGGGAATCGGTCCATAAATTGCAGTTTTTATGCTCCTCTAATTCTCATGTGAGAAAAATAATGCTCCCTCTTTGTGTTTTAACAGAATAAAAATCTTTTAGATTTTGAACCAGAGCCAATAAAATTATGAAATGGACCCAATAAGAAGCTACAAAGCAGATGCCCACTTTAGCATCTTCAGTGTTTAATTGTTAACCCAAGCAGGCTTTAACAAATTAGAAACCTTTAAGTTTTTGTGGTGTGTTTAAATGGTTTCTAAACAGAGAGCCTGCCTCAGTTTCATTCATGAACATGGTCAGATATCTCTCTACAGGAGTGCAGTGTCTGCCGCCTTCTCTGAGGTTATAACATCATAGGTCTTTCTCAGCCTGGGTAGCCACAAAAAAACCAAACATTTACAGGTCACGGTGTTCATTTAGGGAGGCTGTTAAGGATTCCTATGATTGGGCTTGTGGGAGGATGTCGCTCTGTTCTGAAAAACTGATACCTGGTGTGTACCTCCATCCAAAACACTTCACCCTAAACACATCATCTCCATTGTGTGTCGTGGTGGTGGTGGTAGCATCACACTGTGGGGGTGCATTGTAATTGACTGAATATGATTGTACGTTTATCTCTCTGTCACACTTTCTTTCTCCTAACATCCTTTCGAAACGCTGCCGCAACGGACTTAAAGGTGAAGAGGACTGTATTCGACGGCTATGAACCAGAGTGCTGTCAGCCGCCCCAACCAGCAGCCTTTATTAGACGACTGTCAATTCAATAATTACTTCAAAATACATGTGTTACAGCACTTTGAATCATCTTGTTACTGAAAAGTACTATACAGAGAAACCTGCCTTGCCTTACGCCTAAAGCATAGATCTCCATATCTGGGACTCACAATAATAGTTTACACTTATTTACCAGATAAAGTACACTGACAGCAACTGGATAGCACATTTTGAGTCAGATTTCACCTTGACCAGACATTTTTATTTGCACCACTGTTAGCATAGCTATCAAACTGTGAATACTCTCTCCTGTGTGATTACTGCTACTGCATTTGGCAGTTCTTTGAAATCCTAAATAAACAACAAGTTTTAAACCTTCAAGGTAAATTGTATTCTTAGACTTTTCCTAATATAAACGTTTTAGATCCATCTAATGTAGAACAGATTACTAGATCAATGTGTGCTTCTGTGCTTTTGTCTCTCTTGTTGTGTCTCTGCTCTGTCTTCTGTAACCCCAGTTGGTCGAGGCAGATGACCGTTCATACTGAGCCCGGTTCTGCCGGAGGTTTTTTTTTCCCGTTAATGGGTGGTTTTTCTTCCCACTGTCGCTTCATGCTTGCTCAGTATGAGGGATTGCAGCAAAGCCATGTACAATGCAGACGACTCTCCCTGTGGCTCTACGGTTCCCCAGGAGTGAATGCTGCTTGTCGGGACTTTGATGCAATCAACTGGTTTCCTTATATAGGACATTTTGACCAATCTGTATAATCTGACCCAATCTGTATAATATGATTGAACTTGATTTTGTAAAGTGCCTTGAGATGACATGTTTTATGATTTGGCGCTATATAAATAAAATTGAATTGAATTGAATTGAATCCACTTTATTCCGTGCAGGCCTGCTCTAACACTGATCACTACCTCAAGTATAAAAGCAACGGCTGCATTAAATATTTTTCCCCACCAGTCTTTGGAACATGGAGGAACTGATGAAGAGATCTGTTGATGTTCCCACGTGTAAGAGGCCTTTTGTGAAGAGGCAAGCTGGATATTCTTTGTGAGAGGTCAAGTGTTCTTGGGGTCCCCCTGCTGGCATGAGGGTAAAATTGTCAGTTATATTAATTGTAAAATAACTTTTTTAAATTATTATTATTATTTTAAATTTGCTATAAATCAACCTTAGAAGCCACGATTCGTTTTCCCATGATTTTGGGCCTGCTCTACATCTGTGGCATTTTTCTCATTCGTCATGTCAGGGTTGATTGCATTTTTTTTTCTACCACAACCATGTAATACGTAATCAATAGTGTACTATTATACCAGTTGCATAACCTACCTGATTTTCAACCCACTTTTACTTACCCGCTATTTATTAATAACCTCTTACGTCACTTTTTTTTTTTTGTAGTTCAGCTAAGAGTTATTTTCATCTTAATCATCAGAGTTGTTTCCCACTAGCTTTCTGTAACCCTTTTTCAAAAGTTGTCACACATTCAGAAGCGTGAATGTGTGAATGAGGAGAGAAACTCAGCAGCGGCTGGTTGTTAAACTACACAATAAATGTGGCAATGAGAGTTTACGTCATCCCTCGGCCTTTTGGTTTCAAGGAAATCACACCACCCATTCGTTTACAAGGAGCGCAACATTTTGGTAGATCACAATAGAAAGAGAAAAATTCTGTCATTGATTGAAATACGTTCTACTGAAATCCAAATGAATGCAGACCACTTTCGTTCACACAGTTTAAACATTTATTATTACTGGGTTCATTATTACAATCATTGTACAGTACATTTGTTAATGAAGCAAACGATATAAAGTTGATCTTTGTGTGAAATGACATTCTTAGAAAGCTGAGTGTGAAAACACCAAATACATCTAATCAAGTTATTCATTCTTTAAATAAAGCCTCTTAACATTTATACAGATAAAATAGATTCTTCCGACAATTTTTGTTAATATATAACCAACATGTTGTATGGTCTGCATAAGTAAATAAAACATAAATCAGGATTTTGCATATTTCCTATCAGAATGTTCTTACTTTAATATGACTCTGTTGTTTTAAATTACTATCTTGATGTTAACACTCTATCGATAGGAACAAAGTAAAAATTCTGTTTCAAGCAGATGCTAAAAGGGAATTTCAGTGATGAACCAGCTTTGATACAGTGCTCAGAGTGAAATAAATGATACACTTTACAAATACACAGAGCATGTCAATAAAATCTAGTGTTTTATGTGGCACATTTGAAGAGCTCTAAAAAAAAGGGAAAACAAGGCTCAAGAGCTATTCCCAAAAATGAGGGCTCTGTGCAAAAATCACCAAAAGCTAAAAAAAAAAAAAAACATGAACACAAATGATCAAAAGGATTCCCCCATCCAAACAGCTACAATATATGACATGTTTAGTTGAAGTGAAAAGCCTGCACCAGCTCATTTGTGTTCATATTGAAATTAGTGTACTCATTCTTTTCTGACTTTGGTTTGGGGGGTTTTCAGACCGAGTCATGCGATGCAACAAAATTGCATGTGTGTTTATTCTATAGGCTGTTTAGTTGGGTTTTCCAAAACTCATCACCATGGCTTGATTTGAAAAATACAAAACACTGGCAACAGTCTGTGGTACTGGAGGTTGGATGGCGTGCAGATGGACAAGCGTAAATAGGAGGTTTATTTAGAGACTGCTTTCTCTGTTTGGTGCCGCTGATGGCTGTGTGCATGCCTAAAGCAGAAAAGAACAGACTTAAATGACAAATAAACACAGACATCAAACATTAAATCTCAGCTACAAGTGGGATAATACCTGGTGAGGTCTTCTATGTCCACCAGCATAGCGTCCTGCTCCACGTGCAACTCGTCCCTCATTAGTAACAACTGCACCAGCTCCTCATTTAGATCTGTGGGAGATTATCAACAAATTAGAATTTCAGAAAGCCCCTAAATGACGCTAGTTGAATATAATTCTCTGTAATAATCTGTTGCCCACTAAAGTACAAGTACAAATCATAACATGAACTCTTAATAGGCAGCCACAAAATTTGGAAGGTCACGGAACTCCCATTTGTGTGATTTTGTTTCCTTTCTTACATCTTGCATACAGCTTGTGTTGTGTGACCAACTCACTCTGAATCTGTGAGTGTAAGTCATTTGTTATGACTTGCAGCTGCCCCAGACTCATGTCTCTCATGTCCCCACGCCTCAGGTTCCACTTCACCAACCCCTCACTGATGTGGGGCAGATGAGGGAGCTAAAAGACAAACACACACAGGAACTGTTGCACATTGAAGAAGTGAAAAAAATATGTTGCTTGTGAAAACTCGAATCGACTTGAAAATGGGCCTTGCCAACACTCCCCATCTATCAAGAGTGGGACAAACTTGCTGGTCTTTACCAGTTTCAGGGGCTTTCTCTGGTCCCACACACACACAAACCAGACAATTGATTTTACTGCACCCCTGTAAGTCCCTTGTGTCATCTTTATTGTGTTTACTGTAAAAGCAGCCAATCCATCTTCACTTAATTTCCCCTTCTCATTTACTCTGGAACTTTTATTGTCTTAGAAAAGTGTATAACAATAAATCTTATCTCATTTTCTCTGACTAACCAGGTCGGCCACAGGCGAACGTTTATGCAGCTGGATTTGTCTCTCCACCTCCACCTGCATGCGAGCCATGGGTCGAGCTAGAGCCAACGCCACCCGGGCCTCCTCCTGCAGCCTTCGCTGCACCCGCCAGAACCCGCTGCAGTCATCTAACGGATCCGAGTCTTCCTCCGCAGTGTCACGGTCTGACAACGAGGAACTCTGCTTGCTCTGTGTGGGAAGTAAAGGAATTAGTGTAGAGCTGCAACGACAGGGCTTGTTTTATGTGGTTATGAGGCACGAGAGGAGCTGGACATGAGAAACAGACACGATGAGTGTATTTGCAGGTGCATACCATCGGTGACAGAGGTGTGTCCAGGCTGGTCTCTGTCCTACTGTCCTCAGCATCGCTGTCTTTGTCACTGCTGCTGTCGTTAACGAAACAAACCTGCAGGTTCACCCCGCTCTGCAGCCTGAGAGGCAAAATAAGTCAACATGAAAAAGTTCAAAGGGGAAACCCTTAATGTGGGCACCTTCTTTTTGTTTCGACACAAAAAGAATAGCAATGAAACCTCACCTTTTGTGGGATCAAGGTCTTTATAATGATCCAAAACATCTCAGCCAATTCCGCATATCCAGTGATTTAAATAATAAAAAACATAAAATTTAGATTGAAACGTTTAATTAAAAGATTTCGATAAAACAAGTTAAGCCAAATAAAAAATTCCCTGTGTACTGTTTCTTAATGGATCAGCAAGTGATAGCTTTTAAACATCAGCCTAGCTTTCGAATGTAGATTGCAAAAAAATAAATTTCAATACATAAAAATATTTGTTAATTAATGTAACTATAAATAAACTGAGAATTATAATAACTAAAAAGCAAAACAAAAATAACTTTTCATTAAAATGGTTAACCTTATCTGATATTATCACTCTAACATAACCTCAAGTGATAGTAATGGCATGCTACTGAACAATACCATGTTAGCTCACATCAACCATCCACCAGATTAAATCTCTGGTGTGAATTGCTAAAGTTCGCTAATTGGTGCCTGCCAGAACAGTTTAGCTGAAAAGCTATCATTAGCATGCTGATAAATGCTAGCATGTAAGCTAAGTTTTTCTAACTAATGTGGTAGTAGAGTATATACTTGTAGTATTGTTAGTTCAAAATGTAATGGTTTGTTAAAATGCCAACATTTGTATGCTTGCTAATACTAGCCAGTTAGCTTATACAAAATGTGTTCAGCATGCTAATGGAGCTAGGTCTAGCTTGTTGGTTTACGATAACTTTTCTGCTGAAATTAAGTAACTGACTGCAATGGAAAAAGAAAAAGTATGTGCTATTGGTAGTTTAAAATGCTACCCTAATATAGGGATTTAACATCAACATGTTGGCCGATGCAAGCATGCTAGCTAACATCAAATCTGTCTACAGTGGAAAATAAGTCTTTACATTATGTTGTTGCCATGACGTATTTATATACTTTGCTATGCACTGAAATATTAATAGTAATAATAATAATAGTAATGATAGCAATATTAGTAACAGTGACAACTTTTATAATAATAATAATAATAATATAAGTGAATTTAAGAGTGTGTATTAGGCCCTATATAAAATTCAATTCTGCACAGGGTCTAATACAACGTCACTTAAACAACTATAACAGAAAGGAACAAGGAATGAAATTGAAAGTGATAATTAAATCTAACAAAAAATGATAAGCTACTCCCTTCACAATGTCCTTAACCACTGGTTTCCCAAACATAAACTACACTATTCATCCAATTTCACACCCCAATACCCCCCTGCTGAAAAGAAATCACTCAGCAACCAGGATGAGAACAATTTTTTATACATTCCACAAACGCGATGGGGTGGACTGGAATTTCCACTTAGAGCTAAACCCCACGGTAATGCACCTATAAGGGGGGGTCACATGACTCTAATACCACAATCCCAGTATAATGGATTGCATCACTTCTTTTTTTTTTACAGACAGAGTTTCACTTCATCAAAGGAACAAAGCATGTGGGGGCCGCCCATGGTTTGAAGTTAGGTAATCTGGGTGAATGGAAAAAAAATCTTTAAAGTTACAAGAGGTCAAAGTTGCAGTGCGAAGAAATGACGAAACAGTCCTGTCACAGGTGTTATGAGTTTTTTGCTCTTGACCGTGATGTATGGCAACTCCTTCCACTACACGTCATTGTTATTATCCAAATCCTCAATTACAAATGTGAAAGGTCTATTTTAGGTGAGAGAAATTATCATCATGTTTCTGTCTAACTAAACCAAACGAGGCTGTATGGTTGAGTTATTTGTTATAATGTGGGTTTAATTCCATTCTACCTTAGAAAACCAAAGCGAAATCCTTCAAACAGTACCTGTGTTTTAAATCTTAAATTGTTACCGTTTAAATTTTCATATTGTCACTGTAGCAATAACTACTGCATTTTGTTTGTCAAACTGCTTGCACTTTGTATATTCTGATTGTTTTGTTGTTGTCTGTCTTGTCCACTATGACGTGTGCTGCTGCCTTTCTTGGCCAGGTCACCCTTATGACAGAGGTCTTGATCTCAATGGGTCTTTTATCTGGTTAAATGAAGGTTTAAAAACATGTATGTGTGAAGACATTAAATCAGCTGTAAATGTGATTTAAAAAGGTGATAAAAATGTCACTTATTCTCTTTTTAGTTAGTATACTGCAGGGGTGCGGGAAATGTCGACTAAACTGAATCCCACAATTAGCATGCTTTCCTCTCACGAAAATGTCGCGGGTTAACCACTACACCCGGTGGCTTATGCCAACTCTTACCAAACTTTAACCTCTTTGTTCTGCATTTTTTCAGGGGAGGGGAGGGGGAGGGGGGTTATTTGTTTGAATTCCTGTCTCCTTGGATGAACCTGATCTTACAGGAAGCCCTTTTACTTTCTGTCTTAGGCTTCCTCCTCTTAGACCAAGCAGAATATAGCAGTTTTATTTAAACATTTATTTCTAAAAGATTTAACTCTCTCTCAGGCTATTTTCAAGTACACTTCCGCAGGACATATGTTGCTGTTTCTAGGCATATGGACCTATAACATCATTGGCTATTTCTGTCCTATCTGTGGAGGAGGAACTAAGCCCTTTAAACACAATCCAGTTTGTCAAGAAGCAGCAGAACACGTCAATTAAATTAAGAAAATAAATCATTGCTGCAGAGGATTTGGGGTTACTTGTAGTATACATTTTTGCCAGCTTTTGAAATGTTAATTCAAAAAAGATAAGGCCCATGGTGAGATTGACACATTAATTTCCCTGAATGGTGGAAACATGGTTTGTTACACATCATCAAATTGGATTTAAAAAACAAAGTCTTCACACGATAAACTGGCTGTATCCAGGCATATGAATGTAAAGTTAAGTGGAAGGAAAAGGTCTTGCAGAGAATGGTGCGCATGAAACGCAGTAAACTACATTAAGAGGATTGTGAGAAAGAGCTTGTGCAATTGTTTAGGGCGGATTCACAGTGGCCCATGCAGTCACTACTACAAGAAGCCACCACACAGCTTGTATCAGAATCACTTTATCTGACCTAAGTAGAGAAATGACTGGTCTGTTGTTCAGTGGTCCTGTTTTCAGGTGAAAGTAAATTTTGCATTTAGCTTGGACACCAAAGTCTAAAGGAAAAGGTGTGAGGCACAGAATCCGAGTTGCTTGAGCTCCAGTGTGAAGCTTCCACAGTCACTAATGATTTGGGGCCCATCTGCCAGTATTTTTTTAACACTTTACATTTCCTTCTGCTTACAAGATCGTTGGGGATGCTGATTTCATTTTCCAGCAGGACTTCGGACCTGTGCACACTGCTAAAAGTACGAACCTCTGGTTTAAAGACAATGATATGATCATGATTGCCCAGCAAGCTCGTCTGACCTAAACCCTCTTGAGTACCTATGGGGTATTGTCAAGGGAAAGATGAGACACCAGAACCAACAATTCAGACAAGCTGAATGCTGCTATTAAAGAGACCTGGACTCCGTTAACCCCTCAGTAGCGCTATAGGCCTCCATGCCACCTCAAATTTAGGCAGTAACTACAGTAATGTAAAATGAACACCAACCTGGTACTGGGTGCACACGGACAGTTTTTAGATGGCCATCCCTTCTGCAATTATCATTTTTTATTAAAAGAGCAAATTTGGACCATATCACATTATTTAGCTGCACTGATTCCATTTTTGTAAAGGGATATGATGATGTCAGTACATTACCTAAATACATTTCAGATTTACTGTTCAGGTATAGACCTGTTCAGGTCATCAAGCCTTTTTAGTCAATACATTGAGGATCAGAACTAAAAAAAAGTAGAGTCAACATTTGGTTTCTATGCTCCGCAGCTCTGGAGCAAACTCCCCGAAAACCTGAAAGTGCTGCAACTGTTGGCATCTAAACCAGAAGTGAGCACAATTACTGTTTTCTGCAGCTATCGTATCTTAGCTTTGTATTTGTTTTGAATACGTATTTTTGATGTTTTTCTCTTTTTATTCTTTTCTCTGATTTTGCCGCCACAACTATCCTGTGCAAGACTAGTGCTACACAAATAATCGTAACTTTTTTTCTTCATTACTGTAAGTCGTAATTATTAAAAAAAATTTGACAGATGTTTGAAGTATGTAAATAATCCGTTCGCAATTATTTCTATAGCATAGAATTTTCACCTTTTGAACTGAATTACTGAAAAACGTTTTGATAATATTCAAATTCACTGACATGGACTAAAATGTTTAATGCACATCTTAAAGAAAGTAACTTTAAAATCCATAATTATGCGTTGTTGGGGCCAGATTTGGGCTTACTGATGATGTTAGGGCGTCACCCAAACACTACCAGAATTATACTAGGCTGTCTATATACTGAATGGGCAAATCAGGACCAGGAGTAAGTTATATACATTTAAAAGTAGTGCACTATGTAAGTATAGGTTAATGACTACAATTTCACAAAATACTAAACCTGCCCTGTCCTTTCTTAAACTGATATATGTAGAAATATTTTAGGTGTGGCCCCCACCCCTTCCTTATGACGGTACCATTTTTCATGAAAACAAAGGCAAGTTTTTATTTCATCCACCCAACAATGTATCTAAAAATAGATTTAAACACACACGGTGTTAGCTAACAACAGATCAAGGACAGTACTTTTGCTGGATTCAGAAAAAAAATGCAATAGCTATGGATCAAACTCTAACCACACATAACTGATTGAAACCTACCGGAAGGATGGGGTGCTCTTGCTGCAGCTGGTATAGATGACAGGCTCGTCGTCATAGAAACTGCCAAGGGCAAGTTTCTGCCTGATTGACTCTCTCTCATTCTTCTGAGCCTGCCGGAAAAAAAACCCACACATGAATTATAAAGGATATTAATAAAAGTGCCGCTACAAAAGAAGCTGCCACATCCACTCATCTGATCTAAACAGGCATGGATTGAGCTGATTGATTACAGCAACAAATTCTTTACAAGCAATAATTTTAAAGACCATTAAAAGGTATCAAAATTAACCTTTTACCTTTTACATTTCAAGAGATTATGTCTGAAAGGCATTTATCCAGTCATCTAAATAGTAAACAACATCTGGTAGATTCAGGCTCTCAGATTTCACCCAATAACATAAAATAGAACCCAATAAGTCACAACCCAGATCCTGTCATATTTTATTATCTTGCTTGTGTCGCTTCATGATTTTAGAAAAAAAAAAAAAAAAAGACAAAATGAAAAAGCATCAGAAAAAAAGAAAAGTATTAAAGGAGCATAGCGTAAGTTCCAGGATTTTTGAAAATGTCTGCCCCCTCTGGCAACAATTCAAAACGACACCAGTGTTGTGCATGTGTATGGGAGAAGAGGAAAAGCCTCTGCCGGTGCGACTGCACAGGTTTTCTGTTTAGAGACAAAATATCTTCTGAGGTAAGAAAGCTATAAATATTGAAGTTAGCCTGTTCTCTGGCTAATGTAATGATTATGGCGCAGGCTCAACATAGTAGCCTGGTGAGCAAGAGCGCTCAGCGCATCACACGCACGCACAGAGGATTTGGCCCGAATCACTCTCTCATGAACTGAATATCAAGCCTATACAGGCAACTGCAGTAAATAGAGGATAATTCATTTTACATATTGGGCAAATGCAAGGGCAAGAAAACAAAATAAAATAAAAAATATTTAACTTAAAAACCTGCACTATGCCCCTTTAAAGAAATTAATGCAAAAAATTAAAACAAAAGAGTATTGTTTTCTTTATACATCCATGTCTGTTTTATCAATTGTAAAAATTGTTTTGTTTTAATTATTTTCCATAATGTCTATGGGTTGTTATTTATATTTGTTCATTAATTAATGCTTAATGCAGTTTAATGTTTTACTTTGCCCTGATCTTTCACTTTTTCTTTTTAAACAGATATGTAATTAGAAAACTAAAATGTGGAAAATGCAGATTTATGTTTCTAAATTAAAGCCAAATGATTAAAAATCAAAACCATACAAGTCCTTGTCCTTGTTGGTGATGCAAACTATCCATAGGTGGCTCTTTCTCTATTTTTTTGCTCTATTTATTTCCAACAATCTGCATTACCTTCTTGTAGTATTTGTTTGCTACCAAAAAGGAAGATGAAAAACAAACAAACACAAACAAGGGCAGAAAATGTTTTCTCAGCTCAGACAATACCAGCCGATGCATTTGTCAGCAAGTCTTGCATGAATTTCATTTCAAGGGCCCCTGAGGCAAGCAGGGGTTCATGAGGGGTTTCAATCTCTTGCTATACATCATACATTTTTGTTCTGTCTTGATTCTGGAAGGTATGAAGCACAAGGATCCTTTCCATCGTGGAGAAAGTCTATTTATCATCCGTGGAAGCCTGCTTTTAACACCAAAACAACCGTCTCCAGCGACTGTTAACATTTAACAAAAAAAGAAAATTTTAAAATTGAATCCAGCCCAGTTATCCACACACGTACGTAGACCTGCACCTCTTTTTTTGTGACGCACATTGAGATGAGGATGTGACGTCAGAGAATGAATCAGGTGAGAATCTTTACTCTCGCTCCCCCATAACAGATGGCCCGATAACCCCCTTTCGTACGCACTGACAACATTTGCTGCAGGTATTGATGAATGAAAGGGAAAACACAGACAGAATGACCACCTAAACCTGTTTTTAGCCATCAACAACGTGGTTTTAAAAAAAAAAACATATAAGTGTTACTGCAATGACTCAAAATGATCATCTTTATCCAGATAAGGACTAAATCGATTTAGATGTAAGCGAGAGATTATTGAGAGACACTCAAATCGGGACCATATAAACGCGTGCTCTCCCTTTTCCGCCATCCACTCATCCATTATGGCTGACATCTTGAGCTGCACACCCGTTACGCAGATACCTATCGAGCATACCTGTAGAAAATCATGGCATGAACACTTCACTCTCAGAATCTCACGTCAATGCAAAACCCATTTCCACACACCTGGTAAACGCGTTTCTCCTGGTGCACCATCCTTCTAACGCATCGTACTCACACAGCCGTCCTGCCCTTCTCTACACTGCAGTGGAGCTCTCATACACTGCAGGTCCATGCAGGAGAGGAGTGAGGGAGGAGAGCGCAGGGAGGGGAGAGGCAGCGGAGAGCGAAAGGAGGAGGAGGGGGATGAAAGTGTGGGAAGAGACGGAAGCAGAAGAGGAGACAGAAATGGAAGAGAGTGGGAGAGGGAGGGGAGAGTTAGAGCTGCCACAGCTTTCCTGATCTGTTATCTGTGCCTCCATCTTCCTCCCTTGCTCTTAGTCCCCCCCCATCTTTCTTTCACTGGAAAGAAAGAAGCAAACAATACTGATAAAGCCGGGAGGAGAAATAAAATAGGTAGATTTGTTGAAGGACGTGAGATGTGTTCCAGGTGAGCGAGACCAGATATGTTGGTCTGGATGAGGTTGCATTATTGGAAGGCAAAACAATCAAAGAGGCCCTGATTCATTTGATAGAGGTTATTTTACAGATGGCAACACTGATACTGTACGGCCTCTTATCCTGTCCAACCTCTGTCTCCCTTTGTTTTCTATATTTTCTTCTATATGCACAGATTCAAGCACACACTGCCATAAAAGAGAGAGAAGGAAGTACATGATGCATCTGCCCCAAAATACTAAAACACTCATATCTCAGAGTGCTGCGTCAGAGGGAAGCAGTGGGCCGATCAAAACATCTTGAATCGTCATTCATCCGTCATCTGCGCACAACTAAAAATACCAAGACTACAGGAGGGATTTCTCTCCAAACTTTAACACTTATATTTTACACTTTTTTGTTGAGAAGCAGTAGCTCAAGCAATGTAGACGGCCACTCACAGAGATGCTGGACAGCCTGGTTCGACCCCCACTGTAGGCGTCTTCAGCTTGTGGTCCAAAGATGTCCTGGACTTCCTTGGCCCAGCTGCAGCTCTCAACCTTGCAGCCTCCTTCGTGGCTTTGTGTACTCCTGCTGCTGTCCCCGTCCTTCCACCAATGGCCTAACATGGCCCCTCTGAACATTTCTGCCTCATCCAAATCCAAATCAAATTCTTCCATAAAGGCAGACTGACAAATAAATTCAGGGTTGTAGGTTAATTCAAAATATAGTTTACAACATGTGTAATTCTATATAGCCATACATACCTATGCATTCCAAATATCCTTCAGAAAGCTGAATGATGCATACCAACCTAAAGCTGTCTTGCATAAAAAAAAGTGTGCATTTAGGATTTATTGCTCTTGGGCTGTTTTTCTGGAGCTCGGTGCCTCTTAAAACACAGCCATCCCAAGTGACTACAGAGAATCGGCGAAAATACGTACTGTTTCCAGAGTGTGCAGTGCTACACATTCTTCACAGTCACATGGAACACAGTTTCAGTGATGTGTAAACATTCCTCGTTCACATGCAGCATCAGAGGGTGCCCAAGGGAGAGAGCACCATGCAGAAATTTATAAAAAGAGACAGAATGGGGTGCATGCAGGCACACGTTTGTGATGGAACAAAGATACCCATACTGCTGTGCAAAAAGGCCCAAGTATTACAACACAGCTGCTTATCAATACATTGGTACATAATTATTATTTCAGCAGTAATTAAATAAAAAAATGGGACTTTTAAACTTGGTTGTACAGTTGCATTATATTTTAATTATTTGTGTTAATTGTGAAATTATGGCTTAGGGCTAATTAAAAACCAAAGTGCAGTTAGTAAAATATGAACACTACATAGGACTAGTGAAATAGGTGTTTTAAGACAGAAATGTTATGGCTAAGCCAAACATGGAAGAGATTGCTAATTGACAGTGTTCCAGCAGATGATTGATTAAAGAATCAGCTCTTAGTGACGTCATTTTAAGAAAGATTATTAGAATTTCCTGAATTCGAAACTTTTTCTTTGAATTTTACCGCAGTAAGATAACAGTTATTCACAAGTGCCCTCGGCCAAGAGCTCCTAAAGTGAAAAAAATGTTAGAAGTAGTGAGGAGGACTTGTAGTGAGCCTAAGATTGTCTTAAGCAGGGAAGATGGTGGAAACAGATAGCGCTGTTTTGGCTAACCAGTGGAGGAAATGAGCACAAAACTTATTTGACAATTAAACTATTATTAATATATAGATAAGATAAACGTTATCATCCCTGCGGTTGTAAATTAATTAGTTTCAGTGGGCCTGACGGGTTAAAGGTGCGGCTCTATAGTAATGTAATTTTATTGAGGATAAATATATAAAATATTAAATCATTAAATAATGAGTGAAAACTGGAAAAAAGGTACAAACAACATAATACAGAGGACTTTATATATTATTTAAATAAATACTCTCAATAAACATTTTAAAAGAATTGGAAAAAGTTGCAGCAAAAAAAAAAAAAAAAATATATATATATATATA
Source organism: Fundulus diaphanus (assembly GCA_037039145.1). Lineage (NCBI taxonomy): Eukaryota > Metazoa > Chordata > Actinopteri > Cyprinodontiformes > Fundulidae > Fundulus > Fundulus diaphanus. The sequence continues at coordinate 31,751,282 of CM073133.1, read as the reverse complement.
TATATATATATATATATACACTAATAAAATACAATAATATACACTCAACATACAGAGGGAATATGTGAAAGATATGATAAAGTATTTGCTGCTTTGTACATCATGTCAGTATCCATAACCTACGTGGTCATCTAGAGATCTGCTGTGTGAGGCCTTCTCCTCTCTGGCTTTTGGTTGCTTCACAGGATGCTTCTCCATTTCCAGGCTGGAGTGCAAAAGCACCAAGACAGGCAGAGAAAAAGACGCATTGCTCTGCAACAATGTGATACAATGTCTGTCTCTTTTCAGTGTGATCCCAGGACCAATTTACCTTTCAACACTCCTCTATTCTTCTCCTAGAGCTGTGCAGACAGAGGCAAAGCTCCTCTGTCCACCTTGGTTTTATCCGCCTTTTTCTTCTCTTCGTTTTACATCCTTTTTTTCCCCAAAAGCAACCGCTTTATATAAGCAGGCAATCCCAGTAAAATGACAGGTGATTGCACACTAATATCAAATAGATATTAGACCCGTATGGTGAGTAAACATATCAAGCCAATCAAAATAATGAGGACGTTAATAAGGTATGTTCAAACATTTTGATGCTTTGTGACAATTATTTAATTTAGATAAATTTAATCATGACACTTTTCCAGTCAAATTGGTTAATTTAGAATTACATTTGTGTTCTTTTGTATCAACCAATCACAGCTCTTAGAAGACAGCTTCACACCTAGCAACAGGGTCCACCACACCTCCTCGCAAAGATAAAAATTAGAAAAGAGAAAATGTCTTCTCACAGGGTCAGCCTTGGCAACTATGTGAAAAATCCTAAGCCAAAACTCATTGGCAGGAATTTTTATTTTAAGATAGGAGTGGAAGGACAAACTTTGTCCTTACATTCAAAAAAAATTCACACCAGGAAGAAATGCTATAAAAGTATGAAGCAATTAATGAAGCAAAGTTTGGGGGTGATTAATAAGGTTCCAACTGGGTATGGAATTCATACTTCAAGAACCACCGTGTAAAAATGTACTCTGGACATGGGCAACCACTTTCCCCATTGTCAAAGGACACTCTTGAGGTGACAGTGGCACAGGAAGTAGTCCTGCAACTAGCAGGTTGCCAGTTTGACCCCTTGCTCCCCATCTCAGTTGTGTCCCTGGGCAAGACACTTCACCCTTCTGTCTGCCCCAGGGCAGCTGTAGTTACAAATGTAGCTCACCCCCGTAGTGTGAAACGCTTTGGAGTCCTCTGGACTAGAAGTGCTATACAACTACACAAAGTTACCATTTAACCAAGAAGTCTAACAGTGTCAGACGTGTCATACCTTGGTTTTGAGCCAAACTAGAATACGGCTTAATGGTTCAAAGTCCTATTTTAGGAAAAAAAGTTTTGTATTTTCCTTGAAGGTCAAGGAAATATACAGAGATGTAGAAAGGCACAGAAACAAAAAGTTTTAGATCAAATGAAAAGTTTACACAGTTGTCAGCTGGAGATGTTTAGGCTAGGGATTTTATTAAGATGCTGGAAAACCTCAACATCTCATTGATAACGAGACCCTAGTTTACTGCAAATGCATATATTTGAGAAGGCAGACATGGTTGCTTTCAATGAGTCATTCAGGCTTGACTATTCCAGAAAACACATTTCTGGTTTTCCGCTGTAAGCAGTATCACTTTTCTCCCAATGAAACTTTATATCCCAGTTTTAGATTTACATGGTCAAGGTCTGCAAATGCTAAGATAAATTTAGTTCAGGGAATTTTCCCTGAAGAGTTATGTGGACAAGCCGATTTGCACTGAAGTTTTTATTCCTTGTGTGCACATATCCTGCCAGATGTTAACTTAGGCACCTAGGACAGAAATGGTTCAGTTCTTACAAGACGGTTAAACTCAATAGACAACAAGACATTGTTCCAAGTTAAACTAGTTTATTCAATTGTCATAAGACTAGCACCTAGAAGGTGAGGACAGACAGTCACCAGACATCTTGGCCACTCAGTTAGGAGTCTGGTGCTCCCAGTCAAAGCGTGGATCATCTTTGCTTTCTGAGTGATAAAGTAAAGGAAACGACTCCCAGAAGGAGTCAGGATTTCCTGGACCTTGGTAGCCAGATGTATAGCTCCGACCTGGCACATTTTGCCGGTCCTCTGGGATGTCAAATGACATTCTTGGAACGAAAGGGAACTTGTTGAAATGACCAACCCTCCTGGAGTGTGGGCAGTAGGCACTTGTCGTCGTCGTCGTGGGCGTAGTGGTCTGCGGAGGTGGCGTTTGTGCAAGATACCCCTCCAAGAGTTGATGGATTGGATAGTTAAGTATGTGAGGGTTCTGATAGGTTTGAGGTGCTCCTTGCCATCTTGAATGCTTAAAGGCATTGTAGTGGTGGTGCAGGGGATGGTGGTTGACATAAGTGTAGCGTTTATACAACGGGTAGAGGTCAAGTAGCCTTTTCCAGAGTTGGGGATTTATTGTAGGTGGGTGTGGGTTAGCAGTAGTAGTGGCAGCGGTGGTTGTAGTCATTGGTGCAGGTGTGGTATACCGGCAGAGTGGAAATCGGTGGTACGGCCTACAGGGCACATGCATGGGATGCCATCTTAGATGCCGTTTCATACGATAAAGGTTTAGAGGATCGTGAGGCAAAACAGCATTTGGAACATCAGTAGGCTCAGCAGTTGTGTCGGCTTCAGCGTTTGGCAATGTGGTGCAGGTAATGTTAACTGCATTTTCCCTCCATCGCATCATCAAGACATACGTCCCATTCTGAAACAAGTAGACAGGTCAAATTATGCAATGCCTTGTATGTGTACATTCAACTGCAGCGAGTTGGAGCTGTAAGGTTATATGATAAAGACATACCCCTTGTTTAACAGCACAATCATAAGGAACAAGTAGAAGAAGTCCAAGCATGGTCTGCTTCACCAAGATGCCACAAGATCCAGGAACCTGGCTCAGAGGTACAGGGTCATCATTACCTTCATTTAAAAAGAAAAAAAAAAGTGGGGACACCCAATAAGTTTGCGGTCAGGTACTTTGAGAACATTTAAATCATGGCTAAAGGCTTTTACCCATGTCCAATTGGAGCTCAGCAGCACCAGGTCCCATCACTTGGAATTTCATTTTGTTACGGCCGCAGTGAAGTGAAGAATTTGAGCCGCTCCATACAGCTCCCTTTACCACATTGTCCCCAGTAACTTAAAGAGGGAAAACAAAAATAATGAAGCCATGGCCTCTTGGTACAATTTAAAGGAGAAATTTGAAAGTAACTTACCTTTGCTGTCAGCTTGGACTGAAGCATCATTTATTCCCATTTCTGTGGTCCCAGCTGAGGAAGAACCTGACTCAAACTCAAGTTCCTTCCCATTAAACACATCATGCTCTTTCACTTCAGAACTCTTAACCACTTTGACTGCATTGGTTAATCCTCGCCAGCTAAAGTAAGTTAAACCAAGCGCTAATGAACACGAGAGCAATATGGCCACTATTGTTTTCCATCTTCTGTGCCGCTCGCCACCTTCCATCATGAAACAAACCAGAGCTCAGCGTGTTGCATGACTTCTCAGTAATGCCTTTAAATATGGCACACAATCTTAGTTCCAGGTGATTTTGAAAAGGAATGAACCAATCAGATGGAAGAGCAGCGAAAGCTCAGCCCCCTGTTGCCAATTAGGTTACAGCTGGTGATTGTTCAGTGTCTGTTTCAGGTTCCTTCCTTGCACAAGTCAGTATGCAGCTCAAATAAACTTTAGCTGTAAAAATATAAATCATCGTAGATCATCCAAAACATTACTTAAGAGTTAAATAAGTATTTAGTGACAATACTGTTTAAGTTCTGACTGAACAGTTTGATCATAAGATCTGATTCATGTTCTTTTTTTTTTTTTTTACAAATTATGCAATCTCTCAAAAAATATAAAAAAATGTGCAAATTGGCTTATTTTCAAATAATGCAAAAAAGAAAACATGTACATTTAAACATCTTTATAAACTAACCAACTAAGGCACAAGAAATAAACGTCCAAATCTCACTTGTAGAAACTATATAGACCTTAAATAATGTTTTGAACAATGTAAACTGTAGGGATTAAGGGGAAAGCATTAGGCTGGTTTAAATCTTATCTGTCGGACAGATTCCAGTTTGTTCATGTTAATAATAAATCTTCCTCAAACTCTAGGGTCACCTGTGGAGTACCACAGGGTTCAGTCCTTGGACCAATTCTCTTTACTATATATATGCTTCCGATCGGCAAAATTATCAGACAGCATGGGATTAATTTCCACTGTTATGCTGATGACACTCAGCTATATCTATCCATAAATCCTGATGAATCCAATCAATTACTTCGACTGCAGTCATGTCTTGATGACATCAAAAGCTGGATGACTTTAAATTTCCTGCATCTAAATTCTGACAAGACCGAAGTTGTAATCTTTGGGCCAGAGTCCTCAAAAAATAAACTTCTTAACCAATCACTTAATCTGGATGACATTAACTTGGCCTCTGGTAATAAAGTAAAAAACCTTGGTGTTATTTTTGACCAAGACATGTCATTTAAATCCCATATTAAACAGGTCTCCAGAGTTTCCTTTTTTCACCTCCGGAATATCGCCAAAATTAGAAACATTCTGTCCAGGAGTGATGCTGAAAAACTAGTCCATGCATTTGTTACTTCAAGGCTGGACTATTGTAATTCTTTACTATCAGGAAGTCCACAAAATGCAGTTCAAAGTCTTCAGCTTATCCAAAATGCTGCAGCAAGAGTTCTGATGAAAATCAACAAGAGGGATCATATTTCTCCAATTTTAGCTTCCCTTCATTGGCTTCCTGTTAAATCAAGAATAGAATTTAAAATTCTTCTTCTAACGTATAAAGCCCTTAATAATCAAGCTCCATCATATATCAGAGCTCTGATTACTCCGTATGTTCCTAACAGAGCACTTCGCTCTCAGACTGCAGGTCTACTGGTGGTTCCTAGAGTCTCTAAAAGTAGAATGGGAGGCAGATCCTTTAGCTATCAGGCTCCTCTCTTGTGGAACCAACTCCCAGTTTTGGTCCGTGAAGCAGACACCCTGTCTACTTTTAAGACTAATCTTAAAACCTTCCTTTTTGACAAAGCTTATAACTAGAGTGGCTCATGTTACTCTGAGCTACCTTTATAGTTTTGCTGCTATAGGCTTAGGCTACTGGAGGACATCAGGGTCTACTTTTCTCACTCTACTGATTTTTACTGTTCTCCAGTCTACTGTTCTCCAGATTTGCATTGCGTTACATTGAAATGACTGTTGTCATTTCAGCTTTTAACTTTTTGTTCTCTCTCTTTTTTCTTCATAGTAGGTACACCTGATCTGACGTTCTGTTGACTGTGAAATCATCCAGGGAGGACAGATCACCGACTATTACCATCTAATGTAGAACAGATTACTAGATCAATGTGTGCTTCTGTGCTTTTTTGTCTCTCTTGTTGTGTCTCTGCTCTGTCTTCTGTAACCCCAGTCGGTCGAGGCAGATGACCGTTCATACTGAGCCCGGTTCTGCCGGAGGTTTTTTTTTCCCGTTAATGGGTGGTTTTTCTTCCCACTGTCGCTTCATGCTTGCTCAGTATGAGGGATTGCAGCAAAGCCATGTACAATGCGGACGACTCTCCCTGTGGCTCTACGGTTCCCCAGGAGTGAATGCTGCTTGTCGGGACTTTGATGCAATCAACTGGTTTCCTTATATAGGACATTTTGACCAATCTGTATAATCTGACCCAATCTGTATAATATGATTGAACTTGATTTTGTAAAGTGCCTTGAGATGACATGTTTCATGATTTGGCGCTATATAAATAAAATTGAATTGAATTGAATTAAACTGCATCTCTAGGGAAGAAAAATAACTATAGATTTCCACCCTCCAAACAGCACAGCATATGCTCAGCGGATAGGGATTAAAATAGAAACAAGGAAGCTTTTGTAAAAGAGTAAACTGATTATCTGTCTGTGCAGTTCTTCACTCAGTAATGTGACCGCTGTAGCTAAAACTTGTACTCAAGTTGTTTTTCTTCAAAAGGAAAAAGTATTGCACAGTAACATTACAAATAAAAGTAACTCACAACACCCCACCTCAGATAATGTAGTATGATTTTTACTTTCAATAAACAGAAAATAGTGAAATTATTTTGTTCTGCTGAGAATTTTCATATTGACAAGTTTGGAAATATGGAGAAGGGTAATTGTAGAATCAAAGTTCTAATATATTAAATATGTTTCAATCAGGAATATGATGGTAGAGTAACGGTGCGCATGTTGCAGGTGGAGCTTTTCAATCCTATTTAAATCAACTGAGACTTTTTGTTTATTTTGTAATCAAGTAATCAAGAAAATATCCTACTAATTGTTGGGCTTTTATTTACCCAGTTTCTCTTTAGTACAAGATGAAAATTGTTTCAAGGACTTTGAATAGAATGTGTATTGGTTGATTTCTTGTCAAAAAAATCTTCTTTCAGGCGTGCTTTGGTGGCGCAGTGGTTAGCGTGCATGACCCATGTACGGAGGAGGCCTTAGTCCTCGATGTGGGTGACCCAGGTTCAACTCTGACCTGTGGTCCTTTGCCTCATGTCTCTCCCCCTCTCTCGTACCCCCTTTCCTGTCCGAACAAAGATTGTGTCTGATTATTTAATCTACATCAGCAAAAAAGCGGGGCCACTTTCTCTGCAGGCATTGACCAGAGCCATTTAAGCAACCTAAAAACCTTAAGTAATCCAAATACATGTTACAATATATTTGTGTCAAAAGGATGGCGCAATTTCTACATTATTGAAAAAGTGCCCACTTGCAAATTTAGTATTACATTCCTTCTACAATCCTAAGACTCCAAACCAGGTATATTTATAAATAGTACTGTAGGAAAAAAAAGAAAAAACACACACGTGGTTGACCAAAGCCAGATGGAAATACAGATAGGTACAACTTCCCAACTGCCCTGTCAAAAACAAAAGAATTACTACTCTAGAAAAAAAGAAAAGAAAAACACACAAAAATATAAACTGCAGTGTCAATCTCACTGTGGGTTAGTATAGAAACACTTTGCTCCTGTGCTTCAGTTCTGAACCTTGGTTTTACAAATATCTTACATCTTTCGAATTATAATTACGTTGCCTTTTTCAAATCTCTTTTGGATATTACTTTTTGGATATTCACATGAGTGATTCAACAACTGAGATGCCACACATGATCCAAAGTATAAGGGGGCAGCTAAATGCTGCTGAACCCCAATTAAATCTTCTCTTGAGATCATTTGCAATATATTTGAAGTGAACAGACAGAAACATGTTTAGCCCAACTTATCTGATCTACCTCTTCTGGCTCACTCACTTGTCTGTGCCAGGTTAAAAGATATTTTTGAACCAGTCAAAGTCAGTACAAACTACCAATTTCCAGGGGTCTAATGGTTTAAGCTTTGGTGCAGGTTCAAATAACAATTAGGGATTCAAACTTTTCAGGCTCATCATGCAATATAAATTGTATTTTATTAATCTCTGAGGCTCTAGGTAAAGGTCATTACTAGTGGCACGATTACAAATTAACGTAAGCAGATTCACATAAAAACCCTCACTTTCCCTTTTGGTTCAGCCATATCATATAGACAGCTCAAGATCAAACTGTGATATTCAGAATGTATCGGCATCGCACTTCATTTATACAGGTTGGATCTTCACACAAATTCATATTACTGCCGGTTTCATATTTATGGTCCACTTAATGGCACAATAGAGGAAATACTCTCACATGATGCCCTGGCATTCAAATCGATTGAAGGGTCCAGTGTTTCACCTCGCCATCACTAAAGCTTTGGTTTATGTGTTTTAAAAATGCCATGTAATTCACATGTTGACATCACTAAAACAAAAAAAAAAAAAAAATTTCATGAATGAGTTCAATAGAGTGACTGAAAATGAGAAAACCTATTTTTTTCTACAGAATAGTTCCTAGTGGCTAAAAGGTAGAAGAGGGGGAGGGGGCGGAAACGCCCCTAGTATAGAGACTTGTGGCACCCCCATGAGGTCAATCCAGATGGATGTAAATAAATCCTCAGAGGCTCATCCACTGGAGAGCCAAGCCTGGGATTCCTCCCTGTTGCTCCAACTGTGAAATAAGGATGTCTATTGTACCGTAGTTAAAAAAAAAAAAAAAAAAAAAAAAACCACACACACACAACTACAGTTTAAAACACACACCACTTTATTTTACACACTAAACAGTTTCTAGAAGAGCATCCCAATAGGTAAGACTTAAGAGGGGGGAGAAAAAAAAAAGAAAATCCTGCAAGAAACTTGTTTTGGCTCCATTTAACAAGAAAAAAAACCCAAAAACACCAATAAACACCACAAATATTGTTTCAAGTGTTTAATTCAACAGTTTCAGATTAGCCTTGATGAGAGTAAAACAAATGTGGAAAATGTTCATTTGGAACAAATGGCAGGTATTCCATAGGATACACCTGTGCGGGAGTATTAGAAGGAGCCTGGGTAGTAGCACGAGACTCCGTGGTTGTATAGGGGATCTCCATTGTTGTTGCTGTTGTCCTAGTAGTCGTCGTCGTCGTCGTCGTCTTTGGTCCTGAAGTTGGATACATTGGATATTTGTCATCAGGGTAATGGAAGGGTGGGACGTCTGGAAACTGAGGCCAGTATGGGAAGGGGAAATATGGGGCAACAGGAATCTGGGGATATGAGACTTTTGGTACAACAGTGGCAGCTGGTGGGGATGTCGTTTCAGGGGGGTAAAGGTATGGGTACAAGAGGAATTTTGGAAACTGTGGCACAGGTTTTGCAGGCACAGCTGGTGCATGGGATAGATGAGAATAGAAGTTAAAGTAAGGATGACTGAGCTCTTGCGGAACCTGGGGCCCGTGTGGAATTTGGGGCCCGTGCGACACAGTAGTTCTTCCACGTTTGGGACACAGCAGGGAGAGTGGCTGACCTTGCCAGAGTAGTGGTAGCACGTAATTATTTCCACCCTTGGGATGAAAACAAATGAAATTTGAGTCAGAGCAGCTTATTCCTGTCAGTGATTAAGCAAAACGGTAACTGCATGAGATTTGTCAAAGTTCAGAATTGTATCCCTAATGGGTATTGCTCAAAGTTGTCTACACATACTTTGAAGCTTAAACAGTTTGTAAAATCTAAGATACCTGCTGAATCATGTTGCAGCCATCATATGGAGCCATCATAACAAATGCCATCGGGTTTCCGTGCATTCTGTAGCCACATCTTGGAGGGACCATGGACAGAGGTATTGGGGGCTCATTGGCTGTGGGAGGGGAGAGAACGACATCAATGTCCAATACCAGGTACAAATGCAATTTGAAGACCTTAGTCTTACCTTGCTCCACTGAAAGTTGTGAAGCCCCCGGTCCAAGAAATCGGAATTTCATGTGGTCATCAAAACAATGTAGAGAGGTTCCAAAGCGGTTCCATTTCTCCTTGGAGTCTTCATCCATGTCTATGTGATGGGACCAGCCTATGAAGGGAAGGCAGAAATCCTCATCTCACATGAGCAGCTTTGCCACAGAGGCTCAAGTTTCCTGTCAGACATGACTATTCAAATTGGAGACATCTCCCTAATATTCAGCATATATCAAATGCATACCTGGAAAGTCTGACTGATAATCCGTTTCATCATCTGCTGAAACATTCCTAGGCTTTTTTCTGTTTCCGTCTGAGAGCTCAAGAACTTTCCCGAACACGATTTGTCCTTCTCGGACGCCAGCTGGGGAAGCGGGATCAGGTTCTCTGGGTGTGACTCGTCTAAGAGTTTTCCTCAGTCGGAGGCAGTCCGTCGTTTGCACCAGGGAAAAAGTCAGAATAACAGCTGCAGCCAAGCAGACAGCTGGATTTTTCGCTCGTTCTGTACCCATCCTTCACAGCGCTCAGCGTAACCACTGCGACGCAAACATCGGTTTTAGCTTTTAGTTTTAACCCACTTTTGTTCTGGACGCGCGTACAGCAGGTGCTGCACGGCAGCCAATCAAATGTTGCGAGAGGCGGCGGCGTGGAGATCAGATGGGATTGGCTACACCTGCGCGTCCTTCCCTTGGTCTGAGCCGAATCGACTCATAACTGGGTCTGCTTCAGTTAACGCCGGCGCACCAGGACAGGCGACCGCAGTGAAGTTAGTTTTGGGTTGGGTGGTCGACAGACATTCGCTCTGGGTACACTGCGATCCGAGCAAGCCGCTCCAACATTTCAAGTGCACCCGTATTATACACTATACAGTAAACACACGGCGATAGAAATTTTTATATGTAAATAGCTTCCATGATAATCAGTGTGGTCATAGCACTCCACTGGCTTCATGAGATACACTTCTTATTTTAGCATTTTAAATCTGCTCATATTTGTAATACATTTTTATATGTAAATATTAGCATTTTAGTGCAATAGCTTCCAGGTCATGTGATCAATTGACTCATCAGTGTGGGCTCATAGTGGTCAATTGGCTTCATAAGATACACCTTTTATTTTTGCGTTTTAAATGTTTTTCATTAATTTGTATATACAAATATTAACATTTTCGCTCAATAGCTTCTCAATGCCTTTAAAACATCTTTGGTTCAAATAGTCCACATTGTTATTTTTGAAAACAGGAAGTTGGTACACGCTGAAGCCGTTTTCTATCGCCATGTGTTTACTGTATAGTCTATAATACGGGTGCACTTGAAATGTTGGAGCGGCTTGCTCGGATCCCAGTGTACCCGGAGCGAAAATATTCTAAACCTAAAAGTAACTTCACTGTGGTGGACAGGCGGTGTCTGCCTAATATTTCAAGCTATGAATGAGCCTGTAGAGTGACTGAAGTGTCACGACAAATATGTGTAGGCCATGTGTTATACTCTAAATAAAAATGGTAAATAAGCAGAATACATGCCTAAAGACATAGATCCATAATTATATAAATATGTTGATTTCTTAATAAGTTAAATTATTAAATGTGGAAATCATTAAGGAAATGTGAATTGTTTATGGTTAAAATTATTTTTCAAGACATCTTTCATAGGTTTTGCTCTAGTCCTTCACGAAATGACTTAATCTATGGCTGTGCTTGATTAAACAGAGCCACACTTCTGGTTGGTTAGCCTTGAAGGGCAACTCAATTTAAGAACATTCATTTCAAGTAGAGTTATCTGTCCAAAACTGAACTAGAATTAGCGCTAAACATTTTAGAAATAACTTTTACTTTTAGCTTTGTTTTTTCCTAAATGTACAGTTTTTTTTATCAGTTGTATCACACCGCCAGCAGTCTGCTATAAAATTGCAATAGTCTTGTGTGTACACATCCTTAGACAAGGACAAATATCTCCAATTGTCATTTGGGCGAGAGCGAGGGAACACCCTAAACATGTCGCCACGCCATCACAGGGCGTGTTTCCGGTCAGTGTTAATGAAATCAGGGTCAACTGCAAATACTAGTCAGTTTCACTCAGCACTGTTTTCTCCATTACAGACATACATCCAAATCAACAAAAGAAAAAAGAAAATTAAAGTTTTGCAGGGGTCTATACTTGAGAACTAAATGTCAGATCATCTGCATGGTTAGCTAAAGAGGCCTGCGGACAACAGAAGACCCCACAATTTAACAGATTTGTTGAAATTTTGCCAAGTAGAGGGGGAAATATTTCCAAATCATGACATGGTACACCAATAGGCATGTGTTTAAAATGTTATTTAACCAAGCATTAGTTTAAATGTCTGCACAGGAGTATGATATACAATTGTATTGTAATATTCTATGGGAAGCTACTGCTCCATCTTATATTCGTAAAATTGTGACATTTAGTGCCTGTATTTAAAAAGCTTCACATCCTTACAATTGACAAATACACAACACATTACTGATTGAATCTTCAGATATGAAAGTAGTAAAGTACATGATGATAAAGGGCCCACTGAAACAACCTTCCACATTGCAATACATTTAAGATGCATCTGCTATAAGTGGTATTAGGTGGAAATACATAATGACATCCAAACTGCAGTTATGTCCGTTGCTCTTAAAACTTGATACTCAAAACACAGTTACACATGTTCGTGTTAACAGGCTTATGCAGAATGTTTTTTTGCAGTGCTTAATTTGAATAGTTCATTGGTTTTCTGTTCAGTGTTGCGGTCTGAAAGGGATTCAACTTTGCTCAAGAAACATCTCATACAGGAATTATATTTATGCAAATTTTGCAGTCGTTTAATCCCATTTCACTCCTTAATGTGACAATCTGGGTTGATCCTTTTGTAATTTTCAATTAACTGGTGAGAGTCAGCCCTTTGATGTCACATGCAGTTTTCTTGTTCAAAGAATTAAACATGAGCAAGATTCTGAACCATGCAAGGCAACTGCATTGCCACCACATCCATAAAGATTAGAGTGAATTTCAAGAAATGGTAAATCCTGAAACATTTCTGGTAAAGCAGCCAGTATTGGATGCTTACAAAGGCACTTAAACTCTTCTAGAGATGAAACCAGGCGGTCAACTGCCCAACTTAATTTTGCTAAAGGCAACATGGAATCTTAGTCTTGAATCCTTCAAATCTACTCACTTATGGGCCAAGTGAACTTTACAGATTGTATCTGCCCATGCATGGTCCGCATTGATTTCTATCTATATGAAAATTCATAAATTCCTTAGCTACACATCATGGAAACAAAACACGTTAGTTTGCAGTTCAAATGTTTATTTTAACCATGTCGAGGATAAAACATTTGTTCAAAGCTTTCCTGATTTGGAATTAGTGGCGGGTAGTCCATAGGGTACCACTGTGCAGGAGACCGAGGAGACATGGTTACCTTGGGACATTTTCCAGGAGGGTAATGACAGATGGGAGGAAATGCTGGAAATTGAGGCCAGTGTTGCCAAGGGAAATATGGGTCAAAAGGAATCTGGGGATAAGGGACTTTTGGCTCTGCAGTAGGAGGCGCTGCTGGAGATTCATAAGGGAGTTCGTAAGAATAGTAGCTAAAGAAGTCTTTGCTTTCCTGCGTAGCAGGAGATGCTGTAGTGGTGTAGGGACTAGTGGTCGTCTTTGGTCTTGAAGTTGGAGCCGCTGGATATTTTTCAGTTGGGTAAGGTAAGTAGGGTGGGAGTTCTGGAAACTGATTCCAGTTCTGCAAGGGCAAATATGGAGGAAGGGGAATCTGTACTTTAGTTGAAGGTGGGGCAGTTGTTTGAGGTGGGAATGGGTATAAGGGGAATTTAGATTGTGGTGCAGGTTCAGCCAGGGAAGGGAAAAGATTAGCATAAAAGTCAAAGTGGGGCGCCTGCGGAACCTGGGGCGCCTGCGGAACCTGGGGCGCCTGCAGAACCTGGGGCGCCTGCAGAACCTGGGGCGCCTGCAGAACCTGGGGCGCCTGCAGAACCTGGGGCGCCTGCGGAACCTGGGGCGCCTGCAGAACCTGGGGCGCCTGCGGAACTTTAGCTGTTCCCCATTTAGGACACGTCAGGGACAGTGGATGGCCTTGCCAGAGTAGAGGCAGCACATGGTTTCCACCCTTGGGATGAAAACAGAATGTTACATTTGAGTCAGAGCGGCTTATTCCGGTTTGCATTTAGCAAAACTACATTCATAGAGTTCTTATAGCTCTGGTAAGAAACAAACTTAGAGAAAAAATTTAACTCATTGTGACAGCTAAACTTCAGATACCTGCTGAAGCATGTGGCAGCCATCGTATGGGACAATCATGACCAACAGCATGGTGTTCACATGAATTCTGTAGCCACATCTTGGAGGGAGCATGGACAGAGGCATCGGGTGCTCTTTTGCTGTGGGGGTGAATTACAGAATCAGTACACAGTCCTTGGTTAAAAAATTAACTTAGTGATGTTAGCATTTTACCTTGCATCACTGAAAGGTGTGAAGCCTCTGGGCCAAGCGATCTGAACTTCATGTGGTCGCCAAAACAATGCAGAGAGGTAGCCAAGCTGTTCCATTTCTCTTTGGAGGCCTCATCCATGTCCGTGTGCTGGGACCAGCCTGCAAAGGGAAGGCAGAAAGCCTCATTTCACTTGAGCAGCTTTACCACAGAGGCTACAGATGGTGACAGCTGATTGAAACCTGAGGCCTTGACAAGTGCTTCCAGCTACTGTGCAGAGGCTTTGTTTGCCCTCCATGACCACTCACTTGTTTTGCCGTGTGAATTATGCAGTCATGCATTCCTTACCGTGCTAGACTTAATAAAATTGTAAGATACAGCTGGTCTCAGCGTTTTATTAAAAAGTGTAGCCATTTGAGGTAGGATGTACCCAACTCCTAGATGTTACTAACCCCAACTAAAGGATAAAAATTGGCAGATGCACTTCATGTATTTGGCCACTAGATGTCCCACTAGCACATACTCATTCAAGCCTCCTATAATGAACCTGTCACGTTAGACTGGAACTCATGCTGCAGGCACCGAGAACATACCTGCGAAGTCCGCCTGATAATCGGCCTCGTCGTCCACTGAAGCATTTGAAGAGGTTTTTCTAGTTCCAGCTAGGCCCTCAAAAACGTCCCCAAACACAATCTTTCCTTCTCGGACCCCAGCATCGCTCGTCGCCACTCGTCTGAGCGACTTCCTCAGGCCGAGGCAGTCCGCAGGCGGCGCTAAAGAACACATCAGCAAAACGGCTGCAGCCAAGCAGGCAGCTGGATGCTCCTTCCCTGCTCTACCCATTGTTCTCTGCCTGCACAACCAGTGTGGCGCAGCACAGTGTCGCCTGCTATTTCAACCTGGTCGCCAGTGCGTCAGCGACCAATCAGATGCCACGAATCAGCTTCAATCAGCTTGATAGGTCACACCTGAGTGTGGTCAAGAAGGACCTTATTACCCAGAGCAATGGTCCCAACCCTGATTAAAATGATTGAAGGACCTCCATCAGGGGCTGCAGAAGCCTCTTAATCGCTCATTTACACAAGCAGAGGTGGGAAAGCGCTAAATGCTAATAACTTGATCCAACACAAGAGGGGACGAATTACCATAAGATTAAATTATTTTATGACTGCACTTGCTGAAAATATATAAATAGATAATTGTACATTTCTTGTAATCATACAAGGGATGCAGTTAATACACATATATCCTCATAGTCGGAGGTACGCTGAATTTAACACATCCACAATTATGTAGGTTTAATTGCAGCGTATGCGCATTACTGATGGGTATTGTGAACCATCAGGACACCGGTGACTACGTTAAAAACTAAAAAAAACTAAAATAAAAAAAAACATTAGCATGTCATGCACCACTGTCCAGGAACAACGAGCATAGTTTCTCAATAAACTCTAAAACATTTCTTACTTACCTCCATTTGCTTGCGTGGGTTAGATGTTGAGATTTTAAATGCAGATAACTCGATCTTTTCAGGCAAAGAGTTTACATTGCATTATAAAGCTGTGGCATCCTTTATGCTTAAACTGGTCCCTTAAGTATAGCCATGGGTTTTCCTCTTTTTCTCTGTGGTCAACTTCAGCTGTAGTTGATGTGTTTTTGTTAGGGCTACTAGCATCCACTGTGCCTCCATGTTGGGATCTGATAACTGACCTCAAACCCAACCAATGGATTACTGCTGTTGCTTCCGGTGATTTTTTTTTTTTTTTGTACTATCTAAAACCATGTAGACTGTTGGGTTTTAATGCGCAGTTTGGGCTTACATTTTTATACCAATCTCAAAAATCAATAGAAGAACGTTTATTGGCATTAGACAATCAAACCCTTCTGATAAATGCTATCCAGCTTTTGGTGGGTTTCCACTGGCATTTTGATGATTTTTCTCTGATGATGCATGAGCTCCAAATCTTTAAGGCTGGAAGACCTCCCTGCCATCATCGTAACCTTCCACAGATTCACGTCAGGTTGGGCAAAACCTTGATATTAAAGCCTGTTATGGTCTCAAGAAGTCTAGGTACATTTAAAAGATTACTTAAACCTATCATGATTCATCTTTATATCTTACATTTTGAAGAAAAAACATATTAAAGAGATAAAATTTGATTTCAATTTTTCACGGCATGCAGTTCTTAGGAGCGAAGTACAAAGTGGTTTTCCTTAAATATATACACTCCTCAGCTACACATATATGACATTACATTCCACTTGTCTATTTCATTTAATTTGCTTAGTTTTACCATTTTATGGTGTGGCATTTGATCCCATGCTTGTTTCTTTCAACCACTGCAAAAGCACTTTGTGTTATTTTTAACAATTTAAATAAAAATCTGATTGATCCATCAAATCAGTGCAGCGCTCTGAGACCAGGAACCCTGCACTGATGCGTTGACCGAGAGGGAAATGAGGAAGCCCGGTTTGTCCCGAGAGTCGGCTCGACGTGCGTTCACCGGAACATCTCTGGAAATTGTACAAAGTTATGCAGAAGTGACATTTTTAAGCACATTTTTTGTTAAGAGTGTGACATAACTGTTTTACAGCAGACTCCTTTGCATCACTGGAATACAGTTCAAAGCCTGTGTCAGATGAGCAAGTAAGACCATTTACGCTCTAGATAATAAATCAATCTATTTATGATATATGACTCCTTTCTTTTATTTATTTGTTTCCCCTGTTTTTACTTGTGTTTGCCTAGAAGACACAAAAAGCAAGCTCACGGTTTGTTAGTGACCCGCCAACCCATTTCACCAGAGGGGCAGGAGTTCTGAAGTACAGTCAGGACTCCTGACTCAGGAGCCTGAAAGCATGAACATACTGGCATCCCTCCCAGAGGTGGGGGGTCACTATTCATCTGTTGTTGTACATTTTTATCCATAGCTGCACAATTTTACAGATTGTCCTACCATAATCCTGTTATCTAGGTACAGCAGCCAAGAAACTCCCCAATAAAGTGTGCCTATTGTGGGGAAAATCCCTACCCCTCATTGGATTCACCAAGGATTCAGGATCCAGAGGTGTGTGAGGCAGTAAATCACATTCTCCTATATCCACATCTGGATACTAGAAATGATCTTAGATGTGAATTGATGCACATCCTAGATAGCGCCACGGTTCTGCTGTGCCAAGCGCCAGCATCTGTGCCGGAAGCTGGAGAAAAATAGATTCCTGTTTGAGGCTGGATGTGAGGGGAGGATTTGTAATCTGATGTCGGAGAATGACCAATCAGCAACGGAAAGCAGAGAGAGGTTCTGTCCAAGCAAGGAGATGGAAGATCGCAATCGGTTTACCGTCGGCTTTAAAAGTGGAATCGGGTAAAACACTGCATTCTGAAATGATTGCATTCCAAAGGACACTAATGATCAATGTAGTGTAAAGCCAAGAGTAATCTTCACTTGGTTCATAGGAGTATAACTGCATAAAAGTGTGTTTATCTACTTATCCTCACAAGCAAGTCCGTTAATTTTGAATAAACCAACTCAGTTATGTATTTGGTGTACTATTAATCATAGCAGACGCAGACATGCGGATTTAATAAAATTTTCTTCTGAATCAGGGGAGAGGATTTCTGCAGAAGTTTTATTCCAGTGGCAAAAAGTTCCTGGACGCTTTCCCGGATGGCTCTGGTCAGGTCTTGTATCCAGACACATGGAAAGTATTTTTGAAAGAATTGTGATCATGTATGAAAACAATGTAATCATTGATGAGTTGACTTTTCAAAAATAATAAAGGATGCCTTTAGACATTAAAGGTCTGATTGTGTTCAGTACATGACATACTGCAGTGCGCGCCCCTGTCCTTATCAGAAGGCTTACAGCTATCCTTCAGGCCTGTTGGCCGTCATCGTTGTGGTCTCCA
Organism: Fundulus diaphanus; assembly: GCA_037039145.1. Classification (NCBI taxonomy): domain Eukaryota; kingdom Metazoa; phylum Chordata; class Actinopteri; order Cyprinodontiformes; family Fundulidae; genus Fundulus; species Fundulus diaphanus. Next base: position 31,733,550 of record CM073133.1, on the reverse strand, counting down.
GACACAAAGGCAGAGTCTGCATTGTTTATGACGACATCAGCGCTCCCCGTCAGCCTGTTAGAGCCGTCTTCCAGTGTGATGGCAGGGAAGCATGTTACCACAGCAATGGCAGCATATGGTAAATATTAACTTACTGTTCCTTTCGTTTTCAGTTTATATTAAAACAGGGAAGATGTTGCTTCATGGTTCCGATAAAGCTATATTTCTTTTCACAGTCAGGTGCTCCACTGTGAACATCCATGTGAATGTGTTTGTGTCCGTGCTGCAGGCTGGCCCTGAACGCATCCGGTGGTCAGTGCTTGAACGATGCTGGGGCCAAAACGCGCCGGTGGAGTTGGAGGAGCGGGGGTAAAGCCTCCATTCAGCCCATCGCCCTAATGCTCAACCAAAGCATCGGAGTACGAGTCTCTGTGGACCGAAAGGTGTTTGTGTCCTTCTTGTCCAGAGGGCAGCAGGCAAAGTTCAGTGTGGGTTCCTGCTGTGCTCAGGTAAAACTGATGCATCGTTTCCTCATTTTAACTATGTTCCTTCCAATTTTATATATAAAAAAAAGGAAGAAACTTGATATGAATGTTTAACAAAATGAGTAACTGATACGATTGCAAACTGGAGTCTTCACTTCTTAAATACACTGCATCACATACTAAAAGCAACAAGAAAAAAGACAATTTTGATCCTGATTGAATTTAGGGAGAACATAGAGCGGCCGGTTCCAGACCATCGGATGTGAAGGAGGAGATGTTGGTGTTGGTAACCCAGATGAAGATCGATCTGGCGATCCAGCATCTTTACCGATGCCTGGGAGCACCATCCAATCGTCGGTCTCCCGAGATCAAGCTCGCTCCACGCCTCCATGTTGCTGCTCGAAGACTTCTGGAAGTTGGTGGAGATGAAGGGATGACCGCTGGGGACAAAGCCTTCATCGGTGGGTGCCTGAAGGACTGCTAATGTACGACGGTTGAGTTTACAGTAGATTCTGATTTCAGATTCTGGTATACAGCTGCATCTCCATAAATTTAAACTGAAACTTTTGGATCAATTACACTCATATCATTGTGGTTTATAGCTAACGAAAACCTCAAATTAAGCCCTAACATTAGATTATATCAGAATACTATACAAGTAATTTTTATAGAGAAATTGAAATTACTGAAAAAATATCCATGTCCTGTGCAGCATTATTTTACTACAGTTGACTGCATCAGTGCAGCATGGCATTGAGGCCATCAGCCTGTGGCTCTGCTCAGGCGTAAATGAAGCCCGGGTTGCACCCTTTAGCTTGTCTGAATAGTCTTTCACCTTTAAACAAGCCATTAATTTATTTGGATCCAGCACTTTTGATGCATACCCTTTGTTTGGAGAGTGTCAAGGAGAGAAATGTCAAGTCAGCAGCCATCCCAGTGATGTGTGGGTCATAACAGTACTGGATTTTTTTTTTTTTTTAATTGGTTTCCAGCAATTGAGCAGAATTAGGTGCCAAACAGTAAACTGTCACCATGTAACGATTAAACAATAAAGTGTAATATGCTGGTGAAGATTCTCAGTCATCCAAGTCATGGTCATTCCAAAAATGTAAAAAACCTTAATTGAGAAAGCTCCCTGGATAGGAAGCAAAATATCTTCAAACTTTGTAAAACAAGATTTTTTTTTATGTTCTTTGGAAATAAAGTGTCCTGCATTACATTCTAATCTGAGATGCATCTGTGTGCTTTCATAGCATGAATAGACCAACACCCTAACAATTGAAAATAAAACTTACATTGTCATTCCTGAGCTTTTTGTGGGCATTTAAAGCAACAATAACACTTCCAATTCCTCAAGCTTTTTTAAAAATGTCTTACCGACAGACTACTGCATCATGAAGTTTCGCTCTCATCAGATTTACACCATTGACCAATGCCTGCATATACAGGTAAAAGCCAGTAAATTAGAATATTTTGAAAAACTTGATTTATTTCAGTAATTGCATTCAAAAGGTGTAACTTGTACATTATATTTATTCATTGCACACAGACTGATGCATTCAAATGTTTATTTCATTTAATTTTGATGATTTGAAGTGGCAACAAATGAAAATCCAAAATTCCGTGTGTCACAAAATTAGAATATTGTGTAAGGGTTAAATTTTGAAGACACCTGGTGCCACAAACTAATCAGCTGATTAACTCAAAACACCTGCAAAGGGCTTTAAATGGTCTCTCAGTCCAGTTCTGAAGCCTACACAAACATGGGGAAGACTTCAGATTTGACAGCTGTCCAAAAGGCGACCATCGACACATTGCACAAGGAGGGAAAGACACAAAAGGTTATTGCTGAAGAGGCTGGCTGTTCTCAGAGCTCTGTGTCCAAACACATTAATAGAGAGGCAAAGGGAAGGAAACACTGGTCAGAAAAAGTGTACAAGCGATAGGGATCACCGCGCCCTAGTCAAGATTGTGAAAAAAAACCCATTCAAAAATGTGGGGGAGATTCACAAGGAGTGGACAGCTGCTGGAGTCAGTGCTTCAAGATCCACCACCAAGAGACGCTTGAAAGACATGGGTTTCAACTGCCGCATACCTCGTGTCAAGCCACTGTTGACCAAGAAACAGCGCGAAAAGCGTCTCACCTGGGCTAAGGAAAAAAAGAGCTGGACTGCTGCTGAGTGGTCCAAAGTCATGTTTTCTGACAAAAGCAAATTTTGCATTTCCTTTGGAAATCGAGGTCCCAGAGTCTGGAGGAAGACAGGAGAGGCACAGGATCCATGTTGCCTGAAGTCTAGTGTAAAGTTTCCACCATCAGTGATGGTTTGGGGTGCCATGTCATCTGCTGGTGTCGGTCCACTCTGTTTCCTGAGATCCAGGGTCAACGCAGCCGTCTACCAGCAAGTTTTAGAGCACTTCATGCTTCCTGCTGCTGACCTGCTCTATGGAGATGGAGATTTCAGGTTCCAAAAGGACTTGGCGCCTGCACACAGCGCAAAATCTACCCGTGCCTGGTTTACGGACCATGGTATTTCTGTTCTAAATTGGCCAGCCAACTCCCCTGACCTTAGCCCCATAGAAAATCTGTGGGGTATTGTGAAAAGGAAGATGCAGAATGCCAGACCCAACAACGCAGAAGAGTTGAAGGCCACTATCAGAGCAACCTGGGCTCTCATAACACCTGAGCAGTGCCAGAAACTCATCGACTCCATGCCACGCCGCATTGAGGCAAAAGGAGCTCCAACCAAGTATTGAACATGCTCATATTTTTCACACTTTTCAGTTGGCCAACATTTCTAAACAAAATCCTTTTGTATTAGCCTTAATATTTTAATTTTGGATTTTCATTTGCCACTTCAAAATTAAACTAACATTTGAATGCATCAGTCTTTGTGCAATATATATGTACAAGTTACACCTTTTGAATGCAATTACTGAAATAAAATCAAGTTTTTCAAAATATTCTAATTTACTTGCTTTTACCTGTAAAAGCAGAGGTCAGCAGACGGTGAACATAATGCCAACAAGGCCTGACAATATTCAGCTTTAGGGCAGTAGACCAACTTGGTTTTTATCTTTTTACCTCCTGTAACATTTCATGGTTTTCCTTTTCTGTAGAACCAGTGCCCAGACAGCACCTAGAGAAATAAATTACCAACATTCTTTAATCATGCCGCTGGTACAAGCAATTTTTTTACTTGTCTGGTTGCTTGAAACCTGCTTAAGCCTATTCATGGGTCCGCAATTGATTTCAAGCTAGAAGAAAATTCATAAATGCTACACATCATGGAAACAGAACACAGTTTGCAGTTCAATTTTTTTTATTTTAGCCATGGTGACGATAAAAGCTTTCCTGATTTTGAATTAGTGGCGGGTAGTCCATAGGGTACCACTGTGCAGGAGACCGAGGAGTCATGGTTACCTTGGGACATTTTCCAGGAGGGTAATGACAGATGGGAGGAAATGCTGGAAATTGAGGCCAGTGTTGCCAAGGGAAATATGGGTCAAAAGGAATCTGGGGATAAGGGACTTTTGGCTCTGCAGTAGGAGGCGCTGCTGGAGATTCATAAGGGAGTTCGTAAGAATAGTAGCTAAAGAAGTCTTTGCTTTCCTGCGTAGCAGGAGATGCTGTAGTGGTGTAGGGACTAGTGGTCGTCTTTGGTCTTGAAGTTGGAGCCGCTGGATATTTTTCAGTTGGGTAAGGTAAGTAGGGTGGGATTTCTGGAAACTGATTCCAGTTCTGCAAGGGCAAATATGGAGGAAGGGGAATCGGTACTTTAGTTGAAGGTGGGGCAGTTGTTTGAGGTGGGAATAGGTATAAGGGGAATTTAGATTGTGGTGCAGGTTCAGCCAGGGAAGGGAGAAGATGAGAATAAAAGTCAAAGTAGGGCGCCTGCGGAACCTGGGGCGCCTGCGGAACCTGGGGCGCCTGCGGAACCTGGGGCGCCTGCGGAACCTGGGGCGCCTGCGGAACCTGGGGCGCCTGCGGAACCTGGGGCGCCTGCGGAACCTGGGGCGCCTGCGGAACCTTAGCTGTTCCCCATTTAGGACACGTCAGGGACAGTGGATGGCCTTGCCAGAGTAGAGGCAGCACATGGTTTCCACCCTTGGGATGAAAACAGAATGTTACATTTGAGTCAGAGCGGCTTATTCCTGTTTGCATTTAGCAAAACTACATTCATAGAGTTTTCTTATAGCTCTGGTAAGAAACAAAGTTAGAGGAAAAATTTAACTCATTGTGACAGCTAATAAACTTTAGATACCTGCTGAAGCATGTGGCAGCCGTCGTATGGGACAATCATGACCAACAGCATGGTGTTCACATGAATTCTGTAGCCACATCTTGGAGGGAGCATGGACAGAGGCATCGGGTGCTCTTTTGCTGTGGGGGTGAATTACAGAATCAGTACACATTCCTTGGTTAAAAAATTAACTTAGTGATGTTAGTATTTTACCTTGCATCACTGAAAGGTGTGAAGCCTCTGGGCCAAGCGATCTGAACTTCATGTGGTCGCCAAAACAATGCAGAGAGGTAGCCAAGCTGTTCCATTTCTCCTTGGAGGCCTCATCCATGTCCGTGTGCTGGGACCAGCCTGCAAAGGGAAGGCAGAAAGCCTCATTTCACTTGAGCAGCTTTACCACAGAGGCTACAGATGGTGACAGCTGATTGAAACCTGAGGCCTTGACAAGCGCTTCCAGCTACTGTGCAGAGGCTTTGTTTGCCCTCCATGACCACTCACTTGTTTTGCCGTGTGAATTATGCAGTCATGCATTCCTTACCTTCCTAGACTTAATAAAATTGTAAGATACTAGTCTCAGTGTTTTATTAAAAAGTGTAGCCATTTGAGGTAGGATATACCCAACACCTAGATGTTACTAACCAACTAAAGTATAAAAATTGGCAGATGCACTTCATGTATTTGGCCACTAGATGTCCCACTAGCGCATACTCATTCAAGCCTCCTATAATGAACCTGTCACGTTAGACTGGAACTCATGCTGCAGGCACCGAGAACATACCTGCAAAGTCCGCCTGATAATCGGCCTCGTCGTCCACTGAAGCATTTGAAGAGGTTTTTCTGGTTCCAGCTAGGACCTCAAAAACGTCCCCAAACACAATCTTTCCTTCTCGGACCCCAGCATCGCTCGTTGCCACTCGTCTGAGCGACTTCCTCAGGCCGAGGCAGTCCGCAGGCGGCGCTAAAGAACACATCAGCAAAACGGCTGCAGCCAAGCGGGCAGCTGGATGCTCCTTCCCTGCTCTACCCATTGTTCTCTGCCTGCACAACCAGTGTGGCGCAGCACAGTGTCGCCTGCTATTTCAACCTGGTCGCCAGTGCGTCAGCGACCAATCAGATGCCACGAATCAGCTTCAATCAGCTTGATAGGTCACACCTGAGTGTGGTCAAGAAGGACCTTATTACCCAGAGCAATGGTCCCAACCCTGATTAAAATGATTGAAGGACCTCCATCAGGGGCTGCAGAAGCCTCTTAATCGCTCATTTACAAAAGCAGAGGTGGAAAGAGTGGCAAAATAATATACTCAAGCAAAAGTGAAGTTACTTTGACAACATTTCACTTAGATACACGTGAAGTTACAAGTGTAAAATGTTACAAACAAGTGAAAAGTACCTCCTTAAAATGTGTACTTTAATTACAAATTACTCGTTTGCTTTTCTGGGAGCGGAAGAACGTCGTTCTCGTGCATTTCACAAAACAGATGTTGGTCTCAAACTGTTTTTAATCAAAGGAGCCGTCTCAGCATCCTTCTTTGTCACACCAAACCTTCCGCATTCTTCACCACATCCGTGATGCTTCTCTGTGGTTTTCCTCATCTTCACAAACAGGCAGTTCTGATCTTCATCCCATCCTTTGTCCACCATCCCGTTCCGAATAGTGTTAAATAACTGACTCCGAATGCCTGATCCTCTATTTTCCGCTTTAGCCAATATGAATTATAATCACAAGAACCAGATAAAACTGATAATATTTACATTATTTAATGTTATTTAGCAAGTTTACGTGGTCGTATATAGTCTTGAACATAAACCAGATACTGTCTAATTATTGACTCCTGCATGCAATAAGATGCCACCTGGTTAGCGCTTATGTTGTTATTTTAGCCTTAGATTAGGTCCAGTGTTGTGTCAGTGTGGCATACATACCCTGTCAGAATAGCATACCAGTTGCAGATTTTTATAGCTCTGTCAGTCAGTTTAGGGTACTTTATCGAAACAGCATACCAATTATTGTGCAGGAGTATCGATGATTTGATAGGTGCTATTTTGATTATTTTAACATGTTTACTGTTGATCACTTTGGGGGAAAGCACTAAATGCTAATAACTTGATCCAACACAAGGTGGACGAATTACCATAAGATTAAATTATCTTATGACTGCACTTGCTGAAAATAAATAAATAGATAATTGTACATTTCTTGTAATCATACAAGGGATGCAGTTAATACACATATATCCTCATAGTCGGAGGTACGCTGAATTTAACACATCCACAATTATGTAGGTTTAATTGCAGCGTATGCGCATTACTGATGGGTATTGTGAACCATCAGGACACCGGTGACTACGTTAAAAAGTAAAAAAAAAAAAACATTAGCATGTCATGCACCACTGTCCAGGAACAACGAGCATAGTTTCTCAATAAACTCTAAAACATTTCTTACTTACCTCCACTTGCTTGCGTAGGTTAGATGTTGAGATTTTAAATGCAGATAACTCGATCTTTTCAGGCAAAGAGTTTACATTGCATTATAAAGCTGTGGCATCTTTTATGCTTAAACTGGTCCCTTAAGTATAGCCATGGGTTTTCCTCTTTTTCTCTGTGGTCAACTTCAGCTGTAGTTGATGTGTTTTTGTTAGGGCCACTAGCATCCACTGTGCCTCCATGTTGGGATCTGATAACTGACCTCAAACCCAACCGATGGATTACTGCTGTTGCTTCCGGTGATTTTTATGTTTTTTACTCAGTAGCTGATGTGATTTCAAATGTAACTGAGTATAATACATAAATGACATCATACTCAAGTACAAGTAAAAGTTCAGCTTTTTTAAATTACTTAAAAAGTACACATAACACACAAATTGTACTTAATTACAGTAAAGCGAGTCAATAGAAGAACGTTTATTGGCATTAGACAATCAAACCCTTCTGATAAATGCTGTCCAGCTTTTGGTGGGTTTCCACTGGCATTTTGATGATTTTTCTCTGATGATGCATGAGCTCCAAATCTTTAAGGCTGGAAGACCTCCCTGCCATCATCGTAACCTTCCACAGATTCACGTCAGGTTGGGCAAAACCTTGATATTAAAGCCTGTTATGGTCTCAAGAAGTCTAGGTACATTTAAAAGATTACTCAAACCTATCATGATTCATCTTTATATCTTACATTTTGAAGAAAAAACATATTAAAGAGATAAAATTTGATTTCAATTTTTCACGGCATGCAGTTCTTAGGAGCGAAGTACAAAGTGGTTTTCCTTAAATATATACATTCCTCAGCTACACATATATGACATTACATTCCACTTGTCTATTTCACTTAATTTGCTTAGTTTTACCATTTTATGGTGTGGCATTTGATCCCATGCTTGTTCCTTTCAACCACTGCAAAAGCACTTTGTGTTATTTTTAACAATTTAAATAAAAATCTGATTGATCCATCAAATCAGTGCAGCGCTCTGAGACCAGGAACCCTGCACTGATGCGTTGACCGAGAGGGAAATGAGGAAGCCCGGTTTGTCCCGAGAGTCGGCTCGACGTGCGTTCACCGGAACATCTCTGGAAATTGTACAAAGTTATGCAGAAGTGCCATTTTTAAGCACATTTTTTGTTAAGAGTGTGACATAACTGTTTTACAGCAGACTCCTTTGCATCACTGGAATACAGTTCAATGCCTGTGTCAGATGAGCAAGTAAGACCATTTACGCTCTAGATAATAAATCAATCTATTTATGATATATGACTCGTTTCTTTTATTTATTTGTTTCCCCTGTTTTTACTTGTGTTTGCCTAGAAGACACAAAAAGCAAGCTCACGGTTTGTTAGTGACCCGCCAGCCCATTTCAACAGAGGGGCAGGAGTTCTGAAGTACAGTCAGGACTCCTGACTCAGGAGCCTGAAAGCATGAACATACTGGCATCCCTCCCAGAGGTGGGGGGTCACTATTCATCTGTTGTTGTACATTTTTATCCATAGCTGCACAATTTTACAGATTGTCCTACCATAATCCTGTTATCTAGGTACAGCAGCCAAGAAACTCCCCAATAAAGTGCGCCTATTGTGGGAAAATCCCTACCCCTCATTGGATTCACCAAGGATTCAGGATCCAGAGGTGTGTGAGGCAGTAAATCACATTCTCCTATATCCACATCTGGATACTAGAATTGATCTTAGATATGAATTGATGCACATCCTAGATAGCGCCACGGTTCTGCTGTGCCCAGCGCCAGCATCTGTGCCGGAAGCTGGAGAAAAAGAAATTCCTGTTTGAGGCTGGATGTGAGGGGAGGATTTGTAATCTGATGTCGGAGAATGACCAACCAGCAACGGAAAGCAGAGAGAGGTTCTGTCCAAGCAAGGAGATGGAAGATCGCAATCGGTTTACCGTCGGCTTTAAAAGTGGACTGGGGTAAATCACTGCATTCTGAAATGATTGCATTCCTAAGGACACTAATGATCAATGTAGTGTAAAGCCAAGAGTAATGCAAAAAGCAGGTGCACCTGGGAGAGGACACTGAAAAGGCTTTGACAGTGAAAGAAGACGAACAAGCGTCCCATCCCCAATGTGATCACAGTCCAGCTCACTTTGGTTTGGGCCACTATCAGGTGACCATAAATTGCTGAGTTCACTCCTCTTGTAAACAGTACAGCCTAAAGTTTTGAAGGCATTCACTCACTCCATTGGACATAACCTGATGGTATTGACTGTAAATATCCCCCTTGTGGTCATTCAGGGTTCAAAAAAGTTTTTCTTCCCTCTAGAAACAAAATACTGTATGATATACTGTGAAATACACTGACCTGTTTAGAGCCCTTTGTCATCTAAACAAAGTGTAGGACCCAAATCATTTTGGTAGAAAGTGGAGTTTGTAGCTTTTTAGGTCAGGTTGTAAAAATATTTGAGCCAAAAGCTGAAGAAACAACCAAAACACAGTTTCTTAGATTATCTTGCAATCTCATTACACCGTCGTAAGATGTATACACTCTGCGCATACAAAATGACAATAAAGTTTGTCTAATGTCTAATCTCCACTTGGTTCATAGGAGTATAACTGCATAAAAGTGTGTTTATCTACTTATCCTCACAAGCAAGTCCGTTAATTTTGAATAAACCAACTCAGTTATGTATTTGGTGTACTATTAATCATAGCAGACGCAGACATGCGGATTTAATAAAAATTTCTTCTGAATCAGGGGAGAGGATTCCTGCAGAAGTTTTATTCCAGTGGCAAAAAGTTCCTGGACGCTTTCCCGGATGGCTCTGGTCAGGTCTTGTATCCAGACACATGGAAAGTATTTTTGAAAGAATTGTGATCATGTATGAAAACAATGTAATCATGAGTTGACTTTTCAAAAATAATAAAGGATGCCTTTAGACATTAAAGGTCTGATTGTGTTCAGTACATGACACTGCAGTGCACGCCCCTGTCCTTATCAGAAGGCTTACAGCTATCCTTCAGGCCTGTTGGCCGTCATCGTTGTGGTCTCCAGACACAAAGGCAGAGTCTGCATTGTTTATGACGACATCAGCGCTCCCCGTCAGCCTGTTAGAGCCGTCTTCCAGTGTGATGGCAGGGCAGCATGTTACCACAGCAATGGCAGCATATGGTAAATGTTAACATTTACCATATGCACTGGTCAGTTCAAGCACTGTGGTCAGTGCTTGAACGATGCTAGGGCCAAAACGCGCCAGCATTATTTTACTACAGTTGACTGCATCAGTGCAGCATGGCATTGAGGCCATCAGCCTGTGGCTCTGCTCAGGTGTAAATGAAGCCTGGGTTGCACCCCTTAGCTTGTCTGAATAGTCTTTCACCTTTAAACAAGCCATTAATTTATGTGGATCCAGCACTTTTGATGCATACCCTTTGTTTGGAGAGTGTCAAGGAGAGAAATTTCAAGTCAGCAGCCATCCCAGTGATGTGTGGGTCATAACAGTGCTGGATTATTTTTTTTTTTTAATTGGTTTCCAGCAATTGAGCAGAATTAGGTTCCAAACAGTAAACTGTCACCATGTAACGATTAAACAATAAAGTGTAATATGCTGGTGAAGATTCTCAGTCATCCAAGTCAGGATCATTCCAAAAATGTAAAAAACCTTAATTGAGAAAGCTCCCTGAATAGGAAGCAAAATATCTTCAAACTTTGTAAAACAAGATTTTTTTTTATGTTTTTGGAAATAAAGTGTCCTGCATTACATTCTAATCTGAGATGCATCTGTGTGCTTTCATAGCATGAATAGACCAACACCCTAACAATTGAAAATAAAACTTACATTGTCATTCCTGAGCTTTTTGTGGGCATTTAAAGCAACAATAACACTTCCAATTCCTCAAGCTTTTTTTAAAATGTCTTACCGACAGACTACTGCATCATGAAGTTTCGCTCTCAGATTTACACCATTGACAGCATTTAAAAGCAGAGGTCAGCAGACGGTGAACATAATGCCAACAAGGCCTGACAATATTCAGCTTTAGGGCAGTAGACATACTTGGTTTTTATCTTTTTACCTCCCAGCCTTTTTTCTCTCCTGTAACATTTCATGGTTTTCCTTTTCTGTAGAACCACTGCCCAGACAGCACCTAGAGAAATAAATTACCAACATTCTTTAATCATGCCGCTGGTACAAGCAATTTTTTTACTTGTCTGGTTGCTTGAAACCTGCTTAAGCCTATTCATGGGTCCGCAATTGATTTCAAGCTAGAAGAAAATTCATAAATGCTACACATCATGGAAACAGAACACAGTTTGCAGTTCAATTTTTTTTATTTTAGCCATGGTGACGATAAAAGCTTTCCTGATTTTGAATTAGTGGCGGGTAGTCCATAGGGTACCACTGAGCAGGAGACCGAGGAGTCATGGTTACCTTGGGACATTTTCCAGGAGGGTAATGACAGATGGGAGGAAATGCTGGAAATTGAGGCCAGTGTTGCCAAGTGAAATATGGGTCAAAAGGAATCTGGGGATAAGGGACTTTTGGCTCTGCAGTAGGAGGCGCTGCTGGAGATTCATAAGGGAGTTCGTAAGAATAGTAGCTAAAGAAGTCTTTGCTTTCCTGCGTAGCAGGAGATGCTGTAGTGGTGTAGGGACTAGTGGTCGTCTTTGGTTTTGAAGTTGGAGCCGCTGGATATTTTTCAGTTGGGTAAGGTAAGTAGGGTGGGAGTTCTGGAAACTGATTCCAGTTCTGCAAGGGCAAATATGGAGGAAGGGGAATCGGTACTTTAGTTGAAGGTGGGGCAGTTGTTTGAGGTGGGAATGGGTATAAGGGGAATTTAGATTGTGGTCCAGGTTCAGCCAGGGAAGGGAGAAGATGAGAATAAAAGTCAAAGTAGGGCGCCTGCGGAACCTGGGGCGCCTGCGGAACCTGGGGCGCCTGCGGAACCTGGGGCGCCTGCGGAACCTGGGGCGCCTGCGGAACTTTAGCTGTTCCCCATTTAGGACACGTCAGGGACAGTGGATGGCCTTGCCAGAGTAGAGGCAGCACATGGTTTCCACCCTTGGGATGAAAACAGAATGTTACATTTGAGTCAGAGCGGCTTATTCCTGTTTGATTTAGCAAAACTACATTCATAGAGTTTTCTTATAGCTCTGGTAAGAAACAAAGTTAGAGGACAAATTTAACTCATTGTGACAGCTAAACTTCAGATACCTGCTGAAGCATGTGGCAGCCATCGTATGGGACAATCATGACCAACAGCATGGTGTTCACATGAATTCTGTAGCCACATCTTGGAGGGAGCATGGACAGAGGCATCGGGTGCTCTTTTGCTGTGGGGGTGAATTACAGAATCAGTACACATTCCTTGGTTAAAAAATTAACTTAGTGATGTTAGTATTTTACCTTGCATCACTGAAAGGTGTGAAGCTTCTGGGCCAAGCGATCTGAACTTCATGTGGTCGCCAAAACAATGCAGAGAGGTAGCCAAGCTGTTCCATTTCTCTTTGGAGGCCTCATCCATGTCCGTGTGCTGGGACCAGCCTGCAAAGGGAAGGCAGAAAGCCTCATTTCACTTGAGCAGCTTTACCACAGAGGCTACAGATGGTGACAGTTGATTGAAACCTGAGGCCTTGACAAGCGCTTCCAGCTACTGTGCAGAGGCTTTGTTTGCCCTCCATGACCACTCACTTGTTTTGCCGTGTGAATTATGCAGTCATGCATTCCTTACCGTGCTAGACTTAATAAAATTGTAAGATACAGCTAGTCTCAGCGTTTTATTAAAAAGTGTAGCCATTTGAGGATACACCCAACACCTAGATGTTACTAACCAACTAAATGATAAAAATTGGCAGATGCACTTCATGTTGTTGGCCACTAGATGTCCCACTAGCGCATACTCATTCATACCTGCGAAGTCCGCCTGATAATCGGCCTCGTCGTCCACTGAAGCATTTGAAGAGGTTTTTCTGGTTCCAGCTAGGACCTCAAAAACGTCCCCAAACACAATCTTTCCTTCTCGGACCCCAGCATCGCTCGTCGCCACTCGTCTGAGCGACTTCCTCAGGCCGAGGCAGTCCGCAGGCGGCGCTAAAGAACACATCAGCAAAACGGCTGCAGCCAAGCAGGCAGCTGGATGCTCCTTCCCTGCTCTACCCATTGTTCTCTGCACGCACAACCAGTGTGGCGCAGCACAGTGTCGCCTGCTATTTCAACCTGGTCGCCAGTGCGTCAGGGACCAATCAGATGCCACGAATCAGCTTCAATCAGCTTGATAGGTCACACCTGAGTGTGGTCAAGAAGGACTTATTGCCCAGAGCAATGGTCCCAACCCTGATTAAAATGATTGAAGGACCTCCATCAGGGGCTGCAGAAGCCTCTTAATCGCTCATTTACAAAAGCAGAGGTGGAAAGAGTGGCAAAATAATAAACTCAAGCAAAAGTGAAGTTACTTTGACAACATTTCACTTAGATACACGTGAAGTTACAAGTGTAAAATGTTACGAACAAGTGAAAAGTACCTCCTTAAAATGTGTACTTTAATTACAAATTACTCGTTTGCTTTTCTGGGAGCGGAAGAATGTTGTTCTCGTGCATTTCACAAAACAGATGTTGGTCTCAAACTGTTTTTAATCAAAGGAGCCGTCTCAGCATCCTTCTTTGTCACACCAAACCTTCCGCATTCTTCACCACATCCGTGATGCTTCTCTGTGGTTTTCCTCATCTTCACAAACAGGCAGTTCTGATCTTCATCCCATCCTTTGTCCACCATCCCGTTCCGAATAGTGTTAAATAACTGACTCCGAATGCCTGATCCTCTATTTTCAGCTTTAGCCAATATGAATTATAATCACAAGAACCAGATAAAACTGATATTATTTACATTATTTAATATGTTATTTAGCAAGTTTACGTGGTTGTATATAGTCTTGAACATAAACCAGATACTGTCTAATTATTGACTCCTGCATGCAGTATGGACCATGGACTGTTCCCCTCACACACATACACAATTTGTATACAATCTGTATAGATTCTGTAAATCTTATCTGCCATTGTTTATCTTGCATTATAAACCCGCTAATACATATAGAATATATAATCCTTCTCCTAACATTCCTGTATATTCTGTATAATCTGTTCATATAGCTCCCATATTTATATTTATACATAACATTTCATAGTCCCCTACTATTACTTTTTACTTATACATACACTTATATCCTGTATAGCACGTCTGGATTGATGCAAACCACATTTCGTTGCTTGTACTTGTGACAGTGCAATGACAATAAAGTTGAATTCTATTCTAATTCTATTCTATTCAGTAGTAAGATGCCACCTGGTTAGCTCTTATGTTGTTATTTTAGCCTTAGATTAGGTCCAGTGTTGTGTCAGTGTGGCATACATACCCTGTCAGAATAGCATACCGGTTGCAGATTTGTATAGCTCTGTCAGTCAGTTTAGGGTACTTTATCGAAACAGCATACCAATTATTGTGCAGGAGTATCGATGATTTGATAGGTGCTATTTTGATTATTTTAACATGTTTACTGTTGATCACTTTGGGGGAAAGCGCTAAATGCTAATAACTTGATCCAACACAAGAGTGGACGAATTACCATAAGATTAAACTATTTTATGACTGCACTTGCTGAAAATAAATAAATAGATAATTGTACATTTCTTGTAATCATACAAGGGATGCAGTTAATACACATATATCCTCATAGTCGGAGGTACGCTGAATTTAACACATCCACAATTATGTAGGTTTAATTGCAGCGTATGCGCATTACTGATGGGTATTGTGAACCATCAGGACACCGGTGACTACGTTAAAAAGTAAAAAAAAAAAAACATTAGCATGTCATGCACCACTGTCCAGGAACAACGAGCATAGTTTCTCAATAAACTCTAAAACATTTCTTACTTACCTCCACTTGCTTGCGTAGGTTAGATGTTGAGATTTTAAATGCAGATAACTCGATCTTTTCAGGCAAAGAGTCTACATTGCATTATAAAGCTGTGGCATCTTTTATGCTTAAACTGGTCCCTTAAGTATAGCCATGGGTTTTCCTCTTTTTCTCTGTGGTCAACTTCAGCTGTAGTTGATGTGTTTTTGTTAGGGCTACTAGCATCCACTGTGCCTCCATGTTGGGATCTGATAACTGACCTCAAACCCAACCGATGGATTACTGCTGTTGCTTCCGGTGATTTTTATTTTTTTTACTCAGTAGCTGATGTGATTTCAAATGTAACTGAGTATAATACATAAATGACATCATACTCAAGTACAAGTAAAAGTTCAGCTTTTTTAAACTACTTAAAAAGTACACATAACACACAAATTGTACTTAATTACAGTAAAGCGAGTCAATAGAAGAACGTTTATTGGCATTAGACAATCAAACCCTTCTGATAAATGCTGTCCAGCTTTTGGTGGGTTTCCACTGGCATTTTGATGATTTTTCTCTGATGATGCATGAGCTCCAAATCTTTAAGGCTGGAAGACCTCCCTGCCATCATCGTAACCTTCCACAGATTCACGTCAGGTTGGGCAAAACCTTGATATTAAAGCCTGTTATGGTCTCAAGAAGTCTGTAGGTACATTTAAAAGATTACTCAAACCTATCATGATTCATCTTTATATCTTACATTTTGAAGAAAAAACATATTAAAGAGCTAAAATTTGATTTCAATTTTTCACGGCATGCAGTTCTTAGGAGCGAAGTACAAAGTGGTTTTCCTTAAATATATACATTCCTCAGCTACACATATATGACATTACATTCCACTTGTCTATTTCACTTAATTTGCTTAGTTTTACCATTTTATGGTGTGGCATTTGATCCCATGCTTGTTCCTTTCAACCACTGCAAAAGCACTTTGTGTTATTTTTTAACAATTTAAATAAAAATCTGATTGATCCATCAAATCAGTGCAGCGCTCTGAGACCAGGAACCCTGCACTGATGCGTTGACCGAGAGGGAAATGAGGAAGCCCGGTTTGTCCCGAGAGTCGGCTCGACGTGCGTTCACCGGAACATCTCTGGAAATTGTACAAAGTTATGCAGAAGTGACATTTTTAAGCACATTTTTTGTTAAGAGTGTGACATAACTGTTTTACAGCAGACTCCTTTGCATCACTGGAATACAGTTCAATGCCTGTGTCAGATGAGCAAGTAAGACCATTTACGCTCTAGATAATAAATCAATCTATTTATGATATATGACTCGTTTCTTTTATTTATTTATTTGTTTCCCCTGTTTTTACTTGTGTTTGCCTAGAAGACACAAAAAGCAAGTTCACGGTTTGTTAGTGACCCGCCAACCCATTTCAACAGAGTTAACAAATGTTAACTTACTGTTAACATTTACCATATGCACTGGTCAGTTCAAGCACTGTGGTCAGTGCTTGAACGATGCTGGGGCCAAAACGCACCAGCATTATTTTACTACTGTTGACTGCATCAGTGCAGCATGGTATTGAGGCCATCAGCCTGTGGCTCTGCTCAGGTGTAAATGAAGCCTGGGTTGCACCCCTTAGCTTGTCTGAATAGTCTTTCATCTTTAAACAATCCATTATTTATGTGGATCCAGCACTTTTGATGCATACCCTTTGTTTGGAGAGTGTCAAGGAGACAATGTCAAGTCAGCAGCCATCCCAGTGATGTGTTGGTCATAACAGTGTTGGATTATTTTATTTTTTTTTAATTGGTTTCCAGCAATTGAGCAGAATTAGGTGCCAAACGGTAAACTGTCACCATGTAACGATTAAACAATAAAGTGTACTTTATAACATTCTAATCTGAGATGCATCTGTGTGCTTTCGTAGCATGAATAGACCAACACCCTAACACAATTCAAGATAAAACTTACATTATTGTCATTCCTGAGCTTTTTGTGGGTATTTAAAGCAACAATAACACACTTCCAATTCCTCAAGCATTTTTTTTTAAATATATACATATATTTGACAATACATAACCTCTGTACCTTTTAGGTCTTGATATCTAACTTAATTTGATTTGCTTCATCTAATGAAATAAGAGCCTGAAGTCTTCCTGATTGCATAAACATAAGCGGACGGACGCCTGGACTGCTTTCTGTGACCCACCCAGATGTTTTACCCACAGACTACTGCATCATGAAGATTCGCTCTCATCAGATTTACACTATTGACCATCACCTGCATATAAAAGCCGAGGTCAGCAGATATTCTGATGTGCAGAAACGGACCACCGGTGAACTTGATGCCAACATGGCCTGACAATATTCAGCTTTAGGGCAGTAGACCAACTCCGTTTTCATCTTTTTACCTCCCAGCCTTTTTCTCTCCTGTAACATTTCATGCTTTTCCTTTTCTCCCCGTAAACTGCACATCTAGACAAACAGAGAAGAACTTTTTGTTCCGTTTACCAACTTCTACGAATCGAGATGAGAAACTCACTTGAAAAAAAAAAAAAAAAAAAAAACAAGACTTAAATCCACAAATGGAAAGACTGACTCAGCGTCACATATAAATCGTTACAATGTTTTATTAATCTTCTCAGCTTCCTCCGACGTATGTAAATATAAAAATTATTCTGAAATCTTTCCCAGACATGGTGAGAATGGCATTTTCACGACAATAATTACAGATCCTAATTGGTGCGTTTGCTATACTATCATCTACTCTGAATGAAACACTACATATGGCTCATTGGTACAAATAACTTTAGTCGTTTTTAATTCACATATCAATTATATGCAACAAGTTAAAGACTACGATAATCAATGTTAAATCTCTCCTTGGTGGACCACTAATTGCCTGGATGAACGCTGCAGTAGCACGGATAGTTGGAGAACGCAAGAGAACGGCCTAAACTGTTGCCGTGGATCCCGCTCTGGCGTCAGGGGCAGGACATCTCTACGGAGCGAGGTGAAGAGTGATGGGAGCATCCAGTCTGTGCCAGCAGTCCTCCTGCCTTCAGCGCAGACGTTCATAAGCATCACTTCACGGCCCACAGAGAAAACCCACCGCCGACCTGGAGAGAAGCGGAGCCGGTGCGGGTTAAAGGAACGAGCTCGGCAAAAAAGGCGGCAGAGGTTAACAGAGGGCTTTAGAGCAAACGTACATGGAGGGGCTTTCAGCTCCAGCCAGGATTTGAACGTTTAGGGTTAGGAGTGGTGGTGCGTTTTTGTGTTCATGTGAACGTTCATCTTCATCTCGTTGTCCAGGATCTGAACGAGCTGCTGCATGGAGGGCAGGTGACCCGACTCCAGCTTGGACCACACCGGTACGTCTAAAACAACAACAACAAAAAAACTTTCCATTATACAGAGAGCAGTATCACAGCGTCAGACAGTGAAGGTTGGGTGACGTGTAGCTTTATGTTACAGGAGTCCACAAATCCAATTTAATAACGCAATGATCTTAATATCCCAAACGGGAAGATGAGGTTAAGAGGTATTCCCTGAAGAAAAGCTGGGAACGAAATGCTCACCGTTTAACGTGATTTCAAACGCTCCGGTTGACATCATCTGGTTTTCAATCATGTTGCTGAAGAAGAACACCATCATGCAGGCGTATATCTGACAAAAAGAGCAAGGACTGGGTTAAAAGCTGAGGAAAAGACAAAAGCCACCACCATAAATTCAAACTCGTGCATTCAGATCTAAAAATCCCTGAAGCCGTATGCCGTGTAATGCACTTTTTAGGTCAAACATTCACGCTTTTCCACAAGTTTCCAGATCTCTTATTCATTTTTAGCCGATTTTAAAAAGGATGAATGCAAATCTACAGGGCTCAGGCTTTAAATGTGCAGCCTGCAAAACAGAGGAGAAGGAGGAAGAGAGGCTGATGGAGGAACGACAGAAAGGCTAATGGATGGATAGACGGATGAATAAATAGCTGGATGGACAGTATATAAACAGACGGACTGTTGTGTGGATTGATGGATGAATAAATCCATTGAAGGGTGGAACAGACCCATAAAGCGATGGGTAGAAGGAAAGATGCCGGCAGAATAAAGCTGAGGAATAAATTCTTTCAATACGTAACTTTCCTTTCCTTCTTTAGCCTGACAGAAAACCCTGATGTAGCTCTACCATCTTCTAGACAGCATAAAGACCCTGGTGACAATTTTACAACAGGACAAAAAAAAAGGAACGGCTCAAATAAATGATTAAAAGCTTGAAACTAATGTCATTCCTGCATGAGGAGTGTATGTAAACTTCTGACCACAACTGTAGATGTCCACTGAGACTCCGCTACAGTTGTGTTGAGGAGAAACTTTCCTCAACAGAAGCTACAGACAAAATGCATTATCATCAACACACACACACCCGAGTGAGACAGAATTAATGTGAATAAAAGGTGTTAGAGGCAACAATCCAGCCTCTCCTCTACACCAGGTTACCAGGGGTGGGCTGACCTGCGCATGTCACACCCCCAACCGCGTTAAGAGCTCTCCTGATTGGTTGATGGGATTAGATCATGTGCTCCGCTGCCATCAGTGAAACCACGTTTGCTTTCTCTGACCTCACATTTATTAGCGGCCGTTAAAACTAGTGTCCTACGCAAAGTCTAATGGTTCCTACCCACAACACCTACCAAACATTGATCTCAGCTTTCTGTTTCAAAGTGTAACTGGTGTGTATGGTGATGCCGTGCTCCCCGATGGTCATCTAAGCAAAAGTGAACGTTATATAGCCGAGCAGAGCTCTGTCCGGGAGCTATGATGACGTTTTGTTTTCTTTGAAGCGTAGACGCACGCCTCGATACCAATTTCCCTCCGATTCTAGTGTATGACTTTAAAAAATGAAAAGCAGGAATCCTCACCTTATTTTGCTGGCCCCACTCCCAGATCCCCGGCGCTTGAACACCAAGGAGAGCAAATGGGTCCCTGCCGACTATAATCAGCCCGATCACCAGTAGTTTGAACATGGACAGGAAGGAAGCAATGTGTCTGAGGAAATAAAAACACAAACCCATCAGAAACGGACCTGCCAGATCCAGAACCGCAGGTCAGGAAATATAAAGTTGTCTGCTTTACATGTGGGCAGTCTCTCTGCCGCTAATTTATTTACATAACGGGTGCGTCCTTCCTCCAACTTTTCCCATTTTCTCTTTAAACTCTTATTTTTCTTCTTAATGCTGCTGATGCTGGGTACTTTAAATCGGGTGCGTCATCAGACGTAGCATCATGCTGCATTTAGCAGCTCCTCCTTTGTCTGAAACGTGTAGCCAACACAATGTGCAGATTAGTAAGTCATCGTCGTCATCATCCGACTGTGGAACGAGATCTGGAAGTCCTGGTTGGACCACAGCTATGAGATTATCAGAGCTGTATCTCGGTGACGTCCAGCCCTGAACTCCGCACAGATATTCCTGCAGGCGGTTCCATTTCATGTGGAACCTGCGTGGATCGTTGCATCCCGTCATTATTTGCTGATCTGCACAGCCACCATCTCTACCCTGACCCAGGACGCGTCTATACTTTAAGGGGGGGGGGGGGGGGGGGGACCAAAAGTCAAAGCGCCATCTATGAAGCATGTGATGAGATACAGCCTCCTCAATGTAGCCGATCTCTTGTGTGCTCATTAAGTCGCCGAGATGAAGCCCCAGGAGTCCCAATAACACCCCCCCCACCATGTTTAACTGTGGCACCTGTTGACCAATCCTAATGGGACTAAGGCTTCACTATGTCTGCCTTTATTTATTTACATGCTCCAGTTCATATCTAATGTATAGAGCACCTGTTGCTCTCCTTTTCTATGGAAAATGAAGTAGGATTCATTTGAAGTAGGATTAGATTGATTCATAAGTAGAGCATTGTATCATGTAATAAGACTCCAAATGAGGAGAATATGAGAGAAATGGCTCCTGGAGAAAAAAAAAACAACAACAGGAGAAACATACAAAATCTAACTTTCCAAAGAGAAAATAAAAAATAAGTTGATTAGTTTTAGAGCTCCAAATAACTTAGAGACATTCAGAAGTTAATTAATTTCAGCAATTCAATTCAGAAGGTGGAAGTGACAGATCTGTTACACACACACACATTTCAAGCATGTAGTTCTGTTCATTAAGGTAATCCAAAAATTACAAAAAGACTAATAAAATATTAAGCCTGAGTGAGAGGAAAAAGACTTCTCAGTGGGCAGATATTTCTGCTTTAAAAACCCTTGACTGGCTTTCTGTAATATTCTTGAGCTTCGTGAGCTGTGAGCCATAATCATTCAAAAGAAATTAAATTCCCTTTGAAGTTCTCCTTTACTGAGGTGCAGCAGTCCCCTGACATCAGAAGAGGCGGGGCTCTAATGGCTGCATCTCAGCACCAGCCGACGCATCTGAATGGGAAGACGTTTAGCCGTGTGCGTTACACGTGGCGATGTGATCCAACAGAACCTCCGTTTGTTAAACAAATTACCGCTAATCCTGGGCTGGACTTAATCCACTCGTAACCCGGCAGACAGCGGTGGTTGTCTCTTACCGATAGACGGGTATAGGGAGATAATTCTCCCCTTCGATGCGGATGTCTGGGTAGCGCTGGTACAGGGCCTGCGTGTACTCCTCAAACACCCGCTTGTACCCTCAGGAAATGCTGCGGGAGGAGAAGAAAACAGGTTGTACAGCTTTAACGGCAGCACGTCAAGAGGCAAAACAACAGAATTATCAGCATCTGCTGGGATGTATCTGCAGTTGGTGAAGGACAGCTCCTCCACTGCATTTCAGGGACGACATAAAACGTCCCTGTTTTCTTCCAGAAGCCTGGCGTACCCTGAGGCACACCTCACATGTTCCAGAGCTACCAGCTCCGCTATGGTTGGTTTCCTCTCCATCTACAGACGCTGAGAACAAGTCGGGAATATGAAAGCGTCCGGAACCTTCCTCGTCTTTTTCCCCCTGCAGTCAGATGTGTGTCGTCTAATTGTCTGCAGTCAATTGTTTGCTTTTCGAACGACGCAACTAAACGCCTGCAGAGTGCAAACCTTTCGCTTTTCTCCCAAGTTGCACCAGTGAGTCTAACCTTTTCACATGGGTGTTTCCCCTCTGTAAAAACACGCAGAGAGAAGGATTACTCCTCCGCTCGCTCCGTCTCCACGTCATGCTAAGCAAGTTAGCGTATTTTTTGGACCGTAAGACGCACCGGATTATAAGGCGCACTAAATATTCTTCTCATATCACTCCGCCCCTTCACGTACACAGCTCTCTATCCGTCTCTGTCGGGAGGACAGAGTAGTTGGACTACACTGCCCTGTTTCCAGCATAAGGCCAAAATAAACTTAACTTATATTGAATTTTCTTACTAGGTTTATTGTCTGAAGGCTCCCACATACTCAGGCGTACTGTGAGAACAGAGAGGGACTGTGATGCCGCGCATCGTTGCGACCGCCTGCTTGGAGCAGCTCAGTGTATCAAGCTCGGTGTCACTTATAAAAAAAAGTTCGATCTAAAGACTTCTTGCCTCTGAGAAGTTTATATGACACTTACACGGCCATAAAAATTTAGCTCAGCGCGTAGCAGTACGCGCAGAGTCCGCCCGGACGTCCACGGATTGAACTACACCCGAGTATGAGGGGGGCCTGTCCGTGAATGCACTTCTAGTTTTGACATTACAGTCAGGCAGTCTTGTAGACAGCTCAGGGGTCTGATCAGGTAGTGACACAGTGCACCGTAATGCTCCGAATATCCACTGATCAGAGCGGCTTCGTTGCTAACCGAAGTCCTACTTGCACGTTTTAACAGATTTCTGAGCGCATTGTACCACTTAAAATCGGTCAGCAAGCACAACGGTAATCATATATAAGGAGCACCATCAATTTGAGACTATTCAAGGATTTTTAAGTGCGCCTTATAGTCCGGTAACCATCAGCCTGATGGATGCAGTCTACAGATGGGTGATACGGTTATGTTTGTTGTTGCAACTGCCTGGTCAGATTTACTGGGACTAGTGGCGCTGCAGTCGATGGTCTGCTTGTCCTCGTCAAAACTGCCAAAAATCTAATTTTTTAAAGGTCAATCAAAATAGATTTTCTCCGCTGGATAAACTAGCACGGTCTCATGGATGGGTGCCCGCCTTGCGCTACATAGTGGCATCTACTCCGGGCATCCGTCTGCGCGTTTTACGGAACAAATCAAAGGAACTCGGCTTATCGTCGGACGTGACAACACTGGAAACGGCTTGCTGGGGGCATCAGGAGCGACTGCAGAAATCTGATTATGTTTGGTCATTTTACATCCAGCAGCTGTTTGACGCCTTGTTCTGTCTTAACAGTAAAAAAAAAAAAATAAATAAAAAATTGTTTGGATGCTTTTATTGATAATGGCAGATTTTGTAAATGAGGACTAATATTTTTTCCAGCTTCCTGTTCTTTTTGTTGTATTGAGCACCGTGTTGGTGCCAGAGATCACGTGCGACAGTCAACTCAGTGGAATAAAAATAATGTGGAAAACTCACCATTAATATTAATAATATCCACGTGTTGCTCATTAACAGCAAATACGTCAAAATGGTCAACACGTTAAAAAGAAAGTGGAATCGTATTGACAACCATGATGAATTTGATCACAATATTCATGAGGCCTTATCCAAATCAGGATTTGTGTCAGAAAGGTGAGTGTTAAAAGATAAAATGTTAAAAAGGTTAAGGTGGAGGGAAAAAAAACAGAACTAAGCGCAGTGGTGCAACCCGCGTAAACCGGCTTTTAAAGTTTACCGGGGACATTTTTACTCGGGCCAAATATTAATCAAAGTCATTTGACTTTCAACCTTTCAGACCTGCTGCTACAGCTTTAGCTTTGTGTTCAGGGAGGAATTGTAAAAAACACTGAAGTTTTAATTGTACGAGTTTAATCCTGCCCTCTCTGAACGTCGCCTGCGCTTTACATAAAAAAGCAGGTTTACCTAAAGCCACAGAAACTGGGCGGTTCTTGGGGGGATTTACCAGGTTTCACTGCGGAAGTGGAGCCATGTTACCGACGTGTGCGGGAGCTGTCAGAAAAAAGCCACTTTCTCACATCTTGTTCCGGCTTCTCCAAGAACAGGAAATGTTCTCATCGGCCGCTGCTGTTTCTGCACGTAGACTAAAGCCGGCATAGCCTAGCTACTTTAGTCCGTAATGTGGTGTTAGCTGCTTTCTTCTAGCTAGCTTGCCATGACTCGCCAGATTTATTTTCCACTCGTTGTCTTACCAGATCTGGAATTTAAGCAGAGGTCCCGTAGCAAACTGCATCTTCATCTTCTTCACGCCGCTGCTGTCTCCAGCCGCGGCGCAGCACAGCGAGAAAAGCCCCAAAACGAGGAGCGAAAAGCGAAGCCCCTTCATCTCCATCCGGTCGGCGGTCGCTTGCCTCTGGGTTAATCTGTAATCTGCTTTTTTCTCTCTGGTTAGCCCCGCCTTTACTTTATTCGCAATTTGCCTTGAAATGCCAAAGTCGCATAGCGCCCCCTACTGTTCTGGATGTCAGGCACAGCCTGGTCCCACTCTGCGTTGGTTACAGCTTAGATTTGAAATAAAACCTTTTCATTCATAATCCTTCCTTATCCTCAACTTTGGATGCCTCCCAGTGATCACAGGGCAGCTGAGAATATTGTTATTAAAAAGTGTTTCAGTGTGGCTTGTGCTTATTTACACCAATTCTTATCGAAGCTAATTTCTGTGATTTTGTTCCATCTTAAATTGAGCTTTACACCTTAAATGTTTGCCATTTTAGAATACAACTGTATTCTCAAGTCTCATCTTCGTCATATGGTTAAAACACTTCCATTTGACTATGAAAGTACTATACAAATAAAAGCAGTTTAAGTCTATATAACAAATCATTTTAATGTATTTTTAAGTGAGATTCTGCTATTAAGGTAATAAATTGTGTTCTCAGCTACAAAGTAGTAAACCATCCAATTACAAACCGGTTCAGTAGTAAAGACATTTTTGTACACACCATTCCCTCATGTTAGAAATGTGCAGGCTGAGAATACTGAAATAAAACAATGACAGCTGCGAATAATGGTAACACTTGAAAATATACTAATCCAGAAATAAGACATTTAATCATGGTCTGATCAGCCTCTTGCCAGATTTCTGCAGTATTGCGCTCCAGAGAGGACACGCCTTTTCCGACACTTCCTTGTGCAGATCTCAGCTAAAAAGTAGGAAAAACTCAGGGTTAGCCCAAACAACTCTGCTCGGTAGCAGGGTTGTTTCACGGAGGAATTTGTCGTCATAATTGGAATCAGGGCAAAGGCTTCTGAGCTTTCTGAAAAGGAAAAGCCAGGGTATGCAGGAATTTACTCCTGAAATTACACTGGATATCCACTAACCCAGCTCTCTAAAACGGGGCCCTGGTTTGACATTTTAGATATTAGTTCTTGGTATTGGCAGCGAAAAGTCAATCATGACCAAAACTAAACAAATAAAGCCTTATTTGGTCATTATATGGCATTTACAATGAAATTATAGATATAAATGGCTATTTTATACATATCCCACTAAACCTTGTTAAAGTGAAGTAAGTAGAAGGTGAGTGAAAAGACTATTCTTCTTACATCAATTCAAACATTTTCCTGGTCAGTTCTCCCACATCTACCTGTGCAGGCAAACACTTTAAGAGCTGTACAGCAAAAACAGAACAAAAAATAAGTAAAAATTTCTTGAAATTAGTGCGTTTGTCCTTGATTTGAGCAGGTAAATAAGATTATCTGCCAATGGAATCAGTATTTTGACCCCTAAAATCAGATTATTAGATATACTGCACTTGAAATAAGATCATGGAGATGAGTTGTTCCTATTTTAAGTGCAAAAATCTTATTCCATTGGCAAATCATCTTATTTACCTGCTCAAATCAAGGATAAATGCACTCATTCCAAAAGTTTTTTAGTTATTTTTAGTTCCGTTTTTGCAGTGGTAGTCTCAATTTTAATGTGAGAAATTTCAAACCGTCTTGTCTGTTATATTTGCTTCAGTCTGAATAACATTATGTAAGAGCTGCACTCCAAGATCTTTGTAAATAATGGATGATACATTTAGTAACTTTAATAACAGTAATGAACCATGCCAAAGATCAGGAAAAAGTGTCACAAGAAAAAGCGTCAATGTTGCATTTTCTAACACCAATCCATTAAATTCTTAAAAAAAAAAAAAATAGTGTTACATTTTATTTAACAAAGAATGTATTACGATACAATAAAACAAACACCTAAAAACATAGTTTGTCCCTCTGGGGAGCTTTTAGAAGTTTCAGTGGTTTAGCCTCATCTTGCGCTCCGTTTCCACAGAAGACTGCAGAGCCAGAACCGAGTCTGCAAATAGATATAAATGTAAAGCACTTCAACACATTTGATATTGCTACCAGTTTAAGATTTACATTGATTTTTGACAAAAGCTCATAGGTCATAAAAAAAACACTGAAAGAACAAAATAATCAGACTCAATTACATAAAGAAAACAAAGTCAAATTTTGTACAAACCCAGTAACTTCCTGGAAAAATCCACTAGAACTGGAAGCCCGTCCTCAATATTGTACGAGATTTTGTCCATTTCAACAACAAGTTCATTTGCCCTCTGGAGAATGAAAGTTTTTTTAATGTTAAGAAAACTGAAATAAGAAAAAAAAATTAAAAAGCAAGTAAAATAAAAAATACCTTTAGCTCTCCATAGACTTTTTCTTCCAACTCTGCCACCTGAGATATAACATCAATCACGCTGGTATCCACCGTACTGTCCTGTTCAAAAAGAAAAGAGGCACAACAGATTTTAAATACATTTGAAAAAGATAAAAAATAAAACAGAAAAACACGTCATCAAGATCAGGAAGATCTGATTGTTGTGATGCGATCCACCTCTTCTGAGGAACTATTTATTGGCTCATTTTTCTTCTGCGCTTCAGCGGCTTTGGAACTGCCATTCAGCTCCTTCACTCTGCCAAAGAATAAAAACAAAATTAAAACCAAAACTCCCATGACAAGAAGCTAGTCATTACTCAAAGCAAAACTCAGAAAACAAAAGCAAGTGCTGTTTATCTCAAAAATGTTATTCCTCAGCTCAACATTTTAGCTTTTTGAAAACCTCGCCTCAAAATAAATGAAATCGTAAATGGCTAATTTTTTTTCTCCGATGAAGTTAGAAAAGAAGATCATGCCAATACTTTGACTTTCTAAAACCAAACCACTATGCTGGCTTAATTATGCAAATTAAAGGACAATTTTAAAGAGAGTGAAATTTCTCTGCATTTCATATGCTAAAATGACTAAAAGACTAACATTCACTATCCGTTTAAGGAATCCATGTGTGCTGCAGGCAAGGCTGGCACATGGCATCAGCAAAAAATAGGATCCTAGAGGGAGGGAAGGTGGGAAGGAAGGACAGACAAGAAAGAAAACAAAGGAGACAGAAGGAATGGAAAAATGAAAGAAAAGAAATGATACAAGGAAGGAATGGAGATAGGACAAGAAAGGACGACAGAAGGGAGGTAGGACAAAAGGAAGGAAGGAGTCACTCTAGAGGGGGAGATGGTGCTTGTTGAGTGACTAAGACAAGAAAGGAACGGAGGTGGAAGACTAGGTGGTGGGAAAACAGGACGGAAAGAGAGACACAAAGTGGGATAGAATCAAGTTAGGATGGGCAGAAGGTAAGGAAGCACTAAGAAAAGAAAGGATGTAAAGGAAAGACAAATACAGACTTCAACAATGGAGTAGGGAACAAAGTCTGCAAAGACAAATATTTTCTTCCGTGCTTGTCTAGACTTAAACACTGTAATCCAGTTCAATATTTCCTGGACTACGCAGCAACCGTGTATCCCGTTTATTTTTGCCAAAACATAAAGCCGTTGTCGTGGGCGTTCAGGAGCAGTGACTCATATTCCTTCCCCAGAGGTTTGACTTCACACTGTACCTGTCTGCGTAGCGAAGGGTATTCATTGTATATTCACAAGAGGTCATGCTTGGAGACACCATGGCAATCTGAATAAGAGGGTAAAATATGAACACAATCATTTTTTTTTTAGAAAATTACCACAAAGTTATGCAAAAGTATTTACCCCCATAGTTTTAAAACAGTTTTGTTATTTTCCAACCTGTTTTTTATCTTATTGATGGATCTGCACAAAATGGTCTAAGTTGGTTAAGTGAAATGTGGGAGAAAAAAAAAAAAAAACATAATTTTGAGATAACTGGTGGAGTTTAGGAGAGTTTCCTTACCATGCAGGTTTTGGACTTTTCTCCGATGAAGGAATCCCGGAGCACTTTGGTCAAAGTACTCATCCGAAAAGGAATGTGATCACTGTTCCTGCCCAGAGAACGAATACACTCCTACCAGACACACAGGGGTGGACATGCGCGTGGGTTATATTTTACCTTTTTATATGTAAATAAAATAAAATAAAATTCCAAACTTTATCTGGTCCTTGGTCTTAGAGTCAAGTTCTTTCTGCACCCTGCGTGCTTTCCAAGCGTTACCTTAAGAGCCAACAGGCTCTGGTTGATCTCCGCCGTCTCCACCAACGTGCTGCGGTCGTTGCTGCTGACGTCCGTGCCACGCTCGTTGCCTGCCAGATCCACCAAAGAGAATTTGCCGTGCAGCGTGGAAGCGCGGTCACTGCGCCGCAGCACAATCTGGAGGATGGCGTGGGAGCGAGAGGAGTTGGCGTTGGCTGAGGTCTGCCCTGATGTCCTGGACAGAGTGTGAAGAAGAAAGAACGGCTTCGTTTATTAACATCCATACAAAAAAAAAAAAAAAAAGCCAGGATCACACCTCGACCCAATCTCCGTCATTTAAAGGCTACATTCGTAAAGGTTTAGTCTCATTTGCGGGTCAGGCTGAGAGATGATGATCTTGAACATGAGAGGAAAAATAAGATCGCTGACCCACCATGTGAAGTCGGCCATCTCACTACTAATTTGTAGTACCTGCACGCGCTCCCCATCCGTATGAGCTTGATGACGTCCTCTGCGGAGGACACACCGACCTCCTCCAGCCCCACCACCTGAACCTGCTGCCGATCATCCTCCAAAACACGCAGCTTGCCCTTCTTGTTCAGCAGGTCGTACACCTGAATCAAAGACGGGAAAATGTTTCTAGAGGGAGAGAACCTGAACAGGCTGATTTGGACGCCACTCGTGGCTCTGGGAGACTTTATCTTTCCTTTTCTTACTTTGCCGTTATAGATCTCAAAGAAGCTGACGTAGACGGAGAGATCCAGATTGGCATACCTCCTGTGGTTGAGATAGGTGAAAACATCTTGGGCTGAAAGATTAAACACAATCGTTAGTAAAAATGCAGTTCACAATAAAGAAACCATCGCATTTATTGTTGCAGAAGCATAACGACAATGACTAATCTGTGAACCTAATCATTCAGCGAGGGAGAAAAAAAGAAATCCCATGTGCAGTTATTTTATTGGCATGCCTGCTCCTTCTGCGAGGACGTTTAGTCCTCTGATATAAAATAAGGATAATGCAGAAGGATCTTTGACAATCCCTCGTGCTCTGCTCAGTTCCACCTCCCAGACTTTCTATAGGCTTTAGGTCAGCGACCCCATTGACCATGGAAGAAGGTGAACAATGTCTGGACTGGTTTGGCCATATGTACTGTATCATTGTCCCAATGGTGACCCGTTTTTATTTTACTGGTAGAGTTCATGTTTTCTTTGAATCCAGGATCTTTATATAAGCCTTGTGAGACTGAATGATGCCATGTGTACTCAGGTTTCTAAGGGCTATGGAAAGACCCACAGCATCATAGACCCTTCAGGAAAACCTAACAATGGGCATAAGGCGCAGCAAAATATACTATTAAAGAGTAACTCACCCCGATGTGAAAGTATAACCTACCCCCAGACCAATTTTGAAAAATACCACTTAAGTGGGCATTACCAAGAGACCCTGAGGAGCGGGGCTAAATCTGGGATAAGCGGGGATGTGGTCAGGACGAGGAAAAGTGACATGTTGACACGTGGAGAGAGAACAGGGCTACAGCTGGTGGTTTCGTCACAGGTCGGTCTTTTGAGATGGAGCACACTCTCCCCTCGTCACCAGAGGTTGAGGGAGCCTCATCGGGTCAACCCACTGCCTCAGTGATAACGGACCCCGGGGTTCCACTGAACGCGGAAGCCCTGTGCTTTCTGCCAGGCACCTGTTCCACCGGGAGTGATACTTGTAGGCTTTAAATAAAATAAACAGCCAACATTTCAAGCAGGAATAAATGCTAAACACCATAGACCATAGTATAAAGTTAGTTGCTTCAAATTGATCCACATTTTAAAAAATACCACCCCTTTAAAACAACCACTTTTAACCGTGGACGTAGAAAGCATCCGGTTATAGTTTCACCTGCCAAAGCGTAGATTCCTTTAGCGCTGTTCTGTTGCTTCCCGGTGAAATCGCCTCCCATTGTCTGCAAAGATTGAGGAAAGGAGGAAGTACTCCTGAATTAGGAACACCGATTTTGGCATAATCTTTAAACCAGTATGGTAAGGCGGAGGCTTACGTGGGTCTTCCCGCTTCCCGTCTGGCCGTAGGCAAAACAAGTTGCCATGCAACCCTGAAAAATGGACTGCACCAAAGGTTTGGCTGTGAACCTGAAAGAAAAGAAAAAAAAAAACTCGGGCGTTGTTGAGTGAACATGACATCAGCCTGAAAGGGGGATTTTTTTTTTTTTTTAATGAAATATTCAAAGAAATTGAAAAGATTAGAGAATACTTACTTGTAGACCAGCTCGTTGGCGGCATTTTCATCAAAGGAGTAGTCAAAGTGGAAGACCTGGTTTTCCAAGTACTTGGTTAGGTCCACTTTAAGCTTTGGTTCATGGACCAGTATGGTGCCTCTGCCAGGTACAGACACCACATCAATCTCCTTCTTGCTCATCTCTGAAAAAACACCAATTGAAAAGAGACATCAGCTTGTTATGTACTGTAACATATCAAGTTAATATCGCTGTATAAGACATTTTCAGCCCACCTTGCTTGTTTAGAGGCCGTTTGCGAACACAGACGCATATCCTTTGAGACTCGATCTGTGAAAGTAAATCAGCAATTAAAGGGAGTGGAGTAAAAACTGCTTAAGTAGAAAGTCTCATACACGGGACATAAACTCACCAGGCCAGTGGCTTCTAACGGCGTTATTTCCAAGGTTTCTCTAAAGTCCTGGATCATCTCATAGAACTTCTGATTTGGTCGAGACGACTCTCCAAACTAAACCAGAGGGAAATCAAGGAGTCACATTTGCGGATTTCTTCAAGATTTACAAAAATACGGAATGATTTAAAATATGTCATATGCATCTCAACCTTCCCCTTCTTGGGCTGCAAGTCAAAGGGCTTGACACTAGAAACCCTCTTGTTGCCTTTGCTTGCATCCTGAGCCACCGATTTTCTTCTGCCTGCAGTGCAGAGGTGTAGGGATCACTTTTTATTATGTTCTTTTGCCGTAACGTCCAATAGTTTTATTGGATTTGCTTAAGTGCAATCAGATCTCAGGAAGAATTGCCGACCTTTGGCTGAAGGCATTCTCTCAGGTTCGTTCTCTTTGACCGACTCGCGGAGGGAAGGCAGCGGCTGTGACGGTTTGCCCTCAATTCCTCTCTGCACCTGAAATGGAGCCGCTACAAAAAGAAGAATGGAATCTATAAAGATGCCTTTCATTTTTTTCTTGCTGCTATAAGTAACCACTGAAAGATTGAGTTATAAATTTAGCAGCTGAAATATATTGACCATATCAAATATACAATACAGCCATTACACATCAGTAGACACAATAGCTGCATGTTCAATAAAGCACGTCACTAGTCGAGATTTGGGACTTTCCAACAAGTAGCTACTTTAGCGCATCACTACCAACCAGAGCTTGCTGACAGGTTTGTTTCAGGACAGATCGTCTCTGGGTTTTCTGGAGAAGACTCCACGGTTGAAACAGGTGGCAACACAGGGGCTGGAGGCTGGAACAAAGTTGTCTGCCGAGACCGAAAGGCAACTGAGGGAAACACAAATCCATGCAAATAAATAACTAAATAAATACAAACATGATCGCCTACGGTGGTGGGGCTGCTTATTGTGCATAAACAGATGATCAAGACTGTTATTGTCCAAACAAGTGATTACAAACATTGCTCACCATTTTAAAAGGACTGTAAAATCTCTGAGTGAGCAAACAAATATAAAAGCAAAGGAAAAAGCTCAGAAGCAAACAAAGATGTGTTTAGCATCAGCACAATTGATTCGCCCGTGTCTCCAAGCCTACACCACATAATTCCCCCCCCCCAGTCACAAAGTGAGAATGAGCCTTAAGTCGTGCTGCAAGCCCAGCGTCACCCGTGTCTTTTAGAGAAAATGTGAAAAGGCAGAGAATTTGTCCTAAACAGAACAGAGGAGAGCCATCGCGCGATTGTTGCGGTGATTGATTGTTATTGCTTTCTTCAAAGAAAGGCACATGCAATGCTTGCCAACCTGAAACCTTGTCATTTTGCTCCGCTGGAACAGAGGCTTTGGAATAGAACAAGCCGTTAGGCGAAAAATGGTAAAAGCGACAACCTAAGAGACAAACTGTGTCTCTGGTTACATACAGGAGGAAGGAGCCGGGATCCGGGACGAGCGCAGGCGAGTACCATACTTCTGTGAAACAAATGAAGACAGCAGAGGACGAGATTGTTTAATCCATCTCATAAATCTTTTTTGCTAAAACGTTAGATTGAGCCTTCATAAAGATTAATGTAATAGTGGATAGTTACTAGCATGAAGAGGGTTTATCTAAAAGATGCCGTTATGTTTGTAATACATTTGCTTTCTTAACCAATTTAAAAAATGGAAAAGCTGGCATTAACACAACTTATCGAATAACATCTTTAAAACCATATAAGCACAAAAGCTTAATTTCTAATATATTACTGCCGCAGTTTGTGTCTTAGATATATAAATAAACATTACTTGCCTTGTCAGGAGCAGGAGTGGGCGTCTCATCAGATTTGGTGGCAGCATTCACATGGTCCAAAAGTTCTGGATTTAGATGACACAACTCCTCAATGTCAACCTGAAATGCAAAAATGTTAACCATTTACTGCTTGGCACCAAGATCTCTTGCACTGAAGCATGGCAGTTTGAAATCAACAATGTTGATTTCTGATTCGCTGTTTCTGTACGATTGACTTAGGATTCACTCTAGCCTGCACCAACATTTAATTATCTACGAAACAAAAGGACAACTTAAAAACGTTTTGTTTTTTTTCCCAGTTTTTATTTATTTATTTTGTTAAAAAGGAAGCCACCAACCCCCTTCCCACGGCACATTTTCCTCTCCTGCCACTCCACCATAACCGTAGACTTGGAGCCATCAACGGATTTAACGATGGCCGAGTGGATTCGACCTGAGAGACGGACCAAAAAGTTGGGAGGCAGGCTCCCAGTTAGCATTTGGCACATCCGAGATGTCAGAAGTAGGGAACAAGTAGACGAACTCACCATCACTGCGACTGATCTGAACGGAAAGCCCAACTAAAAGTCTGGACAGATTCGTGTCCATTTTTGCTTCTTTTTCTTCTTGTAGTAAGGGAGGAGGAAAAATGTACAGGCGTACCTGCGTTTGGGCTAACAAGCTTTCTCCCGATACGACAGTACGGTCGCTGTTAAACGAACAGAAACCACCGGATTTCGTCTTTAAACGTACAACTACTTCGGGATTAAACAGACATTTTTTTTATTATCGAACAATATTTTCGTCCTCTGACTAAAAGGGCAAATCTCACTCACCTGCGACAAAGCTATACACACCGCCTAAGATTCAAACTAGAATCGTTTCCTACGTCCAAGCGTCTGATTGGCTCACATCAATACGTAGTGCGTAGCATTCTTCTTCTACTGCAGTTTTGAAAAAGTCATGGATGCGTATGTAGCGCCCCCTGTTAGATTCT
Source organism: Fundulus diaphanus (assembly GCA_037039145.1). NCBI lineage: Eukaryota > Metazoa > Chordata > Actinopteri > Cyprinodontiformes > Fundulidae > Fundulus > Fundulus diaphanus. The sequence continues at coordinate 31,699,529 of CM073133.1, read as the reverse complement.
CGGGGAACTACTCAGATGAAAATAAAACCAATCTTCAGTGATTTTAAACAGCTAAATTGGAAATTAGAAAGCACAGTGCTTTGATTATTTCTTTATTTCCAATTAACAGTTACTGCATTCAGACTCTTTGGGAGTTCTCATCAACAAATGTTTTCAGATAAATACTGTGTTTTATTCGTTTATTTATTCCCATCAATCTTTTTCATTACATAAGAAAATAACATATGTATATATATATATATATATATATATATATATATATATATATATATATATATATATATATATATATATATATATATATATATATAATAATTTTTTTTACTGGTTGGTGGTGGTGTGTTTATGTCCATACAATGTGTATAAATGTGCTATTCTTGATGCAGCTTTTTAAAGACTTAATAATGGACTGATTACAGGGTGATCCTTGTCTTTTGTCTATTCTTTGCTTTTATTGTTTTTTATGCATGTTGATTTCTGTGTTTTTAGGGATTGTCTTTTTCTTTGCTTCTTCTACTCCTTGGAGACAAATAAAGTTTTATAGAATTGAATTGAAATGGTACTTACTTTTTTTCCCTGTCATGCAAACCTCATCAGGTTTAGATGTTTTACTACTAAAGTTTGATGTTCTAAACTTTCAGACAGCCAATTTTCATAACATGGTTGAAAAAATAAGATCATCTGGGTGCATATTTGCAACCATTTCCCAGGCTGAATTCTGTTTCACTTTTAACTCCCATTCTTAGATCTTAAACCAAAAGAGGTGATGGAAATTTATTTACAACCCATGGAAACAGAGATTTGATTGAGGAGCACCACTGGAAACAAAGGTAGGAGCTGTGCTCCTATACACATATACATGAAAACACCTTCCGTTAACATATTTTTAATGCCATCACAACAACTATATTGATTGGGCTGAAGTGCTTCTTTAACAGTTTTTTTTTTTATCAAAAATTAATAAATAAAACATTTACTTTCTTATATTATACACATTCTACCCCAACTGATACCAGTGGAAATGTAAGGTTTATTATTTATATATTTTAATTATGTCGAATTTTCTCAGCAAACAAAGAAAGGGGAAGTGGTAGCCTTGTGGTTAGAGCTGGGTGCTTGGGTCCTGGAAAGGCTGCAAATTTCCCAGTTCGAAACCCAGACATACTGCCGCTCTGGGTCCCTGAACAACACCCTTTCCCCCATAATGCTCCCCAGGCGCCGCACAGTTGCCGCCCACTGCTTCTATTAAGGATGGGTTAAATACAAAGGACAAATTTTACTGGAATGCACAAGGTAGCTTTGAAATATAAAGAAGATGATTATTATAAACAAAATAAAACCCTGAAATGTCTAGTTTGATGTTTCTCTGATCTATTGCCCATTTGAAAAACAAACGGACCCATAATATAACAACCTTGACATATTGTATTTAAGAATGTGTAGTATATTGCAGTAAGAACTGCTACATAAAGTAGGTAAGTAAGAAAGTTGGCAAGTAAATTAAGGAAAATGGATTGATGTCGTACCTTTCATCAGTAACAAAGTGCTTTAGAGGAAAGTAAACTAATAACACATCCAACAATATATCACATGCCACAGAAATAAAAACAAAACACACAACAAGGTCCTAAAAAACATAAAGAGTGTCTTGCTTAGAAAAAATACCTACAGAGTCAAGACACTTTAAAGATAAGACACTGCATTCCAGAGTCTGAGTGCAATTGTCTGGGAATGCTGGTCGATACATCAATTACTAAGTACATCGTATATATTTTCATGTTTGCATGGCCATACATTATTCAAAATCAAATTACACTAGTATACACTCAACTAGATTTAGATTTCACATGATTTGGTTTTATATTTTTGCCCTTTACCAGCAAGCGTTAAAAAAAGAATTTCCAGCAATATCTGCGCCAAGACTGGTTACCGGACACATATGGACATGTTCAATTATATGTGTTTAAATACTTGCAATCATTGAGAAATAGAGAGGTATCAACTTCCTACGAGGGATTATCCTCTAGCAGAACATTTTGATCTGATTCGAGTGCCAGAAGAAAGGGGGTAGAGGGAGTACTGATGGTCGGAATAACTCTAATTCTAAGTTTTCAGCCCCTTGAGTCCCTTTGCCTATCCCCTACTGAACAGAAACACCTCTTATTAAGTAAAAGCTTTCACTGCTACGAACTTTCAAAGTGTTTTGCTGTTGATACTTTCATAAAGAAATCAAGCAGATACTGTATTTTCCCCGTCCAAAGAGGTCCAGGTTTCCCAGACTATTTAAAAAGGACCTGGTTTAAAATATTGCAGCTGACTGTTTAGAAAGCTAATAAGCCTTTTAAAGATATAAACTACTGTCTCAGATATCTCACAAATATCTCAGCTTTAAGGGCTGTTTTTGTCCCCCTGCGACACCCAATAGTTGTGGCCAAAATCCTGACATGCTCATCCATTTGGCCCATGCTGCATTTCATCCATGTGAAAACAGGAATCCTGTGTTTGTCCACATGCTGTCTCTCTCTTCCCACACCTTCTGCAAACCGGTCCCTTGTGACATCAACAAGCACGGACAGCTGGAGAATGACCCAAACTGCAGTTCAGCCTTTGCCTTCAGGGTGGGAGCACCCCCCACCAAAAAAAAAAAAAAAAAAAAAGCCTCTTCGCTCCACACCCTCTCAGCCTCCAAGCGTCCTAACTCTACTATACACAACCCTGACCTGTGTATACACATTCCCCCTCAAGCGAACGCTGACACATGACAAATCAAAGTTCTAATAAACAGCTTGTGCTATAAGCAATTTTCCCACTGCCACCAAGGGATGAAAAATAAATAAATCCCTGTCGGTGGACTGTCCGGGCCATTTGGTGGGTCTGTCTGCCGGCGACTGGGTGGCCCAGGGCTGCTTGGTGTGAGGCCTGGGACGGAGCCACAACTGTTTCCTGTGGGCAGCCCAACCCCCAGAACTTCTCCACAACTGGCTTAGTGGGTGGCATTCCCCTCCTCCTGTTCCTGTCACCCCCCCCCCCCCAAAACTCCTACACCCCCCTCCCCTCATAGCTCTTTCCTCCAGGCACCTCCCCCTGTTCCCCTTCGGTGAGTTGGTCCATCATTTTCACAGCCTCCACAGTGGCGCCTCCACAGTGGTACATGAAATCTGACTGGGTGTGCAAATGAGAGCATCTCGGTTTAGATAGATTCATAGAGACCCAACAGCAATAATTTCATGTAATTAATTGATTATAATTGCACGCATCCTGCAAACAAACTGTTCAGCCTTCTACCTTCGAGTTGGTCGCCACAGAGCACATTTATAAAAACCAGCCGCCCCAGAGAGAGTTTCTCTCCCCCCCCCCCCCCCCCCCCCCCCCAGGCTGATTATGACGATATACGCATTGAAATCATGTTTTCTCAGGCCTTTCAATGTACTACATTTTCATAAATCCCTCTCAGGTTGCATTTCAGGAGTCTAGAATTAAAACTCAAACTAACCGCTGATGAGCAAACGAAAGACAAATCCTTTTACCTAACCTTATTCATCATCTAATATATTTGCCACTTTCGACAAGAATTTATGTTGATAACTAATTTTTTTTCCATCGTTGCCTCAGAGGTGGGTCTTGTTGATCTTTTGTTTACTTAACTGCATTCTGTGTTTTGAGGCAATTTACAAGCCTCATATTCTGCGGTGTTCTTTTTTTGGGAACGACATGGCTTTCTGCCCAGGGGAGCGATGCCAGAGAGTGGCACCATGAGGAAAAACACCCCAAAACACGCCTGCGGCACCCGGGTCCAGTCAGCCCTCACCCTGAGGTGTGCACATCACAAGAAACGTATCTCAGCTGGTGGTACCAAAGTTGTAATTAGAAGGCTGTTTTTGTTCTTTTTAAGAGATTGGGACTGTCTGATCATCTCTAGGTCAAAGTTAGATTACTACACCGAACAAAGCTCCTTAAAAAAAGGCTATTTGAGTTTACGAAACCTTTGTTGTGTTTGTAAAACTACCTTAGAGAGAACATTGATTTAGATCCAACAGATACACATGGCATTAAAGCAAGCGGCGAGATCATGCAACACAAGACCAAACCAGCCAGGGGAGCTGGTTGGTTTTGAAGAAATAGTGTTGATGCAATGCAGTTTTCCATTTTAATTATTTTTGCTGGAGAGCTGTTGTCTGGATAACACTTTCCTGCTGCTCTTGGTCCAGGAACCTTCTGCTCATGGGAATTAAATAGAAAAGTGAATCTTCAGCTTTTATTTTTTGTTTTGTGATGTATTAAAGACCAACTTAAAACTGCAGTCATTCCTGCTAAATGCTTGTGAACGCTTCTTTAATTAAATTCTTTTTTTTTTTTATTCACGTAATTTATTCTCTGAATATTTGCTATCAGTATTGTCACACACAGCCTTCAGGGTGGGCCTTGTCCTTCAAGAGTGCATGTTTGTCCACAGTTAACTCTGTTTTGCATTTGTTTGTTCAAATTTAAAAGAGTTTAATGTTTAACTTAAAAAAAGAAAGATCAGCAGGCGTTCTGACAGCGGGCCAAGTCTCTGTATGGCCACTACATGAGTCTTGCTGGGAGAAGACTGCAGTTACTAGAGGAGAGCAGTGGTATTGGTAGATGTCAGTTCCTCAGGTAGTTGAACTGAGGAAAGGGGTGTGGATGGGGGGTGTATCTGTTGGCTCCAAGTCTGTTTAACTGTTCCCATTTTCCCCATCTGTCCAAAAGCATATTTTCTCAGTGTAAAGAAAATCGGCAGAGGCCAAGGCTCTGTTCCCCCTGCACCAATCAAATAAACACACATGCGTAGACTTAGCGTGAGTCGAGAGAATTTAAAAACCACCCAGTAAGGTTGACAGACAAGAAGATGAGCACCGAGAAAAGAAACGGGGGAAGAAAATTAAAAAGGAAAGAAACGCATTCAAACAGAACTTATCTGTCCTTTTCTGAGATTGTTTTAGCAGTGGTATCAATTATGAAACAGGAAATGTGACAGCCACATGTGTTGGTTGTAAAAAATAACTGCGAGAGTCCGATTTTCAGTCAGTTCATGGCAAGCATTAATATATATATATATTTTTTTATAAAGAATCAGAATCAGCTTTAATTGCCAAGTTTGTGACACAAACAAGAATTTAACTTTGATTCCACTTTGCTCTCAATTAAAACATTTTAAGTATAAGCATATAAAAAAGGAAAGAAAAATTCTATCTATCTATCTATCTATCTATCTATCTATCTATCTATCTATCTATCTATCTATCTATCTATCTATCTATCTATCTATCTATCTATCTATCTATCTATCTATCTATCTATCTATCTATCTATCTATCTATCTATCTATCTATCTATCTATCTATCTATCTATCTATCTATGTCTGTCTGTCTGTCTGTCTGTCTGTCTGTCTGTCTGAGGAAGACAGAAACCTAAAAAAATGATATTATGTTGTATTTTGAATGCATCAAAAGTTGTCATTCATCAAATCCTAGTTAAAAGATTTTTTTCTAATTTGCTTGATTTTAAGACATCCCAGGTTTACCAAAACATGGAGTTTGTCGTGCAATATATAAAGTGGCCAGCAGATGGCACTATAGTAGCAAACTGAAATGGCAGACAGCATGTAGTGGCTCACTTTAAACGGAGCAGGAAGCAGTTTTATCCTTGTTCTGTACCCTCCTCATACAGTTCACCATCATAAGAAGGATTGGCGTGCATCCTGGAGAGGTGCAGTGACAGGTCATCACAGGGCAACACACATGGATAAACATGCACACAGCCAGCTAAGGGCAATTTAAGTCACCTTTAAACCCAACAAGCAACTTGCAGGATAACATTTTGAAGAAAAACAAACCAAACCTTGGCTGTGTCAAAAACATCATTGCAATTATGTTTGATATGTTTTATTGCTATGATTTCATCCCTTTGCTGTATTTGATTGGAACAGCATGTGTTGTTACGTAATATCACTGTCAACTCTTTTACAATTACTTTCTTTTCTGTACGATTTTAGATAAACTGTTTTTAAAAGGGGCAGCATAGTAGCTGATATGCACCATGATACAGACATGGGGCTGCTGTTTTACTCAGTTTGTTTATGTTATAGTGCATCTGTCCCAATCGAATAAGCCTAATGAAATCAAAGCGAGCTTGGGTTGACTCATTGCTCTGCAACTAAACAATGTGCACATCCAGCATTAGCGGTTATTAAAAGTTTCTCCATTCAAGTAGTGAAACTAACAAGATGGAAAAACAATTATTCCTTAGGACATCTCTTTCATATTGACTAAGAGCTATGAAAATATTTTGGATATCCGTTTTGCTTACTAGCCAGGTGCTAACTGGATATTTACAAGCTTGTAATTTACTGAATCGTTCAAAAGCATTTAAAGAACTATTTTAGTATGTATTCTTTTTTTCACTTATGTTATACTTCTATAGCCTGAAGTCAGGGGTGTGCTCCATCAAGCCCCCAAAGGTCTTTTATATACAGTAGTTTAAAACCAAGCAAATTTAATCAAAATGTTAAATAAGTTATTAAACAAATTATATAGAAAGTCTGAACTTGCATTAGTTTAGTTTTTCTGTCAAATAAAAACATTGCAGATTGACCCCATTGTTGGAATATAAATAATATATTGAATATTTTCTACATGCTTACAGTGGCTACAATATTGTGCATTCCACAAGATTTACAGACATATACTTTAACGATGTTAAAGTATATGTTTATACTTTAACATGTTTAGTTTTAAATATTTATTTAATGCATAAAGAAATATTAATAGTAAACATTACACAGTGAGTTTAGGAAATGTAAATCTTTGGTTCCTGGCTTTTCCGGGCTGTTTGAACCTCTTTGACAAGACAGCGAGGTCTTTGAATTTTGAATGGAGAAAGAATTTTCACATAAAGTAAATGATCATAGAAACAACAGGATGAAATTCTAAGGTACGAAAGGGGGGGGGGGGGGGTACTGGTTTTCACTTGTAAACCGGATATTTGTTTTTAATGTAAAGACATCCATCTGCTGTAATGCTGGTTGTACCTTCCCATACCGGAATACTACCTTTATTCACGCCTACAACACATCTGTAAATCTAAATCAAATATCTGTAGCTTGTAAGCATGTCCAGGGTTGACGCAAGAATATCAATACAATTTGACCGCATTTGACTGCGTCAGTCACAGTAGTAGTAGGCCACGGATGGTGCCCTAGACAACTCCTTCCTTCCTCCACCATCCCCAGCTCTCCATCCATCAAACACAACCAACCAAGCGCATTTTTTCAGGCGACAAAACCCGACTTCTGCCAGCCCCAAGACTAAGATGGCGGGGGCGATGAGCCATGTTGCTGCCCGACTGTGGCTGCGACACAGATGGCTTCGGATCTGACGACTATTTGACACCAGTGAGTGTAGTTTGACAAAATAAGGTCAGTCAAATCCTGCCCTGACATGGGTTTATCTATGCCCTCATGCAGCAACGGGGAAAGGCATATTACATACACAGAGCGGCTAAAAGCTTCAGAAATAAAATTATACCTTCAACATTTATGTCAATCTGACTTTCTGGAAATGAAAACAACTGTTAAAGAAGACAAGGTGTGAGATTTCTGAAACTTATATGAATATTTTTCTTTACCCTGAGGTGTTTCGCTGCACTGTATGAATAGGGTGCTACATAAAAGCTTCTCGAAAGAGGTGTTTCAGTAACCACATGAGAGAGAGTCAGATCCTTTTTAAATATTGAGAAGTCAGAGAGTTGGAGGGATTGACCTTTAAGTTATAGTAGTGGGTGGGTGGATGGGGGGGGGGATTAGGGTTTTGTGAGATGCAGTAATAAAGTACAAATGCAGGTCTCCTGTGCAGCTCATGGTGGTTCCACTGTTTCTCCATTTGGTCAGTAACTAGTCCTCAGGGCCACTCTGTCAGTCACAATTTCCCGCTTCGTCTTCGTCAGTTTTCACTTCAAGCGAAAGGAGCAGAGTGGGTCACGCCACAGAAAACACCAAGTAAGCACACTTTCAGCCTTAACATAATGTGAACCTGTCCTGTGACAAAATTAAATGCATTAGAAACAAGGCCCGAGCCATGACTGTAAAATTAGCCCATAAACTCTATTCTTGAATTCAATCAGTTCCTTTATGTGAACCATAAAGATAGAAACCCAGCAGGCCCGGGCACGGCCTCTTAAAGGGGAACACCATCGAAACCACAAACTCTGAATAGAAACACTAATGTGTCAGTGTGCTTTTGAAATTAATCCTAAAAAACCCACCAGTGTTTCTTCTCCCCGTGTTTTTACTTTGTCTTTTTTTTTTTTTTTTTTTTTACAGCAACTCAACAGAGAAATCAGATGTTTACTTGCAGAGTAGCGAGGTCCTCAACATGTGGAGCCCAGAGTTTTCAAAGAAAAACTTACACCGACATTTCAGAGTTTTATAAGCCTCTCCCAAAACCACAGCATTAGGGCACGCTGCAGAAAGGCCTGCCTAACCGATCATTTTTGTGTGTTTCACCGAAGCGCAAAGCGTATCTGAAAAGACTTAGAGAAAATGTAAAATGTCAAAATAGTAAAAGACATTTTTTTAAACATAAGTAACAACTAAAGTGCAATAGCAAGTCAATGTTTATAGGAAAGTGTAACTGCTTTTAGACACAGAGATGTTTAAATCTGTGTGATTACTTATATTAGTCCATCCTAGTATCGGTGCATGAATAAAATAAACATATGGCGAAAATATTTTTAATGCCAAGGAAATAATGGGTAGAGTTACAGTCCCTCGCGAAAACATTGGAGCCCTTCCACACATGTCGTCACACCCCATCCAAAAACCTCAATGTGTTTTCATTTGACCAATACAATGTCATTCATAATTGCTAGATGAAAGGAAAATGAATCATAGCTTCTATTTTTATTTATCTTTTAATATTAAAAAAAAATCTGAAACGTGTAGCATGTGTTTTATATTTTGCCTTATTTACTCGCTTACCCCTAATTAAAAATCAGCGTAATTGATTGCCTTTGGAAATCAACAAATTAGTACACAGGGTCCACATGTGCGCTATCCACACGTGAAATAAATACAGCTGTTCTGAGGTGGCCTCAGAGTTTTGCTAGAGAGCATTACTGGGCAACAGTAGCGCAGGAGTTCATCCTGCAATTGGTGGGTTGCCGGTTCGATCCCCTGCTCCGACCGTCTCAGTCAAAACACTTAACCCGAATAGCCTGGGCCCGGGCAGTGTATGGGTGAATGACTGACTGTAGTGTAAAGCACTTTAGGGTCGTTGGACTAGTTAAAGTGCTATACAAGTATAAACTATTTACATTAATGAACAAACAGCATCACAAAGACAAGGAAACAGAACGAGCAGACAGCTCAGGGATAAAGCATGCCAAGCTATGAACAATTAATCATCCAAAACCAGAAAGAGCATGATACCAAGAAAGCGATTTAAACTGAGAAGCAAGCGGTGGTCACGGACCACACACACGCACACAGACCATCCTCATGATGAAACATGGCGATGGCAGTATGACATTGTGGGGATGCCTTTCCATGGGCAGGGAGGCTGGTCCGAGTTGATAGGAGGATGGATGGAGCTAAGTACATCCTTGAAGAAGCTGTAGAAAGAGTCGAGACGTGGACAGACGGTCGCTGTCCAGCAGAAATATGAACGTCACCCTATATCCAGTTGCAGTTTGGATCAAAGCTTAGACATCATTTGTTGGAATGGCCCAGTCAAAGTCCAGCCCTAAATCCAGTTAAGAATCTGTGGCTGGACTTAAAAAATTCTGTTTAGCAAAGAAGATTGTGCAAAGGTCTCGAGGTGTGTACAGCTAGAGAGCGGCATGGACGCTTCTGCAAGGCACTACGGCTTTCTGGTTAGTTAAACTAAACTGTTTCCTTCAGAAAATATTAGATCATCACACTGTACTATTAGTTTTTACTGTTATTGCATCAAAATGTGTGTTAATGTCTGTTTGCCTTGTCCTTTGCCCAAGCAATGATTTGGCAGCCGCTGAGAGAAACAATATTGAAAAGCCATGCTCATGCATGGTGTCAATTAAAGTTTATCCTCTAGTTTGCCTAACTTTCTCTAGAAGACTTTGCCTTATTGCTCCCCAGCCTGTGCCAGTCCTCTTTCTCCTCTTCCTCCTCCTCCTCTCCTCTTCACCACATGAAATGGCCGTCTGTGCCAACCTAGCACTGAGCTTTCATTAGCTTTTACTACCCCACTTGGATGTGTTTAGTTTTGCTTTCTTTCTCCCCCTCTGTGTGTGTCTCCTGCCCTCTGTAAGTGTCTGTGTCTGCATATGTTTAATTACCGACCCCCACCCTCCCTCTGGAGCACCCCACAATGCCATGCCACCATATCATTACACTGTGGCTGCAATTTAAACTTCACTCATCCATTCACACACACACACACACACACACACACACACACACACACACACACACACACACACACACACACACACACACACACACACACACGCACACACATCCATCCTTGTTTTAATACTTATGGAGGACCACACACACACACACACACGGGCACACATTGTTTTACATACTTACTGGGGACCTTGCTTTGACTTCCATTCATATTCAGCCCTTTCTATGGCCTATACCTGAACTTAACCATTATCAGTACATTCCTAACCCTAACCCAAGCTAAACCTAATTCACACTGCATTGATGCGTTCAGACTGAACTCAGTTTGAGCGTTTATATGCAAAGGACACGAGTCTGAAGCATTTCGCGCTCCTGGCACTGCGTGTTTTGAGATTTTGAGCGTCCAAGGTAGCAGAGAGAGCAGCAAATCAGAGAGACTCCACTTTGTGACGTAGTGGTACATTTTCTGACGGGTTGGAAGGAGCAGGAGGAGCCAGGAAGTCCACAATGGAGGAGAAACTGATCGTCGCTGTTTTTGCTTGTCCTGTTGTCTATGACCAGTTGAGCTATCACTACCGACACAGTAGTAGAAAGGGCCTAGCCTAGAGGAAGATTGGCGAGGAAGTTGGTATGTTGGGTAAGTTATCAAAACTTCTACCACAGTAAATATTTCTCTGCATTTGAGGAAAAGAACTGGGTATCTCCTCCCAACGCGCGTCTGTCTACACTTTGCTCAGACGGCCGTCTAGAGCGTCAAATATATCCTAGACGCGTGCTTGACTTCAAAGTGCACAAGCGTCCAAGATGAGGCATTGGACGCCTTTTTGATGCTCAAATTGGGTTCAGTCTGAACGCAGCATTAGTCCTAAACCCCTAGCCCCCCAAAAAGTTAGGACTAGGAAAATGTCTTCTCTTTCCAGCTAAAATACAAAACATTTGTGTGTGTGTGTGTATGTGTGTGTGTGTGTGTGTGTGTGTGTGTGTGTGTGTGTGTGTATACTCGTATTTGCAGCTGAGTGAAAACATATTTTTGGTATTATACCACCAAAGTGAGGACTTTGATGTAAAGTGAAGACCTTGTTTGGTTCTCCCTTTTTTGTTGGGCTAGCCGTTAGCTTTAGGACTAAGGTGTCCCTTAGGTTTAGGTTAGGGTTAGGTATACACTGGAGATGGTTAGGGTCAGAGTAAAGCCAAAGAAAGGGTTGAAAATGACTGGAAGTCAATGGAAGGTCCTCAGTGAGTATTTAAAACAAGGATGTGTGTGCATGCATGCACGGCCACACACACTGGGTCGAGACGGCAGCCTTGCCTCTGTGTTCCAGCTCACCTATGAACCGTCACACGGGCAAAGACAGAGAGACGCGGGGAAAGAAGAAACAGGAATTTCAAACTGTGGAGTACTACAGCGCAACACATCACGACTGATCCACAGCTACATCTGGTGTTGGAAGTGTTATTGTTTGAACCAAACAAACCACTTATAAACACAAGGCCTCTGCCTTGTGAGGCTCATATTTAGGCCCTTCTGTAAACAGCGAAGCACAGAATGAATCAATTAAAAGGGCATTACGCTGTTCCTGTTTATTTAAAACATGTTTACACTATATGGGCCCTACCGCCTGTCTGCATGATTGCCTGGAACTTCGGATCCCCCCCCCCTCCTCCTGCTCCTCCTGCCACCCCTCAACAGATCTGGTCACGGCCAAGGTATACCAAATACACACATACGGGGCAGAGATTACAAACACATTTGTTATGTCGAAGAGAGCTCGGGGTAAATATTGATCTCGTCCTTCCTCTGTTTCGGTGAGAGATGATTAGAAGGGGCGAGCTGGAGCAACAAATCCGGCACAGCGTGCAATCATATCACATGGAGCACATATAAATACATGGAGCAGCAAAGAACTCAAGGCTTCACAGAGCATGCAGTGTTTGAGAACAAGCTCAGAATGGAAAGTGCTTATGTAAGTAAGTGAACATGACAGCGGACTGTTAAGAAAGATGTGACATCTCTGAGGGGAAAATGTTGGGGAAGCGTTGCCGTATCCGGAAACTCTTTCAGGCATGGTCTGAAGAGATTGAAACCTCATTAGCTGTGCTAATTGCAATTGAGGAGGATCTCACGAGCCTTTTTTTATATGCTTTAATGCTTTTCACATATGTACTAAAATCAGAGGTCGGAAAATGTACATGGAAAAATATCTAGAGAAATTTATTTTAATGTGATTTTAATTTAAGATTTTTACATATCTTCAAGAGTTGTGCGGCTACAAATGGAGGGGGCTGTATAGTTACTTAAATACTCTTTTCTTTCTTTACTTTTAACCGTTCCATAACAACAATACATCCTTGACAAAAATCAAGAACAGTCACCCCAGAGCACAATGCTGCCACCACCATATTCACTTGGCTATAATGTTTGTTTTTTGTAATATAGTGTTGTGTTTGGGCCAAACCTACATGGGTAGATTTCTGCCAGGCCTGAATTCTGGTAGTAGGTATCTATTTTCTTGACTGATGCCTTTGTTCTATAGATATTTTTGATCCTTTGTACCTTTTCTGCAAACTATGGCTTTAGGTAAAGGATAGAATAAGTAACAATCAGGATAGGAGAGCTACTGTAGGAGAGCTTTATTGGTAAGCATATTCTCCATACGTAATGGCAGCTGTGATCTGAATGCTGAAAGTGAATCAAAAGGTGCTTTAGTAAAGTAATAGTTTAAGGACCTATGCAATGACATACCAAGGTTTTCAATTCAATTCAATTTTATTTATATGGCGCCAATTCACAACACATGTCATCTCAAAGCACTTTACAAAGTCAAATTCAATCTAATAATACAGATTGGACAATACATTTTCTATCTAAGGAAACCCAGCAGATTGCATCAAGTCTTGACAGACAGCATTCACTCCTCCTGAAAGAGCGTAGAGCGACAGGGAGAGTCATCGGCATTGTCGATGGCTTTGCAGCAATCCCTCATACTGAACATGCATGAAGTGACAGTGGAGAGGAAAACTCCCCTTTAACAGGAAGGAAAAACCTCCAGCAGAACCAGGCTCAGTGTGAACGGTCATCTGCCTCGATCAAACTCATCTGGAGGACCCGGAGAGAACCCACACATGCAAAGAGAGACTCCACACAGAAGGAGCCCAGGCCAAGATTTGAACCCAGGACCTTCTTGCTTCAAGGCAACAGTGCTACCAACTGTGCAGCAAAGGACCATTGCATAGATTCCAAGAAAAGAAATATATACATCATTGAATTTACCTACATTCTGCATACTCTATATGAGAGTGCAGACTTAATGTTTATTATGGTGAGTCTTTTCACTCTATTTTTTTTCAATTCTATAAGCGTTCTATAACATATTCTGATTAAATGAAAGCTCTATTTGCAATGCGCTTATAAGATCAGGATTTTTCCCAACATTTTTGACGCATTTCTCCCAATGCCTGCTCTTTGTACTTGGTATCGCATCTAACATTAGGATATTTAAGTATTTGATCATATCCTAACATTATAAATGCGCTTGCGAGGCAGAAATACATATCTCACCACTCAAGCTGTAAACAAGACATGCCATGGATGCCTTTTCGCACAGTGGCATAAAAATAACAGCGCCAGTAACCTTTCTTTGTTGCTGGTTTCAATTTTTCCCACCTGAGGTAGAAAATTGAAGCGTTAGCAATGCTGTACTGCAGCTACAACACTTTGAAAATATCTGTAACAAATGTTTGCACATCTTTTTTTTCACTTGATAGAAACAATCGAAGGATTGTTGAAAAAATAAGCAATATTGATATCAGAAGGAACTTTACTCTTACAATATCGCAGATTTTTTTTGCCCCCCCCCCCCCCCCCCCCCCCCCCCCCCCCCCAACATGAAACCTTCCTCTCTCTGTGACACAAAGGCAGTGAATGTGAGAGGGGTTAAACAGGCTCCTTCCCCTCCTCTGTGGGTGTGAGAGCAGTGTGTGGGCCCAGATAGGAGCTGATATAGCCCAGATAACACGATCTCGCTGTGCCAGCTCCTGACCTGAGTGTGAAGGTGAGACCGCTGGAGGAAGAGAAAACACCACGACGAAACAAAAGTCTGATCTCATGATCTGGTCATGCTGGTTGGTGTGTGAGCGCGTGTGTGCGTGCATATGTGCACAGCCTGGGTGGCCGGAGGATGAGCGCCCATTGTTGCTGGAATGCAATAGAGCTGATTAGCAAAGAAAAGTGTTTGTGTGTGCCTAAAACATGCACTGGCATGTGTGTTTGTGAGGCAGGGGGTGGTGTATGTGTTTCTACCTTCGCACTGGGTGCAGCACAGAAGAATGGAGGAATTAGCTGTGCAGCGAAGGAGAGAGCAGACTTCAAGGAGACATTCATACCACACAGTTTGGAGGAAGTCAGACTGCTTATCTTCTCATCTAAAGTAATTTTGTTGCAGTAAAACAGCTCCATTGCGGGTATACAGTGCCGTGCAAAAAAACGTCAACGTCCCTAACTCTTTGTGAGCCTTCAGCGTTCGTTTCAACCAGATTAATGTCAGATTCGATGTGGAGTGGAGAGTTTGATTTTGGGACCATTCCTGTTCCTTCTCTGCATGCTTCCTTTTGTAGAAACAATAAACAAATTACCGCAATTACACAGGTGACATCCAGTTGTACTCTTCTTTTGAGGACTAAATTACATAAATGAGAGTAAAACAACTTATAAAGGTATAATGTTTGATCATTCCTTCTGACAGCACGGCATCAAAAATCAGTCCAGGGAGCTGAGGGGTTTCATTTGATCAACCCATGTGGTTTCTTCAACTTAAGAGTTTTTCTATAGTACTGTAAAAATCTTGCAGTAAAAACAAGAATAAGTAATTTTCCTCCAGACTTTATTCTCATATAGATTGCTGAAATAGACATTTACCCGTCTTACTGTAATAGAAACGCCCTTCATCATCTCCAGATTGTACAAACTGCTCTTAAGCGAGGATCCTGACTGTAAGTAGTCTAAGGACTCAACACTCGACTCTTGCCCTCCTCTTCACTGGTTACGGGTTCATTTCAGAATTCCTTATAGAAAACTTGGTGTTAACTTTTAGGCACTTGCAAGCAACAAATTATACCTTTGACCTGTTAAAGCCTTACAGATCTTCTCGTGTTGCAAACCAGAAACTACTGTCTGATCCTCTGAGCCATTTTAAAACCTATGGAGATTGCTTCTTTCAAGCAGCAGCATCTCGACTGTGAAATACTCTTCCCTTTCCGTTACGCTGTGTTGACAATGTTGATTCTTTAACAAAAAAAAGCTATTTTTTTTTTATCCGGATATGCTTTTAACTATCTTTTTATGTTATCTTTATCTTTTATTCTTTTTTTATATTTCTTGCTTACTATGTTATTCATATTTCAATGTGAATTATTTTGTCAGTATTATAAATGAAAGGTGCCTTATAAAAACTTTGCTCACTTCTGTCCTAGTTTTACACTGCTCTGTCTGAATGCGTCCATGTTTCTTTGAGCAAGTTTTTTTTTTCCAATACAAGAAGAAGAAATGTCATGACTATCGGGAGATGCGTGTTCAGTATTGAGATGTATCAGCCGTTTGTTGAAAATAATAACAAAAGCCAACAGTGGACATTTGGAAGGAAAATGTTTTTCCATTTTTGCCCAACTTTGGATTACAGCTGCTCCCACTTGTTAGTTTAAGGCCTGTGCGGTCTTTGTCTTTGCTTCATGATTTAGTCAAGTGTTTAACTTGGGGTGAGAATAAGTGTAAAGCATCTGACTGAAAACATGCAGGTTGCTACATGACAGAATAAACACATTCATGATATTATCAAATGTCAAAGAGGATTGTATTGTACATCTGCTGTCATAATTATAGGCAGTGTCTTTGCTTTCATTTTTTGTTAGTTTACAATCCCAAAATTCTGCCTATTTTATTGGTATTTTATGAGCCTGGGTTGAGGAGAACATTGTAGATGGTTTTAAATGTTCATTTAAAAATGCAAATCTGAAAAGTGTAATTTTGTGTACTATTTTCAGCACCCTTCAGTCATTAATTTATGGAACCAAGATTTACTGCAATTACAGCTGCGAGTGTTGTGGAGTATGCCTCAATCAGCTTTGCACATTTTGAGAGTGATTTTTTTCTTCTTTCTGTTTTGCATTCAGGTGAAAAATTGGTCGTAGAGCTGATTTGAAGTTTTAATCCTAATACATTAACAAGCTTTGATCTAAATCTCTCCATCGATA
The DNA here is from genome assembly GCA_037039145.1 of Fundulus diaphanus. Lineage (NCBI taxonomy): Eukaryota > Metazoa > Chordata > Actinopteri > Cyprinodontiformes > Fundulidae > Fundulus > Fundulus diaphanus. The sequence continues at coordinate 31,682,874 of CM073133.1, read as the reverse complement.
CTCAGGTTGTAGCTTTGGTGTTATTGTCTTACTACAAGGTGAACCCCCTGCCAGACTCCGTTATTATTTTTTTTTGTAGCATTAAACAAATTGTAGTCCAGGATTGTACTGCATCTAGCCCCATCATTCTTCCCATCAACTCTAATCAACTTCCCAGGTTCTTCAGAAGAAAAGCAATCCCCCAGCATGATGCTGCCACAACTGTGTTTCACGGCGGCAATGTTGTGTGCGCAGGAACGAGCAGTGATAGTTTTCCACCATTAACAATGTTTTGCAGGTAGGGCAAAAATGTGTTGCTTGGTCTCATTTCACCAGAGCACCTTCTTCCAAGAGTCTGCTTTGTCCTACATGGCAAACTGAAAACAGTTTATGGCTTGCTTTGATTAAAGGCTATATTCCTGGAGTACAGGAGCTACAGCTGTCACATAAACAGGTTCTCCCACCTGAGCTGTGGGTCTCTGCTGCTCCTCCAGAGTTATCATGAACCTCTTGGTTACTTGTTTCATAATGACTGCTGTCCTTGTCAGGTCTGTCAGTTTAGGACAACCATGCCTTGGTAGGTTAGCAGGTGTGCCACTCCATTTCCATTTTCGGATGAACAAAATAAAATCTAATGTTACTCGTTAAAATCTTTGGATATGGTTTTCGAACCTAACACTGCTTCAAACTTGTGCGCAGCTCGCTGACCTGTCTGCTGTGTTCATTGGTCTCCATGATGCCATTTGTTCAAGAATCTTCTCTAACAGGCCATCAGAGAACAGCCGCGTTTGTGCCGAGAAAAGAAATGCACACACATGAAGTCTGTTAATTACATGACTTGCAAAGCCAATTGGTTAAACTTTGACATTTTGAAAACCATGTATGTTTTAACTTCCTAATTATGTGCTACACTGTGTTGGGCCATCACCTCAAAAAATTCATGAACGTTTAAAGTCATGTCATAAATAAGACGTGAACAGTCGATTATGCTTTAGTATGAATTTGGGCTACTTTACATTTGTATCACCAATAATAAGCCTTATTTCTGCTCCAGCTCACCCATGAGCAATTCTTCTCTCACAGAGTAGCGACATTAATGCAACCTGTGCATTCACCTTGACTTTACCTATCAAAATCCTTTCCATTCATGTAATTGTCCGTTGCTTTTTTTTTAAAACTCCAGAGGAAGTATGTGAAACTCAACTTTTCACTTGCACTGTGCTGTGTTGTTAGCTTAATTCGCGATAGTGTGTTTATACTGTTTTGGTTTAGTTGTAAATGGACGTGAAAGCAACTTCAAACGACTGAGGTATCAGATTCAGACGTGGGCTGCTTCGCCTGAGCCGACAAACGAGGAGCTGTTATGTGGAAAGCAGAGGAATTTACAGGGTCTACCTTTCATCTACACAGGTGGGCCTGCGTGTATAAGCGAGTGTATCTGCGTATTAGAAGGCGTAAAGGGGAGGAAATATTTAACTATATCCATGAGATCCCAAAATGGAAAAGGTTACTTAACCTTTGGGCATAAAATATATATCTAGTTGGTGGCTCAAGAGTTAAGACTTGATTTTATAGCCAAAGATGGGAGACAAATGAAGGAGTGTTAGTGACGAGTTTCAACAGATTATATGGCGGGTTGTTATGCTTCAGAGTTTCAACAATTGCAATACATGTTTTTTAAAAGAGTAAGAGGAAGAATGTGCATGTTTCTGTGTATCTGTGTGTACATAGACAGCGAAAGAGATCTTAGACAGGAGAGTCACAACAAGTGATCCCAGCCAGTCTGCGGGTAGTTCAGAGCTATAGTTCAGCACTTTTTAATGCTGGTTCATTGGTAAAGAAGTGGAGATGTTTCACACTACTGTGCACTGAAAAAAACACACACACACACACATAAGGTAAGTTGAATATAGAAAAAACGAATACATACATATTGGTGCATTTAAAACAGTTAACAAGGACCGATAGCTGTTTATTTCCATACAAAATACACAATTTCAACACATGGAAATTACCATGGTACACTGCACATTCTATTAATGTTTTTTTTTACGTGTTCTGTCTGGCAGTGTAGCACCAAGTAAGCCATTCTTAGTGCTACACGGCCAGTTTTACTTTCACAAGTGGAGCAATACCGCTTTTGCTATAGTGAGAAATATAAAAAAGAGAAAGAAAGGAAGAGAAAAAGATGAGGCAAAAGATTAAAGGGGAGAAAAGGTGACAAAAATAGAGCAGAAGAAGAAGAGAGAACAAAAAGACCTCCTCAGAGTCTGCTTCTACACCTGCAGAAAGAGAGTTAGAAAGAACAACAGAACGAACAGAAAACGTATCAAAGATATAAACAACCAACACTTTTGATGATATCACTGAAAAATACATAGTATTATTTAATAAAAGATGTAGTCTGTGGCAGCTATCTGTAAACACCTGAATCCATGCACCTGTAGGTGTTTGTGACAGTGTGCTTCTATGTGTAAGGTTTGTCCATAAGGGAAATGCTCAATAGTTGTTGTGAGGAGAACAAAGACCCACCCCCCAGGGTGCCGAGGCAGACATCAGGGAGACCAGAGCCCCGGATGTCCGTAATGATCCCCAGAGTGCGGGGGCCCAAGGAGGACCAACGCAGGGATCGCTGCAACCCCCCAGTAGCCACAGCCACAAGAGACAAGCGCATAATCACCGGCACAAAGCCACATTCACCCACCCTAATGTCCACACATGCAAACCCTCCTAACCACACAATCAATCTAATAATACACGAGAATAGACGCTGCACACACACTTGTACTCACCACACATGTCCTATACACCCAGGCCCAGGTACCAATACCCCAGAGGGGTGTCCAGAACCCCAGACCTGGGAGGCTATTTTAGTCCAAAGCAAGCCATGAAGAAAAACGTATAAAATATATATTTTTTATCTTGAATTAACCGTTAATTGATAATTCCTTGAACGCTGGAGATAGGCACCAGCAACCCCCGCGACCCCATGAGGGATTAAGCGGGTCAGAAAATGGATGGATGGATGGATGGATGGATGGATGATAGTTCCTTTTGGAATTAGTTTTACTTTTGATCAATCGACAGAAAGTGAAGATAATGGAATGTTGTGCATTAAATGCTTAGGTTTCCTGTGAATCCCTGAACTAATATTAATTTTGTTGTAAAACCACTGTTTTCTGAAACTGCTTCATGTGTTTTGTGGAGTCAACCGGTTTCTGGCACTTGTGAACAGGTATTCTATTCCAAGATGGTTGGACTACATTCCACCATCCTTCTGCATTTCTTGGTTTTGCCTCAGAAACAGGGTGATCGATGCTGCGCCTTAAGTTCTTTAGTGGGTTCAGGTCCTGGAATGGTTCCGACCACTCCATAACATTCATCTTGTTGAACTGGAACCAAGATCACTCACTGGTGTGTTTGGGGACATAGCGTCATTCAAATGTCCATTTAACGGGTATTTCCTCTTTGGTATGAGGCAACATGATCTCTTGAAGTGTTTTGATGTGTAAACTTATTCTTGATCCCTGGTATGTGATAAATAGGTCCAACATCCCCACAGCATGATGGCTCTGCCACCCTGTTTCAGTGTACTGTGGGTTAAAACTCAGCGTTGTTGCCGATTGTCCAGAGGCAACATCCCCCCAACCCATAAAGAACAATCCTGTATACTTTCATAAAATGTTGCACCATTTCTTTATATATTTCCCATTTCACTCAGATTTTTGGGGATGAATGCACTACAACCCGTATGTACACAATTTCCTGCCTTTGTCCTTAAATAGGGGTCAGCTTTTTGACACATCTTTTCACCTCACTGACTGAACTCCCCCCCTGTACCGTTAAATGATTCAGTGAAACTGAATCATCAACATGACTCTTCAGTCAATGGGTTTTCTATCATTTGTCCTCCTCTAAAAGTTAATTACTTTCCATGAAGAAGTACTTTATAATTTCGACCAAACAGAGTGATGATAAAAAGAGTGTTTGCTGTAATGCCAAAAAGAAGTTTCTTTTTATCGTGGAGAAGTGAACAAATATTTTCTAACATACAATTTTTAAAAATAATAATAAAAAAACAGAATAAAATTGTTATTTCTTTTTAAAAGGTGCCCATTGAATGAAAATTCAATTTGAAGCTTCCTCTCAGGATCCACTCTGAGTGTGACGGATGCTGCCTGTGACTTGGACGTCATCATTTGAAAAGTTCCCTTCATCCTGAAGACAGTAAGCTCAATATTAATTACGAAAATGGTATATCATTTTTATACCATTACTTGCTTTTATTCTGTTTTTATTTTCCAATGTTTTAATCATGTAAAACATTGTACTGAAATGTGCTATACAAATAAATATACCTTGCCATTAAATTAATTTGAGCCATCTAAAAAAAAAAAGATTTTTTTTTTAAAATAGCATGTGGCTATCTTTATTAATGCACATTTAAAGTTAGATTAAATTACACACAGGCAGCTTCTGAAGGCAGTTGGTTGCGCTGGATTTTATTTGGGGAAATCAGACTAAAGGGGGCTGAAGAAAAATGCACAGCACACGTTTTAGATTGATAATGGGTATAAAAAGTTCTGCATAGCGCATTTCATTTTTCCTCCGGTTCACAATTATGTTACCCTTTGTGTTGCTCTCTAGCATAAAATCCCAGCGAAAACTGGACGCTCGTATTTGCAAAGTGACAAAATGTGTAACCGCTCAGTGGATTTCAATACTTTTGCGATGCACTGTAGGATGTTAATGCTTGCAGGTGAAAACATTTTCTGCAGAATAAAAAATAGTAGTGCATGTTGATTTTACGTTTTAAATAACCAAAAGCCAAGAAAATGTTAGGTTTTAAGACAAATATCAACATGCCACCATCAGACCTTTTGTTAGAGTCTTTAAACAATGAACCTGGATAAAAGGGCTGGGTCACCTGAACGAGTGCATTTAACCTGCAGACACTGGGAGTTTGAACAGCTTGTGATAACAGCACCGACCCAAGGTATCTTTGCAGAAGCACAAAGGAGAACAGATAAGAAAAGAAAGAGGGGCAAGGAAGCACTTTTTCATTGAATTTATTTTGTTAGTTTATTTTCTATAGCAGGTGAGGGAACATAACGGTCACATATGGGTTCTCTTGAGCATAGTTTTCAGAAATCACAGTGTTTCAGACGTGGACAAGAACATCTTAAATGAAATGACAAGAAAGGGCCAAGAGGAAACCTAAAAAAAAACATTGTGTCACTTTTTCCTACACACCTTCTCCTTCATGGTCCTCCAATTGCCCCCTTTGCTCCACACACACACACACACACACACACACGTGCGCGCCCACACACACACTTGCACATACACACAAACGCACCAATGTGTTGTCACCCCCCCCCCCATCCCCAAAAGACAAACGAAACAATAAAACAAAACCTCAAGAACAAATAGATATATTTATATATAATATATATTTACTCTTTAAAAATAGAACTTCAATCTAGATACTAGCATCTGTACAAACTACAAAAATAAAAATTTTAATATAAATAATTTATATGGCATGACATTAACATCTTTCTCAAAATAAACTACAAACCAATGCAGGAGCCCCCACCACACCCCACCCCACCCCACCCCACCCCGTGCCCCTCTCCCCCACCTCCCCCACCCTCCCTCACCAGTTTCTGACGTGGTCTCAAACTGGAAAAACGGTGCTTTGCTGGATTTTGCTTCATGATTCCCAACTGCAGTAGCTAAATGACTCATCTTTCATATGAACAGAAGGCAAGAAAACGCAAGAAGCTGCCACTTGAAACATGACACACACACAAATAATAATAATAATAATAATAACAACAGATCCGTATGTTTATCCCTGCAGTTTATCCTGGCAGTGGCGAGACCAATACTGGACGACTCAAGTTTGGCTCTCTGTTTTATGTAAAGAAAACTATCAGAAAGTGAGTCAAAGCGAGTTGAGGCACCAAGATTGACCGAACCGGTTGAAAGTGACGGCAACATGACACTGTTACCACCCAAAAAGGGGAAATAATCAAATAAAATAACTCCCTTTTGCATTTTAAAATTCCCTTTTTGACATAAAACGACAAGGTGAACAACACTTTTTCGACAAAGTGACTAGAACATCCCCCCCAACGCCCCCCCCCAACCCCATATATGAGCTTACAAAACTGTTATCCAAGTTATCGGAGCTCTTTCAAGTAGAATAAAACTGCAGAGGATGCTGAGACAAGGTCAGAGTGTTGCTTTCCAGCGCGATGGCTGAATAATTCAAAAGAAAGTTTGGAGCCCAAAAGGAGAACACAATACTGACCTCTAATTGCTGGCATAATGAGAAGAGGGGGAAGGGGGGAAACACACTGAAGGCACAACGGTTACTGCTGTTAGGAAAAGAGTATCTGCTTTGTAATTCTCTGCAACCTTCAGCAAAGAACTCGGACCCGACAGATCGTGATCGTATAATACTGTAAAAAAGGAGGAGGACAAGGGGCGGGTGGGGTGGGACTGCAACTTTTTTTTTAAGGCAAATCGCCTGAAAAAAAAATTCTGAAGTGTAGCAGCAAAAAAAAAAAAAATTTAAACAACAACGACAACGAAACGGTACAATTAGAAATAAAACACTGACCATGTATGTTCAATACTCTAATACCTTAATAAAATCTCACTTTTTCGTGGAAACATATAGAACATTTCTTATTCTATACACAGCGGGATGGAAAACAAATCCACAACCCCACGTGAAAATAATCTTTTACATCTTACATAAGAGTATACCCAAGTTATACAGTACTCTTTTAAATAGCTTCCCTCTTTTTTTTTAGTATTAAAATATATATACTCATTGATTTATATAACTCTTAAAACAAGTAATTTATTTTATTTTTTCACGTCCTTGATGTGAATCCTCTCTTCTTCTTTTTTAAGCAAAGTCTATTTACACTTGAGAGTTCGAGACACAGTGAGGAGGTCAAGGTGCTCTGGGATCCAGAGACTCGGAGTGAGAGGGCCACGGTGAGCGAGTTCTCTAGCAGTCTTTGGACGCCTGGATCCTCAGCCCACCTGCAACACGCACAACGAAACGGCAGAGGGTTAGGAAATAAAGCTCTCCATCCCATCTTCCTGCAGGCTGGGGGAAAAGTCAGCGCAGCTCAGCTCACCTTGTGACTTGCCTAGTTGATATTCCGTCTGGACCTGTGTCGCCTCCAAGTCTTGGAGCTCTAGAGAGTCTCTGTTACACGACGAATGTTTCGCTTTGTCACCACAAGTCCTTTTAGCAGCTTCGAAACAGTCCGACTCGCTGTCCATGTCAAAACCTTCATGCATGTAGCCTTGATAGGCTGCCCCCGGCAGAGTCGGGTGCACGGCCACTGTAACAGAGGCCGTGGCCGTCACCATGGTAACGGGGCCCCCAGCGGGGCCCTGTTGCGTCGGCAGGGAAGAGTTGCTGTGACCGTAGCTCGGCCCTTTAGTCCTGTTCGGCTGAGGCCCCCTGCTGTTCTGCGGCCGGGGGCCACTTTGACAAGTCCTCCCAGGAAAATGAGCTCTGTCGCTGGGTAAGCGTTGAGCCGACTGAGCCTGCAGTCTCTGGGGGTCGCTCTGCTGCTCCCGTCGGTTTCCATCCCAGCACATCACCTGGGAGCCAAGAGTGGGTTCACAGAACGGTTCGACCCTCCCACTTGCTACGTTTTCTCTGAATGGCTTCAGCACCTATAACAAACACAGAATTTATGTCACACATGGGTAAACATACACGATTACATGTACATCTTTGCAGAGCTTTTGCGCTCCTCACGCTTACCGTTAGTTTGGGGAAGCTTGGGTTCTTGCTGGCTTCCACCAGAATATGAGACGTTGCAGACGGGGCTGCCGTGTGCGGCGTTTGGTACGCGCTCCTGTCACAGTACTTATAATCCTCCTCCCCGATCCCAGACGTCGTCGTCAACTCCGAGTAATATTCTGAGTCGGACGACTCGGAAAACGCCTGCTGCCGGGACGAGCGTGGGTGGTTGTGGGCCGTGAAGTACCCGTGGTGGGCCATCGGAGGAGGCAGCGGGGGCTCGGGTGAAGGCGTCGGCAGGCAGCTGGAATTGTCGACCGGGGTGACTTCAGCTGGAGGGCCCATCATGGAGAGCAGGACCGGGAGGAGAACCAAGCCATTCAGCATCCCCAAAACAGTCAGAATGGCTAGCACGGCGAAAAAATACCTGCAAAGTGGACATATACAGCGCATTATTGAGTGAAGATGAGAAAAACAGCCGACCTTAGATTATCAGCCTCCGAGGGGCAAGAAATCAGTGAGCACAACGTAGATAAGAACTACCGGGGTGTGTTTGCATGATAACGTTCTCAAGAATTCCAATTAGGCATTCTCAGTATCAGTAAAGTGTTTAAATAGTAAAATCAGATGAAACACGGAGATCTAGGAGGGTATTTTAATGTAAACCTATTTACTATGTGTTAAGAAACTCCGCTGGGAGAGAGCAAGACAGAACGATCGAGACTGCTCGGATAACAGGAAGGCTGAATGTGTATGACTGCTGATTTTGGAAATGTTGGCAGCCTTTTGGGAAACTCAGAGTAAAGGTCAAGACTCACAACCACTAGTCTGTGTATGCATATATAATACGAGATCCTGAACGCAGTTTATAACGCAAGCTCTCAGATTGCTTCGTCTTTGTTTCAAAAGAATAGTAAAACATTATTGCACATGGGCTAGTCTTTCACGAATGCTGTGCGGTGTCGCATCTGCTCCCAATAAAAACGCATATGAGCGGATCATGGTAGGAAAAACTATCGTGTGCACTCCTCACGAGCTGCTGGTTATCCGAAGCTGCCAAAAATCGGCACCAGTGGGTCGAAACTTTACCAAAGATTGGACATGGGTAACTGGCCACGAAAAGCCGATTGGCGCAGCTCTCATTAAGAGCGACTCAAAGCAATTGTAGCTTGTTCACATAGACGATGCGCACCTATCCCTGGGCTGAACAGATCTGACGCCCATCCCTCCTCCAGCCAGATCCCGGTCCAGATTCTCAAATCCTTTATTCCCAGAACTGAATCCAGTTTTCTTTGCACATTAAAGCTTCTGACCAATGTACCTCCTGTAATATCAACGTTTGCCAAACTTTTAATACCGCTACATAATTCAAGGGAAGTTCAGAACTTGAAATAAATTACTTTATTAACCTAAGCTGCTCTGTTTTTCTTTTTATGTTCCGTGACACAAGACCACACAGCTTAAAACGCCCAAACACGGGTGTCTGCATGATTGAAATAGACACTGACGCACGCGCGCACACACATACACACACACACGCATGAGGAAGAGAAGTAGCTGGAGGAAAGAAGGCTGGGAGAACCTTGTGTATCAAAGGGGTACAGGCTGATCTGACTACCCACTCAGTTTAAACATGCTTTGATGCCTCTTGCGCTGCTGCTGCACAACTTTCTCTGGCTTGTTTTTTTTTTTTTTTTCAGCTCCCACCGTATGCATGCTTGTTTTGCGCATGTGTGCGTGCATGTCAGCGGAGCTCCGGGGAGGCAAGGGGTGGAGGCATGCCACAAGAAAGAGCTCCCCCGAGCAAATTAGAGAGAACTCCGATTCAACACTTAACAGAAAACGCAGGAGGAGCGAGACGGTAAGATGCTTTAAGTCTGCTAGACCAGACTTTAGGAGATGAAAGAAATAAGGGGGGAAAAAGTGATGAAGTTGGCATAAGGCGAAGAAAGAAAAAAAAAAAACGAGAAGAACTGCTGTTGAGTTGTTACGGAAAGAGGCTTCTTCCTATTTGCTTGAAATGATTATTACTACCATCCAGCTGCTAAAGGTCATTAATTCAGGAAAGATTAAAAAGCTGGAAGTAATATACACCTCAAATCAAAGCAAAAAAAAAAAAAAATTCACATTGGTCTCCTTCATGTTCTGCTTTATTTGCAGATTAAAAGAGACAACTGTGGAACCCCCATCAGTTTCTCACAGTCAAGAATTCTGTGGTTTACACAAACTCTAATCTTTTCCAGTTGCGGTCAGGGCTGGAGAGTCATGCGTGTACATATATGAAGGTATACACGTTTCTCTTGGTAAGAAAAGAGAGTCGGGAAAAGAGTGGAATCGTGCTTGTTTGTTTATTCAGGGCATTGCGAGGCCAGAAGATGTTTACAGCAGCGTGTTTATGCTGCTCCCCAGCTCGCCTGCTTTGGCTCGCCCCATTCGCCCTAAAAGAACTGCAGCTAAACAAGACCTCCAACAGAGCCTCTGCCCCTCCGCCTCGCCCCTTTCCATCCTCTGGCCACATGTTGCACGGCGACCAAATTTCTAGAGTCCCCCCCCCCCCCCTTTTCTTTTTTAGTTCCTTTGAATTGACTCTAGTTCAGTTCTCCACCTTTGTGGAGGTTCCCTTTGCTATCTTTGACCCACCCATTAGAACCACGTATCCGTGCGAGCCAGCCACCCTCCCAAGACGTCTCCCACTCCCTGCCTCTCTATTTCACTTCTCTGCAAGTTACTTCAGTAAAACCGGGCTTTTTTTATGTCACGGAGGCCTGTTGCAGCCTGCGAGCTAAAAGGTTGTGGTTTCGGGTTTGGGCCGAGACCACGTTCTGCTGAAAAACATGGAGCTATTCGCCTTCCCTCCCCCTCCACCCCCCTACTTAGCCCATGAAGTGCTAGAAAAGAATGACTGCATTACGACGCGCGCGCACAAGATTTACACTTCACACGGCGAACACGCACATGCACTCCGAAAAGAAAAGAGCGGAGGGAGCCCCCTCTGTCGGTGCGCCGCACGCCATCCGACTGGCTGACCACTTCAAATTTAGCTCCACTTTTTTATTATAGCATCCGACATGGTGGGGAAAGAATGCCAAATGGGTGATAGGAATTTTTACAGATTCCCCGAGTGTGTGTGAGAGAGAGAGAGAGAGTCGGAGAGAGACACCACCCAGTGGGCAGCAAAAAGCTTCAATGTTTACAAGCAGCTGCTACACACCACTGATGTTTCCCCCACTGGTTGCATTCTGAAGATGGAGGTGTGTGTGTGTGTGTGTGTGTGTGTGTGTGTGTGTGTGTGTGTGTGTGTGCTACTAGATTGACAGAACCAGCTGTCCGGATGTGTGTGTGTGCAGAAATAGAGGAATCACACTTCCACCTGCATCAAGCCCCCCCAAGACGGCATCCCTTTGCATCCAAATAATTAATAGGGGGGGGGAACAAAAACACCAAGAAATATCTCACCTCATGATGAAGTCGAACTCCGATCCCGCCAGCATGAGAACACCCAGCAACGTGGAGATCGCCCCATCAACCACTGGGGCGAACATGTGTTCCAGGGCCACCGCTGAGCGCTTGTTCCTGTTGCCAATCGCTGTCAGGAAGCCCTGTGGCAAAAAAAAAAAAAAAAAGAAAACGGGAAAGGTGGGGAAGAGGAATAAGTTAGAAATCTTTCCGATCACAAAAAAAACGTGTTTGTGGCGAAGCTTGGCGGGGCACAGAGCTGCTGGATTACTGCGCTTGACTACAAGGCAGCACACAGCGCTAGAATGCAAGTCTGCCATGGTGAAGGGGGAAGCCAAAATAAAATGGCTAATCGCAGACTTTTCACCTTCATTACTTTCTATTTCTCAAATAAAACTACAGGAGTCTCCGCTTTGAACCGATTTGGGCTTCGCGGAGAACAAATCAAAGTCTCGGCTTTGAGTATTTCTTCCATCGTTCATGCGGGTTTCAAGCCGAACTGTTAATCCACGCATGTTGCTGTCGCAGGCCGAAGACTCACCAGGGCAATGTGAACCGTAAACTCCACGCCGATGCCCACCGACGCGATCAGGATGACCACAGGAATGGCGCTGAGCTTGATGCCAATCAGGCCCATGATGCCAAACAGCTCCACGGTCATCATGGCCAGGATGAAAACCTGAAGCAAACACACACAAAGAAAAGTTAAGGAAAAAATGAAACAAAATGGGCAAACAGCATTTAAAAAAAAAAAAAAAGTAAACAGATCTTGTAGAGGTCTTTATCAGAGAGGGATTTTGTCATTTAAGAGTGGCTCAGAAGGTATTTTATTTTGCAAATTGATGCTAGAACGCTGTGACCATGTGATCAAGATCTTAATCACATGGAGTCAAATTTCACATCCTCAGGGTAGCAGCGTCTCAGAGTTCAGACAAGAATCAGTTTTTTGAGACATTCACGCAGCAATGCTGGCCGCGGCGATGTTTAACACAAGGCGCAAAAGTCTTATGACTTTGTTTGAAAATAATTGCAAATCCCTGTATTAATCCTCTGTCACACGCTCAGTGTGACATCAGCTTTTGACATCAGGAAGACCAGACAAAAAAAAAAAAAAAAAAAAAAAAGGTCAAAGCTTTAGAAAAACAGGTGAAACCCGACATCGGACACAACAATCTGATTTGTGCATCTCAATGTGGAAGCGTTTGATCCCAGCGTGGTTCTTGAGCTGGGCCACAGTTACACTGGAAACGACAAAAGCAGTTTTATGGCTCGACCACATACGGGGCGGAGGGGAATCGTCACCCGCTGGGACCATACTTGCATGCAGCTCTTGTTTGCTGTCTCAATCAATGCTGCTGAGGGAGTGCTGTACAAGTAAAATGGAGCCACTGACACTAGCTCAGTTGTTCTCTTACACATGACATCAACACATGTGTGTTCTGTTTTATATAGCGCGCGTGTGTGTGTGTGTGTGTGTGTGTTGGGGGTATTTCAGAAGCACTAGTGTCGCCCGTATACGCGGTCAGGTGGTTTCTTTCTCTCTGACTCACATGAACACACACACTATATACTATATAGTATATGTAGTATACATATATTCTGATGGGTGACTTGAACAGGCCAGCGTCACAACTGGGCCAACTGTTCTCTTCCTGTGTCTCTCCTTCTCCCAAGCAAGGGAGCTGGAGGTATGGGGTTCAGGAGGGCAAAGGCTGGTTTGACAGTTTTGCATTTCCTTTCTTCTAAGGCTGGGCAAACCTATGCTAGTGTGACAACGTATCTGCGTGTGTGTGTGTGTGTGTGTGACAGAGAGCGTGGCCCATGCAGAGAAAAACAAGGGCCCCCACACAGTGTTGAGGAGTGATGCTGAGAGGAGTGAAAGGAAAGACAAATGAAGATTGCACGAAGGAAGACACTAATCATCTTTAGGACAGAAATGGGAAATGAGAGAATGGATGAGGGATGGAAATATGATGCAATTAGGGGGCGGGGAGGGGTGAGGCAGGAGGGCTGACTTACAATGATGCCAGCTGTCCAGGGGTTGAGGAGGAGAATGGCGCAGACCAGGAAGGTGCAGGCCAGCACAACGCTGATCGACAGCAGGAACCAGTGACGGAGGCCGATGTACTGCTCCCAGAACAGGAAGGGGTATCCGTTAGGGTAGTTGAGAACGCCCTTGCGGCTGAACTCATCACAGATGGCACGCACGCTCTCGATGGCCTCCACGAAGTCACTCGCCTGCCGAAGGCCGTTCAGGTAGAAGGGGAACTGAGCAAACTCCAGCGGCTCCGCTGATGGGACTGAGCGATCAGAGGAAGACATTTTATTTTCATTTTTTTTTTCAGTCCGTACTGGGAAGCATTTCAAGTGTAAAAATGGATGCTTTCGAGATCAAACACTTACTGCGCAGATTTTCTCCTGTGGTGTCATACTTGTCGTGAATCCACTCTCTGGGGTGAGGGTAGAAGTTGGCCTGGGACGCGGCGTAGCCCAGAGGATCGTTACTGACCCACACGGTCAGGTAAATGTAAAACACCTCCGGGGGGATCAAGCCCTCGGCATCCACCAGCTTGCGAGTCGTCAGCTAACGGAGAACGGCGATCAGTACATTTAGTTTTCCCCAACACAGCGGCTTAAGCCATGACAGTGACATCTGGCTATCTGTTTCGGGATACCTGGCTGTGGTTGAAAGGCTCTTTCTTGGAGCCCGTCTGGATGAGCAGCTTGTACGCCAGAGCTCCGTCCTCTGTGCCGTTCCTGTAGCTGTCGGCTGTAATCCGGCCCGCCTGCCAGTCAGAATCAAAAGCCTCCTGCAGACCTACGCGTGAGGCAGAAGCACACAAAGTGGAAGAATTATTAGGGGTATTACCTGGAAATGCCTTGATTCCTAAAACCATGTAAATAGAAAGCTTTTCCAGATGTCTGTCTTCCTACGAGGTGACGTGCAAAACGTGAAATATCATGTTTCCTCTTTTTTTTCCCCCCTCACAGTTGGCCCTGATTGACCTGTTAACTATTACTTCCTTTTGACTGGGCCTTTGACACATTATAACCTAAGGACACCCCCCACACACATATGTACACACGCATGAAAAGATAACCCATGACCTCAACCTATCGAACACGCCACCCCTGAGCCCAGGTGGAGGGGGGGGGGAGAAGGGGGGTTAGCATGACTGAACTTTCACTCACCCTCAACCCAACACCCACTGCTCACCGCATGCTGGTTTAGTAAAAAAAATAAAGAAAACTGTCGCTGCACACGATTGGTCACTTTTGAGGTGGAAAAATCCTATATTTTTCCGATCAGTGAATGCACAACATCTGAGCGCTAACACGTCGCGCTGACAACACACTTCAGTGTGGATGCGGCTGCTGAGCAAAGACGAATCGCAGTTACATATTTCCAGTGTCAGTGAGGTGTATAAAAAAGTGAGCGCTTTTAGACCAATGTAAGACGCTATTTAAAAGAATTTTTTTATGCCACATGGACACGGGGGTTCATTCAGGGTGCGAGAGAGCGAGCGAGACTTTATCAGATAACAGGAAGGCTGAAGTGCAGCAATTATGTTTTATCCTTTAAGCTTTTAGCCTATGTCTATTAAGCTTACACGCATTAATGCTAGTGGCGCTAACTGTGCTAATCGCAAGAACATGATGGTAAATTCAGCCAGTATTTAGCATTCAGATATTAGTAAAGCCCTATTTTACTCGCTCACTCGTGTGGTGTGTCGTTACTTGTGCTCCTTACATAAAAAATAAAGACCCCTCACAGCAGTAAGAAAAATAACATACATTTGAATGCGGTTATAAAATCTTACATTATAGTTGTTTAAGAGAAATCTAAATCAGCGAGAATTGGTAACAGCAGGTCAAAGCTTCTCAAAAACGGGTCGACTATAAAAACCGTGATTTCTAAGATACGCTGCAGTGAACTGAACCTGTTTTGCTTAAAGAAATCCTCAGGAGGTCGAAGGTCGAAGAAAGTTTATTCAGATACTAATGTTCCTCTGAAGTTCTTACCTTTCAGCCAGTCCTGGAAGTAGTGCAGCCACATCCGGGGCAGCTTGTTGTCGCCATCTCGGACCACGTATCTGACAGAGTTGAAGGCGTTGTGGAGCTGAATCAGCAGCCGCTGAGATCGGGCGTAGTCGAACCCGTCCATGGTCACCAGGTACATGTTGTAGAAGGAGAAGTACTTGAACTGTGCGTCGATGAAGTCGTACTCCTTGGTGTCGCGGGGTACGATGTCGGTCAGATAGAGGCCGTCGTGAACCATGGTGGTTCCGTACAGGCTGAGGCTCAGGAGCCCCAGGAAGAGGACCACCACCGCGACTTTGCTCTTGGGCTTCAGGAGAAGGGGGGCGTACTTCTCACGAGCGAAGATGGACAGGTTCCAGTGAAGGAAGGGAAGCGGGACGCACTTCTTCCCCGATTTGGAGTCTTCCACTTGGGCTAGGAGGTCCCGTGTGGAGCTGGAGGTTGGGGTGAAGAGCTGGGAGCCGTAGGGGTCCGGCACAGAGGTGGTGCTTGGAGAAGGCGAGGCGGCTAGGAGGAAGAACGACGTACAGAAGACAAGCGTTAGGGGTTATGCTAAATACAACAGATCCTTTGCTGTATTGTGCTTCCAGAGGCTTCATGCACCTTGAGTCTGCGTGGTGGGGCAGACGATGATGGAGGGAGAGCTCGTGGAGATCTGTGAAGTCGGTGGCAGGATTGTGACGATATGCTGGCCCGCCGCGTCGCACTGCGTGAACGCCTGCACCGTGGTCGTGATCTGGGTGCTGGTGGTGATTGTCGGCCCGGCGGTGTACTGTTGGGCATGCGCGGCCCCCGCCCCGGGTGCGTGAGACTGCTCGCCAGTTTCTGACAGCTCACTGGGCGAGAGGTGAATGACGCGATCGGCGCAGGGGCTGTACAGGCAGCAGAGGATGTCCAAGCGCTTGTCCTCGCGCCGGTGAAGGTCCAAGCTGAGGATGGCGGGGAAGATGAGCAGCACCATGGCGAAGTTAAACACCACCACAACGGCCGCCTGGGGAGGGAGAACGATGCAGGGAGGAAAAGAAGAAAAACAAAGTGAGAAGGGTGCAAAATATGTACAAGCCCAGCTGGGGAAAGTCAAAACTATCTTCTTTTTTTTTTTTTTTTTGGGGTCTGAGAGCACAGCCCAGCAGAGAAAATCCCTGCTTTAAATCAACAAGCCAGGAGGAGGTTAAACAGACGGCGCACCGAGAGAAAGAGCCGTCTGAAAGAAAACAAGACAGAAGAAGAGAGCACATATATGTTGCGAGTCTGAGCAAAACCATCACCCGTCACCAGTGCTGCCCCCCCCCCCCCCCCCACACACACTCAGCTCAGACCCTGGAGCTCACATTCTATTATGTGGTTTCGAGTGTGAGCACATCTATGCGTGTCTGTTTATCTGTGCGCTTGTGTGTCTCAGACCACCCACGGTTAGTCACAGATCAGAGAAAACCGCTTTGACGGGCCAGTGATATACTGATCCACGGCTCCCTCCTCTCTCTGTCTGCTTCTTTAAGGCTGTTCACAGCTCTCCGCGCTCTGAATATTTCACGTTATACACACATGCAAAGACATGCATCTGCAGAAAAAAAAATGTTTTTTTTAAAAAAGTCCCGGCCCTGGAGGTGCAGGGGGCAATAAAACCAGGAGCAAAAGCTTTCCTCGCCATGAATAGGTGTCACCTCTTTTAAGTTTTCCCTTTCATTTGCAAAGGAGCTCTGGGCTTTAACATGGCGCGACAGTAGGCTTGCTGCGTCTACGTTTTAGGGCGTCCGCGTGAGGGTGGTATACAAACAAACCTGCAGAGAGAAAGCTCGCAGGGCCGGGATGGGCACCAGGGCAGCCATGAAGAACGCGATCATGTTGTTTAATGAAGTCAGAGCCACGCTGGTGCCGGTGCGACGCAAGCAGTCTCCTGTCCGCTCCTTTATGCAACAGAAAAACAAAAGCAATAACGATGATTCAGAGAATAAATAGAGAACACACGAAAAGAGAGGAGAACGGTGTGGAAGAGATATAAACAAATTACCTTAAAGGGGATATTACTTCCTGTCTCTGTGAATGAGTGAGCCAACAGAAACATGTCATCCACACCGATCCCTAGTGCCAGGAAGGGAAGCACCTGGGATGGGAAACACATCAGTGGAGGGCAAAGGGTCAGAATGAACATTTGAAGTAAGTTAACATCAAATTCTGGGCATTAAATCAAAGCAGTATCCCCCACACATACTTTTAAGATCAAATTGTCCTCAAAACCAGTGGTTCCCAAACTTATTTTTTCCTGCGAGCCACCCTTGTGCAACCAATGAAAAAGCCGGGGATTCATTCGCGGAAGGCAAAAAAAACCGACTTATTTATCATTTCATTTGTGGTAAAACAGTCCAACAGTTTGCTTTTCTGGGACATTAACAGCCACCTTCTCAGTCTGATGATCCCACATACATGTACACATAGATTTCACAATCTAAAAATTGATTTTTTTTTTTACCTCACTCTGATCTAGACTGAAAACAGTTAATCACTAATTAAATGTTTGTATTCTCTGAGAGGGACACTTCTCGCTATTTCTCACAAAAGCATTTTTTGTAAACATCAGTACAGGGGACTTAATCAACCAATGGATGCATTCGTTTCCCAAAGCATGATGCAAATCTTACTGGCCGCCTGTAAAAGCTATCTCGTGCCTCTACCTCATCTGACTGCATTGGAAAGACGTTTCAAACCCCTGCGAAAGGATTTACAAAGGAACCCCCATCCAACCACCCCGGACTCCACGTTGTTGCAACCAATACGATGTTTGTCCTCCAATTTCTGCACATTCTCTTAGCGTAAATGCCCTTTTAATCATAAATGTATCCTCCAGGCCGGGAGTCACAGCTCTAAACCGCGCAGTGTTGGGGGAGCTTCCTCTGTGGTGTACCTGTGTGGTTGCAGCGTTGAAGGAGAGACCAAGTAGAGAGCAGAGACCCAGTCCAGCTGCCACCGACAGGGCTACCAGCAGCACCCCTGCAAGTCCAACAGCCCCCTGTGACTTGGCGCAGTCCCACCTGAGCATCGTCACACAGGCGTAGGCCAGCTAGGGAGAAGAGACGCTCGGTAAACACAACAACTCCTTGCTTACACGTCTTTACGCATAAAGAAACTCCAGACTTCATTAAGTAATCACCATGAGCAAATATCCTCCAGCCACCCTGATGACGCTGACGTCAGAGAAGGACTTCATGATGTCGTTGAGGGTGGTTGTAGAGAAGGCGTGGATGGACTGACTGGAGTTACCAGGAATACTCTGGTGGACGACCTGTAGGAAAACAACTGGCCGTCAAAACATGCTTTGCAGGATAGACGTAGAGAAAACCTAAGAGGCAACGAGCCCTATCCGTCTTCCCCAAGTGTCTGAAAGGGAGCATGAATGTGTTTTTACATGTGGCAGCGTGCGTGTGTGTCCCCGCAGAAAGTATGACAACCGAGGAGTAATGAGCGCAGATGCCAGAGGTTATGGGGTCAAAGGTGAAAAGGATGGGATCGCACGGTTCAGGCGGCCACTCTCTGCACTCTCGACGCCACGCGCGGACCGACGCTTTCTGAAAATCTCCCTGCGCGACATGAAGTCCTCGCCGGCTATCTCAAGCAGATCTGCTCCTGTTATTTAATGCGTCTAGGAGGAGGTCTTGTGTCTCGGTCAGTTTACATTGGGAGTTTGTTACCCCTCCCCACGCTCCCACCCTCTCAGTGTTGGGTGTCGGCTATCATAGCAACAGCTTGTTCCTATAACTAGTGCTCTGACAGAGAGAGATGATTGCCCTACCCCACACACATACGCACAGAAACCCCCGTGCCCTGTTCTGCCCTGCGATTCACTCTAAGGGGAGCTGAAGACTGATGGAATTTGAATCCTGCAGTCAGAGTGCGCGGGCATGCGTGTGTAATGAGAACAAAGGTACACAGGAAGAGGGACATGCCTGAAAACATCTTAAGTTTCCATTAAACTTTGTAACAAATGTGTGGCCACGCAATAGTCGAGTGTTCACACCTCCACAAACTTCCTCTGCCAGGACTCGAGGATGGCGGTGGCCTTTTCCTCGTTCCAGTTGATGTCGTGGATCTCGTAGTCGTCTTTGAAGTGTTCGTAGAGCTGCTTGGGACTCATCAACAGAAACATGGTTTGGAGAGCCTCCGCACTGCAAAGCACACAAACAATGCGTTAGCTGGGGGTGTTTAGCATCATCCGTCTCCCTGTCGGGTGCTTTGGAACGGCGTTGCCTAAAGTGCCAACAGGCCACTTTGGAAGGAAAAACAGCGACCCTACGCACAGCCACATAAGCAGGAATATTGGGGAAATATAGCATTAAAGGTACTTACTGTATTAAGGGAAAACAGGGGAGATGTGAAAGATAATCAATGGACTAAACCCATACCAAATAGTAAATATATTCTGAATTATGTTTGGCTAGACTACCGAACATTTTATACATTGATATAAAGAGCTACTTGGTGTTGTTTTAGTGAAGCACGTAGCATGTTTCCATTAATATCTTTCGTTGATCTATCCAAAGGAACACAGGGCTGTTATTACCAGTGAGTAGAATCATGGAAATCCTTCTATACTATTTTATGTAAACATTTTATGTATCACCTTGAAAATTCCTGTTTACGCATCCGGATTTGTAATTGTTACGTCACACGAAATGATGTTTCATCACATCTCTCTGTCTTTGATTTCCACAGTTTACAATAGCTCAGAAACAATATTTCTGCATTATAGCAACAACTTTATGGTATTGCTCCAGTAGCAGCGGCTGGTTGTTGCATTCTGTTCACTGACGTACCCTCCAATCAGAACACTGAAAGCGTCCCATGCTCGTTTTCTGGATAAAGGTTGTTTCTCGATCTTCTTCTATCCAGCTCCACAACTATACATAGGTGGTATCTAGTATATTTGATTGTGTAGAGGCTCCAATGCTAGAAGGTCCTCATAAAAGACTTCCTGTTGGCCTGACCTACAGCCGTTAGGTACATTCGCCCTGAAGAAGCCCCCATTCTTTTTATGCAGTTTTTGTGGCAGCAATTTGGGTTTTCAGTGGAGAAAAAAATAGTAACAGGCTGTCACAGAAGCAAATGAATAGCAAGCGCTGAAAGCATACCATGATTGGCTAGACGTTAGCCGCTATTGACGTCAAAGTTAGCATCTGCATCAGTTTCCTATCTGTGCTACACTTGGACCTGATCCAACTAGTTTTATTAAACCAGAACTGAACAAAAAAGCTTTTTCGGCATGAAGACACCCTAAAACAACAATAACAATTCTAATATATTAACTAGTCAAACATTGAGCCGAATATGGTGCACTTACATTTTCTTTAAAATGTAGTTCATACATTTTCAACCCTTTAATTTGTCTTTTAAAACCAGAATTTAGAGTTTTTCCCTAAACAAAAGTCTTAACATCTCATGTCTCCTTCTTGTGAACCCAACAATTGTCTCTCCTCATCACCTGCACATTTAGTTACAATCCTTTTTTTGTGGCATCAGCACAGCAAGCACACAAAATATAAAAAAACAGAGACCAGTCACATCAGATAGTAACCCACTCTCATACAGATGGAACTAATATAGACTCCTGGCTCATTATTTATGATTGAAATATACAACAAAGTCACAACCCAGGTAAGGACATACTGGCCATCCAAAACAACCCAAACAACCATTTTATTATTATTATTACTTTTTTTTTTATCTAACTATGACTACTAGAATTGTTTTTTTTACAATAATGGCACAAATTTTGCTTTAAGAACCATGTTAAAATGAATTTAATATCTTAAAGTTATGTAAAGACCCTCCAGTGGTGTTTAATGACCTCCAGTGGGCCCAAGTTTGGAAATAATAAATTCGTTCCACTGCAAAAAAGAAAAGTGTAGTAAGCCATAAGACTTTATTTGGTTGCCAATCCTCTTTAAGTAGACAATCAAATAATGGGTTAAATCGAGAACCAGATTTGTCTTGGCTCTGCGGCCTTCTGGCATTAGTCTGGAAAGTTCATATGGGTTAGACTCCAATCTGCTGTGCTTTTCTTTTTCTTCTCAAATGTACACACCTTAGTAGGGCATCCTGGCTGCTTTTGACCCGCCCTCCCAGGATGAGCTCCTCCTGCCAATGCATGAACTTCTGGCTGAAGCCATGGCATCCACCCTGGAGGCGCCCGGCAATGTCCGGACTCTGAAGAGGCGGAAATTATAGGTTTTATAAAAGTGATGCTCTTCCACTACAGCCTTATATAACGCCTACAGTTAAGCTTTTTAAGCATGAACCCACCTCTTCCTGTTCCTTATTGGGAGCACTGAGAGGGCAGTCAGGGTCTGACGGGTCGAGGCATGGCCTGTCCATGTAGGCGTGTCCCACCTGAAGAAAAAAAAAACAATGTTATAAAGGCCTCGGTTTTTGAAAGAGCATCTATTTCGATAAGTAGTGATGTTTATTCCATTAATTGTGCCCAGCGTGAGCTACTCTTTCAGATTTTTTGATGTTATTGCAAAAAAAAAAAACGAATTTTGGACTCCTTTTGACGGCCCCTGAGACATTTTACCCTGAGCAGTGAGCCGATGTCCAAAACTGCAACGGTTTATAGGTAAACAAGCGAGTCTTCCTTTTAGTAAGTTGGTGTAGGTTTCAGTGTCTTACTTGGGCTTTGTCCAGCATCTCTTTAAAACCTTCCAGGGACGTGTACTGGCCCAGTTCTTCCATCAGCTTGACAGGATCTAAATTCATCCACTGGATATCTGGCATGCCCCTGCAAAAAACCACAAAAAAAACCTCTTAATGGTCAACAATTCAAACCAGTTGAAATATAAAATCCTAACTTGCCGAAGAAACTGGAAACTATCCGATCCCATCGCCGCTGCTTGACTCGCTAATCTTTATTGCGAGCAGCAAAACGCCTAATCTATTCTCTGCTTTTGCTCCTCTGCTGCACGGGGGCCACGCAGGAGGCAAGCTGCAGATACAGGATAAAATAGCGTTTATTATCCTGTTTCACGCCGCCACAATGCCCGAAAAAAAAAAAAAAAAGAAGGCACGGTGGCTGCCTGCTCATTCCTCAGTGCCCTGCACCGAGTCATAACAATTACCTCTGCCTCTCAAACATCTTGATAAGGAGAGCACAGGAAGGGAGAGGAAAACTAGATTCAGGGATGAGCAAAGGGTCAGGAGGAATCGCACCATTTGCACAATACAATATATAACATTCTGTTATCTTGTTTGTAAACTTTTATTGAAAGTATAAATACATTTCATTACAGTTAGACAATAAAGGATCTTTGTATTCTATTCTATTCCGACAGTTTTTTTCTCCGGCTGCTTATCACTTTATCCATCCATCCAGCCATCCATTTTCTGACCCGCTTAATCCCTCATCTAGAGCTTAAATAACACCATTGGTTAAGTATTTCAAACTATTTAGATCTTCAGAAATTATATTTTATTGTTGGCTCATTATGTACCTTTGTTTCTGTCATTTGGAATAATCAAAAAGAATCACCAGGAAATTAAATAATTCAAACATACTTTGGTTTAAGAGTTAATCTCCATCCAAAGGCTCCTGAAGAGGGATCCTCTCCTATCCCCACATACCAGGCTCCCATTTTACTGCTAGTTGCAAAGACACTCCTTTATCAGCTAGTTTTTGCTTGACTGAACCAGGCCTGGGCCCTTTTGTTTTTTCGTAGATTTCTGCTTTTTTGTTCACCAAAGTTTTTCTGCCCCACTCTCTTTTCTTCACGCACTCTTCCTCACCCTCTTTCCCAATCTGTCTCCCTCCGATTATGGCCTTTCTCCTCTCTAGTACTCTGTTTTCCTTTTTTTTTTTTTTTTTCAAACACGTCTGAATGAGAAGTCAACAAAAGCATCGCCATCCACGACCCTTCCTAATTTTCTCCAGCTCTTCGCGAAACACAAGCGATAATCACTTAATAAACAACAACAGCTGTCGCGAAAACGTTGTGTGGATTACAGGAATGCTTGGATGACGTTTGAATCATCAAAGACCCCACTTCTCCCATTCTTGTGTGATCGCCCGAGCCAACTGGGAGATGCTAAGGATGGGAAACTTTGTGTTTGTTTCTGTATGCGCTGGCTTGTCGTGCAACACGGCACTGTCAGCTCAGATGGATGCATAAACAAAATATTTCTTTGCATAGAAACATCTGCTACGATCTAAACATTCTTCTTCTCAAGTACGCACTGAATTGAAATATCACTCCTGACGAACAAAAGGAGAAAAAAGAGAAAGAGAGAGATCTCTTTCAGCGACTCTATTTCTCAAGAGAACTTTGTTCCACCAAAAAGAAAAAGGGCCTGAAAAAAAAAAAAACTTGAATCTGCGAATACGCCCAGACTCCACTGTTAACTGTCTTGTAGCCTCTCTCCGTCCTTCTCGGGGGACTTGAGGTTTGAATACTGCCCATTTTATTTGTTGGACAACTTGGGAGCTGGGAGCCCAGGGCATTACCATGAGAATGCCGAGTGTTAGCCGTGAGCTGACAAAGCCACCCCTCCACCACCACCGCCGCCACCACCCCCACCTCCCTCCTCCTCTGGGGCCCCTGCACTGATGGACACTCACTCGTAAACTGAAAGAATGCTTACCATTGTCTGACCCAAAGGGCTCCCCTGCCACCGCCACTGCCTCTCCGCCCTCCACACTACCAACCAACAACCCGGTTGCCGCTCCGGCCATCTCCTCTCCCTCGTTTCGCTGCATCCCTGCCTAACCCTTCTCTGTCAGGAGACCCCTCTCCCTCCCGTCCTTCTCCATTCCCTCTCTGGACCTTAAAAAAAGAAGAACTTCATTGCTGCCCACTGCTGTCACTCAAAGCACCCGCTGACAGACTCCTCAAAGCTCAACTGTACGTCTCCATCCTGCGAGCCGTGGACCTCCTGTTGGATCAGACGGTGCTCAAAGACAACCAAAGGGCTTCTATCATGTGTCATGGGGAAGGTTTGTGTTGGGTCGGGTATTCCAGGACTTACGGCAAATAGGCAGAGCCTCCTTGCAGTTTGGCCCCTTCCCAGAAACAGTCCAATGGGGTGATTATCATACATGGGAACAGCTTGTCAATCATCTGGGATCAGGAGGTGAGAAGGACAAAACAGTTAAAACCCCATGTATCAGTGAGAAACGTGTGCCTTAAGAAATAAAGCATAGACTCGTTGTCAACTTACCCTTTCAATCATGACATTTTCTATAATAGGAACTCCTGATTTGTAGCATATTTTATTGAGATCCCACGATCTATGAGAGACCAAAAAGGATTAGTTTACGCTAGCATTTTCGCCAGGGATCACGGATGCAGGTAAACGGGAGACAAACCCTCCACTCACTTTCCAAACAGCGACACCTGCACCTTGCTGGCAGACAGTGCAGCCTCCATGTGAACCAGCAAAGCCTCCTGCGTTAAGATACTAGTGCCCTCTTCCTTCGGGGTCTGGATGAGCATCTGCGAGGTAAACACCGACTCCTCTCCCTGCTTCTCCCTGGTGTAGCGAAGCTCTGTGCTCACCCGACTGCCAGCTAGAAAGCACAAAAAGGAAAAAAAAAAAAAAAACAGTCTGTAGATATTCTTCACATAGATTAAAACAGCACACATCTGAGGCATGTTGCAGTTTCTTCACGCTATATACGCACACACTCATACAAGAACGCGCACGCACGCTCATGCATATATATGTATTGACCAACGCCCTTGGCCTTCACCAGTGTTGGTTTTGAAGGCACTTCACACGAGGCAGCGTCTGGCCAAGAGAAATGACTAATACGGCTTCTCATTGGTTCCTTCTGTGAAACAGATGTGCCCTGTTAGTTAGTAAAACCATGCTTCTGATGCCCCCCCCCCCCAAAAAAAAAAAAAAAAAAAAAAACTTCTACTGTAGCTCTCGTAGCAGCAGATAGGGACTCAAACATTCTGTGAGCAGAAGTTTGCATGAAAACACACTTTTCTCACGCAGAGAAAAGACCTAAAGACAAAAAAAAAAAAGACTACTGAGGTGCACCAGAAGATAAAGGAAAATGGTATATTTAAGGAAAAAGAGGCTGTGATGAGCAGAAAGCAGTCAGAAGGAGCGGGGGGGGGGGGGGGAAGCTGGAGAGAAGAAAAGTAGAGCTATGCTGTGCTGTGTGGTAGACCCCAGCCCCCTAATTACAGGAGGTTGCCCTGAAAAGAGTTTGCCAGCCGGGGGGATCTGCGCCTGTGCCAAGTGGACATGAAACATGCCGCGCTGGATCACAGAGAGCCTGTCTGCCCCTCTTGCTGTCCCGCTACATGACAACCCCAGAGAGAGAAAGACAAGGAGGGGAGGCGGGTAAGAGAGGAAAAAAAGGGGACGAGGAGGCGAAGGGCTACCACCGTCTTAATTCCAACCTTTTTTTTTTTCACTCTTTTACTCACTTCCACTGTGCCACGCTCAGTTATGGCTTTATCCTTTTTTTTTGATAGCCTATATCCCTTCCCCTTTTTAACCCAAACTGCTTTGCTATATCTTTCCATCTGTCTAGTTTTTGTGTCTTTTTTCCCCCTTATGCTCCCTGCACCTCCCCCCAGCCCAGAGTGGGCTGCTATAATTGATTGGGAGAAAAGAAAAAACAAACTACGCAGCCTACGCCGCTAAAGTGTGAGATCAGGTTAGGATTTTTGGGCCTTGGAGACAAAGTCCAATATTTCCAGGCTTCCCGTTCAGGGCTTTAATTATATTCGAAAACACCCAATGAACTTCTTCGGGTTATTTCTTGCTTGGATTAGGCCAGATCTTCTCAAAATTGGACAAATCCCACTTTTAAAAAGTTTTATTGTGAGGCATTCATACATTACAAATGAGTTACAGTGTCTGAGTGTTTTGGAGACTCGTGTGTTTGAGAGATTGACATCTGACTTTCCAAGAATCCTTTTCACACTGTCATATACCTGCACTAGAAAGAGATATCCCAGTGCAAATCTGGGATTTGACTTCACTCGGTTTCCATCCCCACACAGCTTCCCAATCAAAAATGGCTACTACAAAATGGAAGCTTTTCCGTTTGCAGACCTCTCTCTGACATCTGTTAAAACCTTTTTTGACGTTTTGTATGTTAACCTCTGCAACACGGGGTTTTGATCCCAACAGGAACTGGGTGGCTTGGAGAGACTCTGGCTCTGTAATTACAGGCCTCCTGAAGTAAATTATAGCTATTTGTGTCTCGTTCCTCCCATCTGGACCACCCAGGCGGCTGGTCCTCTCCCCTGCTCCCCTTCTCGCCTTCACTCCTCAGTTCCAGGTCCGGCCCCAAAACACCCAACTCTGCAGAGCGTCACAGGGAACCTTCTCGCTACTGCTCGAATCAGCTCAGCTCAGCTCTTCTTCT
The DNA here is from genome assembly GCA_037039145.1 of Fundulus diaphanus. Classification (NCBI taxonomy): domain Eukaryota; kingdom Metazoa; phylum Chordata; class Actinopteri; order Cyprinodontiformes; family Fundulidae; genus Fundulus; species Fundulus diaphanus. The sequence continues at coordinate 31,656,244 of CM073133.1, read as the reverse complement.
TCTCTTTTTTTTACCTTTTCTCCTTTTTATCATCCTTTGCCCTCCTCTTTCTCTCTATCTGAAGTTCTCTGTCTACCCTTTTTCACTCTACCCCCTACTTTCCCTCTCCACTCAGCCTCTGTTTCCAACAACCTTAAAGAGACAGCTCCCAGAAATGTTCCCACCCTGGGAAGAAAGCTCCTTTGACTGTGGAAACATGTGAGAAGTTGGTTATTTTCTCGTGCTCACAACACAGAAACATGACTTTTTGTCTTTTGTGATAAAAAGCAGAAGCACATTCTAAGTAAATAGATACAAAAAAAAAAATCTGGCATTTTTTTAGCGCCTTAGAAATCTGAGGCGACCATGTTGGGTGCAACGTGAACTTGTTTACCATTTTTCCCCAACCCAAGACGCTTTAAGCGGAGTTCTGGTAGTCGGAAACTAAAGAATAAAATAAAATGTCACAACAAGCCCCGACAAGTTTTCACAGCCTTTTGTTGACAAATGCTGCGTTTTGTACCTCAGTCATTTCCTCCCTACCTGACCCTTCATCCCAAAAATCAGAACATCCCTAATTCAGAGGGGCTTCTCACACCTGAGCTGATGCCAGGCCCACATTTATACACTGCTGATTCTGTTCTTGCCTTCGTGGCGTCTTATAGGCCTGATGCCAGTTCCAGACCTTGCCAGGTCAGACCGGGCCACCTTCAAACTTCAGTGTGGTAGATTAGCTGGATTAGGGGGCCCCTGAAAGGCCCCACGCTGCTACGGAGGAAGACCCAAAACGAAGAAGGCTTAAAGTGACATGTATGCTTTCACTTGCTACATAGTTGTTGTTTTTTTTTGCCTCATTTATAACGCGTGTCAACAAGACATGGAGTCTTTGTTAGATTTGAAATAAAGAAATCCAGGAAAAGTTCATTTAAACCAACATAAAACTCTCTCCAAAGAAAAATATGGGATACAGCTGGCCCTGAATGCAACAACCCTGCGCTCTCTTTAGGCATTTTTTTTTATATCCAGACCCATCAGAATCCAGACTGTGGACCTGGGAACACCCATGTACCATGGCATTCCCCCAGCCAGGGTGCCTCCCAGCAGATGGGCCGTTCCTCCATACAATCCTTCAGTACGGCTCCGCACTGAATGCAGACCCTTTGTCATTCAACCCTTCAATTTCTTTCAAATGTTTCCCAACAAACAGCAGACGTAAAAAGGTCTTTTTTTTTTCTTTTCCCCCCAAATGGACCAAAACTTTCCCAGCCCCGTAAAACAATGCCGGAACCGGCCGTGGGAGGGTGAGGCTCGGGGGGCGAGAAAGAGAAGCTGGTGTTTTGCTGTCTTACCTATAGGAATACAGTGTATCTGTTCATGAGTCATCAAGGATACGGTTACTTTGGAAGAGAAGCCTATATGGTGGATCAAACTGAGAAAACAACAGCCATAATTTCTCCTTGGTGTCATTTCGCTGCTCCACTTTTCACACCTGTCCTGCAGAAACTGTATCAACAGCCAAGACAACAGGAAAATCAGTTTCACTTACATTCCATTCAGATGTGCCAGTGGCGTTAGCCACCACACATAAATTTCCACCACGGCTGGCATTTAGGCACTTTCCATTTCCATATGTATAGGCTTGCCTCTGCTAATTATGCTAATCATGGGCAGTGTTGGCCACCGCGAAAAATAGTCACATTAGACACTCCACTGACCGCTAATACTGCTTAATGTGTGGTTGAAACATACATTCATCCCAGCCTGAAAAGCAAAATTTTTCCACGTTGCTGGTCTCATTCAGATGAGAAATGAATTTATTGAGCCCAAAGAGGATTTCTTTTTTTTTTTTTTTTTCTCCCCTTCCCAAGTCCAAAGAAAATGTCCAGTCTCTGTCTCCGTCGCCTTCTCTCTTTACTTTTTATACTTTAGTGGTGTAGAGACAGACGCAATTGGTGCAAACTCTAAGGTGACTGGTGTTACTTTATCCTGTGCAGACCAGAGACAAAGCTTTCTCTTCAGCAAAAGGAGAAGGGGCGCCGCAGTATACTGATTGAGGTTTTATCATGCTGCTCTTAAAGAAGATTGCATCCAATGTTGCGAATATTTGAACGTCCAATGTCAAGTTGTCATTTCTAAGCTTTGGATCCAAAACATCATAAATGACCAAACTTTTTGAGCTGCATGATATAGCAAATATTGCAACATCCAAATGTGCAAAAATGTCATCACCTGCGACTGACAGCATGCAAAATTGGATAGGCAACTACATTTCCAGAGCCACGCATTCACACTCGACGATGCAAGTAACATTTGATCTTTCATTGGCTTTGAGATTCTGATCCAGATTTTGGAGACAGGGACACTGACACTTTTGGACAGTGGTGAGAATACTGTGAGGATTGAAATGAAAGAGAAGAGTGAAGAGCATGTAGACAAATCCCAGATTTCACTACTAAATGAATGTAATTTTTGAGCTTGAGAAAAGGGCTATAGACAAATAAATGAAGGTGATATTCTGTCTGTCATCTGCATATGTACATATTTCTGTTTGGAGTGTGTTTATTTGTTAGAGGGTGGTCCTGGTAAACGTGCGCACATGTGTGTTGGTGGTGGTGGATGGATGGACGGTGGGGGGGGGAGGTATAACTGAGAAAGAGGGTGGAATGAGGTAGTGTTGAATTGAAGGATGGAAGGAAGGGGGTGAAGTAAACATGTAGAAGTGACCCAGGTTGACTCTGGTCTTGTTTGTTCTCTCTACCAGTGAGGTCCCGGGCCCTGAACGCTGGGAGTTTATTTATCTAGCTGGGGCACCACCGCGCACTATTCACCTCCAATAATGCCTCATAGAGCTCCCTTTCTCTGTCTGAACTGGGCCGCTGTGTGCACTCCAATGAATTATAGCATTTACCTGCCGAGCCGCTCCGAGGTTTGTTTAGAGAAACAGCTCCAAACTCCCGAAACGCCCGCGTGTGCATTCGCTCAATTTGCGTAAGCTCAGAAGTTTCTCTCTAAGCCAGCCCGCTCTGTTTTGATTCTAATCAATCTAGTTCTTGATCTCCTCCTAGCCCCTCTAATTTTCACATGGAGCTGAAACCAGCGCTTTCGGTGCCTGTGCATTCACACCCATTTGGACTGCGTATGGTCTTTACCTCCCCCTCTTTCCACGCTAACTTTTTATGGGACATGTGGTGCGGCTGCAGGGCCCTGTCTCGCTGCATTCATATTTGGACAGCTTGAGTCTGTGTATACGTCTGTCATGCCTCGCTCGAACCCCGCCAAGAAAGATGAGTTTAGTTGATGTCAGGGTAAACACCGCCTCTTTTACGTGCAGCTTATTTATTTATTTTTTTTTTGGTCCCCCACTCTTTCTTTTCCAAACAGGCCTTTCAAACGGGGAATTGTAAATGGAGAATAACAAGCAGAAAAAAGGCAAGTATCTAAACAAAGTAAGAAAAGAAAGCCGTGTATTCTGGTAAACCTTTAGGCTAAGGAAAGCAAACGGTGTAGCCGGACTTTGTTGGGAAATAAAGAGACGCGGGAGACAGTCTAGCAGTTGATGTTTGTTTAAGTGGGTGAAGAGAAAATAGCAGCAAAAAAGAGGGGGAAAAAAGCGTGAGCAAGCCATAAACCTTCCACCCTGTTCCTGCCCCAACCCCCCTATTGTTTCTACGCATCTCTGTCTTCTTCCTGCACCTCTTTTTATGATCTTTCCTTTCTGGTCGTGAACAATAAAGACCGCTGACCAGGTCACAGCATCGGCTCAAACAGAATAGAATAAAGTGGTAGCAGAGTTCAAAGTTTAAACCTGGGAGATGCAGCGATCTTAGGGCCAGGGATCGAAATCGGCCAATTTTATCTTGAAACCGCGTTCAGCTGCTGAAAAACGTGATTTGCGTTCAAATTGTTTCAAAGTGACAAAAATAAAAGTGATAAAATTAACGAGAACGTATGCTTTGATGCACACTGTATGGACCAGGTGGTGCATCTCTAATTTAAGATTTTACAGAGGTTGAAGGACTTTCTTCATCGTGGTGCTTTTTAAAGCCACCTCAGTCATTCTCTGTGAGACCTTGCCAGAAATGGCTCTTAATCCCTCTTTCAGACTAAACACCCTGATGCTGCGGTTTGTACGTTTCACCTCCCCAGGTGTGAGGCTGAAAATTGATCCTTCATCTCATGAGCTGCATGTCCACCACGTTGCAGACGCACGCCAACACTTGAGTTGAACCAAAATAAAGACTTTGGTGCCCGAATGAAAGAAAGAAGGCCAAAACTTTTCAACGTTTCTGTCACTTCTCCCTATGTCTTGCCGTCCTTAGACGTAGGCTGCTGTGCTTCACGGTGTTTTGGTCCTGGAGAAGGGAGGAAGCAATTAAAAGAGCCCCGGTGGCCTGACTTCACAGGGCAGGTAGAAATACAAACAGACGCAGGCAGGCAGAAAAGACAGGAACTCGAGCTGAACACGTCAAAGGTGAGAAAGGTGAGAAGCTTGCACGTGGATTAAAGTTTGAATCTACGATAGGAAGCAAATGCATCCAGCGCATCCAGGGTGGTGTTAAATCCCAGCTAGATTGCTCCGGACAAATTAGGGAGAAAACAGGCATTTTCCTTTCAGCTGCAACACAACGAGCATCATTAAAATCCACTCAGAGGGATATGGAACAATATTTTGAGTCTCTTCGTTTCAATTCTGCTGTTTTATTTGTGAGCATGTCGTCCCCCTCCCAACATAAAAAAAAGAAGAAAAAAAAAAGAAAAAGAAAACCCTTCATGTTTTCTGGCTCTCATACAATAGTGCATGAGTGTGTGTTGTGCCATGTTTGTGTGTGTGAAAGAGAAACAGAGAGAACTAACCTCTCCTTGTTACCGAACCACTTTACTCTCTATTGAAGCCCTAGCAGCTTTGTCAATGGGCTATTGGTGGAAACAAGGCAGGCAGAAACTTTAGAAACATGGCCACAGCCTCTTAAAGGCACAGCGCTCCCTTTCAGCGGCAGCACCCCCTTTTACTCCCCTCCCGGGTTCGGCTCTCTGGACAATCCTGCAGCACAACAACTGGCACACAAACATCTAAACATCTCCTTTAAGGGGGCAGCTCGGCCAATTAGCCCCAGAGGTAATCCCGAAGGTTTACGCCAACCAAAAGGGGGTTGGAAACAGTGGCACATCTTTCTGTTGTTGCCGTTTCTCTCGCTTTTTTTGGTTGTTTTCTCTTTCGTCGAATACCCCCCCCCCCCTAGATATTAATATATTAACAAACGGCGTGTTTTTTAAAAGCGTGCCCTCGGAGGAGCTTATTCAAATTCCTGTGCAAGTCAAGCGTACGGGCCGCCCAACACTTCTTCTGCCGACACCAAGCGGTGTGCAGGAGGAGGTGTGGGGGGGGGGGGGGGGACTCCTCCGACACCTCCGCGCCGGGCCCTGTGGGAGCCGCCTGTTCCTGTCGTCCAGTGACATGGTGGGCTTAAAAAACCCTATAGAGTCTGTTTATATTCACCAACTGCTGTGGCGCTTTTAGAGCGTTCAAAACAGGTGGGTAAACTTCAGCTGCATTCACTTATATTTTTTCTTCTTACTAGGAGGAGAGAAAGAGGAGGGAGGAGAGAAGAGGAGGGAGGGAGGAGGGGGGTTTCAGGGAGGTGGTGCCTGCTTGCCTCTTGTTGAATGGAATCCAAGAATAGTTAGGGACCACACAGGGAGCTGGAAGGGGGGGGTCAGAGCCCTCAAAGATGGCTAACCATTCACACAGTCCCATCTGCTGCGGGGATCAGGCCCCGGCATAGAAAGCCTGAGGGTTTAAAAGGAATTTGGTCGGTGTGAAAAACTAAATGAGGCTGCCTTTGCCTCTGAAAACGAACTTAAATCTAAAAAAAAATAAATAAACTAAAAATGCAAAATGAAAATGCTAAAGACGGATCAGAATGGGAGGTTTTCTGAAGGAAGCTTTCACGGTGTATAAGCAGTAGTATGTTCCTCCATGACAGGAGAGGCGGAAAGCGTTTTAAAGGCAAGGTGTCAGTGTTCTGTCATCAGGAAAAGCCGTGGTAGCAAATTGTGACGCAGGGTCAGAGAAAAGGCTGACCTTGATGCACATTGCAATCTACAAGGCAACTATAAAAAGTGGAGTACCCACAAGACAGATTCACCAGGTAGAAATGGGGGGGGGGGGGGGGTCTGCTTTGGTTTATCACAAGACTGCGACTTCGCTTACGCACTTGTCAGAACTCCAGCCAGACAAACCAGAAGCTCTGTCACCAAACGTACACCCTCCCATGGCACCAAGGTGACACTGATATGGCCACCCTGCGTCTCTCCACCAGCTATTATTGTCATTCAAACTCCTGCTAATGGAAAAGAACTGGATCTGTCAACCTACAAAGCCTCACGTGCAACCCAAACCCAACAAACAGCAGCACAAGTAAAGACTTTCACGTCCATCGCCCCCGTCACGCAAGCACATCCACAACACAGACCAGTGGCCCGAGAGATCTGCCGAAACTCACCTTCCACCCACAGCTGCTCGATGTTGGTCTCGATGGCTGCCACCCGCAGTCCCACAGACAGAGCCCCGAACACCAAGAGTCCGATGAAGAGGACCTTCCCGCAGTGCCTCTGGATGTGGCAGCCCAGAGAGAACAGGAGGGCCTGGAACCTCGCCCGGATCCACAGAGGAGCTTTCTGACCTACCGCCTTTCCCTGGATTTCAGGCAGGGGTTAGAAAAAAAAAAAGAGAGAGGACATTATTGCAAAGTTACAACGTGCGGGGAAAACAATGCAGCATTTAAAAAGGAATACTTTAGTCCTAGAGCCAAAGACAACAGAGCAGTAGAATTCAGATTTCTTTTTATGCATATAACAAGGAATTCAATGCACAGGCTGGTCCTCAGGGTACCCAGAGACATTCGGGGTGAAAATGGCACATTTAGCTGAAACAATTTCAGTGTACTATAAGTTATATAGGAAGATGGTAAATATAAACCATCTGAAGCTGATTGGCGATACATTTCTAAGACACAACTGCTTACAAACAGGCTTCCGGCTTATAGAAACCATTCTGTGTTATGCCTTTCAACGCTTTCTCCTCAACAGTTTGACTTAAATCTGGTCCAATCCGCCTCAGTGTGGGAGCCACTGGTTAAAAATGTCACTGCTGCTGCTGCTGCCGCCGCTGCTGCTGCAGAGGACATAGCTCTCTGGTGTTGTGGTTTCTCTCAGCGGTGCTGAAACACGTCCAAGCAACCGGGCGGTCCAAAGATGCTTTGTCAGATCAAACTCAATCAGTGAATTCCTCTGCAGGACCCACCACATTTGCAAACAGACCGGGGGCCAGTTGCGCTGCCTCGCACAGAGCCGGGAGGGGGGGAAGCACGCACTGCACGGCTGCAAAACAAGCTGCTCCACTGATTTGTCTCAGGGACGAGCATGAATGAGACGCCGCAGGTCCATTCAAACCAACAGCTGTTATCGCATCAGACTGACTATTTCCCCCCAGCATTAAAGCATTATTGTTTTTATCCCATCCTCCCCGTTCCTGATTCTACCAGGGACCCGAGAGTCCCCCCCCCCCCCCCCCAACTGTGGTCCACACATGCGCCCTCAAATCCGGTTACATGAAAACAAGAGCCTTTTTCATTCACATTTGCCAACTTTGAATGAAATCAAATCCGATCTAGAATGCGGTCAAAAATGCATCACCTTTGAGATCTGTTTAAGTGCAAAAGCGGCGTGGCAGTAGCTGGGTCTCCGCTGCAGGTCTGGGTGCGCAGGCGGCTGGGAGCGCGTATAACTCGGGGGTAAATCTCTAAAGACGCCGGACCCTGGGACCCCGCGATCCGAGGCCATAGTCCAAAGAGGGTGATCGGGGCGCGGAGCGGTGTGAAGGGGAATCGATGCTGGGAGTTCAGAAAAGGCGACAGTAATCCAACATAGACGCGGAGCGCATCCAGCACCGCCGGCAACAAACTCGCTTTTCTACTCTTCCACGGAGCCAAACAAGTCTCGAAACTCCATCCCGACATTATGCGCCGAAATCCGTAAAGATCCTTCAGTCTTCATTCGTCCCGAGAGTTGGAGAAACTGCGTCTCAGAGAGGAGCCGTAGTAGTAATAGTAGTAGTAGGAGGAAAGCCTCGCAGTCTGAGTCCGCCCGTGTCAAGTCTAACTCCGATCCCGTAGCGCTAACATTTGGAGAAGTTCGCCTCTCGGCAAATCCTGAAAAGGGAGGTTTGATGGAAAAGTGCTCCGGCTCCCATTGGCCAAGGAAGAGGCAAATTACTTTGCAAACATCGCCTATTATTAGCTGCTAAGCAACAGCTCACCAAAGTGGAGAGAGAGGGGGACCACCCAGGCTGCCGCTGCCTGGGCTGCAGGGAGGAGGGAGGGAGGAAGGGGGGAGGGAGGGACGGACGGAGAGAGGAACTCTTTCAATAAACTCTGCACGCACGCAAGCGCGCGCGCGAGCGGGGAGGAGGACGGGGGGAGCACTCACGCGCTCGATCCCCGTGCACACCCCGCTTTAGCTCGTCTCTCCGTTTCCCAGTGGCCTTTCAGTTTGCACATGCAGTCAATTGATGCAGCAGCGCCGGGCATGCACGCAAGCTGCTCTCGGCCCTGCTGTTTCATCAGCGCAGGCCAATCAGCAAGAGAAGAAAAGTTAATTCAGCTTTTCAGACTGGAATGTAAACATGTGATTCCGATTTTTTTTCTTCTTTTTTTTTCTTCTTTTTACAGCGTTTTGTGTGTGTGTGTGGGAATTGCAGATCTTTTAACACGCTTCATATCACTGTAGCCCATCTCAAGTTTGAAAAGGCTCGGGAGCCTCTCATTTGTGACAGAATCTCCAAAGCATGAGGTTTTTAGCCAGATCTGAGTCTTTGGTCTTTTGTGACAGGCAGCTGTGTTTAATGCTCTTACAGCGCCTTGCTCATACCCCTGGAGTTTTCCAACGTCTTGTTACTTTACTACAACATTCAGGGCAATTTAATGTAACAAATTAGCCCAAACAGTGTTTAATTGTGAAATGGAAAGAAAATCATACAGTTTTCATACAGTACCCCCCCCCCCCCCAAAAAAAAATAATAAAATAAATCAATACTCATCTACATGAACAAATGTTTGCCCATCCCTCTTTACGAAACAGCTCAATTTCTTGGATGAGGAGCATCTGTGAACATCAGATATAAAATCTTGCCACAAATTCCAAGCTGGATTTAGGACTAGACTTTGACTAGGCCATTATATTACATTGTAGCTCTTTATGTTTGGCTGGCTGTCACGCTGGAAGGCAAACTTCCATTTTAGGCTCAGATTTTTGAACCCTCTAACAGGTTTAATTCCTGTATTTAGCTCTATCCATTTCCCCATCAATTCTGGCTAGTTATGTCTTTTATAAGAAAGGCATCCCCATAGCATGATGCTGCCACCTCTATGTGTTACCATGGAAGTGTTGCATTCAGGGTGTTATCCAGCATTGATTTTCTGCCGCAGTGGAACTTTGATCTCACCTGAAAAGAGCAGAGTTCCTATGTATTTTCGTTTTTTTTTTTTTTGTGATAATGGATTTTTTTTCTTGCCATTTCTCCATAAGACCAGATCTGAGAGCTGCGCAGTTAATAGTTGTTCAGACAATAGATTCTCCTACCCAAACTGTGGGTCTTTGCAGCTCCTGCAGAATGTCTCTTGGTTGTTTCTCTGATTACCGATCTCCTTTCCTGGTTTATTACTGAATGGTCATATCGGTATGTGTGTACGTAGTTGCCCTACTCTGTCCCATTTCCAGATGATGGATTCAACAGTGCTCAGTGAGATGTGGAAAACTTTGGCGAATGTTTTTTTTTTTTTTTTTTTTATAGCTGAACCCAGCATTACCTTCCTCAACATCCTCCCTGACTTGTCTGTGCTGTTCCCTGGTCTTCATGGTGCTGGTTCTTCACCAATGTTCCCTAACAAACCCCCGAAACCTTCACAGAACTGCTGCATTTCCACTGAGAATACCTCACACAGGCCGAATCTGATTTTCCGTTAGGTTACTCCCAAAGGTAATTGCTTGCACTATAGTTTGTTTAGGATTATCACATTAACTTCACTTCTTGAGGCCAAAATCTTCTAAACGTGGGCTCCAGCACCCAGGAAAACATAACCCTTCAGTCTTGTAAAAATACAAAAGCAAAGGGGAGACATCGGGGGTGTGCTGGAGGAATTTTTCCGCCTACACATCCTTTTTGTCAACACCTTGGTGTTCCCTGGTTCACCGTCACAGCCATATCTCCGTGGAGCTTTTTGGAAAGTATCCACGTCTCGCCGTGCATGACTTCCTAGGTTCATAAAGCAGTTCACCTTAGAGTGATACAGTAGGAAAGGAAGGAAGAAAGAAAGAAATAAAGTAAGAGAAAGAAAGAAAGACTGACGTGACTTTTAGTGCTCTGCTAATGTGAGGCCCCCGTTGGCCCCACTCGTGACTGTATGGGGGTGAAGAACAAACACTTTACCCAATCACAGCCATTCCCTACCTAAACACCATTCCTGGCCGGTGTGTGGAGCATTTGTCAGGTGGCTGGTGCTAACGTGAAGCCTTTGAGGTGCCTGTAAAACAATCTGAAGCCGAAGTGGAGCAATTTGTTGCACACATAGGTGACAGTGTGAGAAGCTCGCTGGGTTTTTCAACAACAGCGAGGGAAGGTGCTCGCTAGTTTGATGTCACAGTGTGATGTAGAGCAGCTAGTTCAATCATCCTTCTTTAAACAGCTTCTGGGTGGAAAAGCTGCAAAATAAAATATGGAATATGGAAACAGAATGAGCATTCTGATGTGAGGCTACTTCCACAACTTAATACAGTATTTCATATAATCCCTGTAAAACAATGACAATTGACAGGTATTTTCTCCACTTTTTGTATGCGTCACATGTTTATTTTTTGCAGATGTTGAGGCCCGTTGTGAAATTGGCTAATGAATGCCTACAAAGTTGTGAAAACGTTCTTAAATGTATTTTAGATTGTGATTGCAAACAATGCTCATGACAGATAGCTTCTCACCAGTTGGGATTTTACGACAACTCAATGTGGTATTGTTGTACAGTGATTTGGATTCATCTGGACTGAATGTTATCAGATCTGCATCTGACTATATAAAAAGGATTGGATTGGATTAAGATGATATGAAGTGAATCTGGACTCAGTTGGATTCTCACTGGAGCTTCAGTAGTTTATAAATACACTATTGAAGGATAACAGTCTATGAATAACATGTTTTCCATAGGCCCTTTTGCGGTAGGTAATTAAATATGACATCTGTACATTAAATCAATTGAACATTGTCTTAATACTAAAATGTAACACAAATCGTAACAGTAATTACGATTAAGAGGTATACAATCCAAACTTTAGACAGTTTTATGAAGAATAAAGCCCTTACTAATTGTATACATTTAAATACATTTTATTATAAGGTGGAAAAACCCCAAACATCCTTGCTTGTGTAACGATTGTAGGTGTGAACCCGAAATTCACATATGGGTTACGTTAAAAAGGGGTTTATTGTAAATGCTGAATGCAGAGACAGACCAGGAGTTGCTGACAGAACCAGACTTGACCAGATGCAGGTGAAGCACACAAGAACTGAAAACCCCACGGCGGCAGAGCACAAGTGAGGTGATGCGACGATCTGGCAGTGAGTGTGTAGCAGAGTTGGAACCAATTAGTGACAGCAGCTGGAACTGGACTGGGCCAATGGCTGGTGACTGAGAAATGGGCCGAGCTAATTGGAGGGTTTTCTGTGGCTGAGAGGTGACAGAGCTGAAACCTCAAGTCCAGAAAAGTTCAAAACAAACAAACAAACAAACAAAAAGCCTAAGTCATGACAGCTTGGCTTTTTATGACACACAAGTTGAATCAAAACGCAATTAACTTTAGTTCAAACATCTTAACCCCATTAAACTAGTAACAGTTGCAGTATCTGATGCAACTGCCCCGTCTGCATTTATTCAGCTCTACTTTAAAATTCTGCCCTAAAAACCAAAGTCATTGAATAGTCAGTTCTACTGACACTTTCAGTATTAACTCATAACTTTTTTGACCTGATGTCACCCCCAGTTCTGTGGGTCCCTGGGCAGAAAATCACATCGCTCAGATCTAAAAGCACCAGTGCTTTACTTATCCTAATGCAACTACGGGCAATTTGGTTCATTGTCATGTTTCAGCCTGACCCAGAAAAGGTGGACAGAATTTTTTTTTTATGAAACAATTGTCACTTTTGATTTGTGTAGTTTCAGATTTCTAACCATCTAGATGAAAGAAAAGCAAATTAAGCATTTGTATTTACTAATATTAAAATTTCTTAATTAAAGTTGATGCAATCCACCTGAATTTAATGATAAGATACTGTTGCAGCACAACAGCCCTCTGCAGTCCTCCACAGACCACGTCCTCAAACACATCGTTTTTGCCCATCCTACCACCTCTATACCCAGTAGACTTTCCAACGTGGCGCTGACCAGTCTGTTTCCTTGCTGTGCTGGAGCGGGTTCTCTTGGACTGGGTTGGGTCAGGTTGAGTGGTAGAGGCAAACAGGCAGCTGGAAATGGGAGCTAATGTGGAATGTGAGGAATTGGGCTGTGTGGTAAGGGGCCCCTTCAAGCCTAACAAACTCAGGGAGGTCCAAGGCCTGGTCTAGAGGCCTTGGATAAATAAACCATGGGAGATGACCATGCACTGCGTAGATATCTGCCATCACACCTCCCTAGCCTCCAAACAAAAACCCCTTGATACCTCCTTCACCTCTTCACATCCTTTGTCCCATATGTTCTCTCTCTGTCCCAGCTTCCTCTGTTTATCCCCTCCCCTGCTTCATCCTCTTCTACATTTCATCCCATTTTTCTCTTCTCTTTGCATTTGAACCTTTCCAACCACTCTCATCTGCCTGTTTCATCCTTCTTATTGGGTACCGCGCAGTCTCTGCTCCTACATTCAGGTCTCTCCTCAGTGACCTCAACCATCCAGTTGTTCATCCACGCTTGAACCGCTGTCCGTATCGCGGGTCCTGTATTCGCTATGGGCAGAGTTACGGAACCGCTCTGGCACCCAGCCATCTCACAGCAGCCGGGTTGCTGGTTGTTCAGGCCCAGAAAGTGTTTATTTTTTTCACGACTACAGTTCTTCTTTTGCTTTCAGGCAGACTTAGTGACGGCGGAAAAGATTTCAGGTAGAAAAGATTTCACATGAAAGCAACTCAGACCCAAGCAAAGCTGGGAGACGTTGTCGTGAATCTGATCTTCCAAGGAGATTGTGTAAAAATAATGATTTCATAGCATGATGAAAATATTGTAGAAAATTGCTTTTTTTTTTTTACATAATCAGGTCATCAACGCTGCCTTTATATCTGAAAACATCCAAAAAACATAATCAAAATAAAAAGGAAGTAATTATATATATATATATATATATATGTATATATATATATATATATATATATATATATATATATATATATATATATATATATATATATATATATTTTTTTTTTTTTTTTTTTTTTTACATAACATTACATCCATTTATCTGGTCAACAGTTTAAAAGATCTTAGTTTGAGTAATAAATTATCTGGTGATATTCATCAGACATAATACATTTAGACAGTTGTTTGCAGTGTATTCCTGAATATTACACTAAACTAAGGCTTGAATTAATAAAAGCTTGGCAATGAAACAAAGACACTTGAAATACAAACCTGAAAACAGAAAAACAAAACCCATAACACCATTTAAAAAAATATACAGCATGACAGCGGGCTGCATCATGCTCTGTGGGAACTGCAGGCCTGTAATAGCGCTAACCAATCTCTGCCGTCTGGTCCAAAGGGTAGGGATTTGTTCACCACCCATAGACAGTAAATACTCATCTTCCCCCCCCCGTCCCTCAAGTTCCGGGGTAATCGACTCATCTATTGGTTGTCCCATATGCCAATCATTCTGACGTGCTCACATAACGCTCGTTCCTTCCTAGTTTCCGCTTGCTAGCTGCACATGTGCACTTCTAGTGTTTATGTATCCGTTTAGCTTAGCGGCTAGGTCAGTGGTTAACTTAGCGGTTAGCCGTTTATTGTCGCTCCGCTGCTCTCACTGTAGACTTTGAACATGGTTGAGAGTCGCAAGAAGCGAACCTTGTTCATGTTTATGAGAAGAAGAGGAAGGTCTCAGTAGAAAGAAATAAGACCAGAGTGGATTTGGGAGCTTTAACTACATCTTTTTTATAATACGTCTACCTCATGGACAATTAACTCAGTATCCCACTGAGTGAAACACGTCGTCTGCATATGTACGGTGTACAGAATACTGATTTAACTGGTATGTGTATACACATACTGTGTATACATATACCCTAAATAGACTATATATATCAAGTGTTTTAGGTCGGTTTGGGTTTCAACAATTATTTATATTTGGTCAATGCCAAAAATTGACATGTTTTTGATGGTCATCTTTTTATTACCTTACATGTTTCCATAGTATTTGGCCACATTGCCTTTAAACTGCAAAAATTGGATCAAGAATTTTGGGTATGTGTCTCCAAGCTTGTCCTTTTCTGGAATTTGGTCTCATTCCTTCAGACAGAACTGATAAAGCTGGGTTGGGTTAGTTGGCCGGTTAACTCACACACACCTTTTCAGTTCTTCCTACAAACGTCTATGGGATTTTCCACGACTTTGTGATGGTCATTTCAAAACATTGACTTTGTTGTCCTTAAGCAACTTTGTAACTAATTTTGTGCTATTATTGGGGTCTTTGCTCATTTGAAAGACCCATTTATTCCATTAAATTCCCAACTGATAACTTTGATATTTCCACATAGTGTCCATTAATGTTGACTTTGTCTATTTTAGGAAGTGTATCAGTCCCTCCTGCAACATAAAATCTCCTCGACATGATGCTTCTACCTCCATTCTTCACAGCTGAAATGGTGTTATGCTTCAAAGCTTCTCGTTTTTCCTTCAAATGCTTCAGAGCTGGTGTATATCCCCAGCAGTCATTGGGCGAGAGGCAGCTTACACCCTGGATAGGTCGTCCCTCCATCAAGGGGCAACATAGAGACACATAATATAGATACACACGGTCAAACAAGCATACCCTCACACATTCACACCTAAAGACAATTTAGAGACTGATTAACATGTGTTCTTGGACTGTGGAAGGAAGCCAGAGAACCCACGCATGCACAGGGAGAAACTGCAAACTGCATGCAGAAAAACCCCAGGCTGGGGAAGAAACCAGAAAGCAGCACATTATCACATTAATTATATTAAAAACCAGTTATGAAGGAGAGAGAACTTTTATAGGCGCATTTAGGCCAACTCTGGTTCTGACAGTGAAATTATCTTATAAGATTACACTTCAAGACATTCACCTGCGAGACCAGCAAGTGTCAAGTGAAATCTTTGGTCAAACGAAAAGGCCAAAAAAACTACTCAGCGGCAGAAGGAGGCATTCTGCCCTGACATCCCCCTTCAGAGTCAGATGCAGAGTCGAAGTTGCCACCCACGGTCTCACACAAGATTAATTATGATAATGCATTTCTTTACCCCTTTGTCATCGTAATGAATGGTTGCCTTTCTGGGGCAAAAACACACAGAACACAGAAAGAGACAGAGAAACACACTTTCTTTAAGTCTTTGTCTGGGACGGTTGTAACAGAGGTATTGTCAGATGCAACTGGCAGGTGGTAATGCAAACTTTGGACCTGTGGATTTAAAACAAGGCAGGGAGCTTCACAGGCCAAACCACACACACACACACACACACACACACACACACACACATATATATATATATATATATATATATATATATATATATATATATATATATATATATATATATATATATATACATATATATAGTTTTATCTGTTTAAGTAAACAAATCTTTCATAATTCAGATTTTATTTTCCTTTTGTTGGAAATTGAGGCAGAACAGTTTACCTATTTTAGACTCACTGAAAGCAGTCTGGATGTGGCAATAAAGTAGACTACATGAAAGCATAGTAGCTGTTGGGAAATACTTGACAAAGAGAGACAGAATGAATAAAATGTTTGCGGAAACAAAAAGATGGTACGTTTGAAATGATTCAAAACAACCTGTGCCTTCAGAGTTCCACCTCAACACTTGTGTTAATCAGATTAGAAAGAAACAAGAACCTTGTTGGTGTCAAGCAGGTCAATCTCTTGCGTCTTACTGCGATTTCACTTCAACAGGCTTGATTCCAATCAAATGGAGGCTCACGGCTGACTTAATTAGCAGGGGGGGGGCTCTGCAGCGGCAGGCAGCGATATCTGGCTCCAGCGAGAGATTGTGAGGATTTCTGAGGCATTTCAATGAGCTTGTTATCTTGACACATTTTCTTTGTTGGCCAAGTAACATAAGCGAGCGAAGTTTGTGAAAAGAGTGTCTGTGTGCGGATGCATTCAGAAGTTTAGGTTAGAGATGGGGTGGGTCTGGTGGCGATGCCGGTGAAGGAGGAGGATGTTAGCATCTTGAAAGGTTGTGTGTGAAAAAAAAAAAAAAAAAAAGAGGGCGGGAGGAAATTCATTTGTGGTCCAAGAACACAGAAGACAAATTGAGGAAGTGTTGTGCTAATGTGTAGGGGTCAGCAGCAAACACACGCAGGTTTCTGACTGACTACCACTTGGGTGGCCTGCTCACTCGCTCTGTGTGAGCGCGTCTCTTGCTCACCCACAGTCAGCCCTCAAGCAATGAAGCCACCCATCTACTCAGGCAACACCCCCCCAATACCAGTTCTCCAACTCCACCCTGCTTCTCTGAGCATCTGTGGATGTCTGTGTGTCACACATTTGTCTCCTTTCATCCGCCCCACAGTGTCCGTCTGGTACTGAGCTTCTTTATTCTTTATTTCAACACTTATAGGAAATCACACAGGTTGATTTCACGCATGGGCTTAAGATGTCTCGGAAACCAAGACGTGAAAGGTTTCTTTAACAGTTTCCTAATTTGTCTCTTTACAGTTGTTTAATTTCACGCAGACTGACGATCTCACGAATGTGTCTAGTTCAGTTCTTCCATGAAGCCATTGGGTCGAGTTCAGCTGGGCTATCTCATCAGTGGAGGAGCGCTTGTTCAGAATATTTCACTGTTCAAATATTTGGATTGATTTGCCATTGTTGGCCGAGTTTAAAATGAGTCACTGCCTAGAGGAGTAAAATAGCATATTTTTCCTATTTTCTGCATCCGACTTGTTCTTTGTTCTTTTTTGTTGAAGCTTCAGAAACCAAAAACAAACAAAACAAAAAAAAACATCAATTCTGTTACTCTCACAAGGCTTTTCTGAACTTCCAGACTTTATTTTGGATGCTTTTCAGTTAAACCGCTGCAGGAGGTAGTTTCAGTGAAAGCGACTGCAAATGACGCAGTTGGATAGTCCAGAGAAACTCATTTTTGTCGACCTCTGTTGCACTCAGCCGGTAGAATCGTGAAGGTTTCCGGCTACAAAATCTAACACATTCTCACTGCCCAGGATCAACTGCTTCTTCAAACTTTAAAAACCAACCAGCTGGATCTTTGAGAGCGACACTGAGCACAATAGCAGAGGTTACGGTTATGTGATTTGTTTTGATGGGTAATCACATGTAGACGGTTAAATGTATTTTTAGAACTGGTTTGCAGTTGTGCTAAATTTTGTCCAATAGACCCTTTTCACATGACGTCACTCAACTTCCGTTTTGAAGCGGAGCAGGGTATCTTTACTTCCGGCTACATGCTTTTACATAGAAAATTCGGGAGGTGAAGAGGTGTTTCACTGATAATCAGCGTGATTTCATAAGGTAAGACTCAGACCACAGTGTGTCGCATTGACTATCTTTATTTTCCTTAGTATTGGTAGCAATCATTGCTGTTATATAGATGCTTTGATCGGGACAGTAACATGTAGATCAAAGCTAACATGCAGCAGCTTGTTAGCTTACCTTACCAAACTTTTACCTATCAGTAATCAGCGTGATTTCATTAAGTAAGACTGAGAGCACAATATTAAACGTGTCTTATTGGCTATCTTTATTTTCCTTAGTATTTGTAGCGATCATTGCTGTTATATAGATGCTTTGATTGGGACAGTAACATGAAGATCAAAGCTAAAATGCAGCAGCTTGTTAGCTTACTTTACCTGTCATTAATCTGATGTAGATGTTATAAAATGATTACTGTAGCTTTGCTATTATAGAAATAAATCTTGTTCACGGAGTGAAAAAAAGAGACATTTATCTGCTACATTGTTCCCCTTACTTGATTATGGTGACGTGTTATATATAATTGCAGTCACTGAATTAAAAAGATCTTATTGCATTTGAATCTTTTTGTTCATTCCTAAAAAAAATTACAGTGGGTCTATTGGACAGTACTTCTGTTTCTGAATTTTCTGTGTATTATAATGAATTTTCTTCATAATATTATTTGCACTTATATTAATGCACTTTTTTTTTAGTTTTTGTGCAAAATACTGTATATTTTAAGTAGAAGCCTGAAATTGTTTTATTATACTGTATTAGTAATGACATGTGCTGCTGACCTCTTAATCAGATCAACCTTTAAAAAAGAGATCTTAATCTCAATGGGAGTTTATCTGGTTAAATAAAGGTTTTAAAAAGTATTATAATTAATCTATTTTTTCTCCCCTTGTGTCCATCTCTCAGCAGCATCATATCCACCAAGCATGGCACAATCACAGAGAAACTGCTACTTACAGTGTTCGAACAACAAAAAAAACTTTCCATATCTCAGTTTTCACGACTTCCCGGCTGATGCTGAGACTGGAGCCTATTGGGTGACAGCAATAAGAAGAGACGAGGGGCCGGATTTTAAAATCCTTCGCAGCAGCACTTACGCCTGCAGTCAGCACTTCTCTTCCGAGGACACCTATGTTTCTGCAAGTGGTCTTTAACAAATTAAACATCTTTCTTTCTTAAAGATAATTGAGTTATAAGTTTATTTAGCTATTCCCAAGATAATTTCAGTGGCTCACCACGTAAATTTTTATTAGAGCTGTCAAAATCAATTTGTTAATGAAAGGAAATTAATCTGAGAAATTAATTAATTTCTGCACATACAAATGGTTTTTAAAAATACTCACCTGTATACTGTGATCACACACCGTCTCTTTCTCCTGCATTGTTTACATTTCAATTGTTTACTGTTAAATCACTGCTGCACTTTATCCTGTAATTTACTGTAATTCTCAAGCTGTATGCAAACGGAATTTCGTTCTGTACGCACTCTGTGCATACATAGTGACAAATAAAGTTGTCTAAGTCTAATTTGTCTATGGATGAACCCAGAACCACACACAAGGGACTTAAAATGAAAGTCTTTATTGAAGGTTTGATGGGATGGAGGGTGATGTAACCAGCGAGGTAGAACTGCACGGGAACAGGGTGATGGTGTTGGCAGGAGCTGACGGCCCGGAGAGAGACTTCTTGGAACCAGGAACAGGCAGCAGGGTCCACAGCTCGGCAGAGAATTGACAGTTCAGGGAAGAACCCACCAGAGCTCGGCAGCAGGCTCTTCTGTAAGGCAGAGGGGAACCGGAGCAAGGCAGCAGGATAAACAGGACAGGTGAAAGGTAAAATGGACAGAGCTGCTATGAAGTATCTATGTAATAAATAACTAAAATATATGAAGTGTGATGTCTGAAGTTTTTTAAAATCCATGTTTTTTTGGTCAGTTCCTGAAAAATAACAGTATAGGACACAAGGGGTTTGCCCCGACAGCAGCATAATCCATAAATACTATAGTGAACTGATTATTAGTGTGCATTCAACATTATTGACAGCGTCTTTCTCAGTCTATGATGTCCTAAACTATCACAGTTTTAACAGGAATGGGCAGAATTATTTTATTAATTGAGGCTCCAAATGTACTGACGAGACTGAGAAACACACTGAACCCACAGAGGAATTTTGAGGGATACTGCAAAGTCTGCAACGTCAGTAAAATACTACACAAAAAAAAAAAAAAAAACGGGAGGGAATGAGGCTCCTCATTTTTATTCATAGAGGTGTGACAGCGTGCTCTAACTGTGACCAAGTGGCTAAAAGCATTGACACTGTTCCAAAACAAAGTATGAAAAGGCTCAACATTATACATCAACTATATCCCTGATGAGACTCATTGGCTAAAAGCTGTGAAACAGATAAGCTGATATAGCAATAAAGCTAGCGTAGCAATATAATGGAGAAATAGAAAACTAATAAATGACAAAAGTCCTGTTGGTAGCATTGCTATCATTATCCTAGCATCTATGCTAACAACAGAGCTAAGAAGACAAAGCTCTTACCTTCATAATCGAAAAGGTATTGTTCCACAAAGAACTTGTCATCTTTGTCGAGTTTGGAGGCTGGTGTGGTCGAAAGCTTTTGTGCCAGTCTGTGCACGTCTCCCAAACGAAATTTGGGTAGATTGGTGAGGGACTGTGTGAATTCCCTATGTAAAAACACTACTCGCGGAGAAAGCGGAAGTAAAGATACCCTGCTTCACCGCAGAACGGAAGTTGCATGACGTCACTGTGAAAAGGGTCTATCCAATAGTCACACATTTAAGGACGTATCCCTGCGCCTTTTGCAGCCCCAGACCATCAACCTACCACCGCGCTTGACTGTCAGTATGATGCTCTTTTCCTAATATGCTGCGTCGGTTTTACAGCAGACGTCATGGGACACACGCCTTCCGAGATGCTCCCCATTTGTCTCCTCAGTCTACAAAGTATTTTCCTAGAAGTCCTAAGGATGCTCAAGATGTTTTTGGCAAGTGTGCCTTTAGGCTCTTTTCGGGTTTTGCCTTGGAACTCTCTCGGGAATCGCAGTAGAGCCATTAAAATGATCCGGGATGCCTACCACCTCAGTAATTGTGTTTTGGCTGCTGAACTCAGGAAAGCAGCTCCACAGCCTAGTGATGAAAAAACTGATAAACTCTGGAGGATCTTCTATCCTCGTAGCTTGGGGCTCTTCAATCAGGCCACGTCCCACTATCTCAAATGGGCCACTGGATAATTCACTACTGCTTTGTAGCATGTTGTAGTAAGCATGATTGTCACTATTTCACTTTTTCATTTTCATTTTCTGCCAGTTATTTATGATTGGTTTGTATTTATTTCCATTTTTCATATTCCTTTATTTAACCAGATGAAAACCGCATTGAGATCAACATCGCATTTGCAAGGGAGACCTGGGAAGAAAGTCCGCAGCACCCATCAACAGAGTTACACAAGTCAAAGACATTTTAAAAGATAATACAGTCATCAAAGAAATACATATAATACAATTTAAGAGCATTGGTACTGGCTAATAGATTCACTTTGTGTATTTTTAAGAATGGTCTGAAATAATTTCAAGTAAATAAGACCCAATATCTTGAGTTCAGACTGGAGATGATTCCAAGCTGTATATACATTAATACAATGCTTTTATATTTTTAGTATATTTCACAGTATACGTTTTGCACATTTTCATCCTGTTTATCATTATATGCATGTCCAGTTCAGATGCAGTTCACTCTGTTTCATACATGCAGAATTGAGCATATAATAGATAATACTACTAATTATTATTATATTGTATTTATGTTTGTTTTTTTTTCTATGTTTTCCTCACACAGCTTTATCAAACTTACTCTGAAAATGAGCAGGACATTTTTAGTTTTCATTAAGGTGCAGGTTAAACAAAACAACTCCAAGTGACACAGTTGGATAGCCTAACGTAATTTAGTTAAATAAATAAATAAAACTAAGCAGCTCTGTAAACATAGATTAGGCTTCAGTCTAATTGTTTCACACTGGTTTCTGCAAACCGTTGTCGACTTCTGTTGGGCTCAGTAGGCCAGAACACAAATGTCCACTTTCAAGTAAAAACTAGAATCTTAAAAGATCCCTGCAGCACACACAATCGACCTCTTATAAAGTACAATAAAACATGTCGCATTTCATTTTGAAATCTGTGTTTTTTTTTTAAAGAGCAGCTCAAACATCGGACAATCTCGATTCAGCACATCAAAATGCGTCCCCTATTGTTTAATCTTGACTTCCACCAAAAGCATTTCAATTGGAAATGTCTTTTAAGTCTTCAGCTCCTCGTTAATTCAGTTTACCGTTATATCCCAAAAATACACGCACGTGTTTCCTGCACGGCGACAAAGCCCAAACAGGCCTGACAAAGACAAAGGGAACAAGTCGAGTCATACGTTTATGTTCTGGAGGCCAACAACAAAAGTACAACTGCAAATGTTGCGAAGAACAATCCGTGCGTGAACATTTTTTTGTTTACAGACCCTTTCTTCTGGCAGTGGAATGACAATATTTTTTTTGAGATGCATAATTATATAGAAAAATGTCCAAATTCAGCAAAGCGAAGGAAAAAAAAACAACAACAACAACAACAAATCGGCTCTATGTCGAGGTTCTGGAACTGAACCTGTGGAAACGTGGAGATTTCTGTTTGCATCTGTGCGACAGCATGGTTTAAGCCGTCTTACAGGTGTCTGTCCGGCAGCGGATCAAATGCGATCATAGATTCACGTAGGCCTCCACACATGTTTGTGCTTGAGCGGGGGTTCAGCCCTGGTGGTGTTGTACAGAAGGGACTCTGTGGTCTTTGTACAAATACACAAACTTCTACCCAAACACACCCAGCTGGGTAGATCTCATCATGCGGTCAACGAGAGAGGTCAGAGAGGTGCATTGCTCCAAAAGAAAAAGAAAAAAAATCAACCCAGTTGAGATAAAGAGGCAATGTGAATCCTAACTGTTACTTTTTCTTTTCTTTTTTGTGTGACTTTAAAGCTCAGGTAACAAATGTTTTCTGTCACTGGCACATTTGGTCACTCTTGAGATGTCGGGCAGTCACTGTTTACAGAACCTGACATTGGAGCCGACGGCAAAACAGGCACAGCTGCTCAGTTAAAAACTGAATACACAAGCCATAAAAAAAGGTTTCCTGAAAAAAAAAAAAAAAAAAACACTAAAAGAAATTTCAACAATCAACAAATGCATGAAATCTGATGTGAAATTACATAGCGGTCTTCCGAAAGAGCTGAAACACCGAAGTGTTCTATTTAAAAGATTTTAGATTTTTTTCTACAACATGGACATAATTCTGTGGTGAGACCTAAAACCCACATTAAATGTGCTTTTCTGTTAAAGTTGGGCTCTGGTTGTTTGGCTCTTTCGCCGTTTGGTACTTCTGCAGTTTTTTGCCTTTTGTAGCCAACACTTCATAGGGTAAAAAAATGAGCCGTGTGCTGCATTGTACAGACTACCTGAAGTGCATATCTGCATACCAAACGATTTAAAGCAATTTTCAAAAATCAATGCTGTGATGAAAAAAGGTTTTGTGACTCAAGCACATATTATCTGCCAGCATGAGGTCACTCAGAGTTACTCTGGTTTTTTTCAGGGCTCCCAAATGTGGCTCTGAAACACCCATCAGTGGACACAGGGTGAAATACAAAATTGCTAAAAAAATAATATATAATTAAATTAAATGTGAGATTTGCATCTTTGTCTGCTTATTTTCATGAGTCATCAAAAATATAACCTGAAATGCAATGGTTTAATCCTTAGAGGTACAAAACAAACGGCCTCTTATCAATAAATCTTACAGTCTGTTAGTTACCCTTTAAATAGTATCAAACTTGTAAAGAAAACAGCTTTTCTATTAGTTTGATTCTATTTGCTCTTTATTGTTTTTTGGTAAAACTGCTAAGCACTTTGGAAAACTTTTGTTTTGTTCTATATATGAAAATTTGACAATGACGCTGACATCTGTGGGCAGACCAAAAGTTGTGGTTTGCACCCGTGAAAAACTGCTGACGCCTAACAGCATTTCTTTCTATTGACTCCTGTTTTTTTTTATTGGATTGGATGATTGAAGTTTGAAGGAATAAGATATATTGGCAGTTGTAAAGTTTATCTGATTAACAAACAAGGGCCTCAGTTGTGAGTGGAATAAGCGCAGTCACAAAGTACAGTCTGGTTACCTCCACCTCATGCAGGTCACCAGTTTGGTCGCACACTGCTATGGGATACCGCCCCATTCCTCAACCCAGAATTTAGTTTGTGGGTCCCAAATCTCTGTAGGCTGGAGCAAATTGGCAGCATGAATGGCAAAGAGGCAAACTTACTCAGAAGTGTTCAAGCTCAAATCTGGAGAGAAGGCAACATGTGTAATGTTGTCCCTTATATAGGAATTTTGTTTGACCAATCTGTACAATCTGACCCAATCTATATAATCTGATTGAATTTGACTTTGTAAAGTGCCTTCAGATGACATGTTTCATGAATTGCCGCTATATAAATAAAATTTAATTGAATTAATGTTGGGATACATTTTTGTTGCACCTTGTAGCTTCAAACTACACTATTTCTTAGCAAATCTGTCAAAATTATACTTTATTAAACATTCCCTGCCAAACCAAACCAAATATTTTCTCTTCTTTTAACTGGGACACAACTAACTACAAGATAGACTTTGAGCCTTACACATTTCTTATTAGATGCTCGTTAAGAAAATGCCCTAAAACTTGATGTTTTCCTTATATTTTCTTCAGTGTGACATCTCAGTTTCATCTTTTCTAAGCTATAAGTAGTTTAAACATATTTCAATTATTTGACATTTTGAATTTTTATGACACAAGCTGTGTTAGTATTGCATAAGGGACCCTTAGGTCTAAAACATTTTATTCGTTATCCAGTATTTCTTAGTATATTTCTTGCCATTAAAAATAACATAATGCATACTATGAAATCAAAGACCTATATTTCTCACACGTCATATTATAAGATGTTAGGACAACTTAACTGACTCAAGCATGGCTGTAGACACAGTAGGAAATAAAGTACAGTAAATCAGACACACTGACATCCCCGTTCTCATCTCCTTCCTTCATGACTAAGAAACTTCTAATCTCTAATTTAGGAAAAACTCCACCAGTGCAATGCAGTAAATCTTGCGACAGCAAGAGGTTCAGAATATTGTAGACGAGAAAAGAAAAAAAAGAAAAGAAAAGCATCAGCCGTGAGTCAGTTTCCTCCTCTGCTGGGCTAGTGAGTGTGTGTCAGGGCGGGGCGTCGGTGTTAGCTGATACACAGACGAGCTGGGTGGTCCGGGGCCGACACATACACCATTTTTTTGTGTACAAATAAACTTAACCCCCCCATTGTGGTCACCCCTCCCACTGCCTTTTCTCCCCATCTCTGGCGATCACAGCTGCACAGCGTGCGTGTGTAAACACCTTCTCGCACCGAGATGTCTGCGTGTGTGCTCACGCTCCTCCCTCTGGAAGACTGTAAACGGAGCAATTGAGAACTACTGTAAGGAGACAGCGATGATCTGATGAAGGTTAGGAGCGGTGACACGAAGGCCCGCGGTTGGTTAATATAGGTCATTATTTGTTTATGATGTTGAAGCATAATGAAAATGAAGAGAAAAGAAACCCCACAAATGCATGCACTGAAGTCAACTTGTCTTTATTCAGACTTGTTGTAAAAAAAGAAAAAGAAAAAAAGCCAAAAATTGTTGGACCGTCTAGCAGCTTCTAGGCTTCTGATAGGTCAGTCAGCTGGAGGATCGGTCATTCTATCAGCTTTGCTGCCCTCAGGTTAACAGGGTGACGTTTCTTTTTCTCTGTGACGATGCTAGATCTCCATCAGTTGGTCCGTTCCAACGATAACTTCATTTGTCCGCTCAGCTGAAAAGAGAAAGAAATTACTGACGAAACGCACAAATAACTAATAAATATCTCACAAGTCCATCTATGGTGATGGTTATGATTTAAAATCGGCGATTTATCAGTGAAATGAGGGATTAAATAAACCACGTAAAACCCACGACCAGCCGATATTAGGAACAACGCGTTATCCTTTGAGTCATTTGATGTTCAATTATATTAATGTTCCACTAGACATTCAAGACGCATTGGAAATTCAGTCAGAGCAGAAGCAACATATATTTCACACTGAGCTTTAATGACAGATGTGTTTTGTGCCTGCAGACATAGCGGGGTTTGCAGCCAGGACGAGGGTAGCCTCGTTCTGGCTGCGAAGACAGCGGCCTCACAGACGCCGATGTCTGTGAGACTGACTGCAGAAGTGGAAAGGCAATCACGGCTCCCTCACGTAACTGGTGAACAAATGGTTTTTTCACTGTGAAGTCGCCAATAACACAGAAAAAAGATGAGAATTTGCTTTTTTGAAAATAAATAAATGAGTGGAGCAGAGGTCTGAAAAGTGGTTGGCAACGGCGCTGCTATTACACAGAACCTCTGCCTCCTCAGAGAATGACAGGAGGTTATATTCTCCTTCTCGCAACTGCAATCTGTCTGGCAGAGACCCGAGTGAGCCAGCGCATGAAGGCAGGGATTGTTTGTTATCAATAGCGACCCGAACCTTTGAGATGGCTTAGCGGACTGGATTGGGCCAATGGGCCAGGCCACCTCCGGGAGCATTGGGAAAGGTGCCGATGGCCAGTCCGCCCCTTCCGTTATTGACCAACTAAAAGGGTAGCTATGTTTTTCCCCTAAAAAATGACTATTGACTCAATATGAAACATTCTGTTCAAAATAAAATATTATTTCTATATAATATTATATAATAACTTTCTTACCTCAGAAGACATTACGGCTTTAAAAAAAAAACAAAACAAAAAAAAAACATAAAGTCCTAACGGTTAGCTCTTTTTCCCTCTCATGCGTGTTTACGACACTGGTGTTGTTCCAACTTATCGCCAGATGGGGCAGACTTCAGCAAAAATGCTGGAACTTGCGCAATGCACCTTTAAAGCAATGAATCAAAGCCAAAATTGTCAAGCCAAAAGTACCCGAAGGCTAAAAGATATTAAAAAAAATAAAAAAAGATCCACAAAATATGAGCGTGCAATATTGTAAATATACAAAGTAGTCAGATTTTCTGTATGAAAGGGATGTGTTAATCATTGTAGATCCAAATCTTAAAAAGGGTTTTGCACATTTGCCTCATTAAAAGATGGTTATCCATTTATCTAACTCTTTTGTAAAGTAGTTGTCTTGCAATCGGAAGGTTGTGGGTTGAAATCCAGCTTCCCCCTGTCATAGGTCGATGCGCCCCTGGGCAAGTCACTTAACCCCAATAGCGATCTGCGTATCGATGTATGAATGTGTCAGTCAGGGAGTGAATCAGTGAGTAACTGGGTGAATGTGGCTAAAGCGCTTTGAGTGGTCAGTATGACTAGACAAGTGCTGTATAAATTCTGTCCATTTACTGCAGTAAAATGCAAGTCCAATGTGTAATTTGACTTGTTTTAACCCTAACTGCTGCACTAATATCTGCGCGATGGTCCCATTTTAACCTAAAACCTCTCAAACACATGGAGTACAACCACAATTCCTCCCTGTATCCCTGCTCCCCCAGCCCACCACCACCACCAAGTACCGGTGCTGATCCAAAACAAATGGCGGCAGGGAGCAATGTTCCATCCACGCAGACAGGTTTTAGTGTGAAGGAATCTTTTGCTGGGAATGAGCTTAGCCACTGTTGTGTGAAAGAAGAGGACAAATGGAGCATGGGACTGCAGGAGAAGAAAAGGGCAGGGAAGGTGGGGAGTGACTGGAGTGGAAAAGAGTATGCTGCTCGAGCCAAAGGAGCCCCCAAAAACCAATACAGTTGATGGTTGTAGTGACATCACGTGTGTTTACATATTTCTCCTGCTGAAGCAGTGATGGGAAGTGGACGGGATGTTGGGTTGTCTTACATCTACCAAAATGTCGACAGGGGTGAGTTTATTTTAATCATACTGCACCATTTAAACTGAAAATGAAAAGAAGACATGCAAAGGGTTGCGTCTCTTTACAGGGAGGATTAAAAAAAATGTGCATTGAAACACACACACAAACAAAAAAATACAAAAAACAAAATGAAGAAAAATCAAGAGCTGATAAACGATTGTGAACGCAATGTGTGTGTCTGTGTCAGGCTGTCATGGTGGTCTTTGGCTGCTAACAGCTTCAGCAGTAGGGTGGGTGTATAATGTCTTTAACAGCCTGCGGTCAGACAGCTAGATTGGCAACAAGGAGCTATCTTTTATTCAAACATTACAATACAGAGAAAAGGAGCCGAAAGCTTTAAGTTTTATTTAACGTAATCTAATGGAAGAGTGAATCTTTAGAAACTGACACTAAGTATATAAATCCCTGCAATTTTCCAATTTATTAGAATACATTTTACCTTCTCAAGTGGACTTGTAAGCAGTATAAAACAATATAAAGAACACTATGTGTATTCAAAAAAAGTAATCTTTATCAAAATGTTATTAGTAGGAAAATGATAATAAAACAACAGTGGATGAGTGTGATTAGCTTATGTTTAGGAAATAAAAATAAGATGAAGGGACAACTTTGAGGAAAAAACTAATTGTTTTAACAGAACTTTGTCTATAAAATGCAGAAACCTAAAAACCATTAAATAAAGCAAAAAATAAATAAACTGATGTGAGGGTAGCTTTTCTGCGGAGCAATCATACGCCGTTCGCTTCAGAGCGGTCTCAACTGTTTCCTTTTAAGATGATTTTAGCTCAGATTCAAACTGTTGTTGCCCAGAGCTCCCTGTTGTTCACTCAATTAGGCGTCTTAGTCTGGTAGCCAAGCTTGTTCCCTCTTTCTATGTTCACAAGTTAAAGTGCGTGTGTGTGTGTGTGTGTGTGTGTGTGTGTGTGTGTGTGTGTGTGTGTGGGATGTGGCTGCAGGCTGCTGCTGTTGAATTCCGGGTGGTCCTGTTCTGGCCGTGCTCTCTAACCTCTCCATCAATGTAACACACGCGCACACACAAACACACACATACATATGGAAACAAAAACACACACACAGGGCTAGCTCCGAGGACAAGGGGATTAAGGAAATTATTTAAAAAATAATCTTTGACAAATTGGACTTTAAGAAAGAAGAACCTTTCCTTGTTGGCACTAATGCCTGGCACCTATACGTGGATGCCACACACATACATCGACGCCTTATCAGAGTGAGTCGGAGGGAAGCACTGGGCATTAGCAAACTGACAGAAATTACAAAACAAAACTTATTTCAATGTGAAACAAATCTTATATTTCATCCCAGTTGAAGGGGTTTACAGAGACGCAGTATTCAGGCTTTTCCTATGGGCCATACCCATTTCCTTTTTTTTTTTTGGAGGACTGACCTGCTGATTTAGATTTTTTATCCTTAGGACTAAATGTCATGAAAGAAAAAAAAGTGATTCAGGTTCTTTTATAGATGTAGAAGTTTTAAATCTGACTAAAAATGGGGGAATTACAAGATGATCGTGATTTATGGCTCAAAGCTTATGTCCTCTAACCTTTATGTAATTCTTATTAAACTCAGACTACATCCTGTTGGTGGATGCATTTATCTCTAACGACCCATTGGTGCACCTCAAGTCTTATACTGTGAATAATTATTGGTATTGTATCAACTCTGTGATTATTTAAAGTGCTTCTATTTTAGTATCATTTAATGAAGCCATATCATTTGAAACGTTAAGATTAAAATCTCACTATGCACACAACAACTAAGGATCTGCAATTATTAATGGCAAACATTTTGACTAATATTTTCAGAAGGAATAAAAGCACATATTCATCCACATTTTCATATTTCAACTATAGATATGCCGATCATTCGCTCACAGATCGGAATCAGCCAATTTTCCCTTAATTGCCTCTGATCAGTGATTGGTAAGTCAATTACTGAAAACAAAACAAAAAAAAAAAAAACTTTTTGATGTCCTTTTCATTCAATGTGTCAAAACTAACAGCTCATTTTTGTCTATAAACCCTTCCACCAATAATATGTACATTTGAGTACAATAACAACAACAATAATAATAATAATACTATTATTATTGTTGTTGTTATTATATATGCTTTAAAGTATAAATGGGAATATATTTTTAATAAATATTTTTTTCTGTTGGTGTCAAAACTATTGCCTCTATAAAAAGACGAAAAACAAAAATAGAACTGGCACAGGATTATTTTCTCTTTTATGAGTTATAGTCCTCTGATTAAAAAAAGGTGAAAATTAAAATCAGCCGTTCAGACCGCAAAGAAACCCTGAAATCGGTTCTGGCCAGGAAATGCCACATGGGCACTTCTCTAATTTCAACCCATCCTTTGATCTCTAGACACTTGCAACAAGGAAGTGGACAAACAATGCTCGATTTCTGCTGTGAGGGACTTAGTGCAAGATTTAAAAAAAAAAAAAATCTGATGTTACACGACCAGAATATTGCTTGCTGTAGTTCAATATATCACATGCAATGAAGAGCATCCAGTGGAAACTTCTTCATCACTATTATGTGTCACAAAAGTGCCGTTTGATGCAGGGCGTAATAATGTGTGGCTATAAAAAGAATTTGAACACAAGCCTAAAACAACAGGGTAAGTAAGTAAGAGATGGAATAAGAAAGAACCTATTCAGAGCTCTTTTATGTAAAAAAGTATGGGTGTGTTCATTTTGTCGGGTCTCACCTTCTGGCTCAATTCGTTGTCCGTTTCCAACCAAACAATATTTGAGGTCTGCTCCCCTGCCAATGATCGCATTACTGCAGATTACGCTGCCTTGGATGTTGCATCTGGAAATCAAACACACACACGTTTTATTAACTGCAAGGTTGTTGGAATGCTGGATGAATTTGTTTCAGAGTTTCGATGTGTCCGTCTACGCGCCGGGGAGAGAAAGCATCGACAGAATAGCACGGCTTCAGGTAGGAAGGTAGACAAGTGGGAACAGATGTTAAAGTGACTGGTTGGAGACGATTTTTGGTTGTGATTGGTCCTAGGTGAGGCAGTATACAGTGCAAAAACATTGTTTCTGAGAGTGGCAAAACTCCTTTAACGACTCGCCCCCATTTCAGATCTTCAACCTACTTTACCGGACTTGAATTTTTGTGCTTCCAGACACCAAACATTTCCCATGTCCAATTTTTTTTTCTTTATCTGTATGTGCCACATCTCATCCAGCAACACCATGCTGAGGGTAGCTTCTGAACCACAAGTGCTGCAAATTAATCCGTCGTCAGTCACATAAAACCAAAATGGTCAATGAGCTGGACAAAAACTTAAGCTGTGATATGGCAAAGTAGAGAAAGAAAAAGCACAACATTGAAATGTCAAACCAAAAAAAAAACTCTTTCACGTTTTTACATTTCCATCCATCCATTCCTCCAGCCTTATCTATGCAGGGATGCGGTCGCCGGTCCGTCATGGGGCAGATTTCAATATTCCTATCCTTTAGACCATGGGTCTCTAAAACATGCAGGACAGTAGATCCAGAGGACCAGGGTCGTTTTAGACAATTTAACAACGAATAACGTCAGGAAAATCAAGTGGTTTTCCATCCTTGTTTTTTCTTATCTCCATCCTTACAGATGTTAAAAGCAACAAAATCCAATTTCATACTTTTACACACTTTCCAGCACTGAGTAGGAACCCTGTAAGGCGTTAGTTAGAAATCATAAGGTTTGCCTACGTAGCACCTGCAAGAGGTGAGCCAGTGTCCTGTTGGTGCTGAAACATGATTCTTCACCTCAGTTGCAAAGAGCAAACCGGCAGGACAGAGCTGAGAGGTTTTCCCTCCTCGTCAAGGATCTCCACAGCTGCCGTGAAAACCCGGAGACATCCAATCAACTGAACCTAATGACGTGGCATCAGCGTTAATGTCTCCGGCCTATGCCGTGTGAGCGCGCGCGTGCGTGTGTGTGTGTGTGTGTGTCTGCCTGAGTTAAAGATCTTGTGCTGCAGTTCCACCTGAGCTGGCCGTGCCAACCCGCCGTGCGTGCTCTCATTCAGCCAGACCATCACCATAAAATTCTTGGAGACACACACAGACGGTGCCTGTGTGTCCAGCACCCGGCTAACCATGAAGGGCGTGTATGTGCAAGTGCGCGAGATACAGAATGCGTGTGTTTCAGAAGCCATGGGAGCCAAGTGGAGAACGCACTTGGGTCTTGCCCGGGCAGTGACGCACACACACTTGGCTGTCCGTACCTCACACACAGACAGGTTTGTATTGGCCCATTTGATTCAGGTGGTTAGACCGGGACGGGAAAGGGAGAAATGTTTGTGCGCGCTGGGGTGTGTGTGTGTGTGTGTGTGCTGGGGTGTGTGTGAGCGACTACCTAGGAGGTAGTGGTGGTAGTTGGTGACGGGAGATTACAAGATTCAGAGTTTTGTAACATTACAGAGAAGGGGAGACCACCAAAGAAGCTTCGGCGCTGAAACACCACTAATTACTAACACCAGGGCTCCTCCTTGTCATGACCCCCACATCCTCCCTCCCTATTACACAAACACACACAAACACACACACACACATCAACCCCCACCTCCTGTGGCCCCATCCTATAAAGTTGACCCCTACTATCCCCCTCCCCAAACACGCAGTGCTTTGTCAACAAGCTCTGGTCAGCTCCAAACAAAGAAATCAGAAATGCAAGGGGTTTCAGCTACATGGCTGGGGTCTGCTAATCCCCTCATACAGGCTCTTTCTTTCTTTCCCTCTTTCTCCTTCCTTCTTGTGTCCTCAAAGCAATAAAAGAAAGAATTGCAATTTTCTTTCTTGCGCGCTAGCTTGCTTTCCCTTCGCTCCTTTCTTCCCTTCTCCTGTCTCTCTCATTCTTTTATGGCTTTGTGCGTGCACCTACACGGGCATGATGAGGGTCCCCGAGCTGGCTGGCCGGGCTCCCTGAGAGAGCTTAAGGAGGGATGGTTGGAGACAGAAAGAGAAGGGAGATGGCGTCGGGGCCACGATGAAAAGAAAGGGAGGAGGAGTGAGAAATTGAGATAAAAGAAAAAAGACCTTGTGAATGAGTGCATTAAAATCTGGAATAGAGGCCAAGTTGAGTCCTCCTCCCGAAACGATTCCTGGCTAAGAGACTGAACAGATCAATCTACATGCTAATTCTACTGTAGCTACTGTGGCGTTCTGCACGGCGCCACTTCGTTCTTACTATTTTCACCACTAGCGAAGAGCTGAGGTGACTGTTTGAAGTTTAAAAATGTCGCCCCTCATGGAGAATCACACTTGGTTTTTGTCCTTTTAAATATAGATAGACAAGTTATTTTATTTTTATTTTTTTTACTATTTCTTTAAAAACATAAAGAAGAAATATATATATTTCTTTATAATAAAAAAAATAATAATAATAGTTCATTTTGTTTTGGTGCAACTTATTCAAATCATCTAAAAGACTCGTATTGTCCAAAAACCAACGGTACCGATCGCTAGATCCATCGCTAAATAAATGATTACTAAAAACTGCTCAATCAAATTTTGAAACCAATGAAAAATTAACAATTGTAGAAATCATTCTTAGCTCTGTTGTAATTTATTTGATTATTTTAGTGGTTGATTGTTGCAGCACATCAGGAAATCCTTTAATCTGTCAAAGTTTAACCAAGAGAGTTAGTGGGCGGGGCTAACGGGTCTGCAGGTGTCACAAACTCAAATTTAAGACTTCTTTAACCTTTTAAAGACCATTATAAATTAAATGTATGACCTATATGCTGACATACAGAAATATCCAAAAGAATTGCAGTCATAAATTACTCACTATCTATCTATCTATCTATCTATCTATCTATCTATCTATCTATCTATCTATCTATCTATCTATCTATCTATCTATCTATCTATCTATCTATCTATCTATCTATCTATCTATCTATCTATCTATCTATCTATCTATCTATCTATCTATAGATAAGTAACGCTACTTTTTCTTGAGTATAATTTATGGCAGTACTACCCACCGTGACTAACTTCACTGACTAAATAGGCTTGTGTTAACCAAAAATGCACCACATAGACACTTAGCGTTTATCTTAATTTTTTTTTTTACTTTTTTAATAAGCTTTGTTGTTTTAATCTTATTTCCTGTCTACTGAGCCTGCTGTGCCATTTGGAGGCCAAGTTAATAAACTGTAAACAGTAGATATTCTCACTGGAAGGACACAGTACTGTTCTAACAAATTACCTAACCTACTTAACAAACTGTAAGTATTGGTTTCATAAATTTGATGTAAAAAAAAATTGATTTGTAAAAAAGTGTTTCTTCTACATGAGGTTGTTATATTGTTACCATGGTGAAATTTCTTTTTTGGACACTCTGGCTAAGAGTACACATAAACAAACAGGCAATGAACAATGAGCACTAAAACACAAAACCAGCTACACCTCCTTTCAAGACACAAACACACACAATTTGCAACAAAAGAAATGTGAAAACGTGCAGTGAACAGAAAACTAAATGCAATATTCATTTTACTATAGCAATTACTAAATTATTTTAAACAGGGTTAAATACGGTTACTGCTAATTTCTTTCCTCTAAATGCAATATTTTTCCTAAATAAGAATTTCTTTAAAATGTCTTTTTAAGCAACATCTATCTATCTATCTATCTATCTATCTATCTATCTATCTATCTATCTATCTATCTATCTATCTATCTATCTATCTATCTATCTATAGATAAGTAACGCTACTTTTTCTTGAGTATAATTTATGGCAGTACTACCCACCGTGACTAACTTCACTGACTAAATAGGCTTGTGTTAACCAAAAATGCACCACATAGACACTTAGCGTTTATCTTAATTTTTTTTTTTACTTTTTTAATAAGCTTTGTTGTTTTAATCTTATTTCCTGTCTACTGAGCCTGCTGTGCCATTTGGAGGCCAAGTTAATAAACTGTAAACAGTAGATATTCTCACTGGAAGGACACAGTACTGTTCTAACAAATTACCTAACCTACTTAACAAACTGTAAGTATTGGTTTCATAAATTTGATGTAAAAAAAAATTGATTTGTAAAAAAGTGTTTCTTCTACATGAGGTTGTTATATTGTTACCATGGTGAAATTTCTTTTTTGGACACTCTGGCTAAGAGTACACATAAACAAACAGGCAATGAACAAGGGTTACAGATTTTTTTACATTATAAAAAGACGAAGATCAAAAGTCTATCATAAATAAATCTAATCTGCAAATACTTAAAACTTAATTTTAAAATACTTAAACAAATACTTAAAAATACTTAAATCTATCGGGACTTACTATAACTAATTTATGCATTTATTGGGTAATAAGCTGTTCTAATTTCTCCCTATACACAAATTATTTATGTCAACTGCAAATAACACAAATCTACTTTTGTTTTATACATTGCACATATCATATATATGCACAGTATAAATAGTGTAGGACCCAACACTAGCCCCTGAGGGACCACAGAGAAAATGTCCAAACAATCTGATAATTTTTTTTTGCCATCATTCTTTTCTTAAAATTTTATCTAATTTACCACCAGTTTGTTTTGGCGCTTGCAATTAGATATATTGTGAATGTGCACCTTGATATTTTGAAATAAATATGGATACATTTATGTCCAACTTAAATTATTCACTCAGAAAGCCTTTGCATGTATTACTCAATGACAAGTTGGACCCAACTGTAATCAAAATATAATATAAACACTGGGAAACTGAGTTCAGGTGAGAAAACTAGGGCCTAATTGATGCAAATACGAAGGTTACCTGGTTACACACTAAAGGATGCTTTGCTAACACCGCCATTTCTATATGACCTCAGAAAGCACTAAAACACAAAACCAGCTACACCTCCTTTCAAGACACAAACACACACAATTTGCAACAAAAGAAATGTGAAAACGTGCAGTGAACAGAAAACTAAATGCAATATTCATTTTACTATAGCAATTACTAAATTATTTTAAACAGGGTTAAATACGGTTACTGCTAATTTCTTTCCTCTAAATGCAATATTTTTCCTAAATAAGAATTTCTTTAAAATGTCTTTTTAAGCAACATTTTGTAATGTAATGCAGATAACTGTACACTAATCAGGTTTTGAATATGGAAACAATGACTGAATGATGGAAGGACGGACTGGCAGATGCATGGCTAGATGGTTGGACTGATAGGCTAGATAATGCAAAAACTCGCGGGAAAGAGGGTTTGTGTTCTCACCCCTCCTCTATGGTAACTCCGTGCATGACAATGGAGTTGGTGACTTTGACCCTCTCTTTCACTGTGCTGGAGACTCCAATAGTGGATCTTTTTATGGAAGCCTTATCTGCTATCTGGCACTGAGCTCCGATGACGCTGTCTGATCCCACCTGCAGGCAGAGCAAAAGCAGTTAACCTACTCTGAAGCACACATATTAAACACAACAGATGTCTGAAGCATAAATTGGACTCAGACGATAATAATATAATATTCACCTGACATCTCTCAGAAATGGCAGCAGATGAGTGAACTGGTGGCTCCTCGAACAGCTTCGGGGCCTGACAGTGAGAAAAACCAACAATGTGGGATAAAACATTAAATAGTAGAAAAACATATCTTGAAACCAAACCACTAACTTCAGTTCAACAGGATATACAAGTAAAAAAAAAACAGCTAACATACAGAGCAGGACTGAGACATTGTACGGTGACTGGAATTAGCCAATTTTCACCTTGATCAGGGCTGACCTGTGACTGGAAACTCTACCAAGTCACTGTGACAGCAACACTCTTTAGTGTGGGTGCTGCGACCGAAAGAAGACTACTATGCTGCTATTTCGATATCAGCAAGGTGATGATGTATAAGATACGTACAAGAAGCCATTTTAAATAAGGTGACCAGATTTCTGTAATGAACACTGTGGACGTTTTCGGTTCTGTTAAGCGGGGTGTGCTGACTGCGATGATGACGCAGCACAGCTGTTGCTGGGGTGGGGTGGGTGGGTGCTGAAGGGACGGGGGCGGCATGCTCGGCTCAGCTCTTCTACTAAGTTGGGAGCGTTGTAGAACAGGGTAAATACCTCTTGTTGCATACAATTTTTTCCGTCCATCATGATAAACTGAAATCAGGAACGTCTGTTCTCCCTGATTTTAAAGGAAAATGTATTTTCTAAAGTCCAGTCAAGGTTCAGAGAGCGCGAGAACGTGTGGCACTTTCAACAGGTAACAGGAAGGCTAAAGTGAGTACAAAAAAGTTTTATTTGTTTTATACTTTTCAGCTTAAAATCCATCTGTAATGGAACAAGTAACTATTTAGGGTCTTTATTCTCTAGGGACTCGATCCTTCTGTTTTTTAAGAAATATTCTCTAGGGATATGATTTTCTTTCAACGCTAGCTAGCAACGCTAACTGCTAACATATGATGCTCTGACTCACCTGTCTGTTTGCCTCTATGTAAGCGGCGAGAGTGTTAACACGGTAGCACAGGCCCTGGTCCATAATGTGAACATAGCAGCGAAGCTTTCCTCCGTGGTAAGCCTCGCTCATGTCACCGCGGTGGTCGTTCCAACAGGACCGCTCCTGGGCTAGCTGGAGCAGAGATTCGTCCCGCGATGAGATGAGGAGCTCTACAAGGAGCCAGGAAAAGAGGCAGGAGGTTAGAGAGAAATTAAATCAAATATTGCGGGTGGCTGTTCGCTGTTATTCAGATCTAACTCTGAGGTATAAAGATGGGATATCTCTGTGGAAACACCAACCATGGTTTGTAGAGCTTTCGTTGTTTTTCTGGGTCTGATCCTCAGAATCTTCTTTCACTTTCTGACTGTTAACGGCGTTGGAAAATTGTTTGCGCACTAAATACGGTACTAATTCTCCACGGATTGATGAAATGGACCTGATAAGAAAAAAAGAAAAAAAAGAGGAGAGACAAAAGAAAAAATTAATTCATAAAAACAATTTAAAGGCATATTCTGATCCTGTGATGGGCTGCCAACCATTCTGAGCTAAAGCAGATACAGAAACAGGATCAAGAGACTGATTATTTCACTTAGGCAAACCTTTAAAGCCATTTTCACGCCGTGTACAAACAGAAGGTGATATCTTGATCAGCATTTCACCATGTGTGTAGATCTTTATTATTTCAAAGCAATCTGTGTGACACAATTAGTGCTAAAAGTAGTGGTAAAGCTTTAAAACAGAAACCACATGAGGACAAAGTTTTTCATATTTCCTCCTTCAAATCATCTTGATCTGTTTGCTCATCTCTGCACCGGGCTTTCCTCTCCACCACCCTACGTCCCCAGACCCCCTCCACTTACTCTCTTTTAAAAGGGAGATTAGAATTTTCATTTGAATGACAGGAGAAAAACAACAGTTACTTTGTCTATTTCTGTCCTCGAGCAAGGGACAGAGAAAGAACCCGCGGGAGGAAGGAGGAGAGCCCGAGGGGAGCGGCTGAAAAGAGAGTCCAAGAAAGGAGCAGGAGAAAGGACTGAGTCTTTTAACAAGAGGGACGATATATGGTAGGGGGCGAGGGGGCATTAGTGATGCAATGATTGATGTAAGATTTATATCTACATCTCTTTAACTAGAAATACTATCAGGGCGAGCAGGGGTGAATAAGGATTTTTTGAATTTTCTGGACAGGAAGACGTTTGAGAAGGATATCTCAATTTAAAAAAAGGGGAAGAAAAAATTAACTGATCGTATCAGATTTCAATGAAAGGAGTTTTAGGCTGCAAGCAGCAGTTTCCAGAATTATACAGAGAATACACCAGCAGGAACTTGTACTTAGCGTCCTTTGATAGTTTAGGTACTATGACACTTTGGAAAGCTATCGAGTCTATCCATTCAATGCATAATTAGCTGTTCTATTAATACGTTTCCTATCTGCTAATAACATCAGTGATCATGATAGGAGGAGGCGACGGAGATGTCAGCAGAGAGGAGGTGGAGCAGCTGGTGGGCTGGTGCAGAG
This sequence comes from Fundulus diaphanus, assembly GCA_037039145.1. Lineage (NCBI taxonomy): Eukaryota > Metazoa > Chordata > Actinopteri > Cyprinodontiformes > Fundulidae > Fundulus > Fundulus diaphanus. The sequence continues at coordinate 31,617,477 of CM073133.1, read as the reverse complement.
ACAACAGCCTGATCCTGAACGTGGAGAAGACGAAGGAGATCATCGTCGACTTCAGGAAAAACCGGCCTCACCAGGCTCCACTGCTCATCAACAACTCAGCGGTGGAGGTGGTCAGCAGCACCAAGTTCCTGGGGGTGCACATCACGGACAACCTCACCTGGACTGTGAACACCACGTCACTGGTGAAGAGGGCACAGAAACGACTGTACTTTCTGCGGAGGATGAGGAGAGCCCGCCTGCCCCCGCCCATCCTCACGACCTTCTATAGAAGCACCATAGAGAGTATTCTGACCAGCTGTCTCTCTGTGTGGTGTGGAGGCTGCAGTGCCTCCGACTGGAAGAACGTGAGGAGAGTGGTGAGGACAGCAGAAGGGATCATCGGGGCTCCTCTCCCCTCCATAAAAGACATTTCATCGCAGCGCTGTGTGTCTCGAGCCCGTAACATCATCAGGGACCCCTCACACCCCCACCACAGACTATTCTCCCTGCTGCCCTCTGGAAAGAGGTTTCGCAGCATCCGCTGCAGGTCCACTAGGTTCTGTAAAAGCTTTTTCCCTGCTGCCATCAGACTGTTGAACTGCTGAACTGCTAAAGTATAAAAACGGACTGTGTACCACATTCGATTCGCTGATTTGCACATTTGCACACTGTATTAAATTGCTGCTGCACCTTAGCGGGAAACGCACTGCAAAACTGTGTACAATGCAACTGTCTACTTTTTAAATCACTGCTGCACCTTACTGCATATTTGTTTACATTTGTTTTACACTGTTTACATTTCAACTGCCTACTGTTCACTGCTGCACTTTATCCGGAAGTCAATTGAAACTTATCCTGTAAGTGACTGCGATTTATCACTGCACTTTATCCTGTACTGTAATTCACCGCAAGGTATCCTGTAGAGTTACTGCAATCTTTCTGAGCTGTGTGAAAACGAAATTTCGTTCTGTATGCACTCTGTGTATACAAAATGACAATAAAGAAAGTCTAAGTCTAAGTCTAAGTCTAAGTCTAAGCAGACAAAATTGGATTTTTAAGGACAGACGAGGTCAGATTTGTACACAGACTGTCCATCCCTAACACAACTGTGATAATTGTCCTTGTCCACAAAGCCAGTCCAAGCATTTTATCTCTGCTGCTCGAGCTTGATGCACTGGTGGTTCATGCCCCCCCCCCCCCCCCCCAACCCCCCAAAAAATAAAAAACAGCAGCTCAGGCAAAATGTCTAAACCGACCACAGGTGGAAAGAGTCCCAAAATACCGTACCCAAGTAAAAGTACAGTTACTTTGATAAAAGTTTACTTATATACAAGTAAAGTCACCAATGTAAAATGTTATTCAAGTAAAAGTAAGAAGTATCTCATTAAAATCTTACACATTTTTATGAGCACAAATTAGTCCCTCATGGATTTCACAAGGGAAAAGAAGAGTTATTGGCCTCAAACTGTTCTTTTAATGAAAGGAACATCCTAATAATTGAAAATGTTACACAAAAACTAAACATGACAACATATGAAAATATGAATATTTTGGAGGTTCCATGTGTAGTTTTAAAACAGACCATCCCATCGTACTCAACTGGCTCCAATCAACACATTCACACTGTGCGCTCTTTTCTAAACTGAACTCACTTTTCTACCTATATCTCAAAATGAATAAACTTTCTTCTTTTTCTTTGTGGTCAACTTCAACTGTAGCTGGTGTGTTTTTGCTGGCGTCACTAATGTCCGACTGATGTGCCTCCATTTTGGGATCTGAAAACTCTGACATTATACTCAGCTGATGGATCACTGCCGTTGCTTCCAGTGTTTTTTGGGGTTTGTTTCTCTTCTTCTTCTTTTTTTTTTTTACTCAGACAAGGATGTGATTTTAACTGAGTAAAATACTTAAATGAAATAATACTCAAAGTACAAAAGAAAGTTCAGCTTTTGCAAACTACTTAAAAAAGCACAAAGTACACAGAAATTGTACTTAATTACAGTAATGGGAGTAAATCTAACTAGTTACATTCTAAACCCCTGAAGGTGACAAAGATGAAGAGGAATCGATAATTTAGGTTGTTGGCACCTTAGAGTGAAAATTGTCAGAAGTTTAGATACACTAATAATGAGCTTGTATGTAACTTTGGACTTCAAGTGCATTTGAAACTTTGGACTTTCAAGGACTAAGGCCACAAGTTGGACTTTAATGGGAGTCTTCTTTATTCAACAAAGGTTCAGAATTATACATAAAGGCTCAAATACGTACACACACCCTCAGCAATACTTTGTTGCTTCTCTGATAGCAAGATAGAGAGAAGCCGTAAACTTTTTGTAGCCATCAACCAGCTGGTATAATCACGGCTGCACATTTGATGGGTTTTCTTATGAGAAATAATAGGGCTTATTTATTTTAAGTTGGTTTCCTAGTGTGAATCCTGCTTTTAATCATACTCCACAAACAGAATGCTTGATGTAAGGCATCCATTGTTAAGTTTCTTGGTGAGTTTCAGGTCAGTGTAAACTGGAGAGTGCTGTGACACCAGAGGCACTTTCCAGACCAAGGTGGCTCTAAAATCTGCACCTTCAAGTCTGACTTAAATAATAAGCAGAAGTCCTGTTGACACGCCAAATGTCCATAAGACAAAACGTTTTATAAAGACTTAACTAATTGCCCTCAATAATAGGAAAAATGTTTTTGTGGAGTTAAGGTGAGACAAAACAACTGAACCAACAGTAAAGCATGGTGATGGTAGCATCATGCTGAGACTCTGTTCCACTAGCTGAGGTACTGATTTCTTACACAAAACAGGTGAAATAATGAAGGTTAAGTAGTTCCAGATTGTCCAGCATCACATCATATCAACAGATAAAAAATTAGGTAGGCAACAGGACCCCTATCTAAACAAAACAAAACAAACCATTTTCTTTTTATTAACAAAGCAGTGCAATATTAAGTTCCTGAAAAGGCCCGCAGAAAGGTTGTGGACTGTGTTTAAAAGGTAGGTTCATGCCAGGAAGTGGACACTACCATTTCACATAATAAGAGTGGTCAAATGTTCAGGCAGAATTATGGCAAAACCTGGTAGGTGGCTGGATTCTCTGTTAGTTGCCCTGCAACTTGCTAAGGGGCATTTATCCAAGTACGTGTGGTGATTTATGCACATATTGGGACTATATGTAGGATTTTAACCCTGTGTGGATTGCAGAAATTCAACAATAAATTCAAACTTGCGCACCTAATTCATGTTTTCAAAATGTACTATAGTTATGCTGTATCTTCATTCCACCCTGGAAAATTGTTCAAAAGCACCATTAAAAAAATAAACATCTTCTGAACGGCAGTGGAACACTTGCCATTTGTCTCCCCAGTAAAACACAAAAGGACTACCACAATCATTTTTTTTTAAAAACTGTGTTTTCTCCACGTTGTACTTTCTTCTTGAACCAGTTGAGCCACATCATTTTCCCCGATCCCTGTAGATTTACGACATGTTAATATCGCGTAGATCCTCCATCTGGAGAGTGTAAGCTGCAGACGGCAACAGAAGGCCAGTGTCACACTGCTTTACTCCGGAGGCTAAAGGCCTAACAGGCTGTCTCGCTGGCACGTAGTAAAACAAATTAACACCTTGCTGGAATACCCCGCTAACAGACCCTTTCAAAGCCCTCCACGCCGTGGAACCGCGCTAAACAGTTGCAACAGATTAGGCAGTGATTGAGGGCTCAAGCTGATGTGACTGTGTGAGTTTTATGCATGTACCTTGTGTCTTCGTGAAAAACATGCCATGTCGGTGAAAGACCTTTGCATTGTAACCACAAACTGGGAACGTTTCCTATCATCCCTGAGAAATGTCACAAAAATTCACACTTTAGTGTTTAGCGCTTACTTGTTTTCTGTGAGAAAGTCAACGACTGCTTTTTTCAGACAGTAGAGGTGAGCATCCACCAGGCCTGTTTTGATGTGCATCCTGGGATGTCTGCAGGTTAAAAGGAAAAAAGAACAGGCAATGAGGTCACAAGGGTCATTTTACAGCTATATTAGGTTTCTAAACACACACAACAGCAACACAACTTGGATATGAACAGATTTAAGTTGAAATGCTCTATTATGTTCACAGAATTTCCTCAAACAGCAGACATACATTTACACTTTGACCCCAGATCCTCACAGGCTGACAGAAGTGCCAATATTATAAATCAATTTATTCATTAACTTAAATTATAAAACTCCTAATCCCATGATTAGAAAGAAATAAATTGATCTATATAAATATTTAAATGCAATTATTATTATTTATTTAATCAGTTAATAGCCCATTAAGATTAAAAACTTATTTTCCATGCGAGACATTGCCAACACAGGCAGCATAACCTAAAACCATAATGGACAATGACACACAACTAAAACATTAAATGAAATCAATTCCTTTGAAATACACAAGATACGATAAGAAAGTAAAATGAATAATATGTTGGTATCATATGAAATTATTTATTTCATCATGTTTTGGTGAGTGTAGCCCAACTGGTTTGATGCATTAGGTTGACAGAAAATTTCATGATATCCTGCATTAGGAAACCTTAAAATAATGAAATACATGTGGAAAATTATCCATCCATTGTCTATACCTGCTTATCTGTGTACGATCATGGGGGGTTGGGGGGCAGGAGGGTATTCCACTTTTGACAAATTGAGCAAATTATCTAGACTTTGTTTTTTTCCCTCCATTTTCTTATTGAACTGTGACACTTCCAGACCTCCACAGATGTGCCCTGAAGGACAATTTATTTTGATTTAGTCATGATTCAATGTTTACTCCTTATTCACCCATTCTTGTTAATCAACTACTACTACAAACCAGACAGGAGAGGTTTAAGCTACAGAAAACCAGAAACTGCCATTTCACTGACAAAATAAAAAATAAAAATAAAAAAAAATCACAGACCAGTGACATCTGCGTATTATCTGAGCCGCTACAACCGATGTGCATTCACAAAGCTGCGTGGTTCCATGAGACAGTTGCCAGTCAGACAGGTTTATATTGGCTAAGGCGCCACACACACACAGACACCCTACAGTGCATTCGCTCATTCATGCATTTATTCCCCATATGGAGACAGTGTGGCTCCAGTTAAAAAGTGGCATTTATGAAGCGAGAGGCAAAGAAAACCATGTCATCCTTCAGGTTTCAGGAGACAAATCCGTCTTCACCCTCTCCTGATTCCCTATCCACCTCCTCTACGTCCTCTCAGTCATTACATAATAAAAGTGAGGGGAGCATCGTTCCTGAAAGAACCTACCAGCTGTTGCATGTTTTGAACCATTTTACTACTAATGCCACAAACCCCCGTTACTTCCAGCAAATTTTCAAAGCATGCTGCACTGATTTAGAATTTTGTAAAAATCAAAGGAAAGTCTGGGGCTTATTATCACACAATAACAACATGGGTTTGGTAAAAATCAAAAGCAGACGCGATGTTTTCTGCTCACGGTTTCACTCTGACCGGTTGTGTTTTTTCCACATTAAATGAAGCAGGGGCTAAAAGCAAATTCGAAACAATAACCTTGGATGTTTGTGTGACGTACTGATGCCAGAAAGAGGGAACTACTGACACTAATTTGGTCACAAGGACGGATGGGCCTTTTTCTAATACACTGTATAATGAAAACAGCAACAAAAACAAACATATTTTACCCTAAAGGTAAGCAAAATGGCCAACTCATACATGTGTTTCAAATACAGTTATTGCATTAATGACCTAAATAGACATCTATGCTAAGGATGCTAAAAAACGCATGAAGTGACTTCATGCTGTCCTTGTAAAAGATTGACGATTATCTTTGTTTTTGAAACATGAATGAGTGGTTCTTAGATTGCACACACATTTATAGACACATTTTATACCACTCATACTTTTCTACAACTTGAAAAGTTAACCTTTTTTTAAGAGTCATGCAGGTTTTGCGGCTCTACACGATTTCACTTAGTAGGAGCAAAGGCCTAAAACATTCTTTAGGTTGTAACGGTTGCAGACCCCTGGGATAGATGGATGTACCGAGGAATGAACCGGTGGACTGATGGGTGGAGGGACTGCATGGACTGGTGGACACATACACGGATGGACGGACGGACAGACATGTGTGCTCTCAGGAGCTCAGTGAGTGCGAGCATGGTTCTTTGATAGGATCTGCCTGTGCAACAAGTCCAGTTATGAAATTTCCTTGCTCTTAAATATTCCACAGTCAGCTGTCTGTGGTATTATAACAAAGCTCAAGAACGGTGCGCAGAGAGCTTCATGGAATACGTTTCTATGGATGAGCAGCTATAACCTTGCCTGCAAGATGAATTCTTGATTTTGACAAGTCCATGCTCCCAACTTTGTGGGAACAGTTTGGAGATGACCCCTTCCTCTTCCAACATGACTTTGCACTACTGCACAAAGCGAAGTCCATAAAGACATGGATGAGAGAGAGTTTGGTGTGGATGACCTTAACTGGCCTGCACAGAGTCCTGACTTAACCCGATAGAACACCTTTGGGATGAATTAGAGCAGAGCCAGAGAGCCAGGCCTTCTTGTCCAGCAACAGTGTCTGACCTCACAATTGTGATTCTGGAAGAATGGTCAGAAATACCCATAAACACATTCCAAAACCTTGTGGAAAGCCTTCTCAGAAGAGTAGAAGCTGTTACAGCCGCAAAGTGTGGACCAAGGGTATATTGAACCCCATGAATAAAGAATGGGAGGTCACTTAAGTTCATATGGGAGTCAAGGCAGGTGGGTGAATACTGGAGGCAAGAATGGTGGATTTGGATGATGTAAAAAAGTAAGGAAGGATGGATGGATGGATGGATGGATGGATGGATGGATGGATGGGGTAGTTGTTGGATTAACAGATGGATGGATATTTGCTTAAGGTAAACAATCCAATCCTAGCTTCTCCTCCATCCAACAGGCTTTCGTACAATTCCCCAGTTTTGCAGTACAACTACAGCAGCTCAGGAATATTGCCGCTTGGTCACACATATTCCACATCCAGATGCTTAAAGCCATAAATCAAACGTAATATGCATTCGTCTGAGTAAAAAGTATTTCAAAAGCATAAAAACATATGGTGATGCACGCACCGACTTGCTCCGCGGGTGTTTGTCGAATGTATTTATTCGCAAAGACATTTCCCAGGTGTGCATTTTGGTGAGTGCAGAATGAGCGTAAGGCTAAATTTATGGGAACACCCAGCATGCGACAACAGTGTTTGGCACCTGCGGCCGTATACTCGGACTGGGCCAAGTCTGTGTTTCTAAATGTGTGCGCGGACCGAGCGGTGGCCCGAAAAGTCAAGGAGATAATGCAGAAATAATGTGAAAGATCAAATATGTTAAAGCCATAACCAAATCGCCACAGTTTATTCAGAAGAAATGGAATTACTCAAAGGAACAAGCAGGATTATACACCCGCGTCACATTTAGGAACAATAAAGGTGCATCCACATGCACTTTTTTGTTTTTTCAGGACTACAGGTTCACATCACTTTATATGCAGGTATCCGTTAAACAAAGTCAGTTATTTTATTTGCCGTTTAAAGAACCAATGAATACGTAAACAAAGGCAAATTCTTAGAAGTATTACAAGGAAATGCACATTATTATTTTGTTTCAGAAAAAGTTACCTCTTTTGACTATAAAATGGTACAAAAATAAAAACTTCTTTCTCTGCACCAGCACTCAATTCCTAATCAGTGTGAAAAAACACAATTGAATTTGCAAAAGAAGGTGAACAATCACGTTTAGTTTAATGCAGTTTCTGTTTGCTGTAAATGCTGCAGAGCTCTGTGTCAACTGCAGCAGAAACTGAGTGTTTGGAGGCAAGGATGATTCAACCCTTGGCCCTCGGAGAAATGGCTATTTACTAAACCGTAGAAAAGAGTGACAGCTCCGCTGCTCTCAGACAAAGCAATGTCTTACTTAATTGCAACTGAAACCCCACAATAAACAGTGATTAAGGTGAAGCGGAACATCTGTTGAATGTTTTATTAGTCTGGTTTTCATCGCACAACTAAAATGGCTGAAGGGCTTGTGATATTAAAGAACATTTACTATTGTTTCCAAAAACATCATACCAGTTAAAACACATTGTCCTAATTGTCTCTTAATAACGCTCTTAATTTAAAGAACTGAAGTTTAACGATGCCTTGTGTTAGTTATTATGGGAATGAGTTTAACTGGTCATGTTACAGAGCTGACCAGTCTTGAAGTATTGAGCCACCCCTTGTTTGATTTGCATATTTGTGAATCTAACAAAATTTGATCATTTCACAAATTGTGTTCAAAAAGTGAAGTTCCAGTGTTATACAGATTTACTGTATTTGACAGTGAAATATTTTAAGTACACAGTTGAAAGAAGATTATAGAACACTTTAAAAACACATCAGGGCTCAAATGAAAAAAAAAAAAAATCAGGGAAAGGGTAATGTTTTCGGAATAAAAGGATGCCACAACATTTAATGAAAATGAGACCCATCAACCCACAGTGGGCTTAATCCAAAGTCAGAAAGAAAGTGAGACTGAAGAACTGATGCGGCAGGCTGGTCCAGTTTGCTGAAACGTCATTGCAGCAACTCAAAATGGTCCTCAATAGCTAGTTTTGCCTCCCGCATGCCTGTCTGCATGCCTGGCATGCTGCATATGAGATGAAGGCTTGGTGTCCTGGGATATCTCCTCCCTGATCCTGAGCAGGGCATCACTGAGCGCTTTCAGCAGCGTTGCACTGAGTTGGTGTCGTACTAGAAAATTAAATCTCCATAAACATCTGTCAGGAAGTGCTATTAGATTTTCTGGTAGATAGCTGAGCCGACATTGGACTTAAGAAAGCACAGCGGTTCAACAAATGACAAGGCTTCCCAAATCATCACAGTCTGTGGAAACGTCCCACTGGACCTCAAGATACTTAGACTTCTGTTCCTCCTTGCTCCTACTCCAGGCTCTGGGACCTTGATTTCCAAATGAAATGCAAAATGGACTGTCATCTGGAAAGGGGTCTTCCAGGTCTTTTTCTGTGTAGCCCATGTAAGACACGCATTACATTGTCTATGGCTTAGAAGTGGCTTGACAAAAGAAACGTGCCAGTGGCAGACCCGTGTTCTCCATACATGTCTTTGTGGTAGCTCTTGAAGCTCTGACTTTAGCTGGTCCACCGCTTTACTTATGAATCTGCCTAATCTCTTGAACTGGCTCTGGTGCACAATCATCTCCAGGGTTTTGCTTTTAGTTTTGAACCGATTTCTGACACACTTATCCTTCCACTGAACTTTCTATCATTATCCATGGATACAATCTGAACAAACAGCTTCTTTAGCCTTTGTGGCTTAGGTTCCATGTGTGAAAATGCGCTGTAGTGTACTACACTGATCTGATTTCCTTAAATTGTTGAGGAAAATACTGCCCACCATGGCAAGACAAGGTAGGTTTTCAACATTTAGATCTTTAGGAATGATTTTGTTTGTTACAAGGTACGATACAATGTTGGGCAAACTCTTATTGCTTACATTCTTTATAGATTACAAACAGTAATAGTAACCAAAGGCATACAATCAATTTCAGTTATAAGGGTTGTTTTTAAGACATGGCTCATCCCTTGAGTTATGTGACTTTTATATTTGGCTTTTGAGTATGTTTAACAAACAGAGAAAATTAAATAGAGAAAATAGACCTCAGAAAGCTCACAGAACTATTACTAAAGACAACCTTGAATTACTGATCAGGATCTTTGGACGCCAAATATAAAGAAATGAAAGATGACTCAATCCTTCTATGCAGCACTATTTGTACAATTATATTATAGTGTAAACTTTGATCTATCCTGTTAGTGCTCTCATGTCTCAATATACCAAAACAGTTTTGCATTAATCTGTCAATCACTTAATGTTTGAACAAAGTATAACAGATCTGCAGTTAAAGATCTTATGTTTATCTCTTGAATTATTTAAATAAGAGATCTTTTTTTGTTGCCCTCTCTCGGGCTCTCATCCTTTTGACCTATTATGGCCATAAAGTGGGAGCCGTGCAATACCACGAACAACTGCTTGTACAGATTATACTATTCCCTTCTTATGGGAAAGATTGCAAACTGCAGTTCATTGTATCTATAAAACGGCATAATTAAATCGATAAACCTGTTAAACATTGTACAAACCGCATTTCACAGCCTATTTTACACCATATAAATAAATAAATACATCAGTCTAAAAAAATTATTATAATCTGGTCAATATTGAAATTACAATTATTCTTCATGCATTCTCATTACATTTGGAAATACATTGCATTGTTAAAATCTAACGAAGCAAATTACAAGTTAGTTGCAAAGTAAAGTATAGCAAAGAATTTTTCTAATTATTGTTTTTCGGCTATAAAATTGTTCTTGTGACAGATTGGACCCAAAATTAAAACTTAATTATAACTTAAATACAAACCAAGTTAACTACACAGCCCTAATCTAAAGCAAATATGCTACTATGATAAAGGTATTTTTGCTTTATTTTATAACAGAAGCTGATACGTTTTGGAGAGTACAATCGATTAAAGCGAATCTTGGCGGTTTTGTGCAATCATTGCTAACAGATGCATCTTTGCTGCAGGAAAGAGACAGATTGCTCCTCTGAGTCTTTGGCAGCCCTGTAATGTTTATTATCATATTATTTTAAGTCAAAACAGGGTTAGTTAAGAATACTGAGCAGCAGTTCTGCTTTAATAACTCTTGCCATCTGATTCAGTTTAATTGCAATCTGTATATTATTACAATGCTGATCCTTTCTCCAGACCTGCCTTCAAGATGTTCTGACAGGTGGAGCTGTAACGTGCCGGGCCAAGCTCGGCTGGAGTCCTTTCACACCATTTAAGCGATTTCCAGGTCAAACAAACTCACATGTGCAGGCTGTTTAAAGCAAGGACACCACAGCCATGTGGAAGCCATAGAGAAGGGAGGGGGGATACTGCACAGGGGTTGAGACTGAGGGAGGATGGAGTGATGAAAGAATAGATGTTTGTTTGTGTGGAGGGACGTATACAACATGGAAAACATTGTTGACATAATGTATGAAGGAGGACATGTTTATTAAGAAATGCTGCAAGAAGACGCTTGCAAAGAAACTCTTAGCAGTGAACCTAGAAATATATATCTATATATCTATATCTATATAGATATAGATATATATGCTGGCTGGAAAAAATGAAAATGTGGAAAAAAACAAAGCTAACATGCGGAAAAAACAAAGCTGACATGGGGAAGGCGGCGTTTCCCGCAGGAATTTGCTTAGGCGAGGCGGTGAGTTGGCGGCCGGAACAAGTTTCACGCGGATGACTGGCGGAGCGGGGGGGGGCGGAGCGGGGGCACGCGAGAAAGCAACAACAAAAAAACGTGTGTTAACGTCAAATAAACATGCAAGCATATCGAGTTAGCAAGCATTTCAGTTTAAAGTTCTTCCAGCAGCGAATATGACAGAAACAAGTTAGTTGTAACCACTGCCAAGTTAAACCTTCTTATCACCGGAGCACCTTGAGCTTAAAATATCACTTAAACGCCAAAAACACTGTAGACATCACCAAACAATTCAATGACTCAGAGAAGCTAACCAATGTAATGGCGAAGTGGATAGCTACTGTAGACCTTTTTTTGTGCTTCACACTTTGGTATTGAACATAAAATGGTAATGCTGCTCCCTGCTGTTACCTCAGAAATTGCCTGTTTTTGGTAGATTTTTTCCCCATAAAGAGAATTTCCTGTCAGTGGCAATAAGCTTTAATTTATTATTATTGCTATTTTTTGTTTTACATGTGTAAGTTAAGCTTTACACTAAATATGTGTTACTGATAAGTGCTACAAATGTTACAACACTTTTGTTCATATGGCAGCAGAACATTAAAATAAAAGTGCTCTTTACACTACTTTTGAATTCATTCTTGGAGTTTGTAAATACAATGCGATTAATCATGATTAATCAGGCAAATTATGCGATTAATCGCGATTAAAGATTTTAATCGTTGCCCAGCCCTAAAAATTAGTATTACTTTATATGTAAATGCTTAATACCATGTCTATCTTTGTGTAAGAGGCAAAAAAAATATTTCGGCAGGAAATATTTATTTATTTACACATTGTGTAAACATCAGGACGTTATGATTAGCGATTTAGCCATCATCGGCCAGAGTTTTATGGCACCAGGATGTTTTCATTCCAATTCTGAAAAGTGCTTGAAAATAAAAAATAAAAATATTTTTTGTACAATGCATGGGACTAGTGTCATTGCAAAATTGCATATTAAAATGCCCAAATAGGCTTTTACACTTTCAGAAATAAAGAGCACTAATCTCCAGTTGAAACTATTGAAAGCATATATATATATATAAAAAATATTCAGGAGTTTGTGAGAGATTGCTGCAAAGCCATGGACAATGCAGACGACTCTCCCTGTGGCTCTACGCTTCTCCAGGAGTGAATGCTGCTTGTCGGGACTTTGATGCAATCAACTGGTTCCCTTATATAGGAAATTTTTTGACCAATCTGTATAATCTAACCCAATCTGTATAATATGATTGAACTTGACTTTGTAAAGTGCCTTGAGATGACATGTTTCATGAATTGGCGCTATATAAATAAAATTGAATTGAATTGAAAATTGTGACGTATGACAAATACTCAGGTGATGTGTGTGTTTTAACTTCTGCTGGTAGTGATGCTGAAAACAGTGAGATCTTGCCCACTACTGAGTTACAGAAAACCAGAAATCCATGATGATTTCTTCCTTTAATGCGTCAGGCCTTTTTTTTTTTTTTAATATCTGTTTTTTGTTGTTGTGTGACATGTGAGTATGCCGAGCAGAGGTGACCCCAAGGTTTTAGGCCTTTAACTGCAAGCCATAAATGTTTACCTATGAGATCAATGTGTTTCCATAACACTGTGACAACATGTGGCTGGTTTCTCTCCATCAGAGTTCACCTTGACGTTGTGTTACGTAGTCCTATGCGCGCTCGTGTAAGCATTTCTGCTTTGTGAAAAAAGACAGAATGTGTGTGTGTTTATATGTGACTGCGGCCTAAGAGCTCCCTGTGCAGGGAAGCAGGCGAGCAGCTGCTTTGGCCCCCTCTTTTGTTGGCTAGAATTTACAGTGGCTTTGGCTCCATGAAATATTTACGAGCTCCCAAAACACCCGCTCTCACACACACGGTGCATTTTAGGACCGAGAAACAAAAAAACCCACCTAGTGTACTCTTCCTGTTAAAAAAATAACATAAATTGTACACCCTCCACAAGAACAGAGACCTAAAAGTAAATTGGAACAAAAATCTGCACAGTTGAAGCAAGCAATTGATGACAATGGAATTTACTTAAAGGAGCAATTAGCGAAATTTCACCACTAGGCGGGCCATTGAGCAGTCTGTAGACCAAAACAAGATGTATGACAAGCCACGCCTCTCTTCTCTCCCACCACTCCAGCTCCAACCCGGCCGCCACTTTCCTTCCGCCTTCTCACCCGTCGCCTCGTTTGCGCATATTTGCAAAGAACAAACAGATAAACAGCATCACCTTTCAGAGGAACATGTCTAGTGAAGAAGTTAGTAACTCATCATTTTATAATGCTGTTAGCAAGAGAACGTTTCCATCTGCTAGACGTGCTCGCGTCCATTTTGGCTCCTATGCTACAATGCTGTGTAGACCGGTCCAGCAATGTAATGAAGAGACCGGAGAACAACCCAGCGATGGTGTGTGATGTCATACCATATTCTATCTAAAAAGATACTTTTAGTTCTTCACAAAACTATTTTTTAGTTCTATCAAGAAAATGACATTTTGCTTATTCCTCCTTTAAACGTATAAAGCCCATCCAGGCTAAGTGTTAAATATAAACACAGCCATGAAAAATCTGATCCCTCTGTTTGGTATACTAGACATTTACAATTGCAATAACCTTGGTGTCTATGCATAGCAGGTGACAGAGTAGATTTAAATGTGAAACAAATGGAAATACAACACTGAACGTTTAACAGCTAGAAATGGACTAAGAACTGCAACATCTGTCTATAGTATTAAATAAAAGTAGTAATTTTGCATTTTTGTAACTACAAAAATCCTCCCAGACAAATAAATCAGACATGTGGCATTTGAATGAGAGACATCCATTTCTTCAATACAGTTTTTATCCTTATGTTGCTTTGCTGGCCTCGTTGAGATGCAAAGGCGGAAAGTTGTATGAGGCGCCAGCCTCGCTACAGTTCAGATAAACAGGAGAGTCAGGGAAGAGGGGCTCATTTCAATGTTTACTTCACAAGTGACTATACGGCAAAGACAAAATTAAACACCAAATTTAATAAAATAAAAAATTAAAAGGGATTTTGATTACTTACAGTGAGAATTAAATATGAACCCAGGTCGGAGACAAGCAGCAGAAATGAATACGCAAGCAACAAAATATTACTTTGTTCTCATAATACACAAATTATGAAGTGCTTACTGCGCATGTCTAGGGTTGGTGGACCTGTAATCCTGAAGTTTGTGAAATTAAGGACTCTGGGTACACCACAAGGCCAGAAGAGGGAGCTAAGCAGTCGCAAAGTTCACCTATGCCTTGGCCCGGCTCTGTTTGACATTTCTGGAGCACCCTTGAAGTTCAGAGTCTGGCTTGTTTTGTAAGGCCGCAGGACTTAGTTAACTTTTCTCTTGTCGAGAGGCAGTGATATTAGAAGTTTCTTGCAACTGACCCAAGCAGCAAAAATCTCTGCTTAGCCCAATGACTGAACAGATTCCCTCATCTACTAGTTTCAACTGGACATTAGTGCCAAACGGACTATTTGATCTATTTTAAGGTGAGCATTAAATCAAGTACCATTTGTGTATTTGGATTCATAAAGGTTTGAATAGCCACACATATGAATTATAAAAGGGCTTAGTAATAGTAAACCAAGACTTACTTTCTTATGATGGACTTCCTCACTGAAAGCCCATCTTCCAGATCTGCCTCATTGGCCATAAAGAGCAGTCTCTTCCCCGACTGATCTACACCAACAAAGTCCCTCTGCTCAGCTGGTAAAAAACACATTACAACACAATACACATTAATACAAATGTATCAAATGTCACAGCACTGACCATTTTCTTCATCTGCAGCTGGTCACAAATATACAGTTCAAAACAGATGTTCATATACACTGTATGAAAAAGCCATAACCTTTTTTTTCCCTCGCCATCTGATATTAAATTTAACAAAACTACATGAATGGCTAAATTATTTGTTCTATTTGCTAAATGCCAGAATGCATCTTATTAGAGCACATTTTATTACCTTTTTCACATTTAGACGTTTACATACACAAAGATCACTAGGGCTTTAAACAACTTGGGAAAGCCCAGATGACAGTGGCATGGCTTATTGGGTTCTGATACATTGCAATTAAATATTGCAATTAAAGGCTTAAATGTTGCACAAAGCAACTCAAGCACATTTCTTTGTATGGTGCCATGATCCAAGAAGCATTGTTCATCTGTTCTAACAATTATATTAAAACCTAAACTAGGCGGGAATGTCCACCGGTCAAACCATTCAGGAAGGGTCCTGTGTCCCAGAGATTAGCTTTGGTGTGAAACATGTGCATCACTCCCAGAACGAAAGCAAAAGATCTTCTTAAGATGCTGGTTTAGGTTGGTAAGAGACTGTTATTATCCACAATGAAACGAGTTCTGTGCGAATATGGGTCAGTCCGAACGGAAAAAAAGGCCATTGCTCCAAAAACAACAGAAAAAGCTAGATCACAGCAAATGCACTCAGGAACGAAATATTGAACCAATATCACATCGGCCAGGAAGTGAAAGTTTGGGCACAAATTGGTCTAAATGGACAACAACCCTATGCATACCGATAACTTAGTTAAAAGTGGCTTACGGACAACAAAGTCCGTGTTTTCTGGGGTGTTACCATAAAGCCCCGATCTAAACCCCATAGACAATGTGGGCAGAGCTGAAAAGCTGTGTGCATGCAAGGCTGCTGTTTTACCAGTTCTGACAGGAGGTATGAGCAGAAATGAGAGCAAACTATAGGAGAAACGTATGGAAGGACACGCCACATGTTTGACACAAACTATACAGTTTAAAAGGGAATGCTAAGAAATCTATAGAAACGTTTGAGTATAAAGAAAGTAATAGAACTATTTCTATTATTCTGGATTTTAGTAAACAGAAAAAAATGGATAGCTTTTAATTAGAGTATAATACATGAATAGTTTTTACTAGCCCAAAATCTATTAAAAAAAATCAATTTTCACTGCTCTTACTTAATTTTAGATTTTTTGTTAATGATAAAATAACATTTTCAGAATAAATACACTACTCATAAAAAAATGAAAGGAAGACTTTTTAATCAGAGTATAATATTAAGTCAGCTAAACTGCAGGAATATTGATCTGGTCAGTTCAGCAGTAGAGGGGGTTGTAAAACAGTGTCGGCCGTTTTGGTGCTGATGAAATCAATGACAGGTTCCCTAAAGGGGCAACAACACGACAGCTCCAAAAACAGAAAAGGTGTTGCAGGTGGAGGACAGTTTTTCCTCCCCATTTTGCTTTGACTGCTTTTCTGCACTTTTGCATTTGACCAGGCTCGGCGTGATAATTATAACTTTCATCAATTTATGGGGCTTCACATTTCCCATTTCACATCATTATGGATATTATGCATGATTTTTGTTTCCAATTCAGATCAAATTTGTCTTCAAAGTGTTTCTTTAATTTTTTTGAGCAATGTGTTTCTGCTGACCTTACGCGGGAAACGTCTGATTTACTGTCAGAGTGAAAAAAAAAACAAGGTTGTGTCTTTTAATTTAATGTATGCAAACATCTGGCTTGAACTGTATCTAAAAACCATCATTTATCTGGCCTACAGCAATAATAAGACTAAAAATATCTCCTGCAGTCACTTGTGTTCCTGTTACCTGTCCTTTTCTTCCCTTTCTGGCCCGGCACCGTCTCCGTGAACTCATAGGCTTTGCTCATTAACATGGCCAGAGTTGCATTGTGGGCTCGGAAAAGATCGACCACCTCATGAAGCGCTACGTCGGTTATAAGGTCACAACTCACCACCAGGATGTCGGTCTGTAGAGAGATGTTGGAGACAGAGAAAAACTGTCAAGACAGTCTTTTGTCAAAATGGACGAAAACATCTATAACTCACTGCATCCAATGTTTAAAAAAAAAAAAAAAAAGAAGCTTGATAGGATTTAGTCACAAAATATCTCTTACATTGTTTAACAACACATTTAAAAGTGACAACACACAGTGTGGGAGATATAACCGTAGATTCAGATTGTGGTGCAAATTCTGCCCAATAGTCATGCACAGACATATTCATGCTCCTGAACTAGTTTTTACGGATGAAACACTTCAAAGTTTCCATGACTACCCTGGGAAAATGTGGTCGCATCAATTTGTAAATGTTGCAGCTTTAGAATAAAAATTAGCGTTAGGCTCATATTTGGCCATTCAAAGGCAGCAGATGCAAGCAGAAGGCACTGAAAGTAAAGTAGGAAGATTTCTACCTAGGAGCACAAAGCCTTCAATGTAGCTGACTGCATAATTGTGCAGGAAAGGCTTTTTGAAGACGTTTTAGAGTTCAAATCGTGCAAGAGGAACCTTCAGAAAAATCTGATTAAGTTGTTGCCACTTTGACAGATTTTCTTTTATTCCGGAGACAGTAGCTGATGATCTGTTTGCGCTCAGCAGGAAAGGCGTTTCTGTCTGTAACAATTTGTCTTTTTTATGCTGTCCTTAAAGCAGATGAAGTGAGATGCATCTTCCTTTAGACCTTCACAATAAGAGCCTTAATGATATATGCCGTGTTCTGGACTTCATATAATCCTATGTCGCAGACGCACACATTACCGGAGTTGTGTTGTTGTTGCCTTTGAGTAAGGTGTCACACATTAGGATTTTTAAAGTTTATGTCAAGTTTTATATATTTCAATGTAAACGTCAGTTGAGTTTGACAGAAATATACTTGTGCAAACTGGTTAAAATCTGTTCAGATAGTTCTTCTGCTTAACTTAATCACATGTTTTTTTAATTTAAAAGCTATTTATTTGCGTAGAAATCTCTTTTAAAGCAATTTGCAATGTGTTCTTTCCATATCACAAACATAAACATACAGGGGGAAAAACATAGAAATGAATAAAATAAATTTCAGAGGGAGAACTATTATTACTGGTTCAGTATGTGTACTGAACCAGTATGTAGACTACACATTTATGTAAATGGCGACAATGGGATAGGTAAACATGTCTTGCTCGAGACATGAGGACTGTGTAATGTTCAGCCATGAGCATAATAGTGAAACAGACAAATTGCTGAATAAAGAGAATAATCTGCTCCTTGTAGATTATCTTTGGCTTTATATCAAAGCAATTTGAACAAGGGTGACTAATGCATTCATTTTCTTCTGTAGGTTTAATGTTTTTAAGCTAAATTTTAAAACTAGATGATATTCAGGACGAATAATCATAGTGCACCTTTTCATTAGCTAAGCAGTTTTGGACTATTTTTCTTTTTAGCGTTTATTCATCATTTGAGGTTTTTAACAGTCTGCAGACGTGTTTATACAAAACCTCACAGGGACTTTGCTTTCTCTCCCTCATGTTTAGCTGCTGCCAGTATTCCTGTTATTCGGTCACAGACAATAGCTGAAACAAGGTATTCAAAGCAACAGATGTTTTAAAATCTAAATAAATACACAGCCTGTGAATTCCAATCAACGCTCTAATCTTCCACCAGCAGCAGGAAGTATGCATGTGGGTGTGCCTGCGTTTGTGCATCTGTGTTATCCATTTGTCTGTCCAACGATGAAGGCTGTCAGCATGTGAACTAATCCCACCATTAGCACCAGACGCCTTAACGACAGAGACATGGTTGCTCTGTTTGTTGGAGGAAACACAGTTTGAGAGAGGAAAGCACACAGAAGTACATCAAGGAAAAAAAAAAACAGAACCTCACAATTTATTTATTTGACGACCACCTCCAGGATGAATCGGCAAACCTCCAAAGTCAATTACTAAACAACAATATTCATAACATTTTACTTTCTGTTGTACCTGTAAAGCTGTGCTACCGACTCACTGCACAAAAAATACATTTAATTAAATGTTCTGTATCTGGCCGAAAACAACAGACATGTTGCATGCCATTGGATTTAATTGTCTTAGGTTTTGAACCAGAAATGGATAAATACATGGAAGCTGTCATTTCAATGGTGAAACTTAATAATAAAGGCTGCAAAAATGTGTTTTGTTACCCAGGAACTAGTAGTGAACTAATCATGAACTAACTACTAGATAACATTAAATAATGAGGACTAATCACATACTAATTACTTATTACCATTAACCAATGATGAACTAAGTGAACTACTAGTTCAATTAAACTAATAATGAACTAATAGTGAATAAACTACTAGCTATATTTGACTAATGATCAACTAATCATGAGCAAAATACTAGTAAATATTAAATAATGAGGAACTAATCATGAATTAGTAGTTAACATAACTAATGATGAACCAATAGTGAACTAATTACTAGTTACAATTAACTAATGATGCAATTATCCAAGTATTAAGACACATATGGATACACCAATATGTAGATCAGTAAGCAACCTGGGGTTAAGTGCCTTGCCCGGGGACAAATCAACAGGAGGAATTGGATTGGCAGGCTGACTACTTTTCTCTCTGAGCCACAGTCACCCCAACAATGATCATCCTGAACTATTTGCTGGTTAACTATTAACTAATGAGTTAATTAATGTTGTGCCAGATGCTCATCAGAACAAGATGCTTTATTATTGGTTAATGGTTGCCAACTAATAAACTGAACATTGTTGAGAAGAGCCTCATTATTAGTAAAAAATATATATAGTGAGCGTAATCTTGAACAATTTTATAATGAAGAGGCTCTGGAATAAATGATTACAAGCTTTTCATTTGTGTTTCTAATTGTCAGTTCATGATCATTTCATTATTAGTTAGTATCTAATTGAATGTGTAATTAACGATTAGTTAATCAGTTAATGTTTCCAGCTCATGATTAATCCTGTGCTTTTTCTTAAAGGTTTATCTTTGTGGACTTTATTAGAAAGTATTACGATTCTGCAAAATGTTTATCTGCTGCATTTCTGATTCGGTATGACTATTTTTTCTCGACAATTTTGTGAAACACTGCTCTTATTCAAGCCCGTTCCAGAACTCTAAACGGGCATGTGGCGATGATTTAATTTGAACGATAAAGAGTTCAGAGATGTTCTTTGTGTGTATTCCAAGTGAGAGCAGTATCAGCAGGATTAAGGGTCATCGAGGTAACCGAGATTAACTTCAATCATAAGCTCGATCCGGACCCGGCAACAGGAAGCGGCCTGACTAAAGCTGGAGGTGTCCGCAGAAGATCTACAGACTCAGATCTTTCAACTCTGCTCTGTCTCTCTATCACACGCTGACAAGCGTGCACACATGTTCAGAAACAGAGCACAAAAGCATGCGCACATGCATGCACATGCATTCGCACATCAATGGACAATAGCGTGCTTACACAGAGGCCACACACACACCCACACACTGAGGCGACAGCGGAGTGGAGTCAGCTGGAGAGGCAGAGGCACTTTGGCCTTTCCGCAGCCAGGATCAGGGGACAGGTCAGGACCACACACACTGGTGCTTACAAAATCTCACACAGACACATACTTATCCAAGTGGTAGGTGACTTCAACCCAGAACTACGTACGCAATCCTGACCTACCACACACACACACACACACACACCCCAAACAGTAATGTATAAAAGATTTTTGCTGTATCAAAAATAAATTTGTGTCTGACACAATACGTTTTTATATCTGCCAGAAATTATTTTACAACAATTTAATTTTATCACTTACTTTGAGTACTTGGATTCAAAATATATATATATATATGTTTTTCTCTTAGAGAAACTTGAAGGTAATATCAGTCTAATATAAAATAATTTAAGGCAGCCAGCTGAAAGCGGCCAACTCTTTGCCTGAATGCTGCTACGGTTTTAAGTAACTTACGGACTGTTTGTGGTGCAACGTTTGGGATTTATCGTATCCTGCAACACATTTAATAGTTTGCACTTTCAACCTAAAAATAGTTTGATTTCTTTGTCACAGGCAAACACAAAGTAATGCGTGATTGTGAAGTGAAAAATAAAAACAAAATTTATGTATATGTATAAAGGTCTGAAAGGTGTGGCTTGCAAATATATTTAGCAAAATTTAGTGACACCAATTGCATTCAGAAGTCACTTAAATAGTTCGTTGAGGCTACCTGTGTGTAATTTTATCTCAGAATAAATCCAGCTGTTCTGTGAAGGCCTCATAAGTGTTTTGTTTTTTTTAGAACATTGGTGAACAAACATGAAGAGCAAGGAGCAGTAGAGCAGCGGTTCCCAAACTTTTTTAGCCACGCACCCCCTTCTGTGTCTCAACTGGGTTGACAC
Source organism: Fundulus diaphanus (assembly GCA_037039145.1). Classification (NCBI taxonomy): domain Eukaryota; kingdom Metazoa; phylum Chordata; class Actinopteri; order Cyprinodontiformes; family Fundulidae; genus Fundulus; species Fundulus diaphanus. The sequence goes on along the minus strand of CM073133.1, from coordinate 31,595,961 downwards.
ACCCCCAATCTTCAAAAAAATAAAATAAAATGCAGTTACAGTTTCAACTCAACTATCATAACAAAGGTTATGGAAATAAAATTAGACCATAATTTGAATTAAATTGCAATAAAGTTACACACAACATCCACAACGCTCCATAAAGAGGTTATTAATCAGATAAATAAAAAGTTATTTCCTGATTGTTTCACAGCAGGTAAAACACGCCCATGGCAACACACCTCAGCTCCCTGCAGCCCCCACCACCGGTTGCCGGTTTCCCTGTTCCTGTCTGAATACACGATAAAACCGCATCTTTAAAATGAACTGCACCTATCTGAATCACAATGAAAATTATTACAGCTCTGTGCGTGAGCAGAGTCAAGAAACCGCGTCTACCACTAACTTTCCCACCAGCAGCAGCGGCAGCGGATGTGCGCATCAGTGCTCGTAGCCGGTAGAGTCACAGTAGCATGAGCAGCGCTGTGTGTAGGTGCTGCGCGATCGATAGAGAGACCGAGTCACTCAATTTAATCTTGGAAATAAAACAGCAGCCAGGAGAGAGAAAGAGACATTTTCTGATTCTCGCGCGTTTTCTTCTCCCGGATCCGTTGCAATTCTCTCCTCTGTTGCCCCCAATTCCACTCTCTCTTGGATCCTCTCCTCCTTCATCACTAACTTTGACCTTAGATGTCTCACCTGTTTGACAGTTTCCTTGATTTCAGCCAATTGAGCATATTTGCCAGAGTGAATGAAGTAGAGACCACAAGCTAGATGTGCATATACAGCACAATGTGTATATTTCATCTTAAAATGAAGCGTAGAAGATTTCTTCTAAATAAATACATTTTCGTGTGAATACTGTAACGTTCTGTTATGACACCCAAGCACCGGACCGAGGTTTTACTGCTAACATTTTAAGACGAACAGCACAGGACAGCTTTCACCCCGCCAGTCCCCCTGAACCACCACTCCTTCCCTGGAAGCCACACATTTCTGTCGGTATAAACCCAAAGCAACCTAACTTAAAGAAACGCTAAGTGTGCAACAGCACTTAGCAATAAAGTCTAATATGGATAATTACGAGACATTTTTATTTATTGATTAAATTTACAGTTTTTGATTTTAATCTTTACAAAGGAAATGTTTATTTACACGTCTTTATGGTGTGGGGGAAAAAAAACACTGTCAGACCGCCATTACAGTTTTCATCACACTTTGGGAATCCCTGCAGTAGAGAAAATTGTGGAGAAGTTTAAAGCAGGGTTAGGTTGTTGAGCAATACTCAAGCTTTTGAATGTCTCGCAGAGCACTGTTTAATTGATCGTCTGAGAATGGAAACAGTAGCACAACTGTAAACCTACTAAGATATGAGCATCCACCTAAACTGACAGGCCTGGCAAGGAGAGCTTTACTGAAAGAAGCAGCTCAGAGGTAACTGGAGGAGCTGCAAGCAAAGATCCACAGCACAGGTGAGATAATTTGCTGGCAGGACAAAAAAAAAACTACAGAACCATGTTAGGCACTCATGTAAAAGAAGGTGCTCTGATCAGATGAGTCAAAAATGTAGCTTTTTGGCCAAACTAACCCCCTGATCATGTAATGCCCAACTTAAAAAGTGGAGCAATGGGCTGTTAGGGTGCTTTTCTTTAACATGCACAGGTAAGCTGGTTAGTGTTGGTATGAAGATGGATGGAGATAATTCAGAGCAATCCTGGAATAAAACCTCTCAGAGGCGGCAAAAGACTTGGGAAAGGGTGCGGAAGTTTAAATGCCAGTGGGATAACAACACCACACGTACATCTAGAGCCAGAATGAAATCGTTTAGATCCCAAGAACATTCATGTGTTAGAAAGGCCTAGACCTGAATCAAGGAAGTTCTGGCAAGAGTTGAAAATCGGTGCTCGCAGATGCTCTCCGTCCAATCTGAAACGAGCTCGAGCGATTTTGAAAAGGAGAATCGCCGAAGGTTTCAGCAAAGCTGGTGGAACCAAACCCCCAAAGACCCGCAGCTGTAACTGCAGCAGAAGTAGCTCTACTAACGACTAAATCAGGGGACGCATACTAACGCGTGCCACACATTTTTCTTTGCTAGAAATTTTGAAAACCATTTCACCCTTCATAGTTATTCCCTATTTTATGTTGCTTTACCAATAATTACAAAAAAATACATAGAAGCTTGTGGCATTAGCTTCGTGTGTACATCAACACAGATGATGTCTGATACTTTGTTTCTCTTTCTTTGAAATAAACTGTTTACTAGCGTCTCCCTAGCAACTACATATTTTTTACAAATAGATATATCTTGTCTTACACTGCCATTTAGCTAACAACATTTGTCCTAAAGCAGAGCAAAGTCTTCAAACTGGCTTAAATTTTCCTTTCAACACATCAAAGATTTCCATTCAAATTTCAAATATTAGCGTTTAGTTTGAACAAACAGCTCCTAAAAAGGAAACAAAAGCATGACAGAAAGCATTGAGTGTGTGAGCTATACAATGAAAACAGATACTCAGTCTTGTATGTTTGCAGTACCTCTCTGCTCCATCTCTTTCTCCACCTTTTCTCTCGAGTCTTAAAAGCCGCCTAACATTTGTAGACCGAAGGAGGAACTTTGAATCGGAGTTTTCAATGTGCGTTTGGTTCTTTTGGCTCACGTACCCTGACTTTCCGACATAATTAAACCTGAATGATAGTAAAAAAATAAAAATAAATGTCAGGGAGGGTTTAAGCATACAAAGCAAAAAGAGCATGTTAAGTACTCCTTTCACTAGTTTGGCTTTTTTCTCAGAGATCCAAGCATTAATCAGCATATCCGTCCACCTTTGTGCAACTACGGTGTTTGGAGAGTGAACAAATCAAAATATGCTGCCCGTAATCTCTCTTTTCATTAATCAAGAGGAAGGACCCACTGTGCTCACTCTAAGTGTACATTGATTCCTGTAAGTATTTTGTTTTTAGCTTCAACCAAATCCCCTCATGGAACGGTGTTTGCCAATAGACACAAGTAGGTGTGTCGGGGTTTCTATGCCGCGCTGATGCATCGCTTTGACAGATGGGGAGATCTGTCTGCCTGGATTTGGCAGGCCATGGGTACACTTCTTCACTCATCACCTCGCAGAGTGTGAGTGTGTGTAACTCAATGCCTCTAATCTGGTGAACTGCTTGGAGGATTAGAGTCTGAGCGACTCTCAATAGGAGCAAGCAGTGGCTAGTTTGGCTTAAGTGTGTTTATACGAGGACATGCACAGTTTTGATCAAGGAAATCGTCAGGAGTAACAACACCCATCTGTACGGGCATGTCCTGGAAAATGTGCGTAACACTTTACAACATAAAATTCATAAATAACATATATCCAAAAATAACATTCACACAGTAGAATTTGTAAAAAATGAAAAAAATAAATAAATAAATACATAAAAATCTGTGTAAAACAATTTAAAAAAAGAAAACAATCTAATTAATAATTCAAAGATCTAGTGGGCAACTAAGAGAAATGCTTTCAGCACAGAAATGACAAAAAACAACGCTGAGACAAAAGTTACTTAAACATAGATGTAAAGTTCTTAAATTAGTTGTAATCTGGCCTTTGCTCATCTTAAAGTCACTATATTCAAAATACTGAAACTTTAACCAAGCAGTCAGTTTCCTTTCATTTCTGCAATGCCATAAACAAAGTGAATATGGAAGAAATATAACAAATATTTCCCTGAGTACTTTCAACCCTGATATACAGGATGAAAGAGAGATGCAGTTTGATACCTAGGATGGGATCTGTTCTGTGCTGTACCTGGCTTTTCCCATTATATCTGTCTATTGTGTTTTATTATAATAAAACATGAACTGTACAGAGAATTGGAAATGTAAGAAAACGCAATATGAAGCAAGTTCTTAATGAGGTATATCAAAACACAGTTGAAGCGAGCCAACGTTAGCCTGCCACTTCAGCAATCTCCACATGCAAGGGCCCTCAGCAAAAGAGATGTATGTTCATCCAGATTACCTCCATGTGCAAAGTCTGATTTAATTTTTTTTTAGAAATAAAATTTAAAGCCACTAGTGTTTTAGATAAATAGTGATTAGAACTTTATAGCTGCTTTGTCAAACCCAGCTAAACCCCTGTTGAAGTAAAGGAAGTTAAAAATCTCCTGCAGGGACAAAATAAACTTTTTTTTTTTTTTTTTGAAAGGCAGGAAAGATAACAGTATCATTGGTGGAGTGGGCCGTACTTGTGTGTGGGTTTTTAATTCATGAAGAAGAGACAGAAATACATGACAGCTTCTTTTTCTGCCAAAATAAAATCAAATTACTGACAGGGAGATTAGCACTCAACTCCATAAAAACATTACTTGCTCTATTGCATAATAGCGCGGATTTCGAAGGGCCTTCAAGCGCAAACGAAATTGTGCATGCAAGTTTTGGATTGCACTATTTTTGAAGTTCAAAGGTAAAACGGATCTTTATGTAAAGAAGATGAGCAGCACTGGCTTGACACTTTATTTCCTAAAGCCTCACTAGACTGTAATTACCTGAGCTGATAATCATTTTTCCACAGCTGCGGAAACAGTTTCACGTTATTAGAACAAAAACATTTTAGTGTGGCAAATATTTATTATTAATATATATTAATATATATTTTACACTTTCTGTGTTTGTAGCTTCAAGTATTTGACTGTCTTAATTAAAAATAAAAAAAATAAATCAGCCAAGATAGTGGAAGTTGTAGCAAAGGAAAAAACTACAAGTAGGGCTGCATGATATCAGCAAAACATCTCATTGTGATGGTTTTTCTTAACATTGTAATAATATTATTTAGGATTAACCCATATTGTCTGGCTCATATGTTAATTTTTTTCCTCAACACAATCACCCCTGTTAGCTTTGGCATGATGACCGCTAAAACATAAATCAGTGGCAGGCCGGAGGGCAGTGACGGGCAATCAAACAGGACAAATATATTATTTACATTCAGAATTTGCCTGCATGGAACTTAAAAATATATTTTTATATATTTATATACATTATCCTACCAAATATTGCCCCTTGGAGGCTCTTTGCGATTGCTATATTGCAAAAATTTATTTTCGCAGACTGATGACGAATGCGATTTGAAATATTGTGCAGCTCAAACTAAAGCCCTGTCGAATGTAATTTCATGGCAATAAAGGAGAGTGTAAAATAGGGCAAATGTTAAAATTCACATAAAACAGGACAACTTGGACGTTCTACCACCTGCAGTCTAAAGCTAAATGGTTGCATAAAATACATAAAATAAAAGCACATAATTTCAGAATAAGTCATTTATGAATAACAATTAGGAATTTACAGAAAATGTAAAAGTGCCACAGTGAATAAATCATTAAAATAGCATGCACATTAAAATGTAGATAACAATAAACAAGCAGTGAGCAGATCAAATATTAAGAGAAAGAAAAACAAGACAAAGCAATCAAAAAGAGATTATTTCGAACACTGGGTAGAAAGAAAGGTTTTCAAGTCTGTTTAAAAGCATGTCACAGTCTGTGGAGAACCTCAGATGTGGAGGCAGAGCGTTCCACAGCCGAGGCGCAGCGCGAGAAAAGGCCCCGTCTTCTACGGTGTCAGAGCAAACCCTGGGATTGTGAAGAAGGTTGCCGTCGGAAGAGCAAAGAGTGCGTGAGAGAAAGTGAAGGGAGAGTACTTTTTTAGTTAAGATGGCGCATTGATGTACAGACAGTGGAAAGAGAGCAAAGCAATTCTGTAGGTGATCCAGGTAGAGACAGGAAGCCAGAGATATAAGCAGAGAACTGGGGTGATATGCTAGTGTTTACGCACTTCCCATCAGGATTCTGGCTGCGCTGGTCTGAAGATACTGCAGTTTTTGTATGTTCTTGCCAGGGATCCTGGTGAGAAGTGCATTGCAATACTCCAGTCTGGAGGAGACAAAGGCATGAATATGTTTCTTTTTTTTTTAGCATCAGTAAAAGAGAGTGTGGGCCAGAGTTTTGCAATATATCGGAGGTTGAGGGAATGATATTTTACAGATGTGCTTTATATGGCTTTCGGAGGTGAGCCGTGGATCTAAAATTACACCAAGATCTGGCACCGGAACGAGAAATTAATCTGGCCAGAGAAAATACTAAGAATTTCTTGTTTAATTTTTTTTTTAAAGTACCAGTTTGAATCACTTTTGTTTTAAGGTTGAAGAAATCTTGTTGCATCCAAACCTTGATCTCCTCCTGACATGCTGTAGGTGTGGAAAGAGAGGAGAATGGAAAAGCTGGAGAGGCTCATAATGATGAAGATTGAGTTGATAGGGTCTCAGATACATCTCTACCCAGTTTAAGCTACAACTGAGCTGCTGATAATATGCCAAAGTGGCAACATGTACAAATGAAGAAGAAGGGGCCCCAGAACCGATCCTTGGTGCACACCACAGGAGACAAAGTTGATATTGACCTAGCATGCCCAATAGGGACAAATTCAGATCTTTAATTCTGGCACATTTAAACAACGGTCTGTTATTTTTGTACGATTAAATGTTTGCACTTCATTTAGTAGTACATTTCTCTCGTGGTTATAAAATGTGTTTTTCACGTTTCAATGTGTTCCCAGCGGGTATTGTTTTACAAAAACAGCAGCTGACTCGGTTTGTAAGCAGTTGTCTAAAAACAGCTATATTGATCAGTTAAATGTGCACCAAAAACATTTGCTGGGAAATGTAGCAAGTTTAAATACTTTTTTGCTATCAACACCAGCTGCACCAAGATTCCTCTTTTTATTTTACAGGAGTCGAACGATCTCCGGCTCGATTGTCACTGACCGATAATTAGAACTCGTAAAATCCAATATTTCTCCAATCAGTGAACACACTATACCAAAAGTCCTCAACAAAACTGTAAGGCTTCGCTGTCTGGCTAATAATGGATGTATAATTTGACAACTTATTCATGTAGTCTGCGGCTAAGGTTAGGGGTCATGGCTAAGGGGAAGGTTGGGGAATTTACGAACTGGAAAAGCCCTCAGAGTAATGGGAGCCTGAGAACGGTGCCTGCAGCCTGATACTTCTCGGTTTCCTCCTTTTGAGCGTGCAGCCTGTCATGAAACACGCTGGAATTGGAAATGCTGCCAGACGTTTAGAAATCTAAGAGTCAAATATACGTCGTCTAGGGCAGTAGTTCTCCCGGTACTTAGGTTTCCCACAAACCCTGTAAGGCCGGAGGGTTGGTGAACACTTTTGGGGGGGGGGGGGGGGTGGCTTTACGCCCCACCTTCAGCGTTCAGTGTAAAGAAATCATTTTAAATACATTTTTAAAAATAGGGAAAAAAAGGGGCATTAAAGACACATATATGGCAACCTAGAGAGTCACAGGTTGCAGAGCAGTCAGGAGATTGATGCAGCTCGTTCTCCTTGTGCATGCTTGGGTTCTCTCCAGGTACTCCCACACCAACATGCATGTTAGGTGAATTGATCTCTCTAATTTGCCCATTACGACGAAGCCTGTATATTTATGTTTGTTTGTCCTGTGTGTCTTTGGTTGCCCTGTGACGGGCAGACATCTCGTCCATTTAAGCTGGAGATAGCCGTCGCCGCCCCCAAAAAGTCAACCAAATATCTCGTCGTGCTAAGAGTAAGCCAGTCAGAACCATTGCATATACACGGCAAAATACCCAAATACAAATGTTGCACAGATGTGCTCATCCACTCTCTGAGACCATACGGTGCACTGGGTATACTGGCAGCCCAGGGAGTTAGAGCCTTAACCATGACCTCATATGTTTAAAGTGAATTGGATGAAGGGAGGCATGGTGGGATCAGCAGGCAGGGCCCAGAGAAGGCTGGAAATTGGAGTTGGGAGGTCAGGGATAGCAAACCAGCATGGTCTCATGTGTGCAAGTGTGAATGTTTGTGTGTGTTGGGAAAAAAAAAGCGAGGTAAAATGAGGCACTTCAGCAGCCTTGGCTGCCAATCGGGGGAGGGAACAGTCATGGATCGGTGGTAACCCAGCAGAACACACAACCTTCTAAACTTCCCCTTCAATCTTTGTCATTTTTCCTTTCTACCTCCACAGTTCTTTAAATAATTAGAGATCTTAATAAGGGATGCAAACGGTTAATCGACTTTAGATTAATTGTCGATCAAGAGGTTGCTCGATCAAAATGTATTAATCACGATTAACCGCTAGAGGGTGCTAGCGCTTTACTGTAACTTGAACACAGCGTGAGAACGAGAACACGCCTCGTGTCGAGAGAGAGACCAGGGTTGAAAACAAAATGAAGCGGGCGAAAAGAAGTGCGGTGTGGGACCACTTCAATATTGTTAATTCAGGCAAAGAAGTCAAATGTTCTCTTTGTAATGCGGTATTGAAATACAACAGTTCCACTAGCTCACTCAGTTATCATTTGAACACTGTGCATGCTGCTGTCTTGCATGGCACCACCAGTTCACCTGGTCAACCTCACAGCTACCATTGGAAGGCGAGCGTGTGATGAGAGAAGGGCGGAGGGCATTACAGAGAAGATTTGCAGCATGATCGAGAGGGATTTGATGCCAATCAACACAGTTGACGGTGCAGGATTTCAGGATCTCATTGGGTTCATAGAGCCAGGTTACAACATCCCTTCGAGAACATCAATAACTTCTCGCCTCGAAGCTCGGTTCGAAAAAAAGAAAAGTGAGGTAAAAACAAAGCTCGCTGCTGTTACAGCTGTAGCATTAACAACAGACTGTTGGACGGCTCTCACAACAGAAAGTTACATCACAGTTACCTGCCACTACACCGACGAAAACTGGCTGTTAAAATCTGCAATCCTGATTACGACGAGCATGTCTGACAGACACACCGCCGACAACTTGGCTGAGAAGCTGAATTATATAGTGGAGACTTGGGGACTTTCCGGGCGCGTTACAGCATGTGTCCACGACAATGCTAGGAATATTGTCCAAGCGAACAATCCTACACGAGTCAGCTGGAAATCAGTAGCGTGTTTCGCGCACACCCTGAATCTCGCTGTCAATGATGGTTTTGCTTCTGCTGGGGTAGACAGAGCAATCGCGGCAGCGGGAAGGTTGGTCAAACATTTCCACCACAGCACAATCGCAACCAAAGCCCTGGAAGAAAAGCAACACTAAATGTCGCTTCCTCCGCATCGCCTCATTCAATCCTGTAAAACCAGGTGGAATTCAGTCTGCGACATGTTTGAGCGCCTGGTTGAACAGCGATGGGCTGTGTCAGCCGTGCTATCAGACCGATCCGTGACAAAACTGGCAGATGCGAGGACGCTGGAGTTGAGAGACGACTACTGGCAGCTAATGGAAGATATGGCACCCGTGTTGGGAACATTGAAGTGTGCAACTACAGTGATGTCTGCGGAGTCGGAGGTGTCAATCTCAAACACGTACCCCATCACGTTCAGTCTAATCAACACTCACCTCAGCGCTTCAGACGAGGACAGCCCCAAAGTCGCAGACTTCAAGGAAAAAGTGCGAGATTCGCTGGGCGAGCGCATGAAGGTATGCATCCATTAATTATTAAAACTACCTATAGGGTCTATGCAATAGACTAATAATAATGATGAATAAAATAAATAATGATGCAAATAGGTCGTAATTGTCATTCAATTGTATCGTTTTTATATGTGTAATTGTAGGCCTATGCCTATTCTTTCTATTTTCAACAGTTTCAGTCTGATGACCTCAACACATCCACCCCTATGATCGCAACAATGCTTGACCCTCGTCACAAACACCTGGGATTTCTTCCTCCAGCTACCAGGAAGTCAGCTCATTCCACGCTGCTTCAAATGGCTACAGCCGAACGCGACAGCATCACTGCAGGTGCCGCCACCGCTGGAGACGACGGTAACACTGTCCATACAGCAGGGCCTCGGCGACATGGGGCTAAGCCTACATCTGCTATGAGTTTACTTCTGGGTGAAACCTATTCCGATGCCCGCAAAGGTGACGTGGAGAGTGAAGTGGATATGTACTTAAAGGACCCTCCTGCACCACTTGAGTCGAGCCCCACGTGCTGGTGGAAAGTGAATGAAAGGAGGTTTCCGATGCTGGCAACACTAGCAAAACGGTATTTGTGTACGCCAGGCACATCAGTCCCCTCTGAGCGTGTGTTTTCAGTAGCTGGGCTCACTGTAAACAGGCTACGTACACGCCTTACCCCAGAGCACGTTAACATGCTTATTTTCTTGAACAAAAATATATAGAACCTAGGCCTAGGTCAAGTTTTGATGTGCCACATTTCAGTTAGGAGAGGGTAATATTGAATCACCACTTTATTTGATTGTTCTGGTTTGAGGCCCTGTAATGTTATGCTATGTTGTTGTGTTCAGTGACCCTGTGAACGTTTCATTCTATTTTGCTGTAACCCTATACAAATTGAGGCAGAAATATGTTGCGGATGTTTCATTTTAGGATTGTTGAGGATTACCCAATTAATAGCCTATGTAGTTTCTTTCTAACCTATAGGCTCAATAATATTCTGTTTGGCTCTCTATTTAATTTCTTCTATTCTCTTTTTATGTCTGTTTCAAATGCAAGAACTGAGCCAGGTTTTTTTTTAATTAAAGATTTTGTTTTACCTTAAAAACGTGTCTGCTTTCTTCTCCTAATGCATAATTACTTGAGGAATGTATAATATAATACAATATAATTATGGTATCATAATGTTGGCTAATGTAATATAATACCTCAATTATATTAAGGCCCTATTGAAGCCCTGAAACTCAGGTGAAAAACGCCGCTTATCAATTAATCGAAAGTCGATCGATAAGATAATCAACTAATGATTAATGAATTAATCGATAATTTGCCTCACGCAACCTGCGTGGATAAGATCATCTTATCCACGCAGGTTGCTTCTTTGTGAACTAACTCAAGACTGGCAAAAATCAGGCATCAAATCAAACATAGGTATGGAATATATAATGATTAATCTACTTGTTTTCATTCAGTTTGAAGCAAATATAGAGATTATGCAAAAGGGGATATACTAAATAACTATAATGTGGAAATTATGCAATTATTGGGACAGGTCCACTTTATCACGCAACTAAGATTTCTGACAGAATTTCTATTCGCAAATAAAAACAAAACAACAAACAGACCTTGACCTTCTGCTGAATGTGTCTGAGAGCATCAGCGGTGCCCATGTCTCCATCTTCCGGGACACAAACAACCTCCATTTTCATCTTCACGTCCGGCTTCATTTTAGGGTCTGTGCTCATCATCTTCTGGACTTCTTTGGTGGTGATGACGATGACCTCTACAAACACAGCCCACAGACAACAAGCAAGTCAGATGAACATAGAGTCAAAGAAAATAAATATTTCTGCAACAGCACACTAGCTTTTAAATTAATCTCTGAGCCTTGCGGGTAGCAACAGAACCGTATTACTTATTAGAACAGGCATACCCTGCAGGTCTCCGATTTACTACGAGTCGTCGACGTTAAACTGTCTCTACTGGGCATTTGCTCAGACTAGCTGTGTCAGCCCAGTAAAATCTAATTGCAATGCTCTGGCTAGCAGGCAGCACATAGTAAACTCCTGGCCACACAGAGTGATTGCTAATGGAAAGCAACTTTCCTTTTACACTAACACCAATCTACAGGTAATGAACAGTCCGGTTTATTGTCAAGTCTGGAAAATAGAAGGTTTTCCTTAATCAAGCCAGGCATGTGAACCTGCAGCGGCATAAAAGTCAGAAATCTGGACTCTAAGTCCAGACAGGAAACAGCACACCTGACTATTAGCTTGTCCCAACATTGTGAGCCATAAAGGTTTGGTTTCACAACACGCAGCTTTCATGAAGTAAATATGTTTAACAAGGAGAACTGAAAAGCTGAACCTTTATTTCTCAACAATCAGCTTGTGTAGAGAACATCTGATTCTGCAAAAACAAGTTAATCTTTTTTATAAAGCTTAAGGCACGACATTGCACCTTAAATATTGGACGTTTGCCAAGGTAATTACTCATCAAATTCACCATATAATCTATTTTTTTTTACTCTTAAATATGCATTTTAACCATTTATAATTTCCTATGGTTCTCATAACGGGGAGTTTTGGAGATTTTTTTTGTACCTTCCAGTTTAGTTTCCTGCTGACAGTATATGATGGGGAAAAGAAAAAGGCTTTGATTCTTGTTCAGCCTGTTTGGCACAGTTAGAGCTCCTGACTTAACAAGAGAAACACACATCTGCCTCAACAGAAAGGCATGTTGTCTGGTCATTCCCATTGTTGTGTCACATCATGCACAGAGAAACAGCAAGTCATGTGTCATTTTCAAGCCTTTTAAACCTTTTCTCTAATTTCCAGGGAATAAACTCACAGCTTTGACGGTTATTCATTCTCACCGTGATGTTAACTTTTTTCAAACGACTGTAAATGCATTAACATGGGATTTTCTTCCCCACTGAGGAAATATAATTACAGTAAAGCATAGATTACTTTTACATTTTTTCAATGTAAAAGTATACTGCTCTAATAAAAGATGCATTTAACATAAGAGTTGCCCATCTTTATTGGGGTGCCAACAAATCTGGAGGTTCTGTGTTTTAAAATAGGAACCATAAACGTGCCGAGACACAGCTGTGAGTTTATTCCCTGGAAATTAGTGAAAAGGTTTAAAAGGCTTGAAAATGACATTCAGCACTGAGCTGACAGGCGTCTGAGAAATTTTATTTAAAAAAATCCTATTCAGAAAATGTTATTTAACTAATAAATTGAATCATCTGGGCAAAGTTGTCTCTTATTTAATCTCAGCCACTTCTCAGAGGAGAATTTAATTACCAGCTTAGACATACAGTTACCTATAGAGTTGGAACAAAAATAATTTTAACTCTTCTCGTTAAATGATTGTGTCAATGTGAATTAATCTTGACAGAGAAGCCCTACATCCTCCTCAACATTTACAGACCAATCTAACAAAAATGTCACAGTGAAAATTAAACTAGAACAAAATGAGGAATTTGCCTGGCTTTGAACTATACAATCAACGGATAAGTAACGGAAATACAACTACAATGAATATGGCCCATTTTTACGGATTAAATAACTACTGAGAATTTAAAAGTGTTTTCTTAAACGTGTCAAGGATTAAAAACATGATAAATAAATGGATGTTGTGTGCTTGATCTCATAGAGCTGATCATTTTTTAAGAAAAAAGACTAAGACAACTCAAGCCTCAACGCTTCTGGTTAGAGTTTAGATCTCCAAGGAGAAAACCCGAAAGAAGATCTCAGGCTATTAAAAATGTATCGTGCGATTAAACAACTATTCCTGTAGCACCTAGTTTAATGCAATAAGAATTAATGAGATGTTTTATCTTCAGTTAAACCTATGGTATTAATTACCATATATCATGTGTTTATCAGGAACATCTATCCCATTGGGGTTAAGTTTCAAACATGGATTTCCTCTTTAAAATTAGCAGAATGGATAAGATCTCTAATTATATAAAGAACTGTGGCGGTAGAAAGGAAAAATGACATAGAGTCAAGGGGGAAAAACCCTCACACACACACACACACACACACACACACACACACACACACACACACACACACACACACACACACACACACACACAGTTAAAGCCCTTATGTGCAAGCGAGAGGTAAAGTTTTCTTTTTCAAGGGAAGTTTTTCCACTTTATGCTCCACACTTCTCATCTGGGCCACATAAACCAAGTTGCAGCATTTTGGCTCTTTACATTTTATATGGAAACCAGGAATGCGCTCCCTCTAACAAGCCCAGCTCCTGCCACAGAGACACCTAATCTGACTGAGGGGCACACAGCTCACACCGAGCCCCTGACTTCAGGTTTGACACGGTGTGTGGGATTAGACACAGCTTGCAGAACCGTATTTTATACAACTTATATTAGATGTCGGATTTTCGCTAAAGCGGGTAAGCTTTTGTGCCCTTAAAGTCATGTTGGACCCTTAAATCAAGTTGATGGTGGCTTAATACCGACATAATGTAAAATTGTTTTGAATCTCAGCGATTAAAAGGGAAAGGAAAACTAGAGAAAGTGGGTGGTGCGGGGTGACATCTAATTATCACCTTCGAAGCCCACTCTCTCAAGCAGGTTGAGGGGATACCACATCAGTGGTTTGTTGCCGACTGGCAGCATGGGTTTGGGGGTGCTGTACGTCAGATCCGTCATACGTGAACCGCCTCCAGCTGCCATCAGCACCGCCTGGAGCTCCATGATGTCTGCAAGGAAAGGCCAGAAGAAACAAACAAAAAGAGAGAAGAGAAAATGGCTCAGATGATGTGGATCATACACGTGTAGAGAAGGAAAATGTGCCAGTGGTGTTGAGCAATGACCTCACACTGGCAGCTAGATTGAGCTGTTCATTGCCAACTAACTGGTATCAGAGCAGATTTTTTTTTCACATTTCATCTTTCAGTAGGAAACAATCCTAAACATCACGATTTCATTCAACTGATTTTCTATTAAACTTACAGTGAGTCCGGCTTGAATTGGACAGAACCCACAGGATAGAAGGGCTAGAGGGGGCACCACTAAGGCTGTAGGAGTGTTTATGCTGCAGAAGAGGCAAAGTGTTTTATGGGTAGGCATGACTTAAAAACAGTGGCTTCCAAAAAGGTGCAAACCTTTTTGAAATTTCCCCCATTTTGTCACAATAAAACCCACAAGTTTCAAAGAATTTGATAGGACTCGAATTTTAGGTGAAAGGCCAACACAACGCGACACATAACTGTGGCGATGACGCAAAAGGGTGCACGGTGTTCAAAATTTAAATTCAACATACTTTCTAGAGCTTTCTGTGCATTTACCGCTGAGGGCAGAGTCTCTACCAGCTTTAAACATCCTCGGATTGGAACTTTTGCCAGTTTTCTTGTTAAGTAGCTTAAGCTCAGCCGGACTGGATGGAGAGAATCTGTGAACGGCGATCTTTAAAGACTTGCCACATAATATCCAGACGTCTGGCGTCATTAATAACAGTTGTCCTGGCAACAGATTCTCCCAACTGAGCTACGGATCTCTGCAGCTCCTCCAGAATTACAAAGGGCCTCTTGGCAGCTTCTCGGATGAATGCTCTCCTTACCCCGCATAATGGTTTAGATGAATGGTCATTTCCAATTATGGATTGACATATATTATGATAAATACTGATAGTTCCATGTTTTCCACATTATTTTACAAGCTAGCCTTGATTTATACTTCTCCACAACTTTATCTCTGACCAGCCTGGTGTGTTCCCTGGTCCCCTTGATGCCGTTTGTTCCCTGATGTTGTCTGAACAAGATTCACTTACACACAAACTAACCCTGTTTTTTTTAATTAGGTAACTCTTGAAGGCAGTTTGTTGCACAGTATTTTATTTTTTGGAATACAAATCTGCATCCACATTTTTCAGATTTTAATTTGGGGAAGAAAAAAAAAAGATGAAATGATGTAAAACCATCCCTTCAAATTCATATTTATGTTCTTGGTCTATCACATAAAAACCATCAAGGCTGTAACATGACACACTGTGATAATTACCAATTGCTATGGATACTTTAGTTAAGCTGCTTATGGAGATCTGAAACGACATAATCTATGTCTGTCCAACATTATCCTTAAACATTGGCATGTATAATGTGCTGAAAAGGCTTTTAAAACAATTCTCCTCTAACCTGGCACAGGTTTAAGGGCCCTGAGATCTGACATAATATCATTAAAGGAGCTATAAGTAAGATATTTACTGTAAAGTCAACCTAAATCATTTTCATTTGTCACACGGGATGGACATAACAATGCCTTTATTACAAGCTGAAGCTTTGGACGAGTGAAACATAAACATTAGCCATCCGCTGGGTTTTTATATGTCTGCTGTTTAAAATATGATGAACAAATGCCTGAAATATGCGGCACAGTGAAAGCATTCGGTTCATTCAGGATGTAGGTTTTGCTTTCAGGCTTTAGGTTTAAAGGGAGATTCGTGTTGACAGCTGGAAAAGACTCCAGCACAACGTGATCCTGAGCAGCACACAGAAGAAACTATTCTAACATGGGATCGCAACTCAAGACGGTGCGATTGATCTGATCTGATCTGATGGGTCACCCATAGATGCAAAGAATACCTGCGACCCCCCCCCCCCCCCCCAACATTCAAGTATTGCATGGCACCGCCACAGCATGCACGCAGACAGGGAAGATGAGGGACTCCAACAGGCAGCTACCGGTCAGAATTGTTTACCAAACGAATATAAAAGCCATCAAAGAGGCACTCAGAAGAGAAAAGAAAAGAAATCGACTAAGTAAACTTTACCAACCTGTGTCGGTCCCCCTTGATCCCAGATGAGCCGCTGTCTGTGTATGACAGACGCATGCGAGTTTCCAGGTGTCACCGCAGCGGTTAGCACTTAGCTAACTATCAACAGGGAGGCGTCCACGGCGGCGCTGCTCCACGGACAGCGGGAGCGTGAACGGGCAGCTCTCTTCGGATCACAACAACAGATTAACTTCACAACGGGGACAAAAACGGCACTACCCCTGGAATAAGGCTGGGACAACGCTGTTAAAACCAGCTAACGGGTAGCATATGATGACATATGGGAGCGTTGAGTGAAATGTGTCCGTAAGGAAACCGACTCTGTCTGTGATGTGGTTCCTACAGAAAAAAAGTATGAGTTCTTTTCTCTTATTTCTCTGTGTGCATTACATAGTATGTTTACAATTCTTTGTCATTTTGTGCATTATTTATCTTTTTTATACACATTTTTCCTTTCTATTTTTTTGTAATAGTTTTGTTACTTTTCTGCTCATTTATATATAGGCTACACAGTACAAAAGGATGCTGCTGTTTTGTTTCTGCACCCGAATGAAACCTCGTCCCAATATAAATATGTATTTGATGATGCAAATCTGAATGACATTAAAGATAAGCATAAGTCTAAGTATGTTTTTTTTAATTGCACATCTTATTTTGAATATTAGACTGTAACTGCATGAGGGATTGCTGCAAAGTCATCAACACAATGCAAGTGACTGTCCGCTGTCACTATGCTCATCGAGGACTTGACGCAATCTGCTGGGATTCCTTAGATGGAAACATTTCCCCCCAATTTGAATAATAAAATAGGCTGTGTTGTAAACAGGATCATTTGGAATGTATGCAATTAACTTGGAATCTGTCTTTATGATTTGACTGACTGTACATTTTTAAAGAGCCTCAACATGATACACGTTGTTAATTGGATCTATAAATAAACAAATTGAATTTATATATATATATATATATATATATATATATATATATATATATATATATATATATATATATATACATATATACATTACCAGAAAACATACATAAATGCAAAATGAAAGTGAAGTAAAACAAAATGTCTATCATCATTGCTTTCATCTATCACCACTCAGCAAAGAATTAATTTGCTAAATAGAAAAAACAATGGAGACAACAATCATTTAGGAAAAAAAATCTGTTAATGCAGTTTTTCTTTTGACCCTATACTTCAAAGGAAATTGACATGTGTATGCTTACGTACATAAAAAACTATGGGTTCAAACCTACACAAAGGTTTAGTGAGAAGGTGAGAACATTAACAGTCAGAAGCCGCCGAGCCATTTCTCCAGACTTCAAGATTGAAGGCTGCCGATGCACAAAGCTGAGTTGGAACTGCAAATTGAGCTTGGGGAATGTGGCTTTGGTTTTATTTGCTCTGACCAGGAGATGAGCTTCACTGCTCATTATTGCTTGCTCATAACCAGGCAGTCAAAGGGGGACGGAAGGGTGGGGGGGGGGGGGGGGGGTGTAGGAGTGGAAGGCAAGTAGCTTTGACTGTCTGATTTTGCTCATATACAATGAAACTGATCCTACAATTATTGCAGAAACTAACCATAACTTCAGATTAAAGAATACAAGTAAAGAAAGAAAAAGTGAAAATGTAGCTTTAATTAAAAACAATCAGTCGTTGTTTTGTGTGTTACATTAAACTAAGACCTCTCCCACCATGTTGAATACATTTTAATGACAAACAACCCCAAATCTACAACCACAATGGAATGGCTTAGATCAAAATAAATACTATTGCAGCCCATACTTTTCATACTTTTCAGATCAAGGATCTGTTAAACTATTGTGTCATCTTTACAATGACTCCGTTCAGGATAGGTTATTTCAAACTTACTTGTAAGTAGATTATACCTATTTAATATCATAGCTGAACTGACAAATGTATTTGTCAATATACTTGTCATCAAAGGAAAATGGACAGACTGGTTCAAGATGATGGAAAAGGAACATCAAAAGATGGGGAACCATTGCCTAGTCTGATGAGAATTGATATCAGCAGCAACATTGGGCCTTGGATCCCTGCTGCATTATATCGACACTGCAGGCTGGTTGTGGTAGAGTGATGGTATGGGAGATATTTTCTAAGCACACTTTGGGTTTCTCAGTACCAGCTGTGCATCGTTTAAAGGCACCAGCCTACTTTAGTATGGTTGGTGAACATGACCATCTCGTACCCATCCTCTGATACTTCTTTCGGTAGGATAACATACCATGCAACAAGGCTACAATCATCTCAAACTTGTTCCTTGAACATGACAATATGCCCTTTGTAATCCACTGACCTCTGCAGTCACAAGATCTCAGTCCAATTTGGCAACATTAGGGATGAGGTGGAACAGGACATTCACAACATAGACGTGCCACTGACAAATCTGCAGCAGCTGCACGACACTATTATGTATTTCTGGACCAATATCTCTGAGGAATATTTGGAACACCTAGCTAAATCTACGGCAGAAATAATTAAGGCAGAGCCAAAGGCAAAAGGAGGTTTGATCTGATACTAGCAAGATGTACCTAATGAAATAATTTCACTGTTAAGCACAAAAAATATTATTGGTGATTTTATTACGTGCAATAAAGTTTTCATATAATATAAAAAGCAAAATATAAATACATTTATAACAATAGCATGAATCCATTTTCTACTTTTTCACACAGACTATAAAGCTGATACATAATCTTTCAGTTTAGTGTCTTTGATATGAAAAAAATTATTAAAGATAATAGTATTTATTCATGTAAAATACATGGATTCCAAATATATTTTTACAGCGATCAGTCAGTGCTAATTTATAACAGAGACTTTCCCGCTGTACAAACAAGAGAAACAGTCAAAGAGATTGCTAAAAGAAACACTTGTCAGCACCAGAGAAATAGGCGTGCCACCACACATCCAGACACTGGAATAGGTCTAATCACAGAGTGACTTGTAACGGAGCCTTAAGATCTCCCGTGATTTCCTCTGCCTCCTCGGTCCTGTTGCTGCATCTTGTAAATCATTCTCGATTCACTGAAACAAGCCAGTTGGATTAGCTTGGTTTGGATCATAAACATTTGCAGCGCAGACCACCCAGGGAGAGTGCAGAGCCAAAGTGAGAGTGTGCATGCATGAGTGTGTATGTGTGTTTGAACCCTCGCTCCAAGTTTTAGAGCTGGGCTTTGCAACACCTAGGCACTCAAATGTGCATGTGCAGCAAGACATACAAGCAAACCAAGGATTGTATTTATTGCTTGATCATGGTCAGCGCTCTGTCAGACTCTCCAGAATGGCTTACTCTCAAAGTCAGTTTCAAAACTGAAGGCTTTGCTACAGTTCAGCGATTAAAATCTTTCTCTACGCTGCTGTAACAGTGTACATGTTTGTTCAGTAAAAATGTATTTGTTAGACACATGCTTTACTGATGTTTTGTTTTTATTATTATTTGAAATAACTGAAACTTGAAATTTTTGTCTCACCAAGAATAAAACTGTCATATTTAGGATAAATTGCAGGGCTACAGTATTACAGACAGTGTCCTGCAACGGCATTAATCACACGTTTTGTCATGTTCCAAGCCCAAACTGCAATGTTTTTAGGGGGATTTTATGTGACAAACAAACACAAAGTATTCCATAATCGAAGTGTGAGGAAAAAAGTACATGGTTTAAGTAAAAGTCTAAAAGATATGGTATGTATTTGTATTCAGCTCTTCTACATTGCAGAACCCCATTTTGCTACAATTACAGCAGCAGGTCTTTATGCCGTATATTTCTGATTGCTTACTACACCTAAACAAACCAAATTGACCAGAATTTGACCATTTCTTCTTTGCAAAGAAGTTTAAGCTCAGGCAGACTGGTTGGAGAGGGTATACGTGAACATCAATTTTGACATAGTGTGACCTAAACCGTTCAATTGTTGCTCAGACTGTGTGTTTTTGGTTATCCTAATTAGGGCTGGACAATACAGAAAAAAAAGTATATTGATAAAATAGAAATCATAATGATCATATAGCTGGGCAATAAATCAGTTTCAATATACAGTATATCGCGATAAACATCTGATCAATATCAATATAAAATACTTCTGATAAAATGTTCAATAATTCCACTGAACTCTGATCCAGAACCACACGGTATTCTGGGGGATACAGGTAGAGGAAAGGATTTAGACTTTCAAACTCTCCTCGCCAAACTAAGCAAGGTTACATTTAAATAGGGTTTGGACTAAATTCTGTCCTTTTTCCCCTGGTCCTTGTTTCAAATAGGTAAACAAAACATTACTCAATAATTATCGTTATCGACTGATATGAAAGGCTTATATCGTGATACATTTTCAGCCATATCGTACAGCCCTAATTGATCAATATCGATAATTATCAAGAAATTCAAAACATATATTTTAAATTCAGCACTGGCCATTTTATGGTGTTGCTTATTGGCCTACTTTTAGATAAAGAACACACAAACACTTAATTCAAGCTCAACCATTTATTCAACCAACATTTTACCAAAACCTGCAAGATTTTAACCTTGCCTGCAAGATGATTTCTCATGGTATCTGTGCGTTCACAAACACACGAGAATCCACTTTGTACCGTTCCGGCTTCAACCGTTTGTGTCTGAACCAAAAACGGTTCAGGCCAATCACGTTGCAGTATTGTGGTTTAAGGCGGGACATACCAGCTGTGATGAAAGCAAGAGCTGCAGAGCCCACAGGTGAACCAAAAATCAACATGGCAGCGCAGGAGGACGCCCCGGTAGATGCTG